>JALHAQ010000004.1:2485105-3106381 GCA_023838395.1 Holcopasites calliopsidis | reverse complement strand
CATGTATCCTACAGGAGACAGCGGAAGCGAGAAGTAACATCGGTGTAAAAAGGCGAAATGCGCAGGGGGAGCAAATTAAGACAGCGGGATAATTGGAGGTCGGCGAGGCGCGCGAACGGGGCATGAGCTTGCGCAGCCCCATAAACCTACATTTACATTCAATCACGGGGGTGAAGCGACGAAGCGGAAGCGAGAAGAAACGAAGAGCACGACTGATACTTCAGGCGTATATCCCTTGACGCTCGGAGAAAGGGAGCCGCAGAGAAGCCGTGGTGGAATCAAACAAACAAATAAACGAATATCCAAGGGTTGAAGCGTAGGAAAGGGGACCAGCAGGGATGCTGGACGAAGAGAGGGGCGAGAAGATTGGAAGGGGTTGGATGAGATAGAGGCGAAGCGGCACGGAGTGAACAGGGTAGGATCCGGGGGGTTGAAGGTGAGGGTGGCTTACAGGCTGGAGGGTGGCATGACGTCATAGTTGAGGGTTGCCCGGGCAACGGGGAAGCGGTTCGTCGCCGCGTCGGGACACCGTCGTGCGTCGCCACCGCTGCCGCGACGTAAAAATCAATTTGGACCTTGGCTAGGTGACCGTTCCTCGCTCGGCGCTGCGTCGCGGCTGCTCCGGCGGCTCTAGGCTCGAGAGCCAAGCACGCCTGCCTTCCGGAGCTGCCGGCACCTCGCCACCGACCGATACCGCACCGCACCGCGAGCAGCAGACACTAGGCTCAGTCGCGAGTC
Organism: Holcopasites calliopsidis; assembly: GCA_023838395.1. NCBI lineage: Eukaryota > Metazoa > Arthropoda > Insecta > Hymenoptera > Apidae > Holcopasites > Holcopasites calliopsidis. The sequence continues at coordinate 3,105,643 of JALHAQ010000004.1, read as the reverse complement.
GCCAACCGAGCGGGTACGCTTAGCACGCGTCTGTCTCTGCGAGCGTGTTGCCCGCCGACGCGGAGGACCCACACGCATTCTTCTAGCACTCCGCCGACGCTTTCCGCTTCTCCATTCACACGGACGAATGGTCCACGAGGAAGAAATCTCGCCACGCTGACGACGCGCCTCGACGGGGTGCAGCTACGCCCACGCTTCGGACCATGTACGCGCTGTCGCGAAGCTGCTTCTGTGCGTGAACGATGTGACACTGCCAGCGAGGAGACGCGAGCGTATCGGGGGACTCGAGGAACTTGCGCCGCGAGCGGTTCTCGTAAACAGAGAAAAGGGGAAGCCTCAGCCGGGGTAGTTCCGGCCGAGCTAGGAGGATCCCGGAACACAGCCGGCTTTCCGCTCATCTATCGAATACAGTGCTCGTTTATCCCCGAAGCTGCGTTGATCGCAGATACGAGCTCAAGATTCGGAGAGGGTAGCTTCTTTTGAAAGACGAGCGAGCCGCTCGATCGTTCCGGCGTCTGTCTGCGCGAGTGAACGAACCTCCAACGCGCCGAAACTGCAGTTCCCCCGGCACTCCGCGAACGAACGCCCGAGAGATGAACGAGTCGCGCGAGGAGGACGGATGGACGGCGAAAGGGTTGAAATCGCGACGAAGATCGAGCTGAAGAGTGTCACGAGGAAGGAGCCAAGGTGTGACGCATGCGACGTGCCGTCTATCGCGAGGGCTGTGCGTCGTGGAGACCATCTGCGCGACCGGTGAAGCTTTTAACTCGCGTTCCTCCCCCGCTCGAGCAGAGCCCAGCGTGGTCCCTGACTGCGTGCCGTGTGATCCGCGACGACGCCTCTCCCGAGCGAGTAAAAAAAGCTCGCGCGTGCCGAGAACGGTATCAGACTGAATCAGCCCAGACGTTACACACGCGGAACTTCTCGATGCTTGGCTGATCTCTCGCGAGACGCGTCTGGGGAAACCTTCGAACCATCGGGACGTTGAAAAACGATCGAACGTTCGTCGCTGAATGTTTCCCGTCCATCTCTGAAAGGTTCGCGACGAGCTCTTCGACACTGGTGCGAGCGAGAGGAAAGCTTTCAGCAGAAAAACAACGATGGCTCGATCAACAGGAATTAATTAATCAAGGAAGCCAACGCCAACGGTTGGAGCCTCCTCCGGGAAGCTTCTCATCCATCATCCAGACGCAGCACCTACTTCGTTAAGCTCGAGAAACTCTATACCCCCCCAATTAAAATATCGCGCTACGTTGCTCGCCGCGCGGTTATTATAGAAATGTTCCCTGGTACGGGATCACGATAGTCAGTTTCGCGGATGAGTGGAAGAAGACAAGGTTCGCCCTTCCGCGAGCTCGGCAATGTAGCAGGATCTCCTTCTCGATGGTACTCGAGGATGCTCCGAAGCAAGGGTTGAATCGAGCTTCTTAATTCGACCGCTGAAGGAGAGGAAGAACAGGTGGAAGATCTTTGGATTCGATACCGATCCGAAACGGGAGAGAGAGAGAGCGAGGGCGGCAGAGGCAGAGAATCGGGCACGGAAACGCGGTATCGATGATGGTTGAAGGCACGCTGCCAGGAGGCGATTGGCTGCCGCGGTGTTCGCGTTCCTCTGCTACGAGCTGATTTTCCGACTATCGCGAGTCAAGCGGCAAGTAAACAAGCTGACAAAAGCGGAGGAGGAATGCCGTGGTACGATGACGGATTTGGTGACCGTGCTCGATCTTAGGATCGCGGTGTCGTCGTCGGCGTCGCCCTCGACGTCGTCCGCGACACGTTGCTGGTGGGAACGTCGCCGGTGTTCCACGATCAGCTAATAGAGATCGTTCGAATGGCGACGGATTTCGAACGCGAGCGGCTTCGTTAAAGATTGGCGAGGACTTTTGCTCGCGGTCCATCGAACGAAAGCTTCGAGAAGCGTTTTCTGCCAGCCGTGTTCGGTGGTTAGACGGATCACTTCTACAGACGCGTCCGAGAAGCGAAAACAGAACGGAGGATGTGAATGAACAAGCCCCCAAAGTACGAGAACGACGCGGAAAAAGGTGCGAGTGTAAATGCTACCGCGGACGTAAATTTGTCAAAACGTAGCAGTGGGCTTTTCAAGTACAGTAGCCTCCGCGTGACGTGTAGCAGGCGTAGGAAACGTTCTGTAAACAAAGTCGTCTCGAAAGTCGTAACAGTCGTTCTGTTGACGGTCGAAACGAGACATAAGGACACTGACAAAAGGTACGGGAAGGGAATCAAAATAGTGGAGGAAGAAGAAGGACGGGAGGCGAGAGGAGCAGAGGAAGGTGGAAGAATTAGTTGAAGGATAAGAAAAATATTCCACCGTCGAGCATGGCCTCGGTGGCAGCGTGGCTGCCGTTCGCCCGCGCGGCAGCGATCGGTTGGGTGCCGATCGCGACACATCCACTGCCACCGCCGCCGGTCCCCAAGGATCGTCGCAAGGCCGACGACGAGAAGCTGCTGATAAACGTGAGCGGCCGCCGCTTCGAGACTTGGCGGAACACCCTCGAGAAGTATCCGGACACTCTTCTCGGTTCGAACGAGCGCGAGTTCTTTTACGACGAGGAGAGCAAGGAGTACTTCTTCGACCGTGATCCAGACATCTTTCGTCACATACTGAACTATTATAGAACCGGCAAGCTTCACTATCCGAAGCACGAATGCCTGACGAGCTACGACGAGGAGCTGGCGTTCTTCGGCATCCTGCCGGACGTGATCGGTGATTGCTGCTACGAGGATTACCGTGATCGGAAGCGCGAGAACGCGGAACGCTTGATGGACGACAAGCTGAGCGAGAACGGGGATCAGAATCTGCAACAGCTGCTCGACATCAGGCAAAAGATGTGGCGTGCGTTTCAGAATCCGCACATCTCGACGGCGGCGCTGGTATTCTACTATGTAACCGGTTTCTTCATCGCCGTGAGCGTGCTGGCGAACGTGGTCGAGACCGTGCCGTGCGGTAATCGTCCGGGACGCGCCGGTACGCTTTCATGCGGCGAGCGTTACAAGATCGTCTTCTTCTGCCTGGACACCGCGTGCGTAATGATATTCACCGCGGAATACCTGTTGAGGCTGTTCGCGGCACCGTCGCGGTGCAAGTTCGCGCGATCCGTCATGTCGATCATCGACGTGGTCGCCATTCTCCCGTACTACATCGGTCTCGGTATCACCGACAACGACGACGTATCCGGTGCTTTCGTTACGTTGCGCGTCTTCCGTGTGTTCCGGATCTTCAAGTTCTCCAGGCACTCGCAGGGTCTCAGGATCCTCGGGTACACCCTCAAGTCCTGCGCGTCGGAGCTCGGCTTCCTCGTCTTCTCCCTGGCCATGGCCATCATCATATTCGCCACCGTCATGTTCTACGCGGAGAAGAACGTCGACGGAACGAACTTCACCTCGATCCCGGCTGCATTCTGGTACACCATCGTCACTATGACTACTTTGGGGTGAGTGTTTATTCAGCCACGCTCTACTTATTAATATCTAGCTTGTAAGATGATCGACAGAATTTTATTCGCGCCCTGTGAACATTGTTTTCTGAGAGTTTGCTGACGATTGTATATCGTACGTATTATTTTCCCTATCTAATTGTGTTTTGGAGTGTCAAAATGAACTCGGCCAAATTTCACCGCGATTTTATTAGGTTTATCGAGCCAGCCAGGGGAACTCGCGAGCCGTCGAATGAAATACCCGGTGCATCTGAGAAAGTAATTGGCTCCGTGTAAACCGCTCGGGGTTGGTACCAGCAGCAGCAAACTCTAGTGATATTTTTAAACAGGGGTCGTTGTCGGCCTTTTTACCTCGAAGGGCTGCTCTCTCTCTCTCTCTTTCTCTCTCTGAATATTCGTGACAGAGCAGAAGCAGCGACCCCAAAAGCTCCTCTGACAATTTCTTCCACGTCCCTCGTTCTTTTTACCCCTCACTCTGTGTCCGTAAACTAGTCTTCGCCTCCTTTGGCAGTCTAAAATTCAAATGGCCGATTCTCGGCTTTTCAAACGAAATTATTTCGGAGCTCATTTCCCCCTATAGATTGAATTTTGCCATCCCCTTCGAGCGCGGCTTTTTTTCAACTTCCCTTTAAAAGGCGTTAGCTTAATTAACCGATATCGTTCGGAAAGAACTTGCGAGGCGAATTTTAAGAAACTTCGAGCGAGATAGAATAGATAAGATGCTGCTGAAAAATTCAACTTCCCCTGTTCTCGTTTTCGCTTCCTGAATCTTGCACATCCCTCGAACGAGGTCTTCGGCGGGGATGCGGGAAAAATGACGAAACGATCCGAGCGAAAGTTTGCCCTCGCGTGGAACGGGTTCGTTCGGAAATATTAATGCTCCCGGTGGAACGAGCCTGATGCGAATTCTCTAGTTCGAGCTCTAGACGTGTTCAGTATCGAAAATAATAAAACGCCACGCCGAAGGTTATGGAAAATCTCTGCCGCTTCGTTTTCGGAAGGAGCACCGAGACGCCTCTGCCTCTACTCCCAATCGTTCTGCCGGCAAAATGAAATCTATGTCGATGGTATTTTCCTTTCGTTTTCACACAGACAGCTGACAATCAGCGTGATCTCGGTTTCTCGGTCGGTGGTCTGTGTCAGGCGATCGTGTGTCTCTCCTACCTTCAGCCAAGATCCAAATTTCAGCCCTGTGCGTTCAGAGGGAATAAGCTTGCAGCCAGTCCCGCGTTCGACTTTCGTTCAACCGTGATTCAATCTGAAATTTAGGAGGTGTGGATAGGCTCGATGAATCGGAGTGCTCTTTCGGGAGTCTGCCCTTTCCCCCTCGCACGTCGGAACATTGGCCGACTCTTTTTTAAAATACCCACCGCGCAAAAACTGCGTTTTCCGTGTACCATGATCACGCTGGGAGCAGATGTAGTCTCGCCGGATTATAAAGCTTCCAAGGTTTCGTGGCTAGGAATAGTTAGGCGGCTCGGTAACGTCGCAACAATTTTTATCGTGGACCAAGAATCGTCCCGTAGAGGGATTTAAGGAAGCGACAATGCTTGCCTGATTGCGCGACTTTATTTTTCCATGGGAACAGTCGGATGTATTGTGAGGTTCGTTAAAGGATAATGACGGAGCATTATTGCGTGACCGGCGACACGAGCGTCCAGACGAATGCATTTTGCCGATGGAATTATAATAGGCAGCGTTTCGGCATTCACGTTGTTAATTGTCGCGCGATTTAGATTGCTCTCCCTTGCCTGCAGCGGTTGCCCGCCCTTTTCATTGCACCCACTCTCTTGTATTTGTATTTTTGCTCCGACGCGAGCGAGCGGCCTTTGATAACTTTAATCGCGCCCCGTTAAATTGTGTCACTCGTGCAAATACGATACGGCCGGTTGACGCGAATTTATCAGAACACAGGTGCGAACCGGTAGTCGGATCGTTGGTCTCAGCGTTGCTGCTGTTTCGGTGAATCGCGTGTATCGATCACTTTTTCGTCGAGAGCGAAACGCATAATGGGCGAGCATTCCGAGAGTCGGCGTTTATACATGACGAACCGCCAGGGAAATTCGCGTTTGCTCGTGGGCTAATAACATCGGCAGTTTTTTTCCCGTGTCAGTAACTGGCTTTCAGCTTGCGTGTCCGGGCTACTAGTACATAGCTCGGTTCCTTCAAACTTTAACGAGAAGAATCAACAGGTGCCTCGAGGATTTCTCTAGCAGCCATCTAACGTGATACTTTTCAAATCTACTTGAAAGCTCGGCAAACAATCATTCCTCTGATATATCCCTACGATGATTACTTTCCCTTTGCATCGAGCTCCCTTCTATTCTAAAGTGGCTTCGGATGAATAAAATACGAGCGATCGTTAATTAAAATTTGTTTAACTCGAATGCTTTTATTTAAGTTTAGATATATGTTTTAGTTGAATTCGGGTTTTTAGATAAATGTACGTTTATTGTGCCAAACGAACAAAGCGATTCCGAAACTCTGTGCGTCCGTTGGAAAATGGCACAAGGATCTTTTTGCAGTAAAGGGTGATACGTATAGAACGATGCTGCAGTGCTTGCAGGATTATTGTTTCCAAAGGAAGATACTTGTTTGCTGATCCTGCGAGCCATTCAGCATTAAACTAGTGCATAAAACTTCCAGCCCTCGAAATAGAGTGGTTTATGACGTGCACCGTATTCCAGCTTTCGCGAAGAGTTTTTCCAAATTCTCGTACCGCGACCGAAACTTCGAGCCGACGAAACTGCAGCGAATGTATTTCGTGGGATCAACCGTACTGCACCTTTTTTTTCCGGACAAAAACATTGCACGGTAATTTTCTAAATTTATCGAAACGTATCGAATAGGTTCTTTATTCTTCCTTCTTTGTCAAATGTTTCAATATTTCATACACTGCAGCGTTAGAAACGTAATCGTCGACGGTATTTTCTCTTCCCATCGGTAATGGAACTCTCGATGGGCGATGAACAGAGGCGACGCCGCAAGGGTGACGAAAATTAGCGGATAAGGGGACAGAGTAGCGAAAAGAGGATGCGAATGCCGAAAGCGGATGAACTCTCGGCAAACACTTCTCTGTTGCCGGAGTTCGATTGGCATCCGGCCAGAACAACCTCGCATGCATACAACACCATTTCGCTCAGGTGTGGTCTCAGAAAGCTGTGAGTCCGGTCTTCCCTTCGAATTCTCTGGTCACGCGCATTTCGCGCCGGGTTAAACGGAACTAACGCGAGGAAAACGATCGAGTCGTTTTCCCGCCTCTCTATTTCCGTCAAGGATCTCCGCCCCGCGCGAGTTTGTTTTGCGTACGTAGCTTTTGTAGCTCGATAAAGTATCCGGAAATTAAAAGGTACATTGAACATTTGCTGTCGCTGGCGGAAGCGTGAAGCGATGCGTGCCAGAGATTGCCGCGGAATGGTGGTAATAAAAAAATTGATATCCCTCTCCCGCGAGGAATACGGTTCGTCGTTCAATTCGGAGATTGTTTATAGCTGCGATGAGGAGCATAACATTTTTATGCATACGTTCATTCTCACCTGGTGCCATAGGATTTCCATCACAGTGTCTCCCGTAAACGTTCTTTAATGAAAATTGTCGCAAAATGATGATGGTAACGGTGGACGACAATGGAAATAAAGTTGGATCATAAAATTAGAAAATATAAAGCATGTGGACAAAGTCATGGAAAATTCGGGTCCGCGTTTTTGTTCCAGTTGCAATTTCTCGGATACGGTTAAGGGAAAATTCGAGGAAAAAGAAAGCCCTGAGGGAGGGAATTGCCTACTGTACGGTAAATGGATAGGAAAATACTGGTGGGAAAAAAAAGAACTCCCGGGGAAAAACAATGAAACAGTCTGCGAATTTCGATTAAACAGTAGCGGAAAAACACGGTCGAGCAACTCTCGATTAATCTCGGTAAGCCGTGGTAGGCGATTCTAATGATCCTTCGAGTATCAGGGTTTTGTGTATTCTCCCCGGAAGATCGCTGTGATTCTATGTAGCATAAAAACCGAATCAATCTCCCTGGCCGGATGCGACAGAACGACGTGATGGAAAGCCAGTCGAAAAAAGAAAAAAAAATGTTCATGGAAATTACTACGGAATTAAACAGCGCAATTTCTTCTATCCCTTTCAGAATAAGTGCTATTACCTAAATACCAATAGCGCGTTTCCATTGTCGCAATTTTCACTGCCACGCTCTTATTTCTATCCGAAACAAAACCGAACCGGAAGACCGAAATCCTCGCCCTGCATGCTGCAGCTCGATCGCGTTCCAAAAAAAAGTTTCGGTCCACTAGGTCGAGCCAATTTGCGAATTGAAAATGGGCCGTCTCGCAAATTCACCTAAAAAAAGTCCTCTCATCCTCTCCCTTGATGCTCATAATTTCTCCACACGCCGTAGCGCCATTAATGTTTCTTCTTCCTAACTGATATTTTCGTTTGCAAAGAACTACGAGATCCTCATTACAGCGGATCATCCGTTGAACAATTTCCCGGATCCACTGTTCGTTCCGTTTGATCGCTAAAATTGTAACTCGCCGCTGATAACGTGAATACTGCCGAGTCATTTCCCGGGATTCGACCACCTCTACCCTTTCACCTGCAGCTTTTTTCCCCCCTCGTTTCTGGATGTTTCCACGGAGCCATCCCAAGCCGCGTCGTTAAAGCTACCACTTTCGCGGCACGATAATGGAGATTACCCAGGCCGATGTAGCGCCCGAGGAGGATATTACGCGCGCGGTTTCGAGGATTCGCGATCATCGTCGGATAGGAATTTTCAACGATCCTTTCCGTCGGAGGACAGCGGTATAATATCGCGTCCAACCACGTAGCTTCTTCCCTTACTAACTTTTATGACGTTCCCTCTCGAAGGGGTGGGTAGTTAGATTTGTCCAGCGTCGACGTGACGCGCTTTCGTAATGCATATACCCCTGGATGCAGCTCTCGATCTTTATCTATGTATCTCGATGGTGATTCGGTCACGTTTTACCAGAAAGGAAGTGGTCCGTTCTGTAATTTCAGTTGTGGAAATCGCAAGGTCATCGCAGATTATTCCTTGCATGTACAGGCTCATAAACCTTCCCCGCGATATTCTGGCGGTAGGGAAACGCGAGGTCCGATCGGCGGCGGCTACTCGTTATTACTCGCGATCAATTCGCGGGCCCGTTTATATCAGATTACGCGAGTAATGCCAGGTGAACGCGTATCGGAGCTGCAGATTAGGCGGATAAATTTCGAATTTTCGAAAGTGCGTCAGGGGATTGGAAATGGGGTGCAAGCTCTCCGGGTAGAGGCTCGTCGGGGCTGCGGAATCGCGAGAGATAACTTCGATGGAGGGCAATTTGTGCAACGGCCTCGTTAAGCACCCCCTCGGCCTCCTCTCGCTTGTTCCGTTTCCAACAAAGCTGCGTTATTTGAAACCTTTTCTTCGAAAGGGTCCCCAATTTTTGTTTACTGTGAATGTTACATCCTTTGTTAAATAACGAGTCGAGTTCTACTTTTATTATTGCCATTCGCTATTTCAATGAAACATTCTTTTGTCGCCGCTGAAAGTTTCGGTCAGGACGAATCCTCGAGCATTCGAATATTCTATGCAATATCCCGATGATCCCTCTTCGTGCCGCGAAATTGGTTCGTCCGTGAATATGCCGAATGTATCGGGTCACGTCTCTATTTATGCTATTCGGAGAAAGGATTTCCTTTTCTGGGCTCGGGCGTACAGCCGCGCTTCCCTTTCCGTCTCCCTCCGATTCGATTCGGCGAACAATTTTTAACGGGCTTCCGTGTCGATGCTGCGGCTGCAGTACACTTTTTATAACGAAGCGCGTACCGCGATGTGATAACAGAGTGTCCTCATTGTCGTGGGTTTTAATTAGAATAATTGACGTGGCTTGGCGACGTATGCGTTAACTAGAGAATTTTTTTTTTTAGCAACGTTTCGAGTATATTGCCAGCATCGTTATAGATTTGAATGCTAATAAACTTGAAATAGATTAAACGTCAGACTGATGCTATGCTGGATATATTAAACAAGCAGTTCGTTACGCTAGTTGCACCACCGTGAGCTCTAACGGACGCCACGACAGGGAGAGATGAAAGAGGAAACCGTTCGGACAGAAGGGGTGGATTACTATGCAGTATTCTTATGATTGTCCCGGCTGGAATTAGAATAATTGAAGTTTCTCATAAATAGGAGTACCAGCGCATTCTCAATCTTATCGTTCAACTGGTTAATAGAGAAGGTAATCAAAAGTAATTTTTCTCGATAAGTCCAATGAATATTTCACGTAGTATTCTCAAGCTTTTCATCCTGACAATTAATAGAATAATTTCGCTGTGAATCGTTTCGAGAACACTACTCTCTCGCTCTCTACCATTCCATTCTCCACAGTTATTACTATTCTTTTTCCTCGCCCATAAAAAGCATCGATGCGTCAAAGTGACTGTCGATAACGATTCGCTGGCGGCGCAATTATTTTACGGTTTAAAGCCCGTAATAATGTTTTCTTATAATTATTCCGTCGCGCGACATCGCCGCCGCGAGTTTATAATGGAACTTTCATTGGCCATCGATTTCCTGTCGTTCCACGTGGTGGAACTTCGTGGCCGAGCTTTTTTTCTGAAAAAAGAAAAAAAAACGGTAAAAATATACCCTGCCACCCTTCGGGATATACTCGAGCGTCGTTCACCACCGTTTCTCGAACACGACGCACATTCACCGTCATGTGGATCGTCCTGAGACAACAAGCTGGTGAATATACATTACATAATCTGGGAAAGACTACGAACTTTTGCATTCTGGTTTCATATTTCCGAATTTCCATTCTGCATTCGTAAAAGCAAATAGGCATGTTACCTGCCTGGAAAATGTTCATTGTTAGAAAATATCAAAATGTATGCGCTGGATTAGGACAAGCATAATAGAAGTACGATAACTGCGTCTCATTGTTGAAAATGTATTAATATACTGGAAACAGACGGTCGTTCCCATATAAACTTGGTCACAAGTGTGTTAGTCTACGTTGGGTACTTAGTAAATTATCAATGAAAAGGAAAATAAATCGTAAAGTGCCTGAAGTTCTTCAATTTGTGTTAAGTGCCCGGGGTACTTTTATGTATCAACTGCATCTGTGTAGCCGGTATCGTACGTGTCACTGTTTCTTCATTCTTCATTAAACATTCCCATCTTAGGCTGATCTTTAATGCCTGTCCCTTAACGGCGCTTAGGGATTAAGGGGTAGTTCGCCAGCGTCCGGTACGTTAACGAAATTAAGGTAATGCGTTGACGATCGATTCTTAATGTCGCGACGGAAATTGAGGGATGAACGATCTTGAAACGGTCATATTATCCGGAGCGTAATTAGTCCGCCGTTCGGATCGCAAATACGCGTCGGTGACTAATCAATGCAACAGGCGATGGCCACGGTCTCCAATAAAATGCTAATGCGGCCCGTGTTATCGCTGTATTACAACGGCGGCGAGTCGATTGCCACGAATCCATCAGCGATTCAAATCATGGAAATTTCGCCTGGAAATCGCTGCGTTCCGATGCGGAGGCGCTCTGCCCTGACTCGATATTAACGCAGCAATTCTCGATCATTTGTGCGGAAAGAGGGAAGAGAACAAGGCTCGGCTAGGCCAGTTCTATAGAGCCCTTTCAAAAATTGTAGATTATAGCAATTCTGTCGATTCGCGTTTTAAAATGACCGATATATTTAGAGTATTTTACAATACCACAAATCGAGCCCAGTATTTCTTATATTATTAGTTTAGACAAAGTATCTTGACCATCTTTCAAAATACGGAAACCGAGTTTTTCAAAGGCACCTGCTGCAATCCTCCCCGATACTTGTTTCGTTACGATGATGCTAGCGGGATAAAAGGACGGCCCTGTCTATCGAACCGATGTACTTTCTGGCTATTGCCGTCTGCGCGAAAGCCCCCTTTAGTCTAGTCAGTCGAAAGGTAAAGCCGGACGAGAGGAATATTCGAGGAATCAGGTCGGCGGGAAGCAGCCGGGAGGATTTCGTTTCGTTCGCCGTCCGGACGCGTCCTCCAAGTTAATCCAGGCTCGCGTTTGATCCTTAATTAAAACCTCTTCAAAGGATCGGTTTCGTTCGAATTTTCTCCGCGTCGCTGTCCGCAAGAATATATACATACAACCGATCGGGTTGGATTTCCTTTTCCCTTGGTGCGCTTCAAGAGCACCGGCTTGCGTTGTCTATAGTTCTGGCTGGAACCCGTCGAATTTCCGGCGGAAGTTTCGCGGCGATGCGTCGAAGTTTCTCCGCGGAATTGCAGGATAATTTGACTGGAAGCCAAGGAAGCAATTAATTGAAAAATTAATATTGGAGGATGAAGTGGATTTACAGGAAAATTTGATAGCCCGGCGTGTCCTCGAGGGCCGATCTCGCTTCGTGTAATTACTTTTAAATGTTTCTCCGCGATAAATCTTGCTCGCCGTGTTTACGAGCCCTTTTTACGAGCATGTAAACTCACCGGTGCGAAACGTAAACCGAGAAAGTTAATACCATGCAAATGTTCAGCTACGAGCGAACCAGTTGTTTAATATCCCACCGTGTCTTTATTGGTGTGTACGTTCCAGCTTTCTCGCTCCCGCCCTCTCGTCCATCCGCGACTAGGTTTCGCGCGATTCTTCCAAAATGCAAGCACCAGCGGCTTTTACATCCATCCACTTGGGTATACAGTTTCGTATCCTGTATTTCGTGCTTCATCCTTCGCGTCTCCGTTTCATCCCTTTTCCTTTCCTCTTTGTCACTGCGTCTTTTTTTTCGTGCCCATCGAAGCACCTTGTGCAAAATATCCATTGTATTTCTGCCAGGGGCGAGGGTGGAGGTATCTCGACGTGAACACGCGTGATTTATTCGATTTCGACCCCACGACCATCCTCCGGGACACGCCCTTCGGCTTACTTATTTAGCCCGCTAAGGTCACGCTGGGTCTTCCGAAGGAAAGTTTCGCTCGCGTGTCGGGGATATGGTGGTTTCCTTCGCTCGACGGAACGATCGCTTCCCACCGTTATGACGGCCGCTAAATGCCGGGGAAGGAAATGTTAAAATTGTCCCGTTTAAGGCGCTAAGGGAAACGTACTGATAGCGGTTCTGCTGGATGTTTTTGTCGATTGTCGAAGAACACTGCAGTTTTCCTTCCATTCGATTAATTGTAGCCCCTCTCCCCCCCCTGGCTACAGGGTTGTTTCTATCGGCCAGGGACTTTAACAAGATACGATTTATAATTCATGAAGCGGCATGCAAAAAGGAGGGGTTGTTCGAGCGGGAAAGTAGTCGGTCCATTGTCGAGATTCACCTGAATTTATTAACCGAGGAGCCGGGGATTTATTCTTCCGTCATTCGGATCTCTGAAATGTGGCACAGCCATTCCCTAACCCTGTAGTAGTCTCATTTCCCTTCGGAACTCCCTTCAGACGAACGTTTCCCTAGCAAAAATAGGACCTTCCGCTTGTTATCTCGCATTCAACTGCACGGAACCTCGCACAGCGTAGCGAAAAAGCTGTTCCAGATTATCCTTTGTCTCGCGACTTTACGGTTGAAGTTGTAACCACGCGATAGTCTCATTCCCTTCCTTAGGGAATTCTTGTTCGCCTTAACAAACGGCGGAAGTTGCCAACTAAAACCCGCGAGAAGGAAATCCTCGATATATCCGGTATAAAAATTAAGTCCGAATTGTTCTGGGGCTGAGAATATCAGCTTCTCATTTTTCTTTAGCCGTCGGTACACGAAAAGGACACGTGTGTCTGGGGGTGAAAAAAAAAACATTCCACAGGATCCTTCATCGTGTTCGGGTTGGTCGAGAGAGCATCGTCCATTCGGTCGCTAAATCGAGAATGAAGCAGCAGTTTTCAGCTCCCAGAGGGACGATCCTTCTCTGGCTCTCGGTTGCCCTCTCTTTCTCTAACCCTGTTCTGCTCACCCCCATAGGATCTTCCATGGCCCTCCGGTATCTATGTCTCTATCGATCTGCCTTGGCCGGAGCCGTTCCACGAGGCCAGTTTGGGCGGGGTCGAATCGTGTGTGTGTGTGTGCGTGTGTGTGTGAAAAAACAAATCAATAACAAAATCGATGGTTTAATCGGTCAGTAGAAAGTGGTGAATCTCGACCTTGGTCAAAAACTGCGAACCCCCGCGAGGAGCGCCATATAAGAGAAAGAATTTGTACATCCCTTTATTGTACAGAGGAAAATGATGATTCCATAAAAATGATTCAGGATTAACAGCTATTGAAGATTATTCGTGCGTGTAGCCGAATGATGACTAGCAGAAATTTTAGAATGACTCCGAAGTCGGCTCACTTTGTCAGGAATGACCCAGTTGCTCGTCAGTAACAGGGCTTTCCCGATTATCGCTGTAACTCACCGCGCAAAGGGTTGCCCTGTTTCTGGCAGAAACTCCCATCCTGCTTCTTCTCACAGTAAAATCATCTGCCCGACCCGAAGGACTTTCCGTCTTTTCATCCACTGAACAATCGTTTCCGCGTCGTTAAGCGAGCCTTTTTATTACGTTCGTCGATTAAAGGAAATTCAATCAATTTGTTGACGTTCCACCATACTCCATACTTTAACATCCGCTCCCTTTTTGTTCACATGAATTATGTTCGAAGCTCGGAACTCGCGCAAGCAGGCCAGAAATTAAAGTACATTATCGGACATCAAAGGAGCCAGTTTAGAGAGAGATAGAGAGAGAGAGAGAGAGAGAGAGAGAGAGAGAGAGAGAGAGAGCATTCAAATTCCCAATCGCCCACCAGCCACGTTATTTCGGTCAGGGTTGCAAAAGTTTACAGGGAACAACGGCGCATCGAAACTATAGAAGGGCTGTAAATTTCGGACAAAGGTCGTGCCATGTCGTCTAATTTTTTCTCTCGACTGCCTCTGGATGGACGATTTTCGACGGCGATTTAAGCCACCCCTGTGTCCGCCGGCTCGCCGCGATTTCGTTACACGGAAGCTTCCTTGGACCCTTTCCAAGTTCGTGATACGCGGCTGATCAGAACCGGAAGCAGGCATCCAGCGCAGCGGCGAAAGTGCGCGGGATGCGCTGCTTTCTCTGATTTAAGCGTGTGCCATTATCTGCTATATTTGACACCGTGATATTTTAATCTTGTATGCAGACTCACGACCGCGCCAGCTTACTAATTTGAACGTTCGCGGAAGTTCGATTGAGAAGTGGCTACAGAAGAAAAGTTGGTATTCCGTTAGGGGAAATTGTGGTGTAAAATCAACATTTTGATTTGTACTTTTTATTTATCGTTTAATTTAGTTTGTACTCCCTTTTGTCAGCTCATGGCTTTGTCTAATAGTCGATTTCGTACTCTTCCTTGCGCTGTGGAATTATAAGAGAAGCGGTGTCTAAACGGGATTACAGAAGCGAAAACTAGGTGAAGTTCGCCAAGTCGTTTCAACCGATCGACGTCTAAAAATAATGTGTCTGCATGACATTTAACGGTCAGACGGGTCTCTATGTTCATCCATGAGACATAATTACCTTTTCTCATTAGCCTGTTTCACGGTTTACGGTTCGATCAAGTTTCCCAACTCCTCGACTGGCAAACGATGCGAGAGAGGATGAGAATAAATCGCGAGGGGCTAACGGTGTCGAATCTGCTTTCACGGTGAGATCGAAGGATACTTATTTTCAATCCTGCGATTTGTATATTTGGCCTCGAATGAATATTTTAACAACGGACTTTAAGCATCGGCGTGCTTGGACGCTGGATATCGCTCGAACGATTGATTTAATTCGCGGCTGCTCGGTTTTTTATCGGTTCGGTAGCGTTCGCGGTCAAAGAGACGCTGGTATTAATTTTTTAAACATAGCTCGCGGCGAAGACGATATTCCTGTGAAATGCGATTAAATTATCAACTGAAAGAACGGAATCCATCTACTATGAATTCATACACGGCCGAGAGGCACAGAAGCATCGACGCGAGAATTGGGCGTCGATTTGCCAACGGAGTGCGGCGAGGCGAGAAAAATAGGAAAACAAGCGGGCGATGTAGAAGACGGGGCGATCGCGATTCTATCAAACAGGAGCAGCGAGCAGTCGATCCTTCAGCCTGGAAGAAACTCCCAACGGTGTCGAGTCGTGTTTGGAAGTGGCTGAAAAGTGAGGAGAGCAGTGGCGGCGCGAGACGTGCCCCGGCGAAAGGAAAGAGAGCTTTCCGGGCATCCATTTCGAATTCTTCTTCTTCGAGTTGCTTTCCGCACCCTTGGACACGAGCCAGCGTCACTCTTTACGCCGTACGAGCACGGATAAAGGAGCGGCGAACGGGGGTGAAAAAAGAGAAGGAACGCGGCGCGCCGTAACACCGAGCAATAATGTAAATCAATGCTTCTGCCAATAAAGCAGGCGTCTCGTGGAAACTTTCGAAATTCAGCCAGGCCTCGACGAATACGACTGCCTCCTCCGTTCGTTCCTACACACATGCATACAGTTGGTCGCAAAAGTATCCGGCCATTTAATACAGACTGAGGAACTACTTTGTTCGTTTAATGTTCATTTATGTTGTAATGTATTTAATTTTACAAATAACATTTTAAATATCTTTCTCGTCGGTGTTAAATGCCGGGCTTTGTACATCGGCAGTGTATATCTAAGAACGTACGTCACCCGTAGCGAAAGAGCTAAACGCAACACACACACACGTGCATACATATTCGTATGTTTCTCTTGGTCCATCCGCACATCAACTTTTGCGCCTAATTCGCGTAATGAACGCGTTTAATTAATTTCCACGAGTGCGCTTCCGCCAAGAAGCAGCGCGGCGAATTTAAAACGTCCCCTTTCTTGCCGCTGGCTCTGTCTGGGATCGGCGCGAGTTATATTTAATTAAACGCGTGTACTTTTCACTCGGCGTTTAACCGGTGGCTATAAATCGCGGGTTGGACCTTGCTCGCTTTAATTTCGAAACGCGGGACGACTCGCTTTAATCCCCCTTGACCCGCGATAGCTGATTACACCCCCGATCCAGGTTTCCGCTTTATCGCGTCATAAATCTACGCTTAATTCTGTTTTCGTCGAGCCAGAGCTTGCAATTGTATCGCGCATGTACTCAGCGAAATTGCTGGCCGTCAAACTAATTGTCGATTAGCATCGTCGCGCCCGTTGCTGTTTTATAATAGCATCGATTCCCCAGTCCAAGTTGCTCCGCGTTTGTCGATTGTCTGCGATTGATTATGTTGCCCTTTGATCTCACTGCGATACGCGCTATCTTCAATTTTTCTCTTACGCGATATTAGTGGGAGCCGCCGGAGAAATTCATATTCGTTAGCATAATCGGCCAAGCGCAAGGGGACCTCCGTACCTTGAAACTTCTTAATCACTCGAACTTAACCAATTATCGCGGGCCGGGTTAACCGCGCGTGTTAAACGTTCGTTACGTGATCTCTCTTAACGGCCGTAACAACGACCGTTTAATAAACGTCGAGCTTCGTGACAACGATCCCACCCCCGGTGGGATAACGTAGAATCTAACTAAGATAACGTAGAATCGCTGCGCGAAATTCTACATTCGTTTCCCCGACGATCGCGTGATTAATTTACTCGAGGGAGACTTTCCGTTTCGCGGCACCATTGGCGTGATCCAATTGAAACTGTGTCAAGATAGAAGAAGTCCGCGGTTTCGAGTTAATTGATCTGTTTGCGCGAACACCTTCGGTGTACGTTTGTTGGTGGAATTACTGTGATGGGAGAGGGAAATGTGTGCTTTGTCGATACGAAAGCTGCTTTTGTCGGCGATATTCGTCCGATTTGGTCGCTGGCCAACACCTTGCCACTTTCTACTCCACCTACCATTACAATAATTTAAATATATTAACGCTTGACCAGATCGCCGCGTTCCGCAAAACTATTTTCCTGTTTGTCGCGCCACGTTTAGTAAGCAAACAGTCTCCGTTATTATTCGAGAGCGACGATCCTTTATTTGCATTCCTTCGATTTCACTTGCAAACGCAAATTGCTTTCCACGATTTCCAAGAAACCGATGAACCCAACCACCCTTCAATAAATTCTACGATTTTTTCCTCGACCCTCGCGGACGTATGTACGCGCGATTCGCGTTCGTTTCGTTAATTTATGTCCGTCGCGCGAGGTTTATTCAATATTTTTTATTGTCTCGCGCAACGGCGCCGGGCCACCATTTCGCCGGCAGGATGGCACGACGATAAATCCCGGCGAAGGGCTCGAACGTTTTGCCGGCAGATCTGGTATCGCCGGTTGAATACGCCAACACCGTTCGCAAGATTGCATTTTCGCCGTTCCGAATGGGCTGCCGTGGCTGCCGCACGAACGCATAACTCTTATCGAAGATTTCGTGCCGCCGTCTATCCGCTGTGTATTTCCTCGCCACTTTTTAACTGAGCCACAGAGAGGCGGGCAAGGATAGTAACACGTCAGGTTTATCGTGTACGTACGGCACTACTGCTTTTGTGGCCTCTATCGAAGAATTCATCCCGCCCGTGGGAATCGCGTTTAAACGTTCTCCTCCTCGTTCCCGCCTTGGCCGACAAATGAAATCGTTCGCTAAATTAAACGCGGACGTCTGAGCGTGTAGGTTTCTTTAATACGATTTTAGGAAAGCTGGTAACGGAACGTAATAATTCTCACTGCTATATAAAACAGCATAATATAAATTATCTCTTGAAACAATAATATTGATGTTTCGAACGACAGGGGATCACGAGGTGGAAATGTAGGTTCAATGAGGGTTGATGGCTTTCGAGCTGACAAAGTTCCCCGGAAGTTGTAGCAAGTTCGAGCGCGTAACCAGCCCTCCCGGCCTGCATCTCCCTCCGTGACGTAAGCACGGATCTCACCCCGTGGAAACTCGCTGGGAATCCAGCGTCGAAAATGGTGGTTCGTGTCGATTGGCAATCAATCTTGCCGAACAATAATTAGAAGATGCCGATTCCGATGGACTGACAAGTGGCCTTCTATCGATTCCAAGTGTCAGCAACGTCCTCGTGAAACGGAGGGTATCTCCGTCGCGTTATTCAGGAAATTTTCCTACGATGTCTTAATGAAGACAATTTTTCCCTTGACGATAGATGGTCGTTAGGTAAATTCCAAATGATCGAGAATACGCATTTCTCAAGGCATACCCGCGAGTGGTAAAAAAAAATAAGTTGCACCTCGCCGTACAGTCGCGAAACTGTTACATCGTGGCCGAGAGCACCGAATGTATTATTGCATGCACGTAGCTGTTATGCATCACGAGCTACACGCGGTGAATTATGACGGGGTTCAGAGATACGTGGCGATGAGCGAGATACGAGATCCGGTGGGGAGAGAATAGGGTTAATCGATGCCGCGATAGAACGAGACTTCGCGATCCATTTGAATTCCCAGCCACGTAAACCCCAATCCTGTCGACTCTCCCCACTCAGCCTCTTCCATCCTTTAGCGATCATTTCTGGCTCGTCGAACGTGGTTATCACAGCGTCGTCGAAGCGGCTCCTATCTCCGTAAGGGCGTAGAAATTACGATAAAACTTCCACTAAAGGGATCGTCCCTTTCTCAATTCTTGCTTAGGAAATGTATAGAGAATTAATATAAACATGCTCACTATTTCGAATCGAGGGACTAGACAACATATGTTCTTCTGGAAAATATTTCTCGGTATTGCATTTTCTACCTGGCAACGGTGAACTTGGCCGGTGGCAGCCACGAGTCTCGCGGCTCGCTTTCCCGTCCCGTCGCGTTAATACAATCGAAAATATACACAGGTAGCAGAATGTGGAACGCGTATATACCGCAAATGCTTTGACATTTATAAATAGCGTGCAGGTTCGAGACGAAAATAACGAAGGCTGCACCACTGCGAGGATGGAAGAGGAGTGTCGGTGCTTCAGTTGTTCCTTGCATGCCCATCCTTCTCTAGTTTCACCCTTCCCCTTTATCGACGGATCCGTGAGCAAGGGCGCGTTAAAATCATCGCGATCCTAGTCGATCGTCTTTTTCACGGATCACCTGTTCTGGATCGATCCCTCGCGCCACTCGGTAAACATTCTTCGTCGAAACTCTTTCGTCATCGATGCGGTTTTTTATCACGTGCCACCTGGATAATTTTATGACGACTCCCTACAGGTGACCTACATTCGCTTTTTCTTTATACAACAACCCTCGTGCGAAGACTAACTCGGAACGTCAGAGTTCATTGGGGGGATAATCGAAGTTTTTGTTTGTCTTTTCGGATTCGAATAGTTCCCATTGGCGCAACCGTTGATCCATTTCCTTCGTTGATAGACTTCCCCCTTGATAGACCGCTGCCGAATTTAATGCGAAAAAGATTTCATAACTGCACGGGGATCTATGAATCTCTGTTGATCGACCCCGGGATTGAATTAGATCGAATTACCGGATTTATCTCTTTATAAAGTAACTGCAGCGACACGTCTGCGAATAGCCCGATTGTTCCCAAAGCGGATTACAATGGATAAGGGGTGGTAAAGCGTGTTCCGTTTTGGCGGGAAGGGTGGTGTCAGGAAATTATTCGAAAAATCGGTGCCACGACGGGTCGTGATTGTCAAGGAGGAAACCGGTGTTGTTCCCTTTTATTTGATCAATAAAGAAAACGTCGTCGGCGAGGTGGTATCGGCGCGAGGCCCTCAATTACTTCTTATCTACTTTTGGAATTATGTGTTCGCTGGAACCATTCCTCACGGAAGGGAAGATTACGCCTCGGCTGGTAATTCTCGTTATTCGCGATTATATCTTCAGTTTCGTGGGATAGGATCAGGGGAGGGACGATGCAGTGAATTACTAACCGTCCTCTCCTTTGTACTTTGCACTATGAATCTTCTTTTATTTCTTGTGGATCTTTGATGGGCATTTGTTCTGCACGAAGTTTGGAAAAGTTTTATCAGGATCGTTGCTCTATGTTTTTAACGTAGAACAAAAAGCGTTATGCGGTAGACAAGTTTTTCAGTTTGCCGGATGATGGGTTCAATCGAGGTTGTTAGGAAAATCTTTTACTTCGCCACGACTGGTAAACCAATTGGCTGAGCGACGTTTCTTTCTTCGGGCCAACCGGATTTGCTGAAGTTCCATTAACGGAATTTCATATTTCCGAGATTTTCTTGCAACCACCTCGGGAGAGGGGTGAGAAATTCTTTTCCACGCGGCTTAAGAATTACCCGCAAAGATCAATACTTTTATACTTATTAGGTGGAAAACACTGAATTTTGATTGAGGATATAAAGTTTAAAGTACCATATCGATAGTCTGTGGTTGTTCTTGCTTCTTTTCCGTTTCACGGAGATGGGCTAAAAGTAGATACTTGTTACGGAAACAAAGCGAGGGCTATATGTATAATAGAACAGCACCATAAGAAAGATGAAATCACTTCCACTGTACGAGGTATAATAGTGGAGGGTGGAAGAGGGGTAGACGAACGTCGACGGGCGTAATGCGATTGGAATACGAGGAAAAGAACGCTCCCGTAGCTGGGGAGCTGGATAGAAATTGGAAGGGGTGAAAATAAAAAGCGTTACTAAAAGATTCGAATCCTTAAATTGCTTGCTTTCGAAAAAGCTCCCGGTGTTGCTTCCCCTGTAATATTCCTTTTCATTTCGATTCGTTGGCACGATACGCGAACTTTGTTTTAATCCGCGATAAAAGAGCAAAAGAAGTACGGCTTATTCGATTAATTTAACGTTCCATATTGTTAGCAATTTTATTTCATCTACCACTTTCTGTCGAACAGTTATCCTGTCATCTTTAACATTTATCGGTTCACATCTTTTCCCCTCGAATAATTGTTCGATCAAACAGCATTTAATTAACCCTCTTCCGTCGTTGATTCTTTCCTTTGTCGAGGGGAGACCGCGAGTCTGACGCACGAGCATTCCTCGCGCGCAAGGTGAGAATGCGCTTTATTTTGGGACAACGCGCGCAAAGAGACCGCGGCGAAAATCTGGAAAGCCGGCGTGTGATCGTCTTTTAATAGCGCGTTGCATCCCGGTCTGGCTTCGACGCCTACCGACAACGCTCGAGGAAGCAATCGTTCAATTCGGCCAATGCTATTCTCCAGACTCCTTTTCTTCTAACATTCGTTACCTTAAACTATCCCTTTGGCCAATTGGTCACCAGTGTTTATCAGTGATCAATTAATTTCTAAATAAAGCCCAGCTTCCCAACCGAGCTAACGGTGCAACGTTTTATTCTTCTGTTAAGCCTGGATCGAGGACGACGTTTTTTTTTTCCGTATTTCATCGCGACTGAAAACTTCCGCGCACGACGCCGGTTCGACACGAGACGTCGGTATTTCCGGAGAACGAGCGCGCGCGTCTCGTCAGCGTCGCGACACAATACGCCGGGAAATGTTCTCCCATTGAGGCTCTTTTAATTTTATGACACTTTCATTACGCGGACCACGGCGGCTGTTCCATATTGCGGCCGATGAAAGGGCCCCGTCGAGCCTTCCAACGATGAGTATCGTGCGCGGACAAAGCTCGAAGAGCGATCCGTGACTCTAGTTTTTACCAAGTGGTTGTTACATTATCGAACGCGACGTCTAACAAGACGCAAACAGTACGCCCTTGCTCGTCGACCGGTTTCTCATTCGTGACTCGCTCTTTATTCGTCTATTTTTTGTTCTTTACCCTGTTTTGAACAGTGCAATTTCGAATTGCCTATAGTTGATTCTTTCTACGCAGCGACTGAAAGCAATTGCGAGAAAGAGGATGGAGAATTCGCAGGAAATCGTTGTTGCACAAATTGTGTTAGTTTTTAGAGTCAGAGGGATATTTTTATTGTGAACGGGATTAAATATTCCTCCCGTGCGAGGAAATGTTTATTGCATTTGTATTATTTTTCATTCTGAGAGGATTTCGTAATAAATGTTTGGTATTTTTGGAATCCGTCGAGCGTTTCCATGAGCCGCTTCGGAAAAATCCAGAATCATAGGAAGATTTTCGAGAATAATTTACAGACGCATAACGATAATAATGGGACTTTGCACCGCCGATAAATCTAATCCCTAGATCGTTAAAGTGAAATTTATAGGCAGCTTTGCTTCTGTACTCTTGTCTTCCGTGGCAAAACTCGGCAATTATCGACCGCGCGATTCGATCACCCCGCCCGGACGGATTATTTACGATTACCGTTTCATCGGCGAGTATCGGCGGGTTTAACCGCGCGCGTTTTAAGCGTCCGGATATTCTCGCGGCGGTCCGTGAAGGCGCGCTTCTCTAAAGATAGCAACCGTAATCCGTATACGCGTTCTTGCTAGATATTCTAAACTCGTGTCGTCGCGTGTCCCGGCTAACCACTATGTAAGAACATGGGAACCAATCTCCATCGCCGCCGTCCCGAGGGAGGAACGGGTTCCCTTGAACTCGAGATCTCTCTTTCTCTCTCTCTGTTTGTCGGATATTATTCCTGCCGCTCGCTGATCCCACGACGAAACGAAGCGGTTCGACGAACCC
The DNA here is from genome assembly GCA_023838395.1 of Holcopasites calliopsidis. Classification (NCBI taxonomy): domain Eukaryota; kingdom Metazoa; phylum Arthropoda; class Insecta; order Hymenoptera; family Apidae; genus Holcopasites; species Holcopasites calliopsidis. Next base: position 3,082,729 of record JALHAQ010000004.1, on the reverse strand, counting down.
ACCCGAGATTTGTGCTATGAAAATATTTTCGCTTGATAGCATATTTTATTCCGCCGTGTCGTTTGACCGGTTCCAAGTTTCTACGCAAACGCGGGAATTTATTGTGTTTGATCGTATCGCGTCTCTAATTCGTCCGACGACAAAAGTTTATCGCCGAGCATTTACAAACATATTAAATTTAGAGACTAAATCTTCCGGCTGACGGTAGGGGGTTCTAGATTAGATATTTCAGTGATGACGGAAATCGAAGAAGTCTCCGCTTAGTTACACGCAGAGAGACATATACCTGAAGTAAATTACAAATTCATTCGCATAAATCACAATTTTGTCCCTTTCGTATCGGCGCGCGTACTCGTAAAAAACTGTGAAACACCCGCAAATATCATTCACTTCGCGCTGTCCAATGTGAAATATATCGGCCGCACGAAACGACTCGAGCTAATTAATTTTAGTTCGTCGACAAAGCGTCCTGCAGTGGTTCGCGTCAGCGGGAGATATATCGAGGCCCACGACGACTACGGCGACGACCACGGGATTTCTATTATTACTGCAGCAAAGTACGCGCGGTAAAGTTTACGCGGTCGATCATACGCAAAGTTGACGACGCGTCTCGTGACGTGGCTAAGTTCGATGTAGTGGAACTTTTGGGGAGTCCGTGTAGTCGAATCGTAAAAAACTTTCAAGCGCTTTTCGCGTCGGGCAAGGAAAGTCGTATAAAGGGTGTAGCGTGGTCAGTTGGTCGGGTCCTTCTTTTTCGGACTCCTCGAAGTCCTCTCGGCATCCTTGGAGCAACGACAATGACTCTTGCGATTGTTACCTCGGAATGTTCTTGCCTCTGTTTCACGCAGAAATATCTTCCCTTTTTCATCGGCTATGACGTTAGCGCCGTAACATTTGAGACCAACTGTCCCCTGTTCCATTCTTGAACGTCGCACGATGATGAAGTTCTATTTTCCTGAGGGTGGATGGATTAGCTCGATACTATATCGACGGGCATAATTAGCGGAGTAAGCGAAAAACGATTTATATGTATGCCCCTTGTCGGAGAAATTAGGGGCATGATGGAACGGCGCGAAGCTACGAAACTCATTTTAAATCAATTACTCCGTGCGATGGTCTTCCGAAAGTTCGTTAAGTCATTTCCACGATGAGTTTTAATGCACGCCGACGCACACGTACACACCGGCACGGAATCCTTGCTCTTGTACAAGTCAGTGCGCGCGTGTCGGATATAATCTGGACGGAACATTGTCTTGCCTGGAATTAATCTTGTCGCGAAACGGTTCAGTCACTATGTCTTAATCGGGATCTCTCTTCTTCAGCCTCATTGAATTTGTCAAATTCTTATGACTTGTGTAGATGCCTTAGCGTCAGTGGAAGAACTAATTCTCCTATGATTAATTGAATTTGCTTAGAAAAACATTGTGTCAAATACTTATCAATCTTCCTTTGTGAACATGGTTCCCATTTTTTTTTTTTTAAGAAAATAATTTCCATATCAATGACCACTTCCATCGTGTCAAACGCGCCACCAGGATTCCTTTTTCGAGAGAACGAAAAGGAGAAACAAAATGAGAGTAGACATTTCTTTGGAGCGCGGTTCAAGTTCCGGTTACCGGTTCTTGTTCGTTGGAAGACGGACCGGATCGACGGGATCCGTCGGCGTGGAAATATAGTTTTCCCTTCTGCGCCAGGTCTATCCCTTCACGTTTCTCTGATTTTGTGAAGGAGGAAGGAGGCGCGAGGGAAGTATGGATGGAGAAATCAGGTCGGGTAAGGGCTACTGCTTCCGGCCAACCTTTTCCTCCCCTTCCCGTTCGATGAGCGCGATATGGTTTACGAAGTGATTACCCCTCGGTCTTGTTCGAATTTTCATTAATTCGGCGGAGAATCTTAAGAATAGTGAATTAATTGCAAGAACAAAATAATAAATGAATCAGGCTCGCCGCGAAAAAAGATACGGTCTACTCGTTTACTATGAAACCTTCGATCAAGCCCCCAAAAACCCTGCGTCCCCAAACGTGCAGGACAAAATCAACAAACAGGACGAGAAGCTTTTACGCAGGTTGGTACGTTTCTGGCGGACGATAAACAGCGGCGCGTGATCCGATTGCTAAACACATCGAAAGTTGATCGATCGGTCTCTGCCGAAACGAGAAAGGAGCAGATTCCCCGGCGATAATTCGGTCGATTCCGGTGTTTTTGCACGGCCGCATTACCGCTATTCTCTAAGCGATCTCTCGCACGAAAGGCCGTTGCTCGAGCGGGCGTAATATGGAACATCGCCAGCGGGCCAATCCTCGATCGTTCTGTGCAGCACTCACCGGAGCCCCGGCTCGCTTTATCGAATTATGTCGTAGTTTCGTCGGGTCCTTCAGGGACTCGCGCGCACGTCGTCGTTTCGCTTCATCCCGTGGGATCTGAATGCCTGCGTGCCGTCAACTAATTCGGCATACATTGCTGAAACACGTCGGCCTGGATCGCGGTCGACCCTCGGATTTTCCTTAGTCCCGTTGAACATTTGCCCCATTCCCTGTCCCTCGCTGCAGTTCCAACTCTCTCCCTCCCTCTTTCGTCCCTCCAATTAAAAGCATCGCGCTCACTCCCGAAACGTGCATTAGCGGAATGGCTGCTTGAATGTTTGATGAGCGAAGCAATTGCCGCGGTGAATCGGTTTTCGGTCGCGTTGATGCGAAGGGTTTGTTCGAATATTAAATAGTAGGACGGGTGTTCGAAGGTGTTTGTTCGGGAAGAATTTGTGCGCAAGCTGCTTTCAGGCTTCGATGTGTTCATTAACATTTCTCTCGAATAATGGATTCGCAAAGAAATATACCGATCATTTTGTGTGATCATTTGTCTCTGACCGTGAAAGAAAACTGCCCGTCTCAACCGCAGCAGAATCTCAGCTTCTATATTTCATAGGCACTTAATATTCTCTGTTTGTCTATCCGTTCGCGTGAACCGCAACGAATTTCTCGGTTAGAGGGTGGTCTAGTCCGCAAAGTGGCGGTAACGAGCAGCGCCCTGTCGCTCGCCAATTAGCGTGCATATTTCTCTTTTTAATAATGCACCGGCCTATATACGCGGCATGTGCGGGTCGCACCGGGCGTAATTACGCGGAAACCGCCCGGCCACTAATGCGTGCCAGCGCAAACACGTTACGACCACGGGAATCCGCGCTTATCACCACCCTATGGGACCTTGGCCGTTCGATGATTTCTGCTTTTTGCCCTTTGCTCAGGCGTACCTACCTTATCTCGCATTCTGATAAATCGCCCGTCTGTACTTCGCCGCTGCATCAATAAAACTCTCGATGCCCTTTTCTTTTTTTTTTTTCGAAGCTCACCCACTTCTTTCTCTCGCGCGCCAGTCATCGTACGTTTCCTTCTCATTGTGCGGCCGATTCGTTTCGGGAATTGGTCAGCGGGGCCCGGGCAATTCATTTCGGGGAACGATTCCGATGGTGCTTCTGGCTCGAGTAGAATGGGGTCGAATAATCGAGTTCCCTGATTTGATCGACTGCGTGTACCACAGGCCTTTTGTCTCGATGTGTGCCGGAATGCCCGGGAAACCGGAAATTCATCCTTTATCTTTGTATGACCGTAGTGTTTTTATCTCCGAGGGTAGTTCGGGGGAAGAAATATAAGTCGCGTCAGGAGGAACCTTTGATAGGTCGAACGCACGGTAAAACTATAAAAACCCGATGAGTCCTCGGTGGTTTGGTAACTTCTGTCTGGGAAATCGTTGTATCCATTTCAGTTTAGTGCGGGAAGCTTTCCCTTCGGTATGCATTTACTTCAACGACCATCGGTCTGTTTGTCATAAGCGATCCAGGAAATTCTTGCGAGTTCGTCCCGTTCCTAAGCGGTTCCCAAGTTCACAATCATTCAGGGAACGCCGCTTATCGCTACTCGTCACCACCAAGTGTCACACGAGAAACGCCAATATCAATTCGCCAAGCCCAACAATCGAATTGTCCCGCGGTTTTTATTTACTTGTTTTATTTCTCGCGAGGCACTTGCTTCCACGAAGCTCTCGACTGCGGGTAATCGCTTTCACGATAAAACGTTGAGCCTGACATTTCCAATTTGCCCGGCCATTTGCCAATTTCTTAGCTTTGGTTCATAAAAACCGGAGCCCACGGTAGTCGATCAATTACCAACGTCGTCCAATCGTTCTCAACGTTTTTACTCCGTATCGAAATCTATACACTCTTGTATCGAATAAGGGAATGGTTCCCGTAGACTTCGTCGTACTCCTCCGCTGTGGTATGCGAGACGCATGTAGGTCTCAGAAATATGAACGAGTTCGCATGGGAATGTGGACACTTGACAGAGCAGGGGCGATACGGTCGATCGTATCTCGCGCGGAAAATGCCCTTATACACGGTGCTTCGAATTAACCGAGCTGACACTTCCAGAAACCGCCCCCGTTCTTTTTTTTTTCTCTGATACCTTTTCGTATTCTCCAATTGTTTGTCCCACCCTCGATATCATTAATCATATCCATCGATACGCGTGTTTCCTTTATTCAAATGAAACTACGCGCTCGTCCTTGCCGGTCGATACCGTCGATCATTTTTCAATCAACTGCTGTCTCGATGCCTCTTTTATCTTGAAACATTCACTCTAGATCTGTCTGCTTACTATGACGTTAGTCTGGTCAATTATTTGCTTTCACAGGAATTTCGAGTTGTCGTTGAATTTATTCATCGGTTATTCCGCAGCTTCGAACCTATTAATTCTCCCTACCTTTGCAATCGCAATTCTGATGGATGCGACTCGTCGAGATTGTCCCGTGTCCCCGTTTCAGCAGCTACGAATCAGTCGGTCGACCGTCAACGTTCTAATTTAATACAGCCCGTGAAATATACAATATTTGTTTTTCTTTTATTACGGCTAAAAGATTGGAAAGGACAGAAATGGAAAAATTATGGTTCCATTAATGCCATGTCAGCCGTGGATTCAAAAATCGATGCGCCCTAGGGTCGGTCAAGCGAAGCGAATTTTCACTCTTACAGTGGAATAAAGCCGTCACGGTCAGACGTCGCGTTTACGAGACCCACGTGAAGTGGACTTGACGTTTGCGGCGCAAGCTTGCGGTATAGTTGATTCGCCTCTCCGTTGAAGATAAGGCGTTAAACGTGGCTAGTTTACACAGAATGCACGATGTCCGTATCGATTTTATACCAGCCTTTCCATTTAACATTGAACCGAAGTATCTACAGTCACGGTATTAACCCTTCCGCTGCGATACAACTGAAATATCCTGCCCAATTTTGTTTCGATATCATTCTAGCAAGTGCCATCAATGTTCAACGTAGAAAAGTACATTTTTCTCAGAACTTCTTCCTACAGAAGTTACATCTACAGTTGGCCGAAGTGGTTTTGAAAGAAATACTCGCGTTTTGGAACGCGAATATAACAAGCAGAAACATTTACGAGGACACGGCGAATCACCCCCAGCCGTTTTCCTTCACCCACTCGTCCATTCTCGTTTTTATTCGTCTCGAGTACGATCCATGGAAAATTGAAAGTGTTCCGTACGAGCGGAGACCAAGCGCGTGAACTTTTATTCACGGTCTCGTTAAACTCCGCTCCTCGTTGTTTTCATTCTCCGCTATGAAAATGTACGATGCAAATTATCGTATAAATCGCGCCGGTCGTGATTCATCGCGAGCCACGGGGCTGCGAAACAGCCGTGAAATTATGCAAACCGCGTGCTGGCAGATGGTTGGGCTTGGATTTTTCAATTAAAACGTTCCGTGGAGATTATCGCGTGAGAGGACGGGTCGCGCCAAGTGAAAGCGGTCAGTCTATAGTCGGACAGGCACTGCGCTCTTCTGGAACTTCTGACGCGTTTATCGTTTTGTGAATTGCTTCGAGTAAAAATCGCTTGGCGCGATTCCGTGGTGGGTTTTTCCATTGATGTTTCGTTTCAAGTCTAGCACCTGTTTAATAAAGGTTCAGTGAAAAACGTGTAAGCAAGTTGTTTCGGTGAGAATTAATATGTTTGGCACGTTGCGTAGGAGGGATTCGTGAAGGTACTAATGAAGCGGAACTTTTCTTGTGTTACAGGTACGGTGACATGGTTCCGAAAACGATCGCGGGAAAAATCGTGGGGGGTGTATGCTCTCTCAGCGGTGTCCTTGTGATCGCTTTACCGGTGCCTGTTATCGTCAGTAATTTCAGTCGAATATACCACCAGAATCAGCGGGCTGACAAGCGAAAGGCTCAGAGGGTGAGTGAAATAATTGCATTTCTTCTTCCGTATAATAGCAACAATGCCAATTATTGGCTCGCGACGACAGAAGAAGAATATTAATATCGGTAACAACAGCAATATCTTTACCGCAACCGTGCGTTATTATTAAATGCAGGTCTTACTATCATTATTACTATTCCTACTACCGCATCACTTTGTTACTTATAAAAATATGTGGCGGTAATTGTTCGATTAAAAATCCGCGGGCCATTCGTCATACTAACGGCGGATCATTTATTCTCTAATCTGTTATCAGTAGCAGGTCCTATCATAGCTCGGACCGAAATTTCATTCGACCTTAATTCCAGCCCGATCCAGCTGCAATTCAGCGTCGCTGCGAGAACTATCGCGATTCGAAAACGAATCCGATTACCATTAATAAACGATTCATGGAAATGAAGCTCACAATTCCTTTTTAAAGCCGAAGCGAAAAGTTTCGATAGATTTGACAACTTTTTGAGGGTGTACAGTAACGATATCCTCCGCGCCATCCTGTCTCGTGAAATGTTTTACACAAATAGCCGTGTCGCGCTGTCCTCGGACTTAGTTGCTCGCCCCCAACACCATGGAGTAGTGAACCTTCAACGAGACACCATAGATCTCCCCTTTTCCATTTCGAGTCAAATTTCTGTTTCATAACTCAATACACTGGGACTCGCAGTTAAAGAGATCTATGCAAGGCAGGGAGGAACGTCGACCTTTGTGTGAATTTCGTATAATGCGGCTGATGTCGGGCTTTCACCATTGCGGCCGCGTAACGACGGGACGTAATTCAACGTTACGTAACGCGATCGAATTAGGCTATATCGTCGTGCGGTGTGGTTATCTTGTCGGGGTGTCACCGCTGGCCAAGAATGCGACCAATCGATTAGAACGTGGCCGGTTCATGGCTTGAGAAAATGGAGTAGGCGAAAGTGTATTTCGACCTGCAAGGGCGATCCTTACTTTTTTATTAAATAAAATTCGGAGGGTGCAAATGTTTTCCTTTTTCTTTTGTGATAGACGTTTCAAGAGTGATAGCACGATTCTTGTAACTTTTTGCGGATTATTATTATCTGTAGTGCAGCAACCTGTTTCATCCAGAATCTCGTGCAACGATTATTCATTCCGACAAAGTCCCATTTCCCGCGGCAGCGTCTTTCTCGATTCTCCCCGCGCTCGATTTAGCTCCAGACCAGAAATAGAAGTTGCCATTAACTAGCTTCTATTTTCACGAGGGAACGGAGAGGGCTCTATAAACTAGCCAATTTCCCAGGTACATTGTAGTACCGCGTGCGTGAAGAACCTCGCGATTGAGATAGTTAATTGTAAGCCAAAGAGAAGGGCGGCCGTCAACGAGAAGCTCGAGCTCGTGTCGAACAATTGTACTCCGCTGAAAACTGTGTACCGCGGTTATTTTCAATCGACCGGCAGCATTTTATTAGCGCACGGACATCAAAAGAACTCGTTCGAGTGGCTACTCGGCTATCTCGCGGATACTAATGACGGCCACGATTGCCTCGTTCCCCTTCTCCGGTCGCGGAACCTTTTAATCGTCGTGTATGAAATAGCAACCGATTATCCGCCGTGCTTTGCCGTCGGCCTGAACCGGTCAATTTGATCGAGCACCCATTAAAACCGGCGAATATATTTCCTTTCGTAACAGCCTCGAGGACGCGTCTATTCCCTTCCTATCCCGTAGTTACCCGCAATTGTTCTCGTTAAAGCTGAAGAGGCCATCGAGCGTCTTGACACAAAAATCCCGTTTCCTCGCCGCGTCCGCGTGTTTTCCCGGAGGAAATTGCGCTCGGGAAATGTTAAACGACGTGTGCTCGATCGCGTCGTTATCCTCGAGCGACCGACGGCGGGCTGCAATCAGCCGAGCGCTGATCAAACAGATGCCACTCGAGTTCAAAGAATCGAATCTCTCATTTTTAGAGCGTACGCGGTGCAATTGAATTGTATTCTTCCCTGAAAATGTAGGAGCGCAATTATCTGCTTTTTGAGTGAACGGTTGATTTCTGAGATTATGTTAATGCCCGGCGTCCGAAGCGGGTTGATCGGTGGCGTGAAGCGCGATTTCCTAATTTCGTAATTTCCTCCGGCGAGAAGCAGATATGAAATCTCACGGTGGGGCCCGTCGCGGAGAGATCGGAGAGCCAGCCTCTAGCAGAAGCTTGGCTTGGCCGACGGCCAGCGGCTACCCTCAGTTCATTACCACTATCCCGTGCTCCGGCGGGAGACACAGTCAGCTGGCCGAATAAAGTGGCGGCCAGTATGATCGCGGTCGGGGAACTTCCGGCCGTTTCGCGGTCTTGATTGATAGTCCTTGCGCTGCTCCGAAGATATCTCGTGGTCAGGGGCGCAGGATCCTGGGGATGAAAGTGAACAAATGTGTATAAATATTGTAGGGCGATTCGTTCTGTCTGATTAACGAAGAGGGAAAGAGATCATTTGGGAGAAGTGGAAATGATTCTGCCGAATTGAATGAACGACTTGCCATTAGATTAATATTTAATGCGCGAGCAGAAATATGAAGACGAATCTGAACTGCGCCAAGAACAAATAAATACACACACGGTAATTCAATAAAATTTAATAAAGCACAATAATTATGCAAAGAACAGGACAGAGAATTTCCAAATTTAATTCCCCTTTCGCGTTATGCCGCAAATCTTAGGAAGATTCGCCCCCATTCGAATCCATTCACCCTCAAAAAGAGCCGTACGCTCCATTCACATCTGGCTTGACCGCATTTTTCTTTCACTCGGCCACATGCAAGTCGCAAGGATCAGCGAGAAAAAACCGCAGAATATCGCATTAAAGGAGCGCGCGATTCAGCGAGACAAAGTTCGACGTAGAGAGGAAGTTTTCGCAAATTAGAAGGCAGCGACAGCTACTCGACGCGACGGACGATTCACAGTCGCGGAATCGGGACTCGCTTTCTTTCTCGGCTCGGTGAAATCTGCAATGCAGATGCAACCGTATTTACATATGCATGGCCAATGCTCGTTCCGATTTGCGGTTTCAGACACCGACGTTCGCTCATTCCCTCGTCAACCATCCCCCGTTTTTCCTTTCACTCGGCTGACTCGGTGGATGGAAACGAAGTCCGATTTTTCGATTCGCTGGTGTGAAGTTCGCGCGATGTGCCTCCGTTCGTTTTGTAGAAGCGTCTGCGGCTCGACGGAGATTTTATTGAATTAGTTTATGGTCGAAACTTTGGCGTTCAGACTCGTGTCAGATTGTTTAATTTACGAATAGAATGATTCATGGAACGTTTCCCGTTTTAATTGATGATCGAAATCGTCACGAGAAGCTTCCTGGCAAATGAAGAATATTCTAGCGAATCCCGTGAATTCTCCCGTGCTCAAACAAAATGATACAAGAATTTAAATAACAGATCGAATGAGATGCACCAAATCCAAACAACACGTAGCCCGATCTGCCAGTCCGAATCGGATTGAGCTGAGTCAGATAGACGAAGGAAACGGTTAGCGTCGAGCGAAGCTGCTTATCAGTAACGTAAACGACTTTCAACGGAAACGTGTAGTAGCCGTCGGTCGGCGTTCGTGACGTGCAAATAAATAGATTCGACAGGAAACATTTGAGGTTCTGTTCCGGCGGAGACCGCGGGTTTTCGCATTCGATATTCGGCCTTCGAGACCGATATTGCGCGCAACCAGCTCAGCTCCGGCTAAAGTAGCCAGCCCATACACGATGATGAGACTTGTCTCGAGACACATCCGTGGACACGTCCGCTCTCATGGAACGGTCCGTCGGACATGTCCGCGGACGTGTCTCGAGACAACTCTCATCGTGCAGGGGGTCACTTTGGAGCAAGCAAATACTTGAGGGAGGCTTCTATAAGTAAACAGTTACTTCGCCGAACTTCTCGTCGTGAAACAAACTCCACGCACCCGGCGGAACTTGGCCGATTGGATCCGCGAATAAATTTCAACCTGCCAGAAAAATACAATTTTTTCCTTCGCTTCGGAGACCGGGAGAGAACGGTCTTGAAAACAAACGCCTGGAATCGATCGGCGTAATACGAAGAACTTCCAAGGCGCGTAGCCAGGAAAATTGAAAATTCGTTCCGTGGCGAAAATATCTGGGTTAACCTTTCCCTTACGAATTATGGGGATATTGAAGTGCATCGATGGAAATCCTCGCTGTTCCACGTTTTCCCGTATAGAATTCACTCGACCAGGCCTTCGTCCCCTTTTCGCGCGACACCGTATCGAAAATCGACACGCGAAAGAGGGCGGTGAACATGATAACAAATTTGGCGTTGCAGTGACGCGTTGCTGAGTTCGCTTTCGCTTCCGTGGAATAATATTCCGCGACTGAAGTACCCAGCCCTGAAATCTTGACGATTTTCTCTTTCTTGTGGTAACTTAGATTTATGTTTCGTTTCTAAATCACATTTTCCACTCGGCGAATGACTTTTTTTTTTTTTGCAAGCTCGACCCAGATTTGTAGGAGCGATTTCGCTAGGACGATTTTACGGTGCGAGATCGTAAACGATTTTACCGGTTTCACGGCCGGGAAGAGTGATAGAAATAGCTGCTGGCGAGGAGCGAATGATTCGTATAGGTCGTACCAGGGTAGGATCGTTTAAATAATTTTTATTGGACGAGGAATCGTCTCGAAACCACATAGTAGTCCCTCTTCCCTCTGTTCGAGCAAATAAAACAGCTCCGGCGATGAAAATCACCGATCTCGCCTGAGGAAAAAATAATTTCGTCCGTTTGGACTGCTGTGGCTGGCGTTTTTACGTTCCTTTGGATACAACTTTTGACGTCGCAAAGGAGGGGTTAAACGAAATTATTCAGTCGTTTTTCTCCGTTGATAAATGCGAGTCCAGTCTCCTTATCTCTCCCATATTAAATTCGAGTAAATAATTTTAATATCACCGTTTACGCAAGAAAGTCTACGTTTCCATACAATTCCCACCGCGATTTTGAAGAAATATTTCTTCTTGCAAGGCGTTATTGGGTCGCACGCGATTCGGGCTGCTTTCCCGCCAGGAATTTCTCCACGCTCCCTCTTCACCACGTAGCTCGTATACTCGTGGGGCGGACCCTCGGCACGCTTTCGACCCTTTAAGGTCTCTCCTCCGCGCGCGACCAACTGCTTGGAGAACGCGCGGGTGGAAGAAAAAAAGGTAACGAGCAGCCAGAGAAAAGGGACGCCAGCTCTGAAACGTTTCGTTTGTTTGTCCCGACTTCGTGACCGCCGCGGGGCATCAACCGTGCCCTGTAAAAATCGCTTGCGGTGAACGCGGGAAGTGGGAATAAAAAGCTTACGATTGCTCTCGCGCTGTTCCCTATCTCTGCCGCGCGACAAGGGAGATCCGAGCATTTTCGAGCGGGGGCCACTTACGCGAACCGAACGTAGTAGCAAGTCGAATGGAAATGAGAGATCACGGAAGGGTTTCGTTTCTCTCGTGCATCTCTATGTTAAAAGCTGTCGTTGATTCGTTTTCTTTTGTTAAAGATAAGAGAAATGCATTGTAATTGAAGTACAGTTGCAGAGGTACATGCTTCTGGCCTGCACTGTACAAATTTTTATGCGACGCGATAGTGGGATGGACTCACTCTAAATAATAATTGTCCGCAGATTCTGGACATTCTAGTTTTTCTCGTTTGAGATCGCTCGCAGGGTAGACGAATTTTCAAGCAGGAGGAAAACGATCAAACGAGTCGTATCATGGTGCAATTCGTTCCATTTGGCATAGGTAGTCCCGGACGCTCGTTAGCCCGCCACCCTTTGGACCGACCGTGCCAATTATTGGCAGACGCTTTGACACCTAAGTCACGGGAAACATGTGCGAATATTTACAGCGAAATGTCGAGTGACAAAGATTTACGCCGCGTAACGAGTAATTAACCTATTTAGCGGTGCAAGTTGACGAGCCGGCCTCCGAGCCGCTCCACGTTTCAATTCGCACGTGCGAGTAATACGAAATCGTCTGCTGGGTACCATAATTCATTATTCATCAGAGAAATAGAGCAATCTCATCCTTTCCTCGTTTCCCCGTCTACGAGGAATCGATCGGGGAAAGAAGAAATGTCTTACTGGCGAAGCGAGAACTCTGTTCCCTTTGCGAGAATCATCGACGGCGGAGGCTAGTAAAAAATCATTGCTGAACTTTTCTAACCGCAGGCGATGAAAGAAAAACAAGCGAAACGTTCGCGGCTCGAGGGAGCTCGTTAAACGACCATTAAAAGCGTGTACACCGACGATCGTTGTGGAACAGGAGAGATCTCTTCGTGCCTCGATCTCCGCGGGGATACACGGGTGCAAACAGAACTGTACAGCGCCTCTGAATGACGTCATTGGTTCTGCGTTTTATTCGTTTGATCGCGAGTTTCGCATCCTCGTCGAGAACAGGGCCAGTGCACCGAGTCGGCTATTCTTGAACGCATTAAACGCAAGCGTGCGCCTACTTTTAAACAGTTTACACCGGGCGCGGGGTAACAGAGGTCGTTCGAAAAAAAAAAGAACAAGCAGGTAAATGGCAGAGAGGGAACGCGAGGGATTCGGGCGTTTCGGCCAAAAACTTCGGCCGTGTCTCGTCAGCGAAACGTCTGCCTCGTCCTGGAAGAAGATTTATGGCAGCGCGGAATTTCTGGGGGAGAAGGAAAGCCGTGTTGTCTGGGGCAATCTGCTCGATGGTACCGGCGATAAAACTCCGCGAGACTTTCGGCGGTTCTCGTGTCCTCGATAAGTTTTTCTTGGAGAGCTCCACGGAGGCGTATTCCTTTATTCAAAGTCGCTCGCGAGTTATGCGCGCCCGGGTGATCTGCACCTAGCAACGCGGAGACGTATGCGAGCGGAAGGAATGGAAGGATGCAATGGTTCCTTACACCGTCGGGTTATCGGGAATTCTAATCCCGACTTGTTGGAGCGAAAGCTTGGAAATTGACAGAAAACTGTCGAACGTAGAAAATAAAATAGGCAGTTTCGAATGCCAAAAATAATTTTTCTCGGGGGAAAAGGCGCGTGGTAGAACTGGGGACAAGGAAAAGCGGAAGAAAGCCCTGTCGTCGAGAATGGTCGAAGCCTGTCAACGGATTTTCACCTCGTAAAACACGTCACTGTAGGATTTACCAGCCATGTACATATGTACGTTCGATAAATCAAATCGGTCCAGATAACTCTGGCTTGAATTACCGGCAACGCGCTGTCGTTGTATATATTATTGTTGACGAAACGCCGATGCCCGTGACCATATGCTGCTTGACCCGATCCGAAAATTGATCGAAGAACGTGCCACGAAGAAGGGAAATGAAGAAGAAAATAGAACTCGATCGGAACTCGAGTGGATAGAAACGGCGAAGAATATCGATACGGAATTGGATTGAATTAAGTTTCAATGAGCAATTTATTCCCAGTTCGATAAAGGTACTGAAGTATTATTAATAGTACTTGTTCGAGATATAACGTTAATCAATGGGTCGTAATTAGTGGTCGCTGTTAGGCCGCTTTCGAATCATCTGCCGCGTAATAAACGGTAAAGCTGGTCCAACGATATAATCCATCTCGATATTTACAGAGCGTAAATTCTCGCGCGCGTAATTTCCAAGGAAATTTTTCAACTCCGCCTGTGTAAATGTCAGCCGCCTAAAATCCGTTTTATCGTCCAGTCGGTCGTTTAATGTTTATGCAAAACTCCCGTCCACGTTCTTCAAATTGCGCTTGTTTACCGCCGCCGCGATCTTCGACATTTAATCGAATTTCCACGAATAATCCGATTCTAGCGGCGGTAAAGCTTGTTCCTTGAAATATACCGCGTCCCGACGAGCTGGCAAGATTTATTTAACAGTCTGTCGATGTTAACATATATATATTTCTCTACCAGTCGAAAGATTTATAACTCTTTTCCACTGTTTCTATTATTGCATCTCGTTGCGCAGCGACTTCAACGATGCAGGACATATTATTTTCAACCTGTTACGCGAATTATCGCCGTGCTGCCGAACAGAGCAACGCTAATTAATCGGGGCTAATTAGAACGTGTCGCGAATACGATTGGTCGCGAGCCGCTGCTGGAGTGTGATTGAATATTCAAATAACCCCGACGCTGTACGCATTGTGGTGGTCTAAGTCGATTTCAGGTGTGTCCGGCGTAATTTCGAACAGATGTTCCAGAATTCTCGCTGCCCGGGCTAAATTGCAACGCGTTGCGTGTCGTTGGTGAAACGAACCTCGCCCGGCGTCACGGTTCGATCAATTTTCCTATTCGAAAACGCTCGCTATCTCGCTCGCGTCAGATTTCTCGCTCGAACTCCGAAAATACAATACCGGGTTCGATATTTCATCGAACAGAGTATATAGCGCGTAGTCAGCTTTAAAATTAGTTGGAGAAACTTCCAGCCTCCTCTGAACTTCTAATTACAATCAATTTACAGTTCGACTTAACGCTGTCCGTTCTTCGTGACGTTGATATTATCTAAGCATGGCTCGTCTAACGAAACTGTCTCCCTATGCAAACCGTTGTTCTTCTTCATCCTTTGCACGGTCCGATGAACTAATAACAATGGAATTACAGAGTGCATTCGGAAGGAGAAAGATTTTCCTTCGGCTTTCAGAATGGGATGAAGCCTCCCGGAGGTGAGGAGAATTTCTTTGACCCGACTGTTCCGGCGCCGTTGCTCGATTACCTTTGTTCGAATCGGCATTCGGGATATCACGGGGCCGCGATAAACGTTCCTGGAACAATGGGTGCGCGCCGGAGATTCCTACAAGCGGATTAACTTGTCGCGGACTCGCTAAAAGGACTTTCGATTGGAACACTTTGCGGCCGCGTGAAAATCAACTTCTTTCCCGCCGATCGTGTTCGAATGGAAGTAAAAAGAGGGCTGGGGCGGCTGGCTATTGAATGAATATTCAGATTATCTGTCCAACTTCTTTTTCCACGAAGTAGCAGACCGTAATGATTCATTTGAAACGTTTGTATCTGAATCTTCAACGAAAGTGAACAGATTCGCGGTGCATGGAGAATTATATTTTGGTGAAATCGTGAACGGAGCAAACGTTTTAAGTACTTTCCACCCTGCAGAGATGATTAATTCTGTTTCGTAAATGTCAGAACAATCCAGCGTAATTGCATCGAAACTGATTTTAATTACGCCACCATTCATCCGCAGCTTAATACCATCGTGCATTTTCGATATCCCGTGCGGAATCGCGAATCAATTCACGAAGCAAATTGTGCCGGCGCACAATAAAAGTCGAACCGGGTAAATAGTGACATTAAATGGACATTAACGTACGATTGACGCTCGTGTCGTCGCTTTCATGAAATTCCGCCCAACCATCGATCGCGCCGGCGATTCTGAAGCGGAAAAAAAAGTCCTGGGAATTTATCAGCGTTCAGCGGCAGCGACGGTCTCGCGAAGGAACGGAAGCTACATAGATTCCGAAACGCATTCATCGACGCGACGGCACCAACGTCGCGCTTAGAAACGAGGGAACGAAGTTGCTCCGTGAAACGTATCTGCGCTGCGCGCCGGTTTTCCACTGTCGAGGCAACGCTGCTGATTCGAACAATTGAACTGGCGTTGGCGTGCCTGCCTCGACAATGCGAGTCTGATAAGAATTTTTCACGGTAGGACGATGTTATCGAGATGCGCGGGGAATCGTGCGGAAGAATCAAAGAACGGAGGGATTAATTAATGTTGGGTAGACAGAAGGAAACGTTCAAATACAATTACATCGACTTAATTTTAATCGTTCCACGAAACTCGAAGCTCTACCCTCGCGTTTCGTCGTCCGCCGGAAATTATTTAGACATTTCCACTCCTCTCTCGTGGAAACATTATCCAGTCCGGTCGTCGAGTGGTTCTTTCCTTGCAGAAACGAGACTGCCATTAACGTTTCACCGGGCAGATAGACGCGAATGCATGGAAACGCGAAGAAACACGGGGGCTTCCTTTATCTCGAGGCAGCCTGCGGTTCTCTCGCCGAAGCGGCGAATATTTTCAGTCGCGGCGGCACTTTACTATTTTAATTTTCAATGCCCCGGGGAAAGTAGGTCTTGCGTACTCTATTCCGTCGGGGGGGGGGGGGCGCCTTTCTTCGAGCGAAAGGCAAAAGGCCGCACCCTTCCCAGCCGTCCGTGACCCGCGCGTTATTTGTCGACGCCCGTTTAATTAACTTACGTCGCTGTGCCGGAGGAACCTGGACGTACCGAGAGGGTTGAACACAGTGGGACGGTGCACCGCGAGCCCGAAAACCGTCAGCCATGATCGCGTTGGAGCTGTGCATTCTTATCGGCCCCGCGGCATCCAGGTTCCCTCATCTTCCTTGGATTAATCGCCCAGAGCCACGCGATACTCTCGGCGCATGTAGGTATGCACTGCGTTCGTAATTCTGCACCGGTGCCCTTTCTCAACGCCGGGGAATCAGTGGCATTTAACTCCGTAGTGGAAGGTGAAGAATGTCCTCTCGATGATAACAATAAAATATAGCGAGGCGGTTAGCAAGGTAGTAGAGAATGGAAGGCTCAAAATTAACGTTAAGACTATTTGTCGTGAGAACCGCGCGATGTTGTACAAAGCAGATTACAGGGAAACGAAGAGTGATGTCAAGTGGCGAGATAAAAGGACGTTTATATTAATTTTTCTGTGGAGCGAGCAAAGTCAAGGATTAGCCCGCTGTCTCGAGGCACAACTGTTTCCACCATTCTTGACACTTCGAAACACGATATTAGCCCGGCGTGTACAGGCATGGATCGCGAGAAAATCGTTAAAAAGCAGGGTGAACGCGCCAGGGCTGACAAGACTGACGAGCAGGCATAAATCATTTCTGGGACACGCGTGCAAGTAGATGATGAATGGTTGCCCGCCTAAAGCGCGATCCCCGAAAAATATTAGGCTTCCCTCTGAGCAAAATGGAAGTTTGGACCGTGCGGTAGTTTGTAACGTTGAGCACACGCGTTCGAACAGTCGGCGAAAGAAAGGGAATAAAAGGTAACAATGTTCGAGTGTTGCTTTCAGAATTACTAAATCCCTGCCACTCGCATTTCAGTTCCGGCTTTGCAGCCGCCGGTTGCGTTCGATCGAGTGCATATGAAAAATGTTTCAGCATTTCTTTTCCCTTTCGAGCGCTGTTTGGTTTTAACGAAACGACCCTTGCTCGGTGCATTAATTAATACATACATATTATATTGAATTTGGCTTCACTCTCAGTTGCGACAGTTTTAATGAAATTGAACATTTCGCGTAATCAGTGAAATAAATTTATTAGGACAGGGGGGAGACCCTGTTGAATTCCAGCCGGAGTTTAACCTGCACTATCGTCATCGTTGCGGGCAACAAGGTTTTCTATTAAAGGATCATGTTTGCGTAGCAGATGGTATACTCTCTGTCGTGGTAATTATTATTATATAGGGCGATGGACCACGCTCGTAGTACGTCGATGGTTAATTAATTCGGTGCGAGACAAGGGGTAGCCGTCGTCCGATGGGCTCGATAAAAATTGACACTCATGAACCTATTAATTAGCGGTCGGGTCGATTAATTCAGTTGAACCTGATCGACTTACGATCGTATCTCTGCTGCTGCGTCTACTATATAATAATCAACTCACATTCTACCTATACATTCCACATCACCTCCGAGTGTAGTAAATTCAAAACATTATCTATCTACTGGTATTCGTAATTAATGAACATGTGCGCAACGTCGATCACTTTTGGCCCGATTAATCATTTCGGGAGAGATCTCTCGTATCGGAGTAACATAAGCTTTCCCACCTCGGATCCACATCAGTTACACTGAGCATCGTCTAGTCGATTAATCTCACGCGATCTGTTCACTTTTTTCTTGCGCAATCGCGGCTGGGCCTCGTTGGAGCCACGCCAGGGAATTTCATTTTTCCGTTTCCGGTTTTTCGCGACGCGGTTTCCCCCGCTATCAATCACTCCTTGATTCGATCATTCCGCGTTGGTCCTCGCTTCCGGTTCCCATCCTCCATAGAACCATAAGCTCCAGCTACGATCGCTGTTACGAGTTTTACAAATTTTTATTATGTCACTGTTTCACCGTGACAAATAATTCCATGTTTGGTGTTCCATAAATCCACGGGTCGCTCGAAACCGGCCGCCGGGCGGAGAATTACAGTTCAGATTAGACCTCGATCCCTCCCCCGCTGTTTCAATGCAAGAAACGAAACGTTCGCGTGGCTCGGTTTTCCTAGCACCCTATGTTTAGCCACCGCGGCCAAACAGTGTCCGTCGATGCGTGAATTACGCGCGACTACCGCGTAACCGTGGCTCTGGCGCATCGTCGACGACGCTCTAATTATAACGCGATGCATCGCGGACTACTCGCCGCGTTGTTTACCATATTTATGCTCCTTGGCGGATCGTATATTTTCGCGGTCGGTTCGATCGCGGACCGATCCGTGCCTGCAAGGTGGCATATGCGCATCATCGACCGTGTCCGCGGATGTTTACGCGATAGAGACCGCAGCTGGGAAATGTCGGGAAATTGTCCACGGACGGAAGTTTCGGGAAACGCGGTACGCGAACTTAGAAGGGAATCGTCTTGCGTTGACCGCTGTGCCTTTGCAATCATTATTTTTAGCATTAACGCTGAAACGTTTCTTGACAAAGTTAGCGGATTGCGACGGTTGGCATTGCAATAGAAAACGAAAGTCATTCAAATGGCAGCTTGGATTTTATTCAATTCTACTCGAATTAGCTCGCGACTGAGTAAATTCCGCGATTCAGCAAATGGTACGTTATCGCGTTTTTAAGAAGATTTTGTAGAACAATGTCAGCGAGATCCACGAAACCCGATAGGAGAAATAGCGGCGGAACTTTCATGCTCTTGGCCCGTGCCATATAGATTTTCATCGGGCATAATACAAATTACACGTCCCATTTCGATCATGTTTTATTGTCAGTGCCGGGTCTAATTGTTATTAGGCTATAATAGCCGTAACGATTATCCGATCCACGTTTAATTTAATTAACCACTGTCCAAATTCAGTTCAGGATAGCAACTGGAGATTGCGCTATACTTAACATAGGAACGAGAACTATATCGAAGGTGTAAAAATGAGGTGCAAGGAATACATTAACAATGAAACGTAAAATCTTTCTGATTTTCGACGCAAACGCCCGAGGACTGTGAAACAATGGACCAGTTTGCCACAAAAAGCTGCCGGGTCCGGGCTCTGTGACGCCGGCTTGTCTTAACAAACAACATTACCGCGCAACAACGTTATTTCACAAGTGCACGCCCGCTGCGTCTTCCTCGTTCCCGTAGGGAAGCAAAAGGGGTCGAACCACCCTTTTTCTCTTCTCCCCTACGCAGATGCGCGACAAGTTCTCTCTGCAATTCCAATGGGGAATTTCGTTTTCTCCACTGAATCATTGTGTCTAGCATCAACGTTTACTCCGCGCAAAGAATGTAGGAACGATATTGAGTTCTCATGGCGCCGTTGAAGAAGTGAAAATCCAATAGTCGCGATGTAATCGTTCCGGAAATGGCCGTGGACGCGTTTAAGGCCTTGGTCGCGCAAATTCGCGGTGTCTAAATAGCGCGCGTACACGGTAATTTTCCGTGGAAAATTCTCGCTAAAACCTTAATTGACCGAGCACAGTGGCTCCGAGGGGAACGATGGGGAAAAAGGGACCACAGTCAGGGACAATGCGTCGTTGTTAGCCTAATGACTTCTTCTGCTCGCGAATTCCCGATACCGCAACGGCACGCGTTCTCCGTCGCCACTGCGACTTCGCTGACGGATTTTTTCCGCAGCATCCGCTGGGTATTTTCTGTTGTCTCGTTCGACCCGAAAAGACGCGTCTACGGTTCGCTTTGACTGGCTTCCCCTTCAGTTCGATGTCAGATTCTCCATGGAACGCGTTTCAAACATTTCTGACGTGTATGCCTTCGCAAAGTTGGTTTCCTTCCAAAAAGTGCTAAAGTAGGTTGCCCGCGAAGGCAAAAACACTTCTTTCGCTCTTTTGGCAGCGGTTAATTGTTCATCCCTTCCATTTCTTTCCCCGTTTTCGTTCGGTGTATCGATCACGGAGATAATAGCACGATTTTCTTCTCGATTGCAGAAAGCCAGATTGGCGCGGATCAGGATCGCGAAAGCGTCCAGCGGAGCGGCCTTCGTGAGCAAGAAGAAGGCCGCGGAGGCTCGGCTGGCCGCGCAGGAGAGCGGCCTTCAGCTGGACGACAACTACAAGGAGGAGGACATCTTCGAGCTACAGCATCATCACCTGCTTCGCTGTTTAGAGAAGACCACGGTACGTTCTGCGAAAACCACTCGGTTCCCCTCTAAAATTTAAACATCCTAGATGCCTCTCTAGCATTTTCCTCGACACTTATCACCTGCGAACACTTTATTAACCCGCGCCACTCGATAACGAAGGGCCTGTTGATGTGGTAACAGAAGCCGTGTTGCACAACGGGAAAAGAAAATATTTTCGGGATTATGAATTATAAACACGCCGTTAAAACGGCTGTTCCACCGCCTGTAGCTCGGCGAAACGGCCTCTTTTACGATCGCGCCGCGCGGTTAGCATAGCGTTCGCGTCATAACTTTTCCTAACACTGATTGCTGGTCACAGCGATTAAGCGAGAGGGAGAGAGAGAGAGAGAGAGAGAGAGAGAGAGAGAGAGAGAGAGAGAGAGAGAGAGAGAGAGAGAGAGAGAGAGAGAGAGAGAGACGAGGTATAAAATAGTGTTCGCGATTATCGAGGGATTTCGTGCAATTAAAAGAATACGGTATTACCCGTTCGAAAGGGGGGGGGGATGATGGTACCTACTCGTCATCGACGCGGAAACAACCCTCGCTTCATTAATTCCGCGCCTCGTTTAATTTTCAGGCATTAGTCAAGGGGGAAATGTCGCGTTATCCGAGCGCCGGTGTTCGTTCTTGGGTGCGAACTAACGTCTCCGCTTAGAATCGCAGGAGCCCCGCCTAACGCGCGTCGCAGAGTAATTTGAATAAACCCCCTCTGTTCGCGTCTAATTTTAGCCCGGCGCTAGCGCGCGAGGGATGCCGTGCCACCCACTAAGCGCGGCTCGTCCTCCCTTTACACCAGAGAGAATAAACCCTCTTGCATCGCTGTGACAGGCTAGTACACAGAGACGGTCTTGTGTTGCTCTGCACTCGTGCGCGCACCACCGACGGTTGAGTCTTTGTGCTCTGGAGAGTCTGAGTTGTTTCTTCAAAGTCGTTACACAGGGATTTCGCGAGGGTGAACGCGAGACAACGATAGCGGGAGCGGCTAGTCTTTCTCAAGTCCAAGCGTGTAGTTTTGGCCGTTTCCTGAACAACTCATGAATTACGAATATCTGAGAGTATTAAACATTTTTAGATTGACGCGAATTAAATCGAAATTCGCTCTTCCAAACTATTTGTACCGACAATTTTTGGTACACACGTGGTTCGTACTTCAGGATAACGCGACGCCCGTTATTTTCAGCTCGGATTTTACGACCTTTGCTTTGATATCACTCGTATAACTGGATCGTTCGCTCAGCAGCCTGCAGAGCCTCGATGGCACTTAGCGCGGGGTATCCAAAATCAAACTTTCGGCCATCCGTACCGCTAACAGGCGAATTTCCGTGGCTCCAGAGCCGTAACCGACCGTCGAAAGCATGATAAATAGGTCAGCCCGCGTTCCTCGAAATCGAAGCCGCCCCGTCTCTGCGCGGCCACTCGAGCCTGCATTTCTGCGGAAATTGTGTGAATCGCATCTGTTAACCTCAGATCATTCGAACCGGAGAGGGCACGCAATTCGCGAGATGCAGAGGAACCTGTTCGACCCCTTTCGTCCCCTCGCTTCCAAATCACGGATTACTTATTCATTCGTTCGTTCATAATAAATATCCATTTAACATTTTTCTTCGACCCTCCGCTTCGCTGTCGGCTCTTATCAGCTGCCAATCACGTTGGTCTTGAACGAGAGCCCGCCCCCCTGTTCGTCGCCCTCTTTCCGGTGGGTGTACTTAACCCAGAAAGCAATACGATTCCGGCAGTCTTTGTCGAGTCGTCAAGAAAATCGTGCACACCGCTCGGGGTCGTGTCGCTCCACTTCCTGTCGCCTTCTGCCGCTTTTCCAACGCGTGTACGTGTCGCGATCACGACTTCCTGCTCCCATTGAATCGCCCTTTTGGCGTGTCGATTTCGCGAATTCCCTCCGCGAACCTCTTCCCGAGACATCTTTCCCTCTGGGAAGCCTTCAGACGTCATTGCCCCTTTCAGAACCTTTTCTTCGATAATCTTAGTAACTTGTAATTACGAGTTTCCGGGATCTTTCATTCAGCCAGCAGTTGCTCAGCTCTCGACGGGGATGATTAATTCGTTTGCCGCGAGATGTAACTTTCGATTGAAAGTTGGAACACGTTCAGCCAGAGAACTCGAGGGGTTGTATTACTGTTCGAAACGTGTTGCCTACGTATGTATTGTACTCCGCGCTGTTGAGTAAATATTACTCGCTTCTGAACGAGTCAGTTGTCTTGGAGAATGAGGAACAATGAACCGGACGAAGATAGCGGCGTATACTTGCCACTTTTCATCTTTTTATTGTCTTTTACGACCTTCTCTCGCCATGAATTTTCTCTTCAGAGCCTTTTTGTTTCGTCTTGCTCCCCTCTGAAGGAAACTGGACGCTTTTCTCGTCTAACTCGCAGCTAATAATCCGACCTCCAATCCCAATTGCTCGGTTTTCGCGTAATTGGCAACCGATAGGACACCGATCTACGATACCATGAGACGACACCTTCTCTGACGATGCTCCTCGGTGAAACGCGTTGAACCTTCTTTGCGTACGATTCTTTGAAGAATCAACGGACTTTCCCAGACTCTTTTACGAGGCTCACAGACACACGAGTCTCGCGCATTCCGCCTGAGCATAATAACGTCGTTCATCTCGCGCAACGGAAAAGGGTTGCAGCGAAACGATCTCCGTCGGGGATCTTTCGCGGGCAGCTCGCGCGTGTTGCGCAGCTCGCGAGCATCAGACGCGGCCAATCGTTGCCGTCGCGTCGACGTATTGATTTCTTCCCGCTCGGCCTCGATCGAATCTCATCGAGAATCGTAGTCTTCGCGGCGAGACGTCATCTTGCCGACTAATTATAGCTGCGGCGGGGAACGGCGTTAGAGATCCAACAATAGCGGCGGTGCCCCATCGGATTTTCCGATTCGCGTGGCACAAGCGGGATACGCGCAAGTGTTCTCCTTCTTCCCCCGGGAACGCCTCGAAAAGACGCTTCTTCCACTCTCTCGACCCGCGGTTCCACTTGCTTCGTCAGAGGCCTCTCGTCTTCCTTCCTGCTTTCTCCCGTCTCTATCCTCGGTCAGATCGAAACGATTCGATAAAGTTCACCGTCGTCTATCCGTCTCGTTTACCGAGCCAGCAGTTCACGGGGGGAAATTGAGACGCGGAGCGTGGCGAGCGCAGTGGCGTACGTCTGGGACAGGAAACTGTACGGGAAAGCGCGGGTAGAGAAGAATTCTCAGTCGCGTCGTGATCTCGGTGTTCGCCCGTTTGCCGCAATTTTCCATTTTCCCTAGTCTCGCCAGATACTTCGTCCCTTTCTCTGGTTACTCGCTCCTTTCCGACACGTTTACTTCCGGCTGGACGGTATTAAATTCAAGAGTAGCCAGCTGTGTCGCGGCTTTTTCGGCGAGCGTTGCATACGCAACGGATATTCAGCTGTCGCCTCTTTTTACCGTTTTCACGTTTTTCCGTGGCCAGTGAGCACGACGGGAACGGCTCTAATTTTTTCCCGAGTTCGGTCAGCTTAGCCGGCGGAATTCTCGGTTCCGTAATTCCTTGAAAACGCTCCCGTTTTCCGCGCCCGTTCTGCGTTCCGCGAGTTTACGTTTTTTTTTTTTTTTGCGTATTAGAAACTTCGCCGACACAGCTTTTCCATTGCACTTCAATTTCCGCGCTTTATCGTCGATAAGCTGTTTTATAAAATATATTCAAGGGGGGTTGCCTGGAAGTCGAAGTACGTCACCAAGAGGAAATTGACGAGACGAATCCGCGTTGCACGACGGATCAACTATTACTTAGCTTCCTCTGGATGTCGAGCAATTCGATGGAATGGGTACGAAACGTTTGGATGTCCGTATGATACGCGACAAGTGTACGGCGTGTCCTAGGTCAGGTCGTGCGACGGTGGCGAGTTATTTATGGGGCACGCGGATGGCCCGGCTGAATTTACGGTCGCTGATCGTCGCCTCCGTTCAGCAGGGTATGCATATCAATCCTGGCTGCGGTCGCTGCATTTCTAAAATGGTTTCGTCGCTGCTCGTGTTCATCTTTGCTAACACCTGTCTCGAGCCGTAGCCAATCCCCCTTCGCTGAAATAATATCGAACTAAAAATGAAAAATGCGCAGCTTTCAGAAAAAAAGAGAAGCAAAAGTACTCGAGTTGGTCATTTGCATAACGTCCGCAATGTAAATTCGATTCCAGCGAAACGAGCCGTTCCCCCGATCTCGTGGCAATCGTTGGGCAACGATCCGATGGGGCGGGATTCAACGGGATTTCCAAATCGTTAAACGCGATTGTATTGCAGGAAGCGGGGCGAAATGCGGCGCGGGAATTTGTTTAATTTATATTTAAACGCGCGCGCGGCTGCGTTCAGATCAATGGCTGCGCTAAATAGAAGGCGCGATTGGTAGCCCTCCAAAAACGGTGTCATGTCACGCGTCACTATCTTGGAGAGGTCAGTTGCGTTTATAACCACCTTCACAATCCACCCGTCGCAAAAATAGCGACCACCGCGCTGTTTATAGTGGCCCGAGCGCGCTTGGTCTCTTTTTTACGTGGAAGTCAGACACGCTCCAGACCGTTTCTATTTCTTGACGTCATCGCGAGGTGAATTGTGTAAATGCTTCGGAAACGTGGAAACGATTGGCGGATGGAATAACACTGGTAGCTAGTAGGTTTTTTTTTTTTATTTGGAGTCGATAATCAAAGTTCTATTAACAGACCACCACTTTTTCTTACGTTTGACGTATCAAGATTGTTTCGTTAAACATTTTTCATTGGTGTGCATAGAGGAAGAGGCTGTTTGACTTTCAAAAATTTATATTTTAACCTAATAGTAGATGCAGCAAGTGAAACTGGAGTGAATAATGGTTACTTCAATGTTCACCAGGTCACTACATTTCCTCCACTCGCCGCTCATCAATTAACCATGCCCGACCAACCTAATCCCGAAACTTTTCTCCTTCGTCATGGAACGCATCATCTTTCCTCTGATTTCTCGTTCTGAATCCCTCTGATCGCTCGTTAGCGAAATGGGAAACAATTCTCGAAAATAGCCTTGTTTCCTTTCCGTGCACACGTTCCTGCGAATCGAGGCACATTATTGCCGAACCGCGGCACCCCGTTTTGTCCGTTGATCAAAGTGGAACGTCGAGTATCCTTGCTCCAGTATGTGGCGAAGAACCGGTCCAAGTTGTCGCTTTGAAACAAACTTGGCGAAACACACACACGTTTTCCATCGACTCGTCTACAGTCTATCGCGAACGTTATCATCGAGACGCTGGAGCTTCGATCGATAGGTTCGAACTCCCTCTCCGCCCAAGTAACTAATGAACACGTACCCGTGGAACAGAATCCGTCCAAGGGATTCGGATAAAGAATTTTCTCTGCACCGTTGCTCGACACCGAGCCATTCGTCGATCCATGCGGTGGAACGATCTCGTTTTCCTTTGCTGGGAAACGTATCGCTGAGATTCCCGCGGAAAATAATGGAGGGTTGTACGAGGTGTCTCTTGTTAGGGAGGTTTTCGTTTTACTTTTGCACGCTCGGTTGGCAGTCGCGAGGACGTAAATGATAGGAGAGTCTGATATAAGAGGGATGCGTTTAAGGGGTTTCCCTAGTGTGACAATCCGAAACTATTCATCTTTTTCCGCAGCATTTTTCCCCTTAAAGTCTAGCATCTGAAAAATATCATTCGAAAGGGATCTATGCGAGCAGCTTGTTTCGTAGGTAGAACGAAAGCGAAAGCCGCGCCGCTTTCGTTCTACGACAGCAATAGCCAGACCCGGGGAACGTTAAAGATTGCACTCGAACGCGTTCGATCTCGACTGTCAGCGATCACTGGAACTTTCCCCAGGCAGCGATACGGGGGAGCGCAAGGAAATGGGTGATTTATCGAGTGATCTCAACGTCAGTCGTGAAAGTGCCGGCCTCTTTGCAGCCTACGCGGCGCAGATTGATCCCACGGAACGGAGCAGTCGTGCAATCTTCTCTGGAAATCACTCGAGAAAAAAGTTCAATGGGCACTTTCGAAGTCTGATCCTAGACTAGGCCGAACGGCCGCTTGTCGCAGAATTTTTTCTCATCGCTCTGTATCGATTTTGACCACGGGGTTAAGGGTGAACCGGTTTATTTTGTTCACTTTGCGAAAAAGCTCCTCGGAAGTTAGTAACTCGAATTGATTAATTTTGCGAATCGAAATGGGTGGGTGAATAAATTTCGCGGCAGGGCTTGGACGAACTTTCACGCGGCTAGAGATGAAATCTCGACGGAAATGCAGGCAACGCGTTGGTAGCAATGAGCTTTCGCACAAACGCGTGCACACTCCCTTCGGCTATGTGATTCGAATTGCGAAACAACTCGCGACACGGTCCGAGCAATACTCCGCGGACCAAAGTTTGGTCAACGACAATGGGTCGCGTGGCTGGGTACGACCGCCGCGTTGCTCCTGTTCGTTGAAACGCGAACTACCTTCTGTACTGTGCGAAACAATTGTTCTCCGTACTCTAGGCACGGACGAGGGTATAGGATAGACTGTGCGTGCAATGCTTTTTCCTCGTGCACGTAACCCGGCTTGTGTAGAATAAATTAAAATGGTCGTTCAAGACAAGGAGTACATGTACCGGCGCGTGTGCAATCTACTTTAAGCAGCTGGTAACATTGATGGAAAGTAAAGATCCTTCGATTAGATTCACCCCGCTTTATGGATCCTCCTGCATACTCCTTAATGAAACTGGGCGAACCGCGCAATTTGGGGGAAAACAGAATTCGTGCGCGATGTTGACATTGTATAAAATGATCGCAGTATGTACGGCTACGTGCGCAATCTGGATCGCGATTCGTGTTCGATTAGGAGTAAGGTAGAGCCCTGGGAGAACAATACCGTGATGTTCGTACATGCTGTGAGATACAAGTTTCCCTTGAAGGGGGATTCGCGCGGACGACAAGTAACCGAGATATCGATGCGCGTGGCGGATCATAAAAGTTGGAACGAGAGAGATCGAAACTTCGATCGGTAAATTACGAAGCTGTAAACTTAAAGGGGTTGCGAACTTACCCCAGCAGCCTACGGCTCATTTCAAACGAGAGAACTACCCTTAATTCCCGATTTTCGTCTCCAGCGAGTTTCCATCGGGACTCGGTATTAATTAAACACACCTCTGTTACAGGATCGCGAGTTCGTGGAGATGGAGGTGCCGTACAACGGTGCCCCGAAGAGGCCAGGCTCGCCGTCGCCCCTGACCTCCCCCGCGCACAGCACTGCCTCGAGGGGCGGCCTGCTGCACGCCTGCTGCGGCCGCTGCTACCCCCAACGTTACCAGGTACGCGGTCGCCGTATCCTCGCCTCGACGACCTCCATAAGCGAGGGTGCACCCTCGCCCTCCCCCCACTCTCACCAATCGCAGCCGACCGGGCTGCAGACCCATTATCAACCGGTTGATCCCGCCGCGGTACCGAACGTCGCGTTCAATGTGCCCGGTGACAACGATCGGGAATGCCTTCAAGGCACCAGCTCCTCCAGCCCTTACAACGAGACCAGGGTGTGAGCCGGGCTCGGGTCAGATATATTCCAGATGTCGATCTAAAATTATAGGTCGCCCTAAACGCTTAACGTCCCTTATTCGTTTTCTGTTTGTTCTTGGTGAGTTTTTTTCACCACTCTGCGACGATCTATTAGATCGCAAGACTTTCTTGTCCAGGAGTCGATGTTGTTCTTCATAATCGTTCCACACGTGGGCCTATCGGAGATTATTATTGGGCCTACGATTCGGGTCAGAGTTGAAAGTCAGGATGAAGCATATCATGGGAGGATATCAGGGATCCTCGTACGCCTCGCGTTCAACGCGACACGAGAGGGGGCGTGTTATCAGCAGAAGACTGAGCGTTCATATCTTGCAGTGGCCTAAGGACAGCTACGCTTCGGCCACTAATTCCGATTTCGGATGTAATCCGAAGAATTCCTATAGAATCTTAGGAAATCGTTACTACTCGAGCTCTCTCGGTTGTCAGGCGATCAGCTTTGATCCTTCGCCGATTGGTTCGAACTTGTCGACACGATATTTCTATCGGTTCGCAAACGTTTGCGTTCCGATCTGTGGCCAAGTATCCTAGAACCGGTCGTGACTGGACTCTGATGATCTTACCGCTTGGAGATCCGGGATTCGATCGAGCAATAAAAGCATTTCTAATTAAAAAAAAAAAAGAAGAAAGTTACGAGGGATGTTCGAGAATTTCCTAAAAGTTAATAAACCGCATCGTTTATACCCCATCAAATAGTTTCTCGATCGCTAAGTTACTCTCACTCGAGCAGATAATTACGTTACGAAGTTGCAAGTGGTTCTAACATGAAATAACATCGCGTCCGGTTGCTCGTGACATCGAATCCCGTTTGTTGAGGACGACTTAACTCTCCCTGAAGCACTGCCAGTGAAAGTTCGAATTTAGAACCGGTACTATCTTTCTCTACGGTGGTGCTCTCGCCGTTTTAACGACACGAACTTACAGAGTGATGCACCGGTCGCATTGAGACGAGTCGATCTCGTTTCGCATAGTATATCGAGACGAAACTAAAGAATTCTATTCGTAGACTAGGATCTGTAGATTGTTAATTAAATCGTTACCGGTCTCCCTTGGCCAGCGTTCGGTCGAGATGTGGATCCGATTGAAATTGTCTCTAGTCTTGTCCCCCGGTCTTATTCTAAATCGATGTCGTAGCGGTGATTCGGATTAGAAGCAGCGAAAGGGAGCGTCGGACACGCCATTCTTCGCCTATCATTAGATCATTCCGATCTGTCCTGAATTTTCAGCTGGTCTAGCGCGTTTCCTTAATCGAAATTCCTCTGGTCTCTTCCGGAGAACTCGTGGATCGTCTTTAGAATTACCTCTTTCAGTCGAGCGGCCTTTTCTCCGAGTTTCTCCCATCGTCTCTCGTGGCAAACACGATAGATCTTCGTCAGCTTCTCACCCCACCGTAGAAAAGGCGCCACGCGTTTCTCAGTTGCGGTCGCGAGGGTGAACGTAGGGGATGTCGAAACGTGGCTCGAGATCGTATCGATTGTTTTCTTTAGCGATCCTTTTAATTCTTTCCCCTCAGGATCTGAGATACTTTTTCCCGAGAAGTTAGGAGCATCGTAACAGAAGGGAGTATTCGATCGAATATCGACTGCGGTAAGGACGGCTCGCGTAAGTATGTACATGCATCGAATCGTAATTCAGTCAGCGTGTAGCGAGAGCCGACGTTAACGAGGGAAAATGAGAAGTGATAAATGGTCCTGTCGAGGGCTGGCAGATCGAGGACGAGACCCCATCGAAACCCCGTTCAAGTGTCGTTTCCCTCCAATACTCGTCTCTCCATTAGGGCCACCATTTTTCAGTTCATCCATCGTTCTCCATTCTCCACCGCGGCTTTGTTAATCGGCCATTAATTTTCACACGCTCCCGTCTGACCTTTGAACCGTGGCGCCTTTGGTGGTAAAATTTATTTCGAGCACCTACCCTCTCCGGCCCGGCCGCCCTCAAAATTGAAACCCTTGTGCTAAATCCTCCGTCTAATTTTAATCAGACCAGTGATTCGGGACGGAGTTCATCGGAGCGCCGTTAAGGGTCCCTCGCCGCCCTCCCCTCTTTCACGAGGTTCCATTTTTCAGCGGTCGATCTATTACGCGTTAATCGTTCATTAACTCCTCGATTAGCGTCCGATCTTCCACAGATCTGCTCGAAAATCACTTTGGGCTGGAATCTCGATTCGCTCGACCAAGGAAATCCTCGTCTCGAGTTTACAGTTTCTCTCTGTAAAGCAATATGTTTACCTCCCGGTTCTCCACTGGCCAGTTCAATGTCGGAGTGGAATCCAACAGTTTACTAGACGTTGACTCGAACTACCTGTATGGTGTACGACGGACGGGGAAACAATAAGACGCGTTCCGGTCGTATTGTGTACGCGATGTGGTCACGATCTCGAGTCACACGTTCCGTTGAACGTACCGAGGATCTCGCCCCGAAGTAGAATCCAAATCGATAAGGGATCCAGAGATTTTTCAATCGTCGTCTTCCACCGGCGCGAATGCTATCGTCCCCGTCTCAAATCGAGCCTCCGCGCTCATCAGCCCCATCCTACCAGTCTTCCATTTGTAGATTAAGAAACTCGACTGGAATCCGCGCATCGAATCCTTCCCGAGCTCGTGCCCGCTTCTTCTGGCCGCACAAATTGCTCACACCCCTTGGCTCAGGCCCCTATCTAAAAAGGAAAATCTTAGGAAATTCGTATCATTCAAAGGGAAACCCGCGGAAGGCGTTTCGATGGAATAGCGAAAAGTGAAACGTCTTTGAATTTCGAAGAATCTTTTTCCGCGAACGGTTTCCCACTTCCGACTGAAACCGATCTTTTCCTTTTTTTACTCTTTATTCGATCCATGCCGCACGCGTGGCAATCGAATCGACAGGCGATCGTGTCTGAAGTTCCTTCGACACGAACGATGTTTAAAGCGCGGTCGTCCGTTCGATTGCCCGCGTGTCGCGTTCTTCGTTTCTCAGTTTCGTCGAGGACGGACATCGGCACCCTTTGGGATCCAGAGGATAAGGGAATCCCTTCGGGTGGTTGCTGGCTGACCGATCAAAGGTGCGAGCTTTCGGCCCTAAATAGTAGCTTTAAGGAACTCGTTCCCTTTCGTAGATAGGCTCAAGATAATCGTGTAATGTCCCGGATTATAACACGAACCGCGTGTGATGACTATCGAGGTCATCACGGGATTGTATATACATAGGAGAGCCGCGAATCGATTATTCGAACGCTCGTGGATCAACATTTGCTCTCGTCATCGGTTGAGAACGATCGCGTTCCTTTTCTTGGTATTCCAGCTCGCATGCGTTTTATACTGGCAATCGTAAGAGTATAATCTTTTTCTTTTGTACTTATTAGTATAATTACGAGCTTGCCGATTTTCAAGTAGAAAGGCGAGAATTATGAATTGTCGAAGTAAGCGAATAATAAATCGCAATTAACATTTGCACAATTCAGTGCTGTCGCATGAGATTCAGAGGATGGATAAGCAGCATCCGTTTTAATTGTGATTTATTCGTAGACTTTTCTCAATATTCCTAGGCAAGATTTATTACAGCCGTATGAGCAACGACGATTTCCGATCAATCGATCCGCATTAGAGACTTGTAAATCGGCGTTGCTTGGATCGCCCTTCACAAATTTTGCACGAGATCTACCGCCGCCCTGCCACGGAGGCGGGTCTCGTGACGCAAGCCAGCTTGGAATACCGATCTCGATACCTTTTAAAGGCTTACAGATCGCGCGATCAGTCCTCGATCTCTCACGACGATTAAGTGTCGTCCCTTTCCTGATTTCCTATACATTTCTAGTTCTTTCTGGCATCGTCGAGTAACATTCTCAGCGAGCAAGTTGACAAGACGATGCATAAATTGTTCCAGTTGTAAAACAGAAAAAGATATTAGCAATTTCCGATTGGTTCTCCTAATCATTTTTCTGATAATTCCTATTTATCGTGAATAGCATCGTTCGTTTGAGCATACTTTAATCGTCGACCACATTATTCCAATAAACGAAAAGTTGTCCGCCTTTATACGCGAAACAGCTGAAAGTTCGCAAGGTATAGCGGAGAGCCTTTCGCAGTCAACTTTTCGAAAAACCTTCGGGCACCTTAAATTATAAAATTCCGTGGAGAATAGAATTTCTTATTCGAAGCTCGCCTCTACTTTTTACATTGAATCTACTCCATTTGTTTCGTTTATTTTTCTCGATGCATATTCCTGAAAAGGGACTTGCAAAAGGGTCAGCTCTTAATCGACATGAGGATGAAACGTTTTACGTAGAATAGTACGTTTCGCCATACATTCCAGCGATCTGTCAGCGTCTCGATCTTGCGACGCTCTTCGCTCCCGTCAGGGCGCTCTTTAGCACCGGCAGAAAGAGATCGAAGAATCCTTCGATGAGGCGATATCTGAAGGAAATAAAGAAACTGAAGCTTTTTTTAATCCACCCGCATCCTTTCGACGCCGAAACGATTATTACCACGAACATTCCGATTCCAAAAGAATCCTGACTTCGAGCATCGAAATCGAGAAAGTATAATCTCAACTAGAAAAGTAAAAGGCTCGAGAAGCTGCGATTGGCGGGAGCGATCACCAACTCAACAACTCCCGAAAACAAGAAACAAATACAGATTGAACCAATGAAAGAAGGAACTAAAGTTGAAGGAAAAAAAAAGAAAGGACATGTGTTTCCAATTTCTTGACCACTTCTTCATTTTCAGCGACGTGTACCGTCCCACCACGCGCGCTCCACCCGCCCGCCCGTCGTTTACGAAACTTTAACGAGCTTTAGTCGATCCCCTGAGAACGTCACTGTCGCACGCCTGCACGGATATACACAAGACCAGGGACGAAAATTCGATAAGCAAGTAGTGGGAGCATAGTTATCATCCATGTTTAATCAAGAGAAACAGTTCTATGGTTCGACATCGATACCGCTGCCTTGATTAAACTTAACACACGCGGATAATAACTAGTTTTTCCCTACTTCTCCTCACGTTGCACCGCCCTAATCAAGTTCATCACGAATTCACCCTGGATGTTTCTTCTCAAATTATCCTGAATCAGACAGTAAGAGAAAAAAGAAAAGAACGAATTGCGTGTCTCCGTGCAGGTGGGCAGCAGACGGATTGCCTTCGAGATTCAGCATACCGCGACGCTGCAGACTTTCGACGACTCTCGCGGTTCCTGCCCGGAAGAGAAGTTCTGAACGAGTCTCGGGAACCCGAACCGATCGTCGAGAATCGTTTCCCCTCTTCCCGCCGGAAACAGGACCGCGAGAAACGAGTTGAGCCGTTGGATATTCATTACCGGTATACAGTCATCCTTGCACAGTTATCGACTAGAAAATTCTACGGCAACGCGTGTCGTTGCCTTGACCTTAGGTATATAACCAGTAGGTATATACACGTACATACATGTCTGTCTCTCTGTGTATATCGTACACACTTGCACCCCCTGTCCATAAGTCACCGGACACTCGAAACGGCAATTAGTCATTTTGGAAAGGAATTCGTGTTATTTTGATGTCTTGAAGCACGGAAAGTTTGCGGTGATAATATTTTCATTCAATTGATATTAACGAGTGCGCTACGATTTATGGGCCAGATGTGTACACTTTGTACTTCTTCATGTATACGTGTATACACGTGTCGTGTGTCGGTTGGCGTCGACGTGCAAGAATCGAGGTCCCGTTCTTACAAGGTAGAAGACACCCCGTGATCGTTTGCCACGCACCTTGCCTGATCACTGTTCCACCTAGCCCTGATATCTTAGGAAAACACGAAAAATCAGTTTTTCCTCGTGAAGTAATCGCGCATTATTACTTCCAGACGTAGAAGGGTAAAATTCTAAGCGAGAGTACAAAAACTCTCCTGGTGAATTCTTCTTTATAGAAATTCCCCTGAGCACGTCGAGTTATTAAGCTACGACGTTGAAATTTCTTTTTTTAAATGACAAGGATTTCTAGGCGGAACGGTTATCGGACGGCGTGTGGCCACCTGTGAATCACAGTCTTGGTGTCGCACTTCTTCACAAGCTAGACGCACCCCGTGTCCAGCAACTTCACCATTTCTCGAGAAACGTTTGCTCGTTTCGCCGAAACTTCTGCCTCATAGAAATTCGGAGTACAGCCTGAGAAAGTTGATAAAAAAACTGTACGTACACACTGTAGAGTTAGTTTCAGTCTCTACCCTCTTCTGTCTACCGTGCCCAACAGCAGCGCGAACTTTCGTCGATCTAGATCCTCCGTGAGATCCTTGCTAACTTAACGAGTTCTCGCGAAAATCACGAGCTGCATCTCCCGAGGGCACGGTGTCGTTTAGAGCATCGCCGGATCCAGTGGAAACTCTCATCGACCCGAGGATCGCAGCTAGTCGTATTTTTACCACCGGCTCGCTTCCACGCGAATTTCCCTCTGGTTTCCACGCGGTGCTGGAATTGCC
Organism: Holcopasites calliopsidis; assembly: GCA_023838395.1. NCBI lineage: Eukaryota > Metazoa > Arthropoda > Insecta > Hymenoptera > Apidae > Holcopasites > Holcopasites calliopsidis. Next base: position 3,048,227 of record JALHAQ010000004.1, on the reverse strand, counting down.
GGGGAAGGGGCGCACTTGTGCACGCGACGACGCGTGCTTCTCGGCGTCGCCTTGTTGGTTCACAATGGGCGTCGAGTGGCGTCTGCAAAAACGATCGGCGATCCTCTGACACGGATCTCGTGCGTTTAGCGAATAGAGGTGACGATACGGGAATGCTCGCTCCTAGGCGAAATTACGTAGCTTCTTCTTCCTTCATTTCGCGTGGATGAAATTATTTAGGTTTAGCTGTTTTTTTTCTTCTTTTAGTTAAGGTCTCGTTGGGAAACGGTGTTCATTTTGCTCGTCGTCTTATCCATTCTCTCTGTGCTTCCGCGTTTCTGAACCGACTATCTGCTACACCCTCGCCGTCGCCTTTGTCTTCGATTATTGACCCATGTGTTACCTAATCCGTGCCTTTTGTCTGAATAAGCGAGCCTTCGCTTTCAGACATTGTTCCAGGCAAATCCAATGTTCAATCGCTTTAATCGCTACAGTAATTTTCTGTGCGGCTACTACGTCGCCCATTTCTGGTGCGAATTCACGAACAGATTACATTAGCGATTCATGATATTTCTGACTCTAAACTTCCCGCGCGTTTTTAGATTAATCGCGTTGCATACTGAGCTTTCGTTATTTCAAAATCTAATCCCACTCGCGTCTCGAGAAATCTCACTAGCCCAGTGTCGTTCATCCGTCGTCCTATCTTCGTTGATCTTCATAAATCTTACCTCCACTTTCTTCCCCTGCATAATATCGACGTTAATTACCGCCGCAGTGTTCTATCTCTGACGTAGACTAATTGATACAACGTGTTGCCAAGGCCCGCACGGGTTCCTACTTTCGTACCGTTGCGAAACCGTGCCAGAGGGATCGGCCAATCTAAACAGCTAACAGCACGCGTTTCGATAATTAGGTCGTAGCCAGCCTCTTCCAAAGTCGTCGCAGATTTCATCGATTTCCTTCACTCCTGTCACGAACAAAATTCTCCCCGGAGCGCATCGAAATCGCTCGGATCCACCCAGCATTAAAAAAACAAAAAAAAAAAAAAAGAGAAATTGCCATCGAGCGCTGGTGCGATGACGTCGCGTCGAATTAATTGTCCCCTCCCGCTAATACTCATTATAATATAACACGAGTTGCTTTCATGAATAATGCACAGCCGAAGGAACAGCCGGAACCTGTAGTGGAGCGTCCACTTCAGATCAGCCAGGCAAGAGAAAAAAAATTGAATCTTAAGTGTCCGTCTGAAAAGCTCCGTCAATTCACTTTTCCGTCGTCGACCCTGTAACGAGCACTGTCTTCTCCGCAGTTTCCCCCGCTGCCCCCTTTTTTTGGATTCTCCACCCCCACACTGTCTTTTTGTTTCCTCGAGATAGTTAAACCCCTCAATCAATTCCTGTTACGGAAATTACATGCGAGTACATTTTCCGTTGCTATTGGATCGGGAGGTCGAAATTCGTCGTCGAGTGCAATCGACGTTCCTCTTCGTTGAAACGATTTCACTTTTCACTGGCCAGGAGAAATGCCACTTCGCGAACGGGAGTATATCAGCCCGGTGCTGCGGAGAGATTCGAAGAAGCTTTCTCGAAGCACTCGGAGAAGTGCTCGATTGCACTTTGCTCGATATTCAGGCCACTCGACTTCTATTTTCGGTGTTGATGTTGGTTATTGTCCCCAAGTTTTGCTCCACTTAATCGTTATTGGAAATTGATTGATTCGTTTATATATAACACTATATACACACATCATATATAGCTGGTTCGATTAAATATATATATTGTATACAATGTACGTGGATATCGCGTTAGCCGTGTACACTTTATTAAGTCGTCCAAGGGTATAAAACAAGGTATAACGTGTGGATAAGTTGGTCACAGAGGAGATCGAATTTAACCGATCCGCACAGGCATCGAATGTTTGATTCGTTTTACTTAATTCACATTCGTGCTCGATTAAAAGTAAACTACACACGTGCTTTCCCCACTAATAAAAAATCAGAAGCCGCGTATTTGCGAAATTCAAATGATGTCTGTAACCAAGGGTATCAGCTTTATCAATGCCTCTAATCTAATCGAAGTATTGTCCCTCGTTAATTTCCGAGTAACTAAACAATTAGCCGAAGATAAACCGTACAGAAATTCGCGACAATAAATCATCGTAACTGCTCGCTTCAGCCACGATTGTCCCAGGTGCCAATTTTTCTCGCGAAACTAGTGTCGCGTTGGCATGTTTCGTGACTTGTTCCCGGGGGTCGCGTAGCATTAATCACCCAGGCAGATTCGTCCTGCTCGAGCTTTTGGTCCGCTTCTTGACGGGGCAAAGATTAATCAAAAATTATTCGCCGCTGCCTGTCGGTTCGCGTCGATTCACCGTGGCGATGATTAATCAAACCTGCGTATGTATACTTACCGAGTGGATTCCTTGTAGGACGCCCCTCGCGATTATTCCCGATCCTTTTATTATTTCCGGATTGACGAGTGCACCGCGACGGTTAATATCGTGAAATTAATTACGGTTCAACACGTTGGTCGTTCGATCGACGACCGGTTGCGAACGGTCGCGATACGACGGGCTGTCGTTTGTCAGTTTTTGCGACCGGCATTCCATTGACCGGATAATTGCTCGTACGTGTGAGGTTAACACACGTGGTGCATCGCGATGCGTTAACGCTTCACGGACGCGTGGTCGATAGAATTGTATAGTGAACCGTGTTGAAAGGAAGCTCAGCTTCAAGTCAAGCTTAATTTAAGATCACAAGGGCATTTAATTTTTATTGTTACATGTCCAAGATGCGTCAGCATCGTGTGCAAACGAACAAACAAAAATGTCTTTTATCTCAACTGTACTGTCACTGGTAATGCAAAGGCAACTTCTTGAAATTGTAATGTTTGGTACTATCACACTCATTCTAATCCTATAACACGAGGATTCCGTAGATAATTCCCCCCCCCCCCCCCTTACAATATCATCCCCCTCGTAAAGTAAGTTGCAAATGCAACGCGTACGATGTAAATATGTCTGTACATTTTGTAACATAAACACACTGTCGGCACCTGTTGTGTGCGGTTCGTCCCGTAGAAACAGTTCTCGTCCGTTTAAAGGTAAGGCCCAACGAAAGAAGGAAATGAGAAGCGCAAGCTTTGTTACTTGTCTGCCACGTTTTTTTATTGATCGCTCCCCGATATAATACGCTTGTTAGCTCGGATTAGTTCTATTTTTTGTGACATGTTGTTACATGATCGATTACTGATATTATCATCTTCTCTTGGCACTTCTTCTCCTCCACACTTCTATGCGATCTAACATATCTCTTTCCGTTTCTTGGACTGTATTGAATGCGAACCATTTCACGATTTTTGCAGACACTCAGATCTCGCGTTCGACGGACTGTTCAAGCGTTCCAAGTTGCCCTACACGCATCTGTAATTTTCTTTCACTTACCCGTACCTCTTCCTTTGGAGAGCACGATAACGATTGCCACCCCCGGTGGCCCTCGCGATTTTTACGGCGTCGCTGTGTGTACCCGTGACGATTAATCGGCGAACGCTCGAAGACGCGACATTTCACGAAACTGCATGCAAATCAGCCGAGAACGTTGTGTTTCTTGTCGCAACCATCGTATGACCCGTTTCGTTGCTCGATCGATGCGAGGAACTCCGATACCGTATTCTTCGATATCGGCCCGCAGACTATCACTTACTGTCCTGCACATACTTTGAGGGGAATAATTCAATCGCGTTTCTCTTGAAAAGGGATCTCGGGAACGCCCGAAACGCCGCCGAAATCGCGTCCATTAACAGCCACACGGTGGTCCGAAGATCGGTCTTTCGAAAAGTCTTGTCGGGTCCACAGCTGGCCGCGACGCGGATTAATTAAAGTCGATTAAAATCGACGAGGAAATCCGACTCGCGCAGGTTGCTCGGTTGGCAGAATTACTTCTGGAACGTACAGCCGAAACGGAATGATCGATGTCCGATTTAGACTACTAGTCACCTATAGATCACACTGGTAGCTTTTCGAGGAACAAAGGTGGAGACAAGACTCGCCTGAGGCGTCCTTCTGCAACGACAGAGAACACGACAGTTGGTCGGATGTTAGGAGAATAATTTTCCAAATAGCTGAATATCCATGAACGATAGAAGTCTCCCCTTTTGCCGCATTGAACAGGTCGATTGTCTCGCGTTTAGTTAGAATGAATTAGGGGGTAGTTTAGATTTATTTCGATGATCACGCCGAGATTAGGGAAATGGTGTAGGGAGAAACAGTGTAGATTCTGCACTGTATAAAATGCTTAGGTAGTACGGGGAAATACCGTTTAAAAAATGTACACCCCCTACCCACCACCCGCCGGCAAGGGTGAGGCAACCGGCTCGAAATCAGTCGAACGAGAAATGGCGATTAGCAACGACGATCGCTGCCGCGGAGAATCGCAACTGTAGATAACCGTAGAGGTCCGAATGTAGAACAGAGTCTTAGGGTAGGCGAGCTTAGCGTGCAACAATGTAGTGTGTGCTTGTGGTGTGGATTTCAGCAGGCGTACAGTCAGTACATCCCGGCGACAAGGGCCCAAGTATCGGGCGCCCAAGGCGGGCAGACCGGGGCTGCGATGGACGGGACTTACCTCGTCGAGGCCTCGTTCTGAGCGGCTTCACTTTCCTTAGCGAGTAAACCTAGTAGAGCACAGCTAGATTATCACCAGCTCTCGGTAAATCCGGGCCGGAAAAAGATCCGAGATAGAGCGGAACGTTGCAGCGGAGTAAATAAGAACGAAAAAAAAAAACAAAAACAAAGTAATCGTAACGAAAGTGAACGAAAAACCAACAAAATAAAAGAAAGCTCGCTCGAATCCGTTCAAAGACCCCCAAAGCATTCGAGAGCGTTTTGGAGAAGGAAAGGTAACGCGAGGCTTCGACATCGTGCGATACATACAAACGTGAGATGATTTTCTACGAAACTGAGAATAAAGAGTGCTAATAAAAGAAGGTAGACGATGGATAAGGAGGAGACACCAATCGAAAACAGGCAACAAATAGAATAATTGACACAAGACACACACAGTGATTAACGTACACGATATAAAATCAATGAAATTCTTCTATTTCCTCATTTCCGTGCCTACCCGTTCATCGACGACCGATCATCACACCGTGTGCGATCTGCACGGGACACTGGACCATCCACGATGACGTCGCGTCTGTGTTCGTCTAACATTCATCGTCGTCGCGGGCATCATCCACCCTGCGGATCACCCGTGAAAAATAACATCCCGTTGTCTCGTCCTGCTCGCTGCGAATCGGAATTCTTCTTCGAATTCCCTCTCTGCTCGTACCCGTTCGTACTCCGCACGATGATGATGCACGGATGAACCGAACTTTTTTAACGAACTTGATTACACGTGCGAACGAAAATCACGGATATAACGAACGAACGAAAAAAAAAATATATATATATATAATGGGACGACGAACGTCGAATAAACAATTCGTCCACGTGGAACCGTGCGGAATTTATAATGAACTCGATGGATCTCTCTGTCTCGTCTTCTTTCTCATCTTTTCCCTCTCTTTCATGCTGGAATTTCGTGGACGACTTTGAACAAATAAAAAAATCGATGATGGTGGAAACACTCTAACGACTCTGATGATGGAATAAATTGGAAAATCTATTCTTCACCGATGAATGCATGATGGCATTAATTAAACATAAAATAATCATGAAAAATTATACATCGCTGCTATCGCCCGGCCAATTTTAGAGCTTGTCTTATCAGCTCACTTCGAACGAGAGCAAGGATAGAGTGGTGCTCGTATATGGAGACCGTATACAAGTGCGGAAAAAGGTAAAGAAAACCGCGTTACCTGGAAATACCAATTTTGAATACGATGATGATCGATGTACATTACATACTATGTTATATGTATATCGTTTCGTTGCTTATGTGACGCGAGCCTCGATCCGCGTATCCGTGCAGTACATCCGTGCTTGTGTACTTGTATGAGAAATCGAAAGTTATAAATGAGAAAATTGCTCGTATCCTGAGAGAAAGCGTCGAGCTTCTACTTAAGTTTCCAACGAAAAAGCCCACTGGGAGAAAGACAAGCAATTCGTATGTCCTCTCGGCAGGACTTTCCACCCTTAATGGACCGTACGATAGTGACCAGTACCTATAAACATCGAGACCCTAAACAATTTTATTTTCCCTGAACCAAACGAGTGCCTAGATTCAAGGGGCAATACCATTTTCCGGGATAAAGAGTCCCCGCCGGATCTTTAGGATCATCGCGTCCTATACGATTACGAAAAGTACACGGTGCAACGAGTGCGTAGGATCGAGGGCGCGTACACAATCTTCCATGATGTTTATCAAATGTGTATATTATATGATATTATTGTGTGGCCGTTGGGAGAATATGAGGCAGCTTTTCCTGTCCTTCGGCGGAAGGATCAGGACGATGGGCACACGAAGGCCTCCCCCATGCATCCCCTTGGTGGTCGGCAAAAATTATATCGTGTCGCGTGGCTGATCCTTGAATTGGCTTCTGGGTGTCTGCTTCTCCCGACACACGTCCCTCCATATCGCTGCTTTCCCCGAGCTACGCTTTCCCCGTCGAATATATAATTTCCTCAGTGTTCCAGTATTCAGATATTCCGATTTTCTTCAGTTATCGAGTCCATACCGATTTGTCCCTTCAGTTTTTATTCATTTCCTCTGCTATCGAATCTCTGTTCTTTCGATATATATTCCTTTTCAATTCTTACGTCGATCTTTCATTGAATCTTTTCACTTCTACTTCCTTTCCCCGGCTATCCTGCCGACGAATCCCACCGGCATGACGCCTATCCAAACCCGTCGTTCTGCGGCTGACTCTTGATCTGGCTTCTGATTGATGCATTTTCCGACGTACCACTTACGCTTTTTCGCTTCCTCATTGACCCCCCTGTCTTATTCACCCCCGCCCCGTAGACACTTCTTCGCTAGACGTCGGTGGGTTTAAAGACTCCATAGTTTCATACCGCAGAAAAAAATGTTAAAGATCTTTCTGGTACAAATTCTCGCACACCAGTTACTCTAATATTTTCTATCATGCTATTCTAATATATTTCATCCACTTTGTATCGCAAAATTTCACAACGCCCCCCCGTATGATTTATTTTATGAACGCCCTCGCTTTAAACTTTCCCCGCCGCGTGTTGCGACTAATGGCCTCAGCCGGCTTTAATAAGCGGGTCATCTCATCTTCGCCGTGTAGCGGCTGATGATTAATGCGCCCATTTACGGAAAAGACCCGGAGCAAAATTCGCGAGTCGCAGTTGAATCCCTCGCGTCTTCCTAATGCGTTTCCCTTGTATTCTATTAATGCCGCATCGCCCCGCGCAAACGTGCGCTTCGCGTGCACACTTGGCTGCATCGTAAACACACGGTTCGTGACGAAGAAGAACCCTCTTCTCTGTTCCTAGGGGTGGAAATGAAATTGTTCGATTCAACGGGCATTAATCTCTAGTGCTTCTCTTTTCTTTTACCAAAGAAAATTTTCTATTCATTTACCATCATTCCCAAGTTGTCGAATCTTTCATTGGAAAAAAGTAGTCAGTTTTCGCATTGTACCGTTTGCCTTTGTATCTCTGCATTTTCCCTGCAATCGTATCGTATCAATTCTATCATTCAGCCCCAGGAACCGCATTGTCGCGAACAAAGCAGCCGCGCCGCTCGCTTCTGTCGTTTTATCTCCGGTCTTTTAATCGCCGCGAGCTCGCAGCTGAAGTAACGCGTGTACGCACCGTCGACAGAGAACAACTCGCGGTGGCTCGCGGTGTCAGACCCGAAAGGGTGCAACACGACCCTCTGTTAAAGCTCGTTCACGCGAGGCCATCCTGCTCCCGCGTTCCGCCAATTGTTCCGTCGTAGTCGCTGCCGCGACGTATTAAAGATCCGAGGCGAAGGATCTCGTAGACCCTGGGTCACGCTTGCGCGAGATAATGTTTCCGTGTCATCTGCTGGCAGGCATTAGATCCAGAGTCACGCTAGGATAAGCTGAATGTCGTTAGCGTGACGAGGAGCTGCATCACGCGACAGCTTTGTAAACTCCACGCTTGCAACCACAAGAAGTTTCTGTGCGCGCAACGTCAGCCAGGGATTAACTCGCCCTATCTCGTAACCGTTGCACCGCGGTTCTCCCCGACTTGGCTACACGATATCGTGCGATTGCTGTCCGACAATCGAGTAGCTTCGCGATACCCAGCGGACCGAACATCGCAGCAGGCATAAATCTTCGTCGCGTGAACGGGGCTCGAGTCGAAACTGCGTCGCTGTGCAGCCGCGCATCGCGGGCGACGCGACGTTCGAACACAGGAAGAACGAACACCGCGGGACAGCTGTTCGGTTGAAAAGGATTAACGACGCTCGTCGAAACCGAAGAAGAACCGTCGAGGAAGACGATCGCGTCGACTCGCACGAAAGTGCAACCGCGGTGGTGAACCGCAATGCGGTGCGCGAATCCCCCATCGTGTATGCCGAAATTTCCGCGAAAGACTCCACCGGTTTCTGCGGGCAAGCTGTCCACGTGTTCGGTTATCCCCGAGCTTTCTGCTTTCATTTTTTCACTTATCAGCTGGGGGCATTTATTTGTTGGAGATTAAAAAGCTGATCCGTCGATAGCCTCGTAGGCTTGTATAGGCGATTGAGGTGATCAATTGGTCGAATATAATGTTTAGCTTGACCACAGTCCGTTTTCTTCTATCTGTAAGCTAGTGCTGGCAATGAAAGCTGACGTTGGATTTTCTATGGGCCTTGGTGTCAATTAATTTCAATTCCCAATTGGCACTGAATTGGCAATCGAAATTATTTGATGTATGCCAGGGATCGTAAACGAATCCATAGCTTACCAAGGACTGTCAATTAATTGCACAGAGTATTTCAGCGTTATACGAATTTGAGACGCTCGACTCTGAGAGACTCGCTTCGATCCCTAAGAGCAGCAAAAGCTGACACCGACACCGATTCGCTTTTTATTTTCGCGCGTTTCCGAAAACATGTTTAGCCGACTACCGAACGCTGTGACGAAGCTTCGACGTATGTACCATACTCTGCTCGTGACGAGCAAGTTCTCCAGCGCACCTGTTCCACGCAATTGCACTGCATCGTGGATGCGTTTTTGCTCGAGAGCACAGCTCGATCCAGCTGCAGTATTCTGGCAAGTGTGCACTTACTCGCTGTGGCAAGTTGTAAGAGAGAATGAAGGCAAGATAAGAATCGTATTGCAAGTAAATACATTGCACGTGAGTAGATCCGGGAACATTCGGAATTTTGCGAATGGAAAGGGGCGGTGGGGGATAAAAAGTTGACGAAGATCAATTGAAGACCAAGCGGCGAGACGAATCGAAGTCACGGACGTGTACTGCAATTGATAGCTTGTCGAAACCGATCATTTCTTATTGCACCTGGCATGCACCGTTTTTGAATCGATCTTTTTCACCCTTTCTCTACAACAACGCACCACACTATGCATTTCACGACACCCCTCGATACGATCTCTGTTCACATTTAATTCCGTTCACTTTTAGTCGTCCCCTGTTCTTGTTGCTGTCGCTGTTTATCGCTGTTACGTTCCCTTTATTTCCATATTTATTGTATATATATTTACATATACGTATATAAATTAAATATATAATTGTTGCTCATGCTGAATTAAATCTATATATGTGTTGGTAGCACCGTTGTCACGCTTTCCCGATATCTCTCGGATCTTGTGGTCGTCCTCTGAATCAATCACCGTATAACCTTTTATCTTTTGCATGAAACTTTCTGTTTCTCTTCGAATTCGATTGCACGTGGCCTGCGTGCCTCTTTTCATTCTACTCCCTTCCTCTCGACATCTCTCTTCGACGCTCAGTTCAACGCGATTCTCGATACTCAGGCGAGAATGGACTCGGTCCCCGTGGCATCGAAATTTCTCCGAAATCTCCATCCTCTTTTTCTCGTGTCCGGTTTCGCGAGACGTCCGATCATTTTTCCCGTACTTTTCAACGTTAAAGTGTTCGCGCGTTCGGCGGTCGATCGATGCCACGTAGCTAACGCCACGCGTGCTCTCATCTCTCTCATTCCATTTCATCTCGAAAGCTAACGTCGAAATGTATTTTAAATCGATTCGGAGAATCAAGAATAGGCAAGTGTCATCGGGACGCTTGCGTTCGAGGTTTAGTAAAAAAAAGAAAAAAAAGAACAAAGAAATGGTTCACTGTGCTTGAGGAGATTTTGAGAGAAAACGCAAATAGGAGAGTGAGAAAGAGAGAAAGAGAGAGAGAGGGGCTGGGAGAAAGAGGAAAGATAGAAAGTAGTCTACACGCTTTTACGATTATAGTTTCAATTATAGCTGCTCTGGAAATGTAGAAACAAAGAGAACAAAAGATCGAATGCGAGAGGGAGAGAATGAGAGGAAGAGGGTGAGAAGGGGAGCGTGTTCGGACGAATGATCGAGAGGGAGGGAATGGCAGAGAGAATAAATAATTAGGAGTGGAATAACGCTTGCGAATGAAAGGGAAGAAAGAACGCTTCGTAAGATTCGGGAGAGAAGTGAGAGAAAATGAGAGCGGAAGAGAGAGGGAGAGAGAGAGAGAGAGAGAGAGAGAATGGAAGTAAGAAGAGACAAGCAGATGGACGAAGAATCTAAATTGAAACATATCCGAAATACGAATTGTTCCAGGACCTAAAGAAGCGCGGTTCCCACACCTGTGACATGCAGGCCCTACAGCCACTTCCGGTCCCAACTACCACTACCACCAACACCGCGCCTGCCATGACTACTTCCGGTGGGCAGCCACCGCTTCCGGTATCGGAGACCGCTTGAGTCGATCACCGAGACCAATCACGATCACCATATCCGCTATAATGAACAAAATATCACCTTTAACAAACACCAACCACCGTCCTCCTCTACTACTCGATGAAAGAACAACGGCCGACTGGCCGGAAGAACGGTGAGCCTGCATTCACGATCTTTTTTAAACATCGCGTCAGTACATAACGAGTCGCCTGGCTAGCAGGAAGTAGTCCGGTGTTTTTCAAACGCTAGTTTCAACTCTGCTTTATTGACCCAAATGTTAGGAGTGCGAGTTAGCATTGAGAGCTTCCAAATATTCATTGATGAATGGATTGCTTTTGGAAACAAATCATTCCATTAACGTGACGTGAATTTCTTAGAAAATTGGCAAAGTTTGTGGCGAACAATGGCAAATATTTTGATTAATATAACTCGTATGATTTTTTCTTTGATACATGAAATGTTAGCAAAAGCGGTTCCTCGAAACTAATTCACGCACCTAACACTTGCTTGTATAAATCAGTACGGTTCTTACTAACACGCTATTCGATCAATTACAATTCCTGTAATTGCTATTCAATATAGTTTTTCGACAGACAATTATTCAAATTCGATTAATTAGATTCTAGGACTACTTTCGAATGATAGCTTCACAAATAATCTCCGTCACTAACTTCTTAACGATGACATTATTTGCAGCTCCGATGAATAACTGCAGTCACCGGAAGTAGCTTTTCTCGACTCTATCTTTAACAGCGCGCGAAACTGCCTCTGAACGGCTACTTCCGATGACTTCTCTCATTCGACCCACCAAACATTCTTCGTCCGCTCGAAAGAAACGAGAGAAAATGAGAGAGAGAGAGAGAGAGAGAGAGAGAGAGAGAAAGAGAGAAAGAGAGAGAGAGAGAGAGTGAGAAGCGTCGTTCTCTGGCTGCGTTTATTGTTAGCTCTATTTTCCATCTCTCTTTGCATGCGACGCAACGAGGATCCGGAAGCTGAAGATGCACCGCGCCGCGTCGCGACGCAAGCCAGTCGCGTTTATTCGCGGCTCACGGAGATCGATCTCGCGTTGGAGATTCTTCCGCGGAGGTTTGGTACGGGCTTTGCGTCGCGGCTACGGCCAGGATTTAACGAGGCTGGATCTCTTTAAATCCGCGCGCTAGTCATCCGACCTCGACGTTGATCGAGCTTCGCCTCCCCCTGGCAGCCTAGAGAGCTTACCGTTCGCCCGCGAAGACGCATCTACGCTCGCTTGTATCGCGGAAAAATCGGTGATCGTGGTGCTTGACCCTCGAAAGAAAAACGCTGGTCGAATAGCGATGATTAAATTATAATTGCAAATAATCTAACACGACGAAGAAATGAACCTGATTAATCTATAGACTTGTAATGGGCTTATCGAAGGTCGAAGAGCAATTTGAAGATGCGAAGGCTCGCTGAAGTAGCAGAGATCAAATGTACATACGATCGCAGTGCAGCAGCGGACTTCCGGTTCTCGCGGTAGCTTTGTAGATGACCGTGGGTCAACATTAACACAGAGCCTTCGTCGGGATGGTGCAGGAATAGGCAGAGAGCAGCGCTTTGAAAGCGACCGTCGGACCGTCAGTTTTCACGTCCATTTCGAAGATGAAACTCCGGCCACGTTTATGCAGGGATCTGAATTGCGGGTCTAAGGGTGGTCAGTTCGTGTCGCTAGTCCGCCTCTCCAGCAATGTGTGTCGGTCAAACGTTCGCACCTGGACCAGACCCGAATTGCGGCCCGTGCAGAAGGATCTACCAAGGACTTTAATTACACGAAACTGGTCCATACGCAATCATTTAATACTTTCATTTCCTTTTAATTACTAAACTTTCCCTTCATCGTCCGAGAAGAATCCGCAATCAATCGTACGATCCCTGAATTCCTGCCGATCCATAGGAATTCACCCCCGGCCGAGATATCAAATTCGCGGAGCCAGAAACTACCCTCCGCGCTCCGGCTATACCGAAGCCTCGACTTTCCATTGAAATCGAGTTTACAGCGCAATTCTGGCTGACCCATAAGCGGAGGCTACGAGGAGGTGAAATTCAACCCCGCTCCGAGCCGTCCGGCCCGCGATGCGGATGAATCGACCATTGATCCGATCGTGCAAAGCGCGTTACTCGAGTATCGCCGGCGGAGAGGGTTGAAGAGCAGCGGCGAAAGGAGAGTCTCCGATCACCGAAACGAGGTCGAAGGCAAATTTGCACTGGCGAAACACCCCTTCAGTCGCATCCCCCCGTCTCTGCGACATCCTGATCCTTGTTTAAATCGCGGTGCGTTTGAAGCGTGGCTCGATTTCTGGCGTACACTTGTCGTCTGTTGACAGGAAAAATAGGGAAACGTTCCTCTGCGTTTGCTCTGACGTGATCTGTGATAACAGCACACTCTTTTTCAGAGCACCGAGACCACTCGACGCACTCGAACGTTTTAATTGGATAGAGTTCAGAGTCAGTGGTCGGTCGACGGGTCATTATTTTCATCGCAAATGCTTCCTCGTTCGAGCTGAATCGATGGTTAGGTATTATTTAGAAGCCTGTAATCGAGCATCGTGTAAAGACTTCTTTACCGTTCGGCATTATTCTTTTAACGTAATCGGCTGCGCCGTATAACAACTGGCGTTACAATCCACTGCACGGAGTTTATAGCGCGCCTCGATCCTTGCCCGGCGTAATAATAAATTGCGAAACATCAATCGAAGCGAGTAACAAACCTTGTAACTAACTTGTTTCCCCACATCGAATACCTTTTCATTCTAATTTCATTCCCCCTTTACTCGATCACCGGGCGTAATATCTTCGTTCCCGTTTCAGCTGCAATTCTTTTTCTCTCCAAATTTTTGCTAATGTCTGATTTCACGTGTCGATCACCGAGGCACAAAAAGCGCTGAACGTCGAGCGCGTTATTTCCTTTGGCGACTCTTTTCTTTCGCGTTGCTAAGCTCGTCGTCAGCCGTACGAGCACTTTCGTGAAAGGCTTCACTGCACAGCCGGGGACACTCGAGTCGACCGGCTGCTCTCCTTTTCCGTGCCCTCCACTCCACGCGATCGGGTTGGGCTCGAGGACGGGTCCGTTTTGGTTGGCCTGTTCTTAGCTCGACAATCAGCTCTTTTTCGCCTGTGCCGTGGCCGACTTCCAAAATGAAGCTTGGTCCCCGTGTTCAAAATTGATTCGAAATTAATTGCATTAAATTCCTCAGTCATTAGCAAGCACAAAACCGATGGCATTCATTCGAGAAGCGTAAACTTGCTGAAAGGCTTGAAACAAGGTAGTGCCTCCACTTCGAGCCTTGTTTTCTTGGCCCGGTCTACTCAGTTTCCCTGCCACGCAACAATCCCATAGTTCTAAAGACTGGCATAGTTTTCAGTGCACTTGGCCGGTGTCCTAAAACTTTTCCCCGTTCAATAAACCAAATTCGAATCTGCGAGCCCCTAAATAGAATTTAAATCTCTCCACGATGCTCTCTCCGCGATTCAATTCCACGAAGCGTTCCTTGAAAACGTTGGACGAGGTACAAAAAAAAATCTACCAACCGCTCCAAAACCAGTTCATTTTTTTTTTTAAATAACGTCGGCATCCAGCACCGGTCTCGAGAATTAGATTCAACCAAGAGATGCTCTTTAACGGAAATCTGTGAGATTTGTCGTGGCACACTTTTCGACGGCGCGTTGCTTTTTTCTTGAAAAATGTCGAGGAGAAGCTCTTCTCGCCTGAATGCCCCTCCTTAGGGAAGATTTTCTCCCCCGGACAGTTTGTTTTATGTCCCCTGGCCTGTGACCGTTGGAGGGAGAGTGATTGGACGAGGAGAGATTGCTCGCTGATTTTTAGGGTGGTTTATCTCGGCGGTGGCGTATCTCTAACGGTCCCTTAAATTGTAATGCACCAGAAGCGGTGCTGAAGATTCGTTGATTTGCTAATTGAATTAAACGATAGGCAATTAAGGAAATTGAATTGCATTAGAATGAAAATCCTTCCAACGACGTCGAGCACCGTTAAAGCGATAGTCAAGCACCACGATCGATCTTCCGAGCTTCGGCGCTCGCGTACAAACGACTGTACCAAGGCGCTTTTAATTTCAGTAAAAATAAAAAGAAACCGAGAGGGTCGCGATAGTCGCTGGCAGTCGAAAGAGAGGCAATGGGAGAAATTCCATGGAGTCGGCCAAAGAGAGAAAGAGAGAGAGAGAGAGATAAAGAGAGATGGAACCGATCAAACGTCCAACGAATCCCGAAGAAAGCTGAGCGATCGACGATACACGTAGCGACGTTCTCGAGGAGGACGGAGGCCGCTAGTCCTCGGGCCGGTAAGAATTCTCCGGAACCCATAGCCATGGACGGGAGGCGCGGGTAGCCGAAGAAAGCAAAAGGACTTCTCTCCACCGTCGAGGCTGGAATTCTTCCTGCTTTCGAGGACGAGGACTCGCGAATGCACGCACATGCGCCCGCACACCTTGCTCTTTCCGTTTTCCCTCACGGGGATCGATGAATTTTAGCGCTGCCCCGAACCGCGCCAGCTGTGCGACCTTTCCGCTCGAGCGGTACACCAGGGAAAGGATATTCAGGAAATTGAAAAGTGAGCCGTCTCTGATCCATGAAACGAGAAACGATATTCTCTGCCTCGAGGCGCTCGATTCGCGTGTACTCCCGTGTGTTCTCGTGTCGCGCGGTGCATTTTTCAATTTCGGGTCGGGGCGGGTTGTTGGGCGAAAGCTCGACGATTCCGCCCCGGCGCAACTGGCGCGTGTTCCCGGGGCTCTCTCGTTATTTCCGGCATCCGTGCATCGCGGCCAATCAGACTGTCGCGAGACGGCCGTAGCCGCGAGACGGAAGAGCGATCCAGTCGAGTTTCATTGTGCGCGGTCAGTACGAAACGTCACTTTCTCCCTTCCTTTAAGATATATCGCTTTTACTTTTTGGTACGGTTCCAAGAAAAACGTTGCCGGTTGGGGTTGCTTTTTTTTCCCTGAAGGCTGGGTACTTCACGGAGGGAAAGAGGGGGAGACTTCCAAGGGGGGGCATAGCGAGGCGGAGAGATGATGCTGAAGAGTTCTTGGCTACGGTCGTCGCGGGTCACTTGCGACGAGATTCTTTCGAGTCACGTCCCTGATAGTTGTAAGGAAATCGATTGTCAAGAAGTCCTCGCGACCGTGAAATTCGATCGATCCCTAGACGACGCGCGGTCTCTTCTAAGGAGTCTCTTAATTAGTTAGCTTTAATTAAGAAAACGACACACTCGAGGGTACGCGAGGTTCCACGGTGGAAATTGCACGGGGAGATAAAGCGTGTATGAAGAGTTTTACGATGCAGCTCGTAAAACGGGAGATTTACGAAACGAGAAGGACCGGGGGTTTACGTATGATAGATTATATTGAAGGCTATCCTCCGGCTCGAGAATGCGACAGTTCAGTTCGAAGGAACCGCGTACCCAGTTACTCTAAATAAAGTAAGATGATGCCCTCGTTCTTTCAAAACTCCTCGACGAGTTGAAACTTTTCGTTCTCTTCTTTCCCTAGTTGGTAGCTATTCGATCCCGTAGCCGGTACGAAACGATATGGATCGTTCGCCGTCCGTCGTTCCTCCCCTCTGTTATCATTTCGAAGACGGCGAAGGACAGTGTTAAAGGTGTATCGATATTGTAAAAATTTCTATTGTAATTGGAGGAAACGGTTCGGGTGGGAGGATCTTTGATGAGGGGAGAATCGATGGAATTGTGCTATGTAGGCTACGAGGAATCGGTGTTTTAATTTAAACGACGCTGTAAATAATCGTGAGAGCATGCGGAGTCTCTCGTGTTGTCTGTAATTAACTTTGTAATTAATTGTAAACGATTTAAGGAGCACAGGCGAGGACAGGAAGCCGAGAACAAACGAGATGGAGTGGATATAAATATTATAATATAATTGCAAATAAGAAGAGATATTATATATACATACTTAAAAAGATACAGATATATATATATATATATTCTACAGGTAAACGCACACACACCTACATGTACACGCACACACGAAGGTAAAAATATGCTGGAAAGCATCGTCGGGAAAAGAACGCAGAAACACACATTTACTAATCATTCATACACATATACACCCTTGCAGCACCCTTGTGTCGCGCAATAAAACAGATTCTAAATCAACTTTTAAACTAGTATGCGTGCCTGAGTGCGTGGGAAACGAGCCCCTTCAGCCACGGAGCCACCCTCCTCTCATATATTTTTCTGAGAAATTAATCATCCCAACTTCGATCCCACTAATTAAGCTTACGATCAGCGTTTGCAAACTCTCGCTCGAGGACTTGCGGAAATAGAGAAGTATTAAATCCTTTCGGTTCGGAGGCCGCAAATTGTTTGAACGTCGAGCGAAAGAAATTCAAGTAAAATAAATTGGGGCTGGCTCATAGCTGCTGCACATTTTCAATGAGCAATTTTTCGCAGTGGTCGGAGCATGGTGGACCGGTTCAATTTACTTTTATAAATTGCTTCTTTTCAATTCGAGAGTCGATTATTTATTTCATTTTCCAAGGAGTCGCAGAATATTGGAGTTTCCTTGTCTTCAATAACCAGACGTTGCATAAAGAATAGAATTGGTGCGCGAAGTGTCCAATATTTGTAGAGAAGAAAAGTTGCCGTTGCCAAGAGGACTGTGCAGTCCCGTTATTAGAGACGTGGCTGCGTGGCTCGCGGCCGGAACAAGACGTAAGCGTGAATCTAAGGTAAATAAAAAGAAAAAGATTATTATATTATACGATCGTAGAGATAATTGAGAATACTGTGTGTCGGGTCCTTTGTCGTCCAATGAGCTGCAATTGTATCGCGGATCAACCGCGAACGAGAAATATATATATATATATGGATTATAGAGGAACAAAGTTGGAAAAATAATAGTGAAAGAAATGGAACAAGATTAAAGCTACTGTAAAATTGAACGTAGTCGTGAGAAGAACGATGGCTCGAGCTTAATCCGAATGAAGAAATCTCTGTCCACGTTTAACTGTCACATCCTCTTATTCTTCCTCTGAAAAGTTGAAACAAATTAGCAAGGATAACACGTCGTCCGATCACCGTTCGTTAATTACAAAAGATGCCAGTCCGGATTAAGCTCCGACGTCATGTTGCTTTTTCCCAGCACGAAATGTTTCGGAAGGCAAATAAAAAAGAACGAAAATGGTTCAAGAGAGGATGTATAGTGAATAAAAAAGAAAATCCAGTGGAAACGTAGCAGCCGGCGGGAGTTACTTGGAGATTAGTCGCCGAAACTAATTAGTCTCTGGCTGTTGGCGAGCGTAATCGTGCGCCTTCGCTTCCGGTTAGCGACGCGACGCTCAAATTGTTCGCGCACCCTCCCCTCGGTCCTCGACTTCGATCGCGAATCGTGGAGACAGTCGTGGCTCGTCGATTTCCTGCCCGTGCTTCTCGCGGGCTCAGCCCGGAAATCGCGTCGGCGATGTTGGCGGCTGTGCAATTCACCGGTTAATCCATCAGTCACGCGTCTACATCTGGGCAAACAACATTTGGGGTGGACAGAAGAAAATAGGGGCGAAACGGTAATTCTTCTGTGCCCTGAGAAAAAGTCAATTCTCGATACTTTCCGATCCCTATTTAGATAAAGAAAAAAATCGCAAGGTGTTCAAGGAATTCAACCGTACTCGGTCTGATTGCTCGCGGTGGACAACTTTTCTACGTGCACAAAACAGAAAGTGGAAGATCGAGGGAACTCGCGATCCGCGGAAGCGAAGAACACGAGCAAAGAGTCTTTCAGTTCACTACCGTACTGCCAATTTTTTCCGATGGGACGCGTAATAGCTCTAATGAGGGTTCGATGCAAGGCGAATGGCTGCGACGAGCGAAACGAGATACGCTCGCCCGGCATTCGTTCATCTTCTTTCGTCGCCCCGAAGTCCTGACGGAGAACTACCCACGGTGGTCCCGGAGAGACGCGTCTCAGAGGGATCTGCTTTTCATTGGAAATTAGACGGTACTCTCTCGCAGCAATGTAGACGTTAATTAACGCAATTAGAATCGATTATCAAAATCCTTCTGTCTGTAATTTGGGCAATGTTAAAGAAATCGATTTCTACAATTATTGCACCATTATTCTTCACAGTGTTCAATCATTGGAATAAATTGAAACGCCAGAGAGACGTGAAATCAAGCCCATCTATCCAAATCGAGTTCACGCAAAGGAAAGAACGACGGGAGAGAAAAAGAACGATCGTTTACCCTTTTATCCTGCTTGTTTTTGGAGAAAACGAACCGAATTCGTTGAATCGGTGTACACGCTCGATGGCTGCGCTGTTTCCGCATTGATTCGCGCCGGTTAAAGGCCGCACCCTCTGTACCGTCCATCCGGCGGGCCAGCATTTGCATCGCGAAAGGGAGAGCGATATCCTTTCGTAATCAGGACACCGTCCGCAGGACCTGCGAGCGTGGCAGGATCAGCCGCTGTTCCCGACACGCTCGGCCCGTGATTACGCTTCACGCCGTTCGACCGGAAGCTTCTGAAATCGGCGAACGGACCTTTCGGTCGAAATTTCCGCAGCGGCTGACTGAGCATCCGATCGCCCGTGGCGTGGGCGAACGCGTTGAGAAACTGCTGGTGAAAATAGATGTTGAATCTTTGTAAATATTTGTTAGGCGTTCGGCGACGCTGATAGAATGGTTAAAAGGTTAATAATCCGCAGAGGAATTTCACGAATGCGCAACTAAGTAATTGCCACTTTCGTTTATCCATTTGTTAGAGGGTTGCTTTTCAGGAAATCGCGGAAACTGCGCGAGACACGGTGACAGACATTTCGCCCGTTACTAAATAAATCTGATTAAACGAAAATTCAAGTACGCAGTTTCTCCACGCGTTCCCCGGGTCAGTCTGCCTCTTCGGGTCGCGACTAAATAATTATATAATCGAGGGGCGATCAATCGGGCCATAATGGAAGCGAGAAGAACTGATCGACGACGATTCTGCCGAAATTCCCTCGCTAATCTGTATATTTTTCTGAAATCGATCGAGGGCTCCCTTCTCTCCGGACAATCCTGATCTCGTTATTCCTCGAACTTTAATCTCCGCAAAGCGGAATATATTGTCCAGTGCTCGAGTACAATCGAATCTTTCCCCCGGGAGGAGATTCTTGGACGGTTCGAAGGGAGAGCGATTCAACTTACGCGTCAAATTATCGGGCGGCGTGTGTTCGAGAAACGAGCAAAGAATCTTCCAGGGAAACGGAACGCATGGGATGCGCGTTGATGCGTTGTTAAGCGAGCGTTCCTGCGGTAACTCTGGATTTCGTGCGCGGACACGGAAGACGATTGTCCCTCCGGTCGGAGGTTCGGGGTTGCGATCGTGCGACCCGATCATTGTGTGGCAATAACGATATTTTTAATCGTAAAAGATACAAAGAAGCAACACGGGAGAATAGAGAAACAGAGAGCAAAAGCAAACAGAGAGAATTCTATACGAATAAATGAAATAAGTAAATATATGTACGTAACAATTGAACGGAGAGGAAGAAAAGGGAAAGGTAGTTGAAAGAACAAGATTCCTCGGCATCGGTTCGCGCGCCAGCGTGTTGTAACGTGTACACCCGATAGATGTAACCAGGAGAAAAGGGGTGAAGACGTTTCGGCCGATGGTGTTGTCCGTCTTCGGTAGTTTCCACGCCTTACTCAGCATTGAAAAATAAATTATAATTCATATTTGACACGTCGACGTGTTCCTTCATTTCGCTCGTTCATTCGTCTCGACTCAATGATAATTCGCTGCCGGTATTGCTTAAAATTGCATCGCCCGATTAACTTCGATAATGAAAGGGATAGCCACAACGCTTAGTCTTAGCCCTCTGTGATCAAAGCTTCCTTTCTATTCGTCGTGGAATCGAACCGTGTCTGTTGATGACGAATACCGTAATATGGTGTACCGAAAAGAAAACACGGAATTAATTGATGTTTGCGGAACGACTGGCCGCAAAGGCGACAGTCGTGCTAGCACGTTTGCGCGAGAAATTGATTCATGTTTGCCCGTACAGAGGGAATGGACGTGCTCGTTAGCCACTAGTACGGTTTAAACGTGTCGCCGTCGTGTTTGCAGGCCGCAGCGTAAACGTCGTTCCGTTGCGGAATTTATGGCTGGACCATGGATGCTGTTCGCGACCCTTTTTCGGAATCACGATCACCTCATTTTGAACTTTTCAAATCGTGCCGGAATTCGGGCAGCAGCTTATCATTACTTTATACGGATTAATCCTATAGTTAATATCGATCGAGGAGTATTTGATCAAAGAGATCATTTCGCAGGAGCAACTTATTCTTTGGTAAAAAGATCGTAGGGGGTCGCGAAAATGTAATTATTGTATAAATAGTTCACCTTAGAAGTTCGACTAAGTGGTTAATTAATAATCGACTCGGAGGAGAATTAAATTTTCATCAAAGTAGTAAACGAAAGGCTCGAGCGATCCCCTTCTACGCCGGCGAACTGGAATCTGGGTTACCGTGTCGAATAATAGTTTTTACGAAAGCGGTCAGAATGTCCCGTGGCGCATAATTGTCGATAATAGAAAGTTCGCTTCCGCTACAGCCCTGGAACACGATTTTAATTGAGACGCGATCCTCCGAATTATTTTCGACAGGCTGGTATTTTCTTCGCGAGGAAATCGCAGCGATCATTGAATTGTCCCGCGGACAAGGCCGTCCCGATACGATATGGATCTCGCCATCGATTTCCGTGGATACTTTCGCCGGTGATCCGGTGTCTATATGTAACCGAAAGTAGAGAACAATTATTTCGCGCTGTTTTGCTCGTAATCCCGGGCTCGACGGAATCCATTAACGATCGGCGGGCCTTTCGTTAACAAGATTGTCGACGGAAAGTCGATAGTTAATTACGCGAACGAAGCTATCTCGTTAAGGGTTGGTCGTGAGCGCGTCGCACCCCGTTGAATCGCGGTCGGTCGGCGAACCAATTATATTGCTCGTGCGAAGTAAAGCGTGTCGATGTTGCAGCGTGGCAAAAAATATATTTTTCACGCGGTAGGAAGTGCACGCGAATCGAAAGTAAAAAAATCTCAAAAGGAGAAGATCGGTAAAGAGGGGTAATTGCTGGCGCGCCTTGGGCCACCGGAAGGGATTAAGGGGTGAAGTCTGGGAAGAGGAGACTGTTAAATCGTCGAAACTCGCTGGAGCATAAAGGGGCCGTCCGAAAGCCGGCCCGCGTAAACAGAAAGGACGAGAGAGAAAGGGATGAGAAATGTGGAAGGAACGGAGAAGAACGACGGCTCGGGGGTGGGACAGACGAAAGTATCTTTGTCGCGGGTACAAAGGCTCTCTCAGGATAAAATGCCATGATTAAAAACTCTCGCCTCGTGCATCGGCACGCGTGTCTGTACACACGTATCCGCGGCATTGTTGGAACTCGTGGCTGGGCGTGTGTCGCTCCATCATCGTCCCGTTCCCGTTCCTTTTTCTCTCCCTCTCTCTCTCTCTCTTTCTCTCTAAACAATAGCACTGGACGGAGACGGCGCGGAAGGGTGGACAGGGAGGGACGTTGGACCGCTTCTCGGAGCGGCGGCGTTTTCAAGGAGTGAATCGACCCCGAGTGGCGGCACGTGCTGCACGAAACACAGATTGCTCCGGGGGAAACAGGATCAGGGCGGAGAGTTATTAATGTTGACGGCTGGTGCTCGTTGGGCAGACGATGAGAACATGGGAAAAGGAGAACAAAAGGAACGAGATATGGGGATGGTGTGGATTATTGTAATGAGGGTAAGGGTATGGACGAAGGTGTGATAAAGGTAACAGGGGGGAGTTGGATTTATGAATGAGAACGTTTAAACAGGGAGGAACGAGCGAATGGAATACTTGAACGAAGCACGAAGGGGTTGCACTCTCAGTGCTCGATCCCTTCAACCCCAGGATTGGACAATAGGGTTTAGCGACCCTCGGATTACGTTCGAATCAAGTTAGTGAAATGAAAACATAAAACGAAATAGGGTTAAATCGCGCGATTCGTATTTTAGCACGATTCAGGGGAAGCGGTTAAAGACTTGTTAGGGGCTAGTATTTCGCGGGATCATTAAACCGGCACGGAGAAACGAGGGTAGGTGATAGAGGTGCTATGTAGCTAGATGGGAGAAGAGTCGACGACGCGTTGTTTTAATTAAGCGGCAGCGTAGGGTAGAAAGAAAGTGGAACACCTTTTCGCGGCGACGTTCCCTCTGTCGCGAGACACCCCCGTCCGTCCGCGTACCACAATTACGCCGCCTTACGTGCGGCGGATTTAATTATTCTTCGCGAGACACGCCGCGTTCGTTCCAATTAATTACTGCTGGTCGTTTACGGCCGAGACTCTCACCGGCGCGGTGACTAAAAGTGCCGCGATCTCCAAACGGGTACGCTCGCTTTTGGATTCTTCCACGCTTCCTCTACCCTTCCCGTCCTCTTCCCATCTGCGACACGTTTGTCGACTGTGAAAAGAATCCTTTTGTTCTCTGCGAGGCTTCGGTCGTTCCAGTTTAGCAGACTCCTGTCGCTGTTAACTCGTGCAAGGATGACGTAGCGTCGTTGATTCGAAAATTGGGGACGGAGTGGTCTATAGGTAATTCACTTTCTCGATTTTGATATCGATGCGTCTTTTCTATTCACCACTACGATATTTATTTCCTTTATTTACTGCAAGAGGAATATGGTAAGTTAACATTTCGATAGTCCGGGTGTCGCGCTCGAGACACCTCTGTATTTTCGCAATAAAGCCCTCGAAGTGGAAAGTTCGTCGAGGCCGTACAGACTACCTCGATCCATCGGCGAAGAAGAAGAGGACTGCAAACAAAAGGAAGGCCGGCGTCTGCTTAAATACTTGAAAAGAAAAAGCTGTATCAACCGAGGGAAGAATAAATAAGCTGCTTCGTAATAGTTCAACGACACTTTCATTGTCCCTTCTACAATGCCGTCTTATTTCCAGTTTACCTTCTCGCCGCGGGAAAACGATCCTCCGGACACGATATTGGAGGGTAAACTTTGCGAACGTCTCGACTCCGTGGATACGATTTTATTTTTAACAATCTCGTGATATATTACATTACATTGTTGCTGCTATACTTCACGTCTATCGTGTCCTTATCTCTTTCTTCTTGTGTTATAGATTTTGTGTAAAATCGATGAGTCGATAAGAATAGTAATCATTGTTAAACGCTTTGCGAACTTGTAAGTAAATTCCAAGAAACGTTAAGCGCTGGATAAAAGTAACGAAACAAGAGGTTGATCGGAGAAGAAAAAAAAATGTCTCGTTAAAGGGTACATATCAAGAGTATTCGGCTGAAATCGAACAGTCCATTGTCGATGAACGAAGAAGACTTCTGGTGGTGAACATTCTACATACGTTCCATGAGGGGTGAGTACACGATTCGATATTAGACCATCGAGGAACTTAACGCGACTTAATTGCTAGGTATGCTCTTAACAACTAAAAATCGATCGTGCTCTCGACGACCACGTGTTTCCTACATTATATAAAAGGCACTGAAAATCCTAACTGACATTCTGTCGTAGAAAAACCATCGGGTTCGTCCGGTTCTTTGTCGATTGCTCGATGAATCTTCCAATGAAATTGAGAGATTCCTTCCAAAGAGATCGTTTGAAAAGATCATCCAATAGATTGGCGAAAGTGGAATTGCGATTCATCCCTTATTGCAAGTTTCATCCGTCATCGACGCGCTTAATAAAGATCGAACGAAAACCAAAAATTTCCATCGGCCAACAACTTTGCATTCGTCGTTCCCCTCTTCCCCATCTATTCCATTGATAAACCTATAGAAAGGTGCTCCAGTAGACGACGTTCAGGATGAGGAAGGAGAACGGGAAGAAGAATCTGGACACCTTGTCGATGTAGATCGCGGTCGCTCGACCCTGGCAGCAAGTGTCGTATTGCACGGTCACCGGTCTGACTGGACTTCTGCTCCTCTCGGAATCGTTCCTCATCGGTGTCTATCGAAAAAGAAGACAGAATGCAATGATTATTAGAGAAAGCGCACATTACATGGTAACTGCCAAAAAGCTGCTCGGAACTAAAGTAAAATCTGTTCCAATACAAATGCTATTTCCCTGTAATCCTAATCCACTGTTTCCAAGAGAAAAACCCTCTTTCTTCCGGATTCAAAAGAAAGACGGCGATCCATCTAATACCAGCCAAAGTTCCCAGGAACTTCTTAGCCAAGGGAGCTTGAAAACTTCCCGCTACACCCGTGGGGAACTAATTTCGCCCCGAGATAATGTTTGTTCCCGTGCTTCGCCAGGGGCAGACGACGCACCTTTTCGCCATCGAGTTTGCCACCGTTTTCACGGGCGACGAGCGTGATTACCTTTCCTTTCTCTACCGTTCCGTTCCCTTTTCCATTTCATTTGACAGACTCTTTCCAGCTGAAACTATTTTGAACGAAGGGAGAGGGGCTGATGAAGTCGTTTTCCCTTGAAAACTTATCCCCTTCTCTTTAACAGTTTCGAAATCCGCCTTTTACAATGCTGAACAACTAGGTCAGAGGCCCTTCAAGTATTTAACGAAGTGCGCGTCGATGCATAATGATTTCAACGCAATTTCATTCTGTCTCTCTTGAGTCCCTTTAGATTCTCCCCATCGGACGCCCTACCATTTTCACCGAGCGCTCGCGGTGCGCCAATTAACGTTTAACTTCATGAAAGGACGCGAGAATTCTTTAGAAAACGCGAATCCGGTCGGCGTTGAACGTTTGATCTCAATTCGTAGATCGTCGTCGACGATCTGTTTGCCGTTCCGACGATACACTGTCGCTTCGCCGCGGCAGTTTACACCCACGGTAACGCGAAGAATTTAAAGGCATTCCATGGTAAATTCATGCTGCGCCGGATCCGTTAATTAGACTCTGGCCTGCGTTAAACATCGGCAACATTGGCGCGTTAATAATTAGAACCGTTTCGCGGCAACGTTTACCCTGGCCCGAAGATAAAATTCAATTTATTCCCCTTTTTCACCCGGATTCTGATCGGCCAATATAAGTGTAGGATCTCTAGATAAATCTTAAAGATAGATGTTTTAAAAGCCCATCGGTAAAACGCTTCCCGTTAATCCCCGTCAATGTCTCTGTTTCTTAATTTGAAGAGTCTCCGCGCAAGTTTCCCGACATCCGTTGAACCGGCGTGTTAATTAAAGTCGCGGCACTTTCGAGCCGCTGAAGCTCCAAGTGTGTCAGGTGTCAGCGAACTGTCAGAATCGTGTACACACCGGATGCTCTGAAATCTGCTGCGCTCGGTTTCCGGTATATACCTTTTTGCATCAGCTTCGCGGAGACACGTTAACCAGACCGAAACGGGATCGCTAACGAACCTTCAGTTTATTTCGTATCCGATGCTTCTTTATCCAATTTTTTTCCCTCGTATCGCCGTTTCCAGAAGCTCGCGGCTAGAATTTTCCCGGCGGGTATAAACGTTTGGCGGCCGTGTATGCAGCGCAAAGCGCTGCTTATTATTACCGCTCGACATTCAGGAATGTTTAACCCTGCTAATTGTAGGTTCGAGATGCATAATTCTCTCTGGTTGAATACGAAACGAGGCCGCGCCACCGCAACTGTTCCATGAATTATACTCGCCGCAGCCTGCAAAAACGGGACAACCTGCCCGCCCCACCCCTTTCCGTCGCTTTTCCAACAAATTTCCCTCGGCTGTTTCGCGGTAGCTGGTGAACGAGGCGGGAACAGTCCTCCCTCGACTGCAGCGTCGCCTCCTTCGATTCATTAACACAGAATCATCAATTCATCGATACAGAAATTCCTACCTTGAATTCGTCGATGGCCTCCCTGAGATCCTCGTCCGAGTAACCCTTCATCGCCTTGGTGGCCACGGGGCCCATGTAATTGTTCACCACGGCGAACTCCATCAGCGAGAGGAAGACGAACACGCTGCACGAGGACATCCACACGTCGATCGCCTTCACGTAGGAGACCGGTGGCAGGGACTGCTGGGACTGCGTGTTCTGTGTCGCTGTGGGCAAACCGTTGTCGTTAGTCGGTACGTAGCCGGCGCCGGGCGCGATTGGCTTCTTCGATTCCTCGTGTACGCGAACGTTCTCCCCTATGCTAATATTGAACCACCCTCGCATGCTTCGTTGGACTTCCGATACTGCATTGCTGTTTGTTTCGCTGTTAGGCTGCTAGTCGGGTCGAACTGCTTCGTGCGATATTCGTAAGGGGAATATGATAATAGAATTCCAAGGTGATCAGAATACAAAGAACTTTTAAAACGCCTACTAGCTTCAATCGTCGGGCCTAAAATCTAGAAATGCGTAGAAGATACCTCTTTCGAGCTGTTATATTTTAGAATAATATAGAACTCAGACCCAACAACCGTCTCTGAAACGTATCGCCAAGTTTACACCCCCATTTTAAACGCCCCTCGTTAATTCAGGCGTTGGTCCCGAAACAGCCCCCAGTCACCACCCGCGGTTGAAAAGCCGCGAAACCCTTCGCGCCGTTATTCAGACCTGCAATTGCCATTTATAGACCCGTGCACCGTGCACGCGTTTCACCCCAACAAAAAGGCCGGATACAGAAACGATAAGAAGTAAAATGAAACGAAGCATGAAGCCACAGTCGAAAGTGGTGTCCCTACAATTTGTGTCGTACGATCCTATCGGTTTCGTTGGAGAATGTCGATGGAACTCTTTAAGGCTGGCGAGATCGGGAAATCCGCGTTTGGCAAATCAAGCCGCGACGACCTTACCGAGGGTCAGCAGTGACGTCACGCCCAGGGTGACCCGGGCCGGGATCGCCTCCGGTTTGATCCAGAACGCGATCCAGGACATGACCACGATCAGCGCGGACGGTATGTACGTGTGGAACAGGTGATAGCCCAGTCGCCGGCGTAGATTGAACACTATTTGTATGCACGTGAAGTTTCCGGTCGAGTACTCGATCGTGCAGTCGGTCGTGTAATTGTTCGAGATGTCTAGCTGCGGCAGCTCGATCTCCGGGTTCACCACCAGCGGATCCGTCATGTTCCAGATGAACACCAGGTCCTGGGTGGTGTGCGACACTGCAAAATTTCATCATTTTTTTCCCCTCCCCTTTGGCATTGAAAACGAATATCTCTCGTTGCGAGTATTCGTTTGACTGCGGTTGGCAAATTTGTGCGGAGCGCACAGGATAAATGAAAACTTCCGCCGAACTTGGAATTCATTACGATACGTACGGCTTTCAATCATCATTGAGCAAATTTGAGTGTCGTGCGGGTAGGACTCGAACTTCATCGCGCAAGAAAGGACAAGAGTCAATCTGTTCCCAGAAAAAAAAGACGGAAAGAAAGGTTTACATTAATTTTTGATGCGTAGTGGGCGAAGGGCAATAGCATGCACGATCTTACTTGGACATGTAGAGCAACGTTTTGTCGTGGTACAGCCAGAGGTAATGATTCGGTATCGACATCTCGTGGAACGTGACTTTCTTCGCGTTCTTGAAGAAGCAGTCGGGCCTCCAGATATTGTGCAGCCAGTCTACGTCCAATATTCTGTACTCTTCGGACATGTTCTCTGGAAGTCGCAGTCTAGAGTCTCGCCAACTTTGAGCCAGGAATATGTCCGCAACGTACGTCTGGAAAACAGAAAGTTCCGGGAAACATTTACTAGAAAACTATCTCCGCGGATTTAAATTATAATTACTGTCCAATGAAAAATTCATATCGTATTGCACGTTGACCGAAATCGTTTCGTTGATCATTACTATTAATTGACTGCCCTTTGAAACGAAACGGCCACAACGTTCGGAACGGTATGAATCGTCGCTTCCAGGCCAACCTGTCGCATCGCCCCACCACACCCTGTCGACGGTTTGCTCGATTATCTCCTCCCTGCACGAGGCGGGTGTGCAGCGCGCGGAGCGGGCTTCCCTTTGTCCGGGTTACTGGTTCTTAATTAAGGGAAAGCATATCGCGTCGAAATTACCATAGATTCCTCGTTTATGGAGTCCAGGCTGAGCACCGTCACGTGGAAGTAGACGATGGTAGGCTGGCCCAGGAATTTCGGCGCCCTGTGCTTGTCGTATTGCTTCGGGTTCAAGGGGAGGATGTCCCTGAGCGATAGGGAGACCTCCTTCCTGCTGTACTCCTCGAGGTCCGACTCCCTGGAAGAAAGCAGAGGCGAGGAGAAGCTGGAGGCTGACAAATGAATTCCGCGATATTCACGCGAACCAAAGTCGTATTTTGCTTGTCTTTTGTGCGCGCGTTCTGCTCCTTCTCGTGATCTAAACGAATCGAATCGCGCGGATGGAAGAATTCGTATTAGCTACCCTCATATTTATGGGAATATGCTAATCGGTGGCTGCGTTGTCGTACTCGCCCTCGAGTTGCCCCGAGTTCCTGTATTTTAAGCCTCCGCGCTGAAACTTTTCCCTGTATCATTTTCGCCGAATCACGCTAGCTACTTGCTTATGTATAGAATACGACAACTGGGGAGAAATGCAACTGCCGCACCATGCATTTCACGTATCTAAACGCTGATCCCGTTTTCTTGTTTTTGCATGTCCGCTTGAAATTAAAGGTGGGCATGCATTACATTCTTTTCTATCTGCGATATTCGTCGAGCGAGAATATCAGCAGATCGAGTCTCGGGTACGCGAAGAAAGCCTCCGTACGATGTACGAGCCGGGCGCTAAAATATTGGCGCAATTCCGATGAAACAGCAATATCGCAGAAGCCATAATAGGTCTTCGTGCTTGGCACACCTTTAAGTCCGGCCGAGATACGTGTATTCCTTACATACGGACATTTTAATATGCTAACCTACGACCTACCGTATCTGGTTTCCCAGAGAATTTACAATTTTTACCCCTCCCCGCTCTCGTCCCTTTAAATTTGATCGACGGGGCGTTGTTCGATTCCAACCGAATCAGGTACCCCTCCCGTTTCTTCGCTGCAATGATCAGTGCAATTAATTTTGACAACTCTCGGGACATCGTATTGTTAGATCGGTTAGCATGATAGAGCCAGCCGTGTTGAATGTATCCGTGAGCATTTATTAATTTCTGATAGTTACAAATCAGGGTTGAAGGCGTTTCCGAGCGATCAACGTCCGATCGGCCGTGTTTACGACCCAAGTGGGCCGCTGTTAAGCAAGTCGTGGCGCCTTATAGCGCTGCGGACTCTGCCAAACCGATAATCCGCGAAAGACTTTCAGGAATCCCCTTGCAATTCGCTTCCGAGTTCGATCGCGATATACGCCAGCCTCCAATAGAGATGCACCCGTTCGTTGCGGCAGCCTGGACTTGCACGTATCGAACGTTTCACATGCGTCGCGTGAATTTACGCGTCGAGTAAAAATAGATGCGTGTCGAATGATGGATAGATTTGAAAGAGAGAAAGAGAGAAGAGATTTCGCGCGTAGAGAGAATATAGCGGAGAGATCGTAGAAAGAAGTGAAGGCAAGGTTTGATGATTTCGATCAGTTTAGTGTGCGTTACCTTTCGATCTTCGGAAAAAACCGGTAACCCCGCTTTCTCGCCGAAAGTCGAAACGTACTGGACGATAGGCTATCGACTTTAATATGCCAGCCTTCGACCTCCGTGGAAAGTACCGGTTCGCATATTTCCTCGCTGAAACTCGACACAGTCGCGGGTGATGCTGGGGCAGCTTTTATCGCCGCCGCGTTTTGCAACGAGAACGAATATCCCAATCACCCGTTCGACGCGGCTCCTTTGATTCTTTCGCTACGATTCGCTCGAATTCGAAGCCACCCTCTACGCGTTACAAAGCAATAAACGATAGTAACAATGAAACAGGTGTTTCAGTGACGAATGTTTCTTTCGGCAAAGATCCACCGGAGCGCAAGGGTCAAGCTCACAGCATCGAAAGGGTTGACGCGTTCGTTCTCTCTGCAAGTAGGCTACGATATCGTCCTCGAGATCGCGTTATCAGGCGACGGAACGATGGAGACGGAGCAAGTGATGGAAGGCTCGAGAGATATCTATCTTATACGTCCAGCGATTAACAATTCTATAGAACCGACCAGTTAATCACGTTAGAGGGAAAAGGCTCTCTCCGCCTTCGATCGAGTCCAGTCTCGACCGATCCACTTCGATCACGGGGTTTCTAGCTTCCGAGCATGATATCGCCTACTCACGGAAAGTGTAGGGCCACCATGTCAAAGAGCGTGTACAGGTAGCAGCATAGGATCACCAGAGATTGCCTCGTCATTCCTGAAACAAACGTTTCCCATGCGAAACCGTGTCAATGGAGGGATGCGCGTGAAGGGAGGCGAAAGAAATCGCGGCTCGACGTCGAAGGGTTGTGAGTATCGAGGCGAAACGTTTGCCGAGCCGCGACGGTCGAGCGAAAATCGGGAAACACGCGAATGGAACTCCGACGGTTCGCCGAGGAATCCTTGAGCACGGGGTTCCGTCGACGCCGCTCGGGGAATTTAGGTCGAGCTTTCAGGCTTGTCCGTCGACGTTGCTTAAACTTCGCTGTTCCCCTTTCGCGCGATTCCATTGGGACCGTTCCCTTTCTTCCATCGTGTAACGGGAAAGTTGACACGCGGAAACGTGAACTTTCTTTCCATTTCTGGCCAAGAGCACGCGACCTCCTTGTGATCCGTTTCTCGAACGAAGAAGAGAGGGATAGTCGGACAAGGGTAGGAAAAGTACGTGAAACGGTCTCGTTAGCGATGCTACTTGTAACACCGTCACGAAACACGCGCGAGCGAGTAACCGGTGAAATGATACAGACTCACCGATCAGCTGCACATTCTACTGTGCCGATCCTCTGAGTCGAATCGAGCAACTGGCGCACCTTGACCCCCGTCGGGCCGCACCAGAATCCTTTATTATACCAGGACAGCCAGCTTATCAGTCCACCAGCCACATCCGCCGGACGGTCCCTCGAATATCCATCAACAGTCGATGGCTCATACGCGGGTTGGTCCGCGACGACCGCTTCGATCGGCCAGCCGAACGATCATCAGGCCTGTCCGACGGTACGCGAATACGAATTCGGAAGATCCTCCTCTCTCCCTGTGCGTGCTGGTTTCGAGCACGCGCGCGGGCGCGCGTGTGCAACGTTTCTGTGACTTATGGAGTTGACGGGCACAGGACCAGATGCTGGATGGAACGAGATATCACATTTCCCGTGGCAGTTTCACCGGCTGGCGCAATTTCGGGCCGCGCGATTCGTCGAGGAAACCCCAGCAAGGATCGGGGACACGACGCGGCTCTTATCGGCGAGGGGTTGATTCGCCACTCGGCCACCGGCCACTGGCGGGGCTTGCTGCTTCTGTAAACCACCCCTGTCGGTCGCGCTGCCTCTAAGCCAATTTGCCTATCGACTAACTGATTAAGCCCTACTCTCTTTCATCGTGACGGACGCGTACGCTCCGCCGGGCCTAACGCTGTGTGCATTTCCCTGTTTCTCTGTTTGCGCGTGAATATTCGTGCGCGCGTGCACCGTGAGAGGGTCTCTACGCGAACATGCTCCGGGGCGAGATACGATTATAGGCCGGGGGCACGGTGCGACTTGATCTGCGCGCGTTCTTCTATCCTTCGCGACACTAGAGTTCAACCCCCTTTCTTTTTTTTTTTTAGGAGAGTCGTTCCGGGATATCCGAGGATTTTTCGAACGGTGGTACGACCCCCGTTTCGTAATCACGTAACGGGGAGAATTGTGCGCGCCGCTGCCGGTGGTTTGAAATCGCCCCGCTTGACGCAATTTCTTTTTCTGTCATTTTAGCTAACTTAAATGATATTCGCCGGGAAATAGATTGATTATACCGCGCGCTCAGAATGTTAGACTGATCAATGCATTCGTCAATGTGTCGCCTGGATCGCCGCAAATGGAACACACACACACACATTTGCTGCAGAGTCTCAAAGAGATCCCATTTAAGGGGGAAGCATTCAATAAACTATTCAGCGTTCGTTCTGGTAGAAAAAGGTTGAACAGGGCGCTCTATTTCCAGCGGAACACTCTGTGCAAAAGCAATCGCGATACGCAATGTTATTCACGGTGCTTTCGAGCGGGTTAATCGAGCCTTAGAATCTCTCCGCGCTCTCGGTCTCTAGGCATTGCAACTAAATCTGCATCATTCGCCCACTACCCATGAATTTTACATTAAAGCCTTGCGCGCGACGCGTCAGATGTTTTATCTTCGCGTGCTCTCCGCGACATTGTTATTGCATTTTCATCTATTCCCAGAATTAAAGCTTGCGAATAAGAATTGGCTCGTTCGCTGCTCGTCGAGGGGAGAGCGTTTGCACAGGCATCCCGTTGCGAGTGTGCGCGGCGCGTGCTTGTTATTGGATACGCGTACATGTCCGTTATACGTGGCCGGTTATGGTGCACACGCGACTGTATCGAGTGTATGCGCAACACTAGAGCATCGATACCCTCCTGGTTCCGTTCTAATGAGATTCACCCGAGGCGCAAGCACAAACGAAGAAGCTTCTCCAATCGGATCGATCGCCGAACGGAAGATCCCTCCGATCCCTTCGTTATTCCAGATTAATTGGGACGTTCGTTTCGAATCCTCGAGGGATCGGTAAGCGGAAAATCTTTCCCCGTTCTTTAACGTTGCTAAAAAAGAAAAACTCGGATAAGGAAAACCGTAGGTGGTTCCACGATGGATGATGATCGCAGCAAAAATGCGTGACGATCGCGTACTTTTCTATTCCCCGGGATTAGATCTGCCTTGCTAAAAATAAATGGTACACGAACGCTGATTCACCGATCCCGATGTTGAATAAAGAATATATATATATTTTTAACTCGTCGTTCGATGTAGTTTCGTCGTCCAGCCACATGCGCGGACCTTTGTTCCTGTTCCGCGTCTGCTCTACTTGTCACGGCAGGCAAACACGCGACTGCCTTCCGCGCTTCTTTGAGATTAATTATAAAATACGCCGAGGCGGAGGCGCGCGACACAGCAGCGTAAAAAACACCGGTCTATTTCGATGGAGACACCTTTCTCCTCGACCGCGGTATCTGGACCACGCGATTTACCCGGTCGTTGAACTCGCGGACATCATGACTCGTTACCCTTCGAACGTCTTTTAATTAAACTCAGCCACCCCCCTCTCTCTCTCTCTCTCTCTCTCTCTCTCTCTCTCTCTATCTGTCTCTCTGCTCCCCTTTTCCCTCGAGAACTTTACGAATTATTTTCATTGAGATTCGCGTTGCGAATGGAAAGATGTTTGTCTTAAGCAAGCACTGAAGTTCATCTTTCAGCCAGCTCAGGGACAAGGAACATCTTTTGCGAGAAAAGCACGGGGCTGAAAGAAATCCGCGAGGAAGGCGAGATTGTCTAACAAGCATCGCGAATCCGATTATCGAACGGTGGAGTGTTTTGACAGTTCGCACGCTTAAGCGTGCAAGGTACCAGCAGCCGATGCTCGCAGCCTGAAATATACCTGCAAATCCTCTCTCCACGCGACGAGCAGCCGAGGGTTAAGTGGGGTTAAGCTGGCCTAGCCGTGAGGTCGTGTCAACCACAATCGTAAGAAGGATATTACCCGGTTATGCGCGTACGCGGCGTTCCACATGTTCCGTAACGTTCGTTCAATTATGATAAGACCATTTGCGCGGCCGTCATCGCTCGGGCGAGTCGAATCACTCGCCCACAGATAACCGATAAAGACTAAACATTGTCTGGGCTAACAATTAAAAAGAAGAACACGATACGTAGGATTTGAAGCAACGATATCTTTCCCTAAATGTTCTGTTAACGAGCCAGTTCTTATTCTATGCGCGAATCTTGCAGTAACGCCAGTATCAAAGTAAACGGCCCTTTTCGAACGAGAAATTATGAGAGGAAATAATATTTCTGGTAAGATAATTACTTGTGTGTTCCATTGAGATTCCTTTCAGGCGTCGCGCGTACCGATCCGCGATCGCATTTAATCTACATGTGTGTGTACGCGTTTGCGGTCCGCGTTGATGCACGCGTGGACGCACGTACGAATCGGACGATTGATCCACGGCCGACGTGGACAAACGATATCGATATCGCAGTAGACTGGTCGGCAGTTCAATTTCAACGTGTCGTTGCTTTTCGCCGTACTGTTTTGCCGAAGGCACTAACAGGGCTAACACGGACGGACCGCCGGCGCGTGTGCGCGTTCGACAAACAGTCCGACGATTTAATTAATCCGACAGAGTTTCGTCGGCAAGACGCGATCGTTTGCCGGCAATCGGTTGCTTTATGGACCACGTACGATGGTACAGTATAGACTCCGCGTCTTACTCATTGATTTACATTATTTCACGCTACTATATAAATTGTGTAATATAACTAATCTATTATTTTGTGTGTGTACAGATTTCTCGATCAAGGAACGGCCACCAGATCCTGCATCTCATCCTGAATAAGAGGAGGACTGAACGTATTGTTTGCAAAGTATATTTAACATTACCCTCGCACATTATATAGCAGATATTAAATGAAGTTATGCATAATTTTACACTAATTCTCTTAATTTTCTCTGAATTCTCGACTAATTTTAAACCTAAGTTATTATTTCAACGCTTTAATTGTAATTATTGTTTAATTATCGTAAGATGTATTGGAGATAAGCTTATAGTTTCTAAATAATAGCGATTCAGGTGTAATATCATCATTGCTCTAATTTGTACGTTATTAAAGTTTTCCAATAAATCTTTTAGTAAAGGCAATTGAACTGATTTAATTTTTTTTAAAGACCTGTCTATTCCTAAAAAACCTACCACCCATCCTTACCGCAAAAAGTATCGTGAAAGAACTTTAAACGCGGAGTTCCGAAGCGAGAAACTTGTAAATAAAGTCCTGTTCGCGAGTAATTTAAGGATCCGCGAAACTCAAGTTTCCCGGAATTTCCTGGAAAATGACGTCATATTCCAAGAATCGTAGCGCAGGGGACTCCGAGTTAAGCTTTGCGAAAACACCTTTTGGCAACGTTGTTACTAACAAGCGATTCCGTAAAATCATGTTCTGGGAAACTCTTGGAAATGACGTAACATTCCAGAACCTGGGCGAGATGAAAGACCTCCTCGCGTATCATGTTCTCCTGTTACAAATTGGCGATTTCGAGCAAGAGATGTTTCGTGAAAACAGGTTTTGGGATGTTTGGCGATGACGTCACAGATATGAACTCCAGATACCTCCTCGCATATCATATTCTCCTGATACAAATTGGCGATTTCGAGCAAAGAGGATTCCGCAAAAGCAAGTTCTGGGAAATTCTTGGAAATGACGTCACATTCTAGGAATTGGTGAAACGAAAAACCTCCTCGCATATCATGTTCTCCTAATACAAAATCGTGATTTTGGGAAGTCTCTTTGCTGGAAATTGCCAATTTGTATTAGGAGAACATGATACGCGAGGAGGTCTTTCATTTCACCGATTCCTGGAACGTGACGTCATTTCCAAGAACTTCTCAGAACCTGCTTTTACGAAATCTCATTTGCTCGAAATCGCCAATTTGTATTAGGAGAACATGATACGCGAGGAGGTCTTTCATTTCACCGATTCCCAGAATGTGACGTCATTTCCAAGAACTGCCCGAAACATGATTTTACGGAATCTCATTTGCTCGAAATTGCCAATTTGTATCAGGAGAATATGATATGCGAGGAGGTCTTTCATTTCATCGATTCCTGGAATGTGACGTCATTTCCAAGAATCTCCCAGAACTTGCTTTTACAGAATCCCAAGTGCTCGAAATCGCCAATTTGTATCAGGAGAACATAATACGCGAGGAGCTATTCCATTTCTACGATTCTTGGAATATGACGTTATATCCAGGTATTTCTTAAA
Source organism: Holcopasites calliopsidis (assembly GCA_023838395.1). Taxonomy (NCBI): domain Eukaryota; kingdom Metazoa; phylum Arthropoda; class Insecta; order Hymenoptera; family Apidae; genus Holcopasites; species Holcopasites calliopsidis. Next base: position 3,011,637 of record JALHAQ010000004.1, on the reverse strand, counting down.
TTTAACTTATGCGTGATTAGGACATTTGTTTATAAGGTTCTCGCTTCAGAAGTTTGCAATTAAAGTTCTTCCACGTTACGCCTTACTTAAGGAATTGGAGTGGGCTTTCTAGGAAGTGCACAGGTGTTAACAAATAACGAGATAATCTTGTTTTATTGGTGATTTATTTAATAACTCTGACATGTACAAATTACAGAAGTACTTACATAACTTAAATGCTATTATTTATAAGCTGTGCTGACGAATAATAAGTAAGAATATAATAAATAATAAGTAGCGATATAATAAATAATAAGTAGCGATATTAGATATAATCTATTTAATATTATATCTATCTATCTAATATAAGTAATATTAGAACAGAGTATTTCAGAAGATGTATTACAAAGTACGTGAACTATCGTACGAACAATGTGCGATTGTATAAGTTGTGGTATTTGTTTAATAAATATGAATTTAAAACATAAAAATGTACGCACTTCTCATTATCGTATTAATTATTCTACAGTTTCGGGGAGTTGTTCACCCAAGTCCGTCAGATTGTTTATTCAGCGTCGTGGTAATCGTATTTCGATTTCTTGTTGCTTGGGTCTGAACGTGTCCCCAGGTATCGAGCAGCCTATAATGAACCTGCAACAGAAGAGAAACAATTTAAAGAACGTCCATCGTTAAAAGAAATTAATGATTGCCTTGCGGGGACTGGGGGACGGGGGTGAGAAAATTCAGCGTGATTATAATTCCGTGGGCCCTAGGGGGTCCGTTCGCATTTATTTACCAACGCCTCGGCAATTCGTTAGTCGTCCGTATAATAATATTGTAACAAGTATTCGCTCTTTTATTCTCGTCGATCACTCGCACGCTCACGCATCCTCCGCTTGAATATTCTCTTTCTCGTCTATCGTCCACCCTCGCCATTCGCACCGCTGTTCTTCGTTAATATTCGTTTCCCTAGTCGTCGCCGCGTTGCGCTTTTCCCCTTAGTTTTTCTTTATTATCTCGACGGTCAGTTGAGATTATTTACTGAGCGGCTTCGTTTGTTCCCCTAGCCAACTATCGTCCTGGAATTCAGCAGAAGTCGCGAACGATGGCTGCTCGAGAGGCTCCGTCGATCATTTAGATGATGATACACATTGTAGGTACTTACGTGCACCTTCGTGTACACGCATATGTATATTATTTATATTCATATGTATACGTATATTTATGTATAGATATATACAGTCAACGTTACATCGGTATCGCGCCAGGGGGTTGGTTAGTCGAGAGGGGGTTGCCTAGTGCTGTTTCAGGGATCTAAGGGGTGCCCTTCCTATTCTCCTCTCACCATTACCTTATTTTCCGTTTTCCTTCGACTCCGTTCTTCGTAGAACGAGAAAGTTGAACATACCGAGTAAATATATCCCCCAAGTTACCCCCGCTCTATCGACAGAGTTCAATTATCTTAAATGGACCATTCCCTTGCACTTCCACCCCAATTGTCCCGGCATTATTGAGATCGCCGATAAACACCGTTGTCCTTTCCTTATTATCAAGCTATTTACAGGCGCGCATTATCCCCGGAGATACACCCCTGATCTGTCTGTCACAACGATTGATACTCCTCTTATTCGGACGCTCTCGCGAATTGCTCTTCGGTTCCGGCGCGTACTAATTTCGTAAATCGAAACGTATTGCATCCCGGCATTTTTTACTCCCGCACCTTCCTCGATAACAAAGGAAGGGGCTACGCGTTGGAATATCAATCGCGCCGTAGGTGGGGGGGAGGGGGGGGGGGTTACTTATTCGGCTATTGCTCCGTCCAGTGTCTCGTTGGATCGAAGTATAAAGCGGTCGTACATAGGGGGTTGGTTTCTGGGCAGTCGCAGGCGCGCGCGCGCGTGCACACGCAATACACACACGTATCGATACATTCAGCACAACTCTTTCTCCTACACGCGATTACATTCGTATAGAGTATTATTTCCGCATGGAACCGGAACACGTCCCCTTGGTTTCATTATCCTCCCCGAGCTCTGTGTTCCGCTCCGCGCGCGAACCGAGGGAGATCTACTGAAAGCGACGTCCCACTTTTGCGTCTCCTAAAGTGACCTCCTAAAAGAAGTCTCCCAAGCATCCCCGTTCGTTAAATATTCATCGAGGGGCGGGAAAAGAACGGAGACCCTTAACGCCTCGCCGTGTCGTGCCGTTGGCGATCGGGCTGCCCCGAGAGTTTGAACGATTTCTTAAAAACTAAAGATTCCATCGATCATTTCGATGCTAAGGTTGCCCGAAATCATTTGTAAATATCTTCCGCGAAGTGTTTCAAGATTCAATCCTCGGCTGCTTAGGAGACTCGAGGTCCCCTCAAAACTTGGCGGTCCTTTGAGGATTCGCGTGCGTCGTTTTAGGAAAGATAAGCATCTTGAACGGTGCGCTATTTAAGTCTACGTTACGTAATCTTACGTTTTATATTACACGGGTGGCCGGGGTCAGAGTGCGTTTCAAGTAATAAAATATATATGTATATATAGTATGTATATTATGTATATTTATACGCGCACACAGGGCATATGTATATAATTGCGCGCCGTTTAGTTAAGGGCTAACCGTGTAGTCGGAGGGGTTGAGCTTTCGTTCTGATTTACCGATGGAAAACGTTCAGGAAAACCCTCGTCTCCCGTGAGAGGCCGACGTAAATGAACACTGTTCCTCTGTACGAAAAGTTAATTCCGATTGTAGAAATTAATTTCGAAATGGAAACTCTAATCGTAAACTACGAGTATCCAAAAGATTTTCAATTCAACGAATGATGTAAATAGTAAAATGTCTAAAATGTACCCTCAGTTAGTACAGCGACCGGTGGATGGCAAAGAACGTTTCGTAACGAATGCTACGGTGCCAAGAATTGAGGTAGTTCTCCACGAAACGAGTCGGCTAAAGCAGGGCAAATACTGGGCGACGGTACACATTCGCCATCGGTAAAACAGGAACGCTTTCGGTGAGCTTTCTTACTAGCTAGGGAATCGAATACGAGACGGCCGCGCGAAACGCCGCGCGGAAAATCGATTTCTGACCCCAGCCACAGCTGCAGCGTTTCTCACCCCGCGGCTCGCTTTTAAACGTAGCGACCAACGTCGATATGTCGGTGTAGCGTTGCCATGGTCAGCAATTCTCGTTATCGCATTTTTCCCCTAGAGATAGTTTCAAACGAACCCAATCGGTAAAGTTGCGAAAGCTCTAGCGAGGACGCGAACCGAATTTCATTCGATTGTTCAACGAAAAGGCGCTTCTTTTTTCATAGAAAAATCTGAGATTGTTTAATCTACCGTGGTGAAATGCCGGGAACAATGGCAACGAAGCACGAACGGGCCGCATGGCGCGTTTTCTGTGTCACCGCGTTCGAAAGAAGCATCGAAAAAACTGAAGCTACGTGAAACCACAGCGAAACTGCATATTGGCTGGCCACTTCCAAGAGGCCGTGATATGTTCGATCGGAACCACCGTGTTTCTCGCGGATTATTCTTCGTTCACCTCGTGCTCGAGGCGACGCGGATAGAATCTTTCTATTTTTCGAGATTATTGCTAAAGCTCGTCCTTCGGGTAACGCTCTGCAGAGCTCTTCACGGTTCCCCTCGAGTGAACCAAATGAAAACGTGACCACTTTCGCAAGGTGCTGACAAGACGAGTAACTGCTGTGCACACGGATATGTTTTGTACGTCGAGTCCCAACAGGGGAGTTCGTTGGAATTAGAATCAGATAGCCGTACGAAGGCTCGCCAGCGCAACTCATTGGAAGAAAACAACTTATTCGCCTCGTCTCCACGCTTTCGCATTCCCGGCAGTCGAACCGATTATTCTTTCAGTTGCTCTTGCTTTCCGCTCAGGCTTTCGATCATCGGGACGAAGTAGATCCTCCTCCCCCTCCGCGAAGCACGGACGTGTGCATAACGACGAATGTAGAATCGAAAGTAAGAACAATGGTACGTACACTGGTATGTACGTCGCAGTAAAGTTAGGCCTCACGAAACTCTCCCGAACATACGCCGCAGTTTATGTACACTTGTGCTCTGAACGTAAGCGGAGAACGATCACAAAGGTGTGCGTATTTGGTGCAGCTTCGATTTTCGCGCCGCCCGCGAGCAACGCGTTTCATTTGTGCTACAACATCTAAGCGCGTTGGAATCTTCTTTGTCGGAGCGACGGCCTATCTCCGACAAGAATCTTCCGTGCTTCGCGAAGGGAGGAGAACACGCTTCGATTCCCCCGATTCGTTCTCCCGAGTCATTCCGAATCTTGAGCGGGGTTGGGCATCGATTGTCCCGCACCTTCGCAGGGGAGTTCCTTCTGTTCGCGATAAAACGCTCCCGTCCGTTCGTTTCTCGAAACTGCCGAGATCCTCGGCGCGAATTAACATTGTACAATACGCGTTACACTTCTAATACGGTTTCTCTTTACGCGCGGCGTTATGGCATAACGTGACACACTTGCACGTTTCGTTCGAGCTATACATCCCCGCAGCCACTTTTCAACGATGTGCCCGTGGATCGTAAACTTTATACATTATTGCTTTGCCGATAGCCACGTCACGTTCGACCCGGCCCATGCTCGTTCCACCGTTCGTTCGAATTCGACCGATCACGCATTGGACACGCTTCGCTCTTTTTACCGATCGTAAGTTCCTTAATTCTATCGAAGTTCGATGCATGTGGAAATCGTCAAATAATATACTGTATCCCTTCAATTGAGAGATACGTGAAAATTGTCGTAAGAAATAATAGTTACGATATCTCGCGGATACGTCTTTGATCTCGAACGAGCATAAAGCCAGACTCGCTTTCGAACTCTTCTTTTTCATAGAGACTGGTGCGAGAACGCACACGCGTGATTACATTTCCTAAATTGAGTATCTCTCGCACCTATTTTCATCCTCGTTCCGCCCCCTCGTCGCCTTCCGGTTTCGTCCATCCCTTATTTCGCCGGACGACATCTCGCACACGATTCAATCGAACTGTAATCTTCGTTTCCGTTCAATTTTCGCAGCAGTTACCGAGTTACTGCTTTTTTTTTTCTTTTATCGCCTCTTCAACAGCGAATGGAAATTCCACAAAGTTGTACAAGCCGGTGTCACGTAGCGCTGGTTCACCGCCGGAGATTATAATCGAGCCGACGAGAGCGGAACGAGGCGCGTTAGCTCTGAATAATTTGAGGTCGTGCGTTTCCGTGCCGTTTGTTAACGTCACGCGCCACCCACCCCGGGGAAAGCTGTTTAGAAGTTTCCCCCGGTTTTCCGCTTCTTTCTCTTCTGCCCGCTGACAAATCGACCGTTTTAAAGCGGCTGCCTCTCGCGCACGTACAAGCGCGTGCTATCATCCGCGACACAGCCAAATTACTGCGCTTCCCGACGCGATAACACTCGACACCAGTGCCCGCTTTATTTAGTCGGGCTTTGTTGGAACGTAATTGAACGTAGAACCGATGAAAGATTCGCAATCGTTGCGTCGCCACTGATGCACCGTGATACTATTATTATTACCTAAACTTTTCTTTTGCCGCTTGAATCGCGCACGCGAGAGGCAACACTTTTCGGGGTCCTCGCTCTTCGTTACACAGTTCTATTTAACAATCTACAATAATTATCTACACATTGGAGCCACCCGCGGTATGCCTGAAACGTCTTTTAGATTCAGCTCTGAACAACGTTAACAAACATCTAAATGGTCCGATACAGGAGGAGCGTTCGCCTTTTCTGCTAGCTTACTCTAATTACACGATTAATTAGCGCTTGTCATTTACAGACCTGCCTACGCGGCGCTTCTTTTATACACTGCTGCTGTCGTTGCCTGCGATCAAAAAATCTCATCAGGTGAAAAGGAAACTTCAACTAACCGCGATAAAATTCGTTCTAACGAATCCTGAAAGCCTCTCTAATTTTCGTCCTGGATGAACTCTCTCGACAAACCGTCGCTCGCACACACACACACCCACACACATAGAGAGAGAGAGTGAGAGAGGGAGAGAGAGAGAGAGAGTAACAAAGTTAATCGAAAAAATGCAAAAGCTCGAATCGAACCGCGAACTGAAGTCACAGACACGATGAGATCTAGCAAAACTATTTCCAATACGTTTGCTTCTTCGAACTGGGCCACGGTTATCGAGGGTTGCGCGATTCTAATGACCGAGATCGTTCTGACTGCAATATCGTCGCTGATCCAGCAGCGAGGGTGGGGGTCACGTGTTTGGATCCACGACTATTCCCCGCATATGGGATCCCTTTTATTATTGGCCACGTAGCTGTCCCATAATACCGTGCCATGTTCGAATAAAAATGCTCGCTCTCTCGTATACAATTTTTGCTGACGCTAAGGGAAACGATGCCCAATTCCCGGTTAGGGAAAGGAAACAGCGTAACAATTGTAACGGAGAAGCAAACGAATAGACGTTCCCGTGAAGAATACCAAATAAAAGTACATGCACTGAGATCCGAATGAATTAATAAACAGAGCGATGCTACTCGATCCCTGATCGCAGCAACGATTCGCAATTTCCTACTCGTCGGATCCACGAGGCACACAGATTAGAGCCCCGTTCAGTTAAACTTCGACGTAGACGTTCGTTGATGAACCGGCAGCCTCGCAGACTACTACGGTGACACGCGTCGCCTCTTCGAGCGCGGCCGCGGCGGCGTTTTCTCTTAAGCTTTCGAGAACCTTCAATGATCTCGACGGGGGTAGACGGCGGGACGTTCGTGTCACGAGGCGACCAGGCACGTCGACGCCGATCGGAACAGGTTGAGCAGAAGCAGGATCACGACCAGAAGGGAGCTCGACGATCTCGACAGGCTGCCGACCTCGTTACTGTACGGCAACTTGACCTCGACCTCGGCCATCTTGAAGATCGACAGCAGGGGATGCGTGTGGACCTCGTGATGCTTGTTGTTTATCTTGTCGCTGAGATCCTGCAGCGTTGACGCGCACTCCTCCTGAAATGCATTGAATTCTTATTAAATAAACCCATCTGCAAAACTGTCATCATTTTCCAGGGACGAAGAAGATTGGAGGTTGCATTTTGCTGGGGGGGGGGGGCACGGATGATCTGCTGCAGCAATGAAGTTTATCTGCTTCGAGGAGTAGTTACCATTTCATGCAAGGATAGATTAAATATTGAAACTCGATCGGGATTACAGTTGCGATTGGGAGGATTGGCGGAGCTTGATCTTATAGAAAATTCACGATACCCCTTACATCCTGATTTTGCAATAATTTCACATAAACTGTAATTCTCTCGTTCGAACACCGTGTCGCCATTAATGTAACAATTTAATTAAACGGAACGATACTGCATTCGAGGAGAAACGAAGGATTTTCTTTGCAATCAGGAATTAGATCGCATCGTGTAATATTATGAAGAAGAGCCGACGAAACTCGCCGTCTTCTGCATTTGTGATTCTCATTGTATACGAGGCTGTTTCCGATAACAAGTGTTAATTTTTCCACCGAGCGTCTCTGCGTTTATGCCGCGACGTTGGAAATTATGCTAAATTAACACTGGCAGAATCTCTTTATCCCGCCAGGGGTGGTTCCTACGCGCTTATAAAACATCCAACCCCGCGGTTCATTACCTTAGAGAAATAATTTTCTAATAAACTCCGCTCTCTTTTCGCTAAAAAGGGATACATTTACCACAAATTCTCTGGTTCAATTTGATTCACAGAATAAACACTCGAGGCAATTAAAAGCAAACGAAACGTTACCAAGGGATGTTCCTCCCCGAAAGGGCGCGTCGGTCGCACAATGTTAATTCGCACACGTTTCGACAGCGAAGGAGCTAATTAGACCCGTTCTAAGATCACGGCCACAATAAGGGTGGGTGTTTCCTTCTCTGGTCTGTAAAATTTGTTTATCCTTCGGAGAGGAGAAAAGTTTCGCAGCCCGAAACGCGTTCACCAAGGGTCCCTCGATCTCGACTTAAGGAGCATCGAATGTAAGTCGTTCCAACGTTCTCCAAGTCTCCGGCCGCATCGATTTCCACTTTCGTCCCCCGTATCGTTTTCCCCCCCGACCCCTTCTGCCGCGTTTCATCGTTTTTCCTGGCCCTCCTCCTCTTTTTGTTCCGCGTCTCCGAAATTACCCCACGGCTCGTTGAATCTTTAATTTCCGGCGGAGGCGAGACCGAGGCCGGAACGATTTTTGGCGATATTTTCCGAGGGCCGGGCCGTGCGCCACGTGGGCCGACTAGCGCGTCGCGACGCCCACGACGTCACCGTCGTGTCTCTTCTTGTCCTCGTTTTGCTGCAGGGGAGCCGGTTGGTTCGTTCGTTCGCTCGTTTCGTCGAAGCATCGACGTCAGATTTTCAATGAAATTAAATTCCAGCAGGAAAGGGAGAGGCGGCGATCCACCACCCCCTTAGCAACCCTCCGGAACTCTAGCCGTCCTGCGTGCAGCTTTTCGAATAACTTTTCGCGAATAAAGGCGGAGGAAGGGAGAGACTCGATAGTCCTTGAAATGATCGATGCACCGACAGTTCGTTTTTAAAAATGATATTAATCCCTGGTCCATATCGACTGAGTTCTGCTATATTTTTTTTTTGTTTTGAAATCGTACAAACGTTTGATTCCCCTCTACCGTACTTTACAGCATTTCTTCCTTTGTACTTTATCTCTGTAAGGGAATATTGAATTTAAGACTCGCTATTGACCTTCCTCTGAGAGAAAGCCAACAGTTCTGCTTTCGCTGTGGAGCTAATAATTTGGACACCCAATTCCGCGCGTTATGTTTCTTTCAGCACGAAAGCAGGGGAACCGAGCGGTCTGGCGTAGTTCCCGGTGCAACTGAATAGAACGCGATGGAGTAATAATGAACTGCACACGGGCGGGGGTCAAAGCTCAGAACGATAACTCATTTTACACATTGCTCCGGAACTAATTGTAGCGCGTTGTGGCTTCATTATCGAATATCCGAGCCAGCCGCGAATTTCGTTGCGCCACTTTATCTCGCCGCCCTCGAATACCCATCGAGATTCCCCGCCCCCCTTTATTGACCGAAAAGTGTATCGCGATAATTAACCCGCTCGTCGAGCTGTTTGCGATTCCGCAATCGCAGATACGCGAGCACACCGAACTGCACCGTTCAAAGGAAAAATTAAAGTAATTCCACGGTGATAATCAATCAGAGCGATAGGTATAAAGGAACAAATGCGACACCGTTGATCACGTACAGAACAAAAGAGAGAGTCGTGGACCAGCAAAAGGCGAAAGGGAAACGAAAGGAGAGAGTGCCGGTAGGAGAGCGAAATGTTCTTAATATCGAAGCTGTCTTTAGAGAACGGTGACAACCGTAATAGGAGGAGATGGATTTCAGATAAGAATAGAGCGGGATAATGGGAATCGCGGCAAGAGATAATGAAGAACAGACAGGGATCCATCTTGCAATTACGATTCCCGGTGGGCCTCCGTCTCAGCGAGCAAGCCCTTTCACCGAGCGGGTGCATTCGATATCAGAGGAACGATTGTTCCTCCGGATTCGCCCACCCCTGTTCGCGTTATCCCGTCTCGATCCTCGCGCGTCCCCGCAAACAGCTCCGTTCTCGCACACCCTAAACGACGCTGTCAATTTATAATGGCGATATAATAGGAGCCGACGCGTGTCCTGGGAGTCCTGGATCAACGCGATGACGACGCTAATTATCGCGCGTCTCGCGTCACAAACGATAGAGCCCGACGAGGAACGAACGACGCGGAGGGTCTCGGGGCAATAAATGGAAATCCATCGAGCAGAGCCGGCATGTACAGGGCGAGGGCGTAGGAGAATCGCCCATAAACTAGTTTCAACTTGAAATAACTTCGGACGGTGAATTCTTCCACCCTTCAAGGGAGGAAGAAGAAGAAGAAGAAGAAGACGAAGTTCGTGCGCGGACCGAATAAAGTTTCGCGGCTAAAACAAAAGGGAAAAATGTAGATTCCGGCGTGCGAGGCGTTGTTGGTGCACCTTCACGCGCGCGCTTAATCAATAACGACGTCGGCTCAGCTCGACGTTAGTCGTTAAAAATGGAGGGGAAAAAAAAACACATGAAGAGAGCAACGAGGTAGAGCAACACACGGCGATGGTCGAATGGAAGGAGAGGGAAAAGGGTTTGAATAAAAGTATGCGCGGGGTAAAATAAAGATCAACGGAGGGGCGAGAGACACCGGGGTAAGCGACATGCAACGCATGACGGGGTTTTATGACACGTAAAGGGTTGCCCGTCGCAAGAAAACAACCCCGTCACGCAACGCAAATGAGCCTTCGAGTCGCGGGACAAGGAACTTCTGCTACCCACCCTACTGGCCTCCGCTTCTCCCGATAGTCTTATTTAAATCTGTACAGTTTCGAATTCGGGAATTTCGTGTAGCGTACACAGTGTTTCGTTTAATTTGTTTTTTTATTTGCGGTTCAATGTTGCTTGAATCTCGAGATTGTTAATAACGACATCGAGTGTGTAATCGATAAGTGCTGTTACCAATATCTAAATAAATCTATCAAACAGTGAGTTCGTTTATTCATGCACCTTACACATGATAAATCACGGATCATCATCGTTCCTATTTAATATCACGTATTACCACAAGAATATCCCCATCATTCTATTCAAGTTGCCCCTGGATAATTGTGAACGGTCCACAATTCTCCAAAGCGAAAGACCTCCAAGGGGTTCATGGTTCAAGGGCTGCAAGTGTTACGACAGTGGAGATTCCGGACGCCTTAAATTTCACCGTCCAGAGATTCCGCAGAGCTACGATCGCAGAAGATACGAATTTCCAAAATCCCAGTATCCGCTCCGACTACCGTACAATCTCGGCGAGGCTCCATCTTCCCGGCAGCCCCTCGTTGTCTCGAAACTCTGGAATTCTACCAATCCCGGAACATCGTCGCGATCCCTGGAATCGCGGCGAGGCCCTCGAAGTGCAGAGTCTCGAGTAGGAATTTTATTTCGCCGGTTTGCGCGCCCTCGAAAATATTGAAACTCTGCTCGAAACGGCCCGGGGATCGTTTGCATAATTCCGAGAGCGCTGTTCGTTACGCTGGTAATCGGTAAGCATGTTCCCGGGAAGGAGAAGAAATTCGCGAACCCCGTCGTGGTGAGTATGTGAAATTTCTGGCGAAAAGGGGCTGAACACGCGCGACCAGCTGTTTCTCTTTAAAAGCTTCCTAAAGCGAACGGGCTCGCGCGTTAAGGGATTTTTCTTCAGCCGCGTTTCTCGAGTTTCCTCCTTGAAAACTGAAGGAAATTTTCAAAAAAAAAAAAAAAATGAAAGACCACTCTACTTTTTCAATCCCTTCAATGCTCGATCTTCCCGCGGATCGCAAGGGCAAAAGTAACTCGAATTGCCTACGAAGCATTTTCGTGGATTAAAATTAATGACTCGGCTCCGTTTCATGAAGCTACCCCGGTGTTAAGGAAACGTTAAAGGAAAACATCTCGTCTCGCATGCTTCACCCTGTTCGCTCTTAAATCCTAAAGATAGCGTGCGCGAGCAAGGGAGCAAGCGTGGCCGGCCGTGAACGCCTTTGGACTGTCTTTAAAAAATGAAAGAACCCTTTCTGTCGAGTCCGCTTCTTTCAAGAATCGCTCGTAGCTACGCGCCGCGTTCCCCCGCGAAACTGTGTCGAGATACGGTCCACTCCCGCCGGAGCCCTTCTAACTTCCTCCCTTGCGAACGGTGGGCAACTTGCGCCATCACGATTGATCAATATTCATTCATAATCTCGCCGGGCAGTCCTGCTATGTAAATAAAATTACGACGAGGCTTTCGTTCCCGAGCGAAAATAGAACCCCGTTATTTTTTCTGAAGTCCCGATTACTAGGTAAATGCGATAACCGTGGGATTGTAGAAAGCAGAAAATTTAAAAGTTCGATAAAATTGGGACTAGCTTCTTCCAGCTGGAAGCATTGGCAGAACTTTGCACTTCGCTACCGCCGTCCCTGCGAAAACGATCCGCTCCGAAGGAGAACGATTGACGTGGCTTGGAAACGTAGAACGCGACTGTCTTTCGACGCTCGCGAGGAGACGTGCGTCGAGTATCGAAACCACCCGCACGTATGTAGGGCAGAAGCGTGCAGCAGGGGAGGAAAAATCGAGACGAGGAACGGTTCGTTCCGTTTTCGTCAAATTGGCAAACGTCGCGGGGGACGACGTCGCGAGACGGCGTCGTAAATTTCCGCGCGCAATTTCGTCGTCGCGGCCTCGCGCCGGGAAACTGTCGGGTGTGGCTTACACTCGTAAACTCGTCAAGTCTACTTTCCCCTAAGTTGCCTCGGTAGCGTTTTAAAACACTTTTGCTGTCGGTGTTCGATTCGAAAACGAACCATTGTCGGTCATTTTAATAATCCAGCAATATTCGTAGCACTGTTTTACTCTGTAAAAGGAACGAGTTTAACGATCCGTAGCAGCTCACTCCGGCCGTCCAAACTTCTTCTCTCCCAACGAATCCTCTTCCATTTCGTTTTGAAACAGCTCCCCCCCGACCAATTAGTTCGGGAAATCGAGCCGCGATTCAACCACCCCCGCCTGTGATTCACCAACGAAACGTTCCAGCAATCCGAGCCTTCTTACATAAACGTCGAGCCGCCTTATCGAATCACCCTCCGGTCAAATTCCAACGCGATTATCGTTGAAACGCGTGGGCGTGAAATTTATCGCGACGGCCGCGATAGTCGGAAAGAAACAGAGGGCGAAGGGTGGTGAACGCGGCCGAGAGCTCGTTTGTTCCAGCGCGGCAACCCTTTCGCAAAAATTCTCTCGCCCCGGGCGAAATTAATCGGGGGGCGGTTCGGATCCGTCTGTCGGGCGTTCAAAGGCGAGGCGAATCATTTCTCGCGGGGATGAAGCACGCGAGCGTCGCACGCCAACGTCCCTTGGGAGAATGCATCCCCCTCGCGCGCCCCTCTTTTGTTTCTATTCGCTTCCTTTTTCACCGCCGCTGCAAAGTCGCCGCCGCTCCGGTTCGAATTTCGACCCGCGGTTGCTTCCGGCGCGGAGATTAGCTCCGCCTTTGACACCGATCCGGATATGGAATAAATTGTCACCGCAAGAAGCTGCCGGAATGTCCTGTTAACGTTCTCATGTCAAAGGGCAGCTCCCTCCGGGAGATTGTTGCGGCGGTCTACTCTTTGGACTTTTGATAATGAAATTCTCTGCCCGGCTGCTCTAGCGTCTTGTAATTGAATTTTGATATTGAACTCGACTTACGGAGGCCTCCTAGTGTCTTTAATGCGATTTAGCGCGTGTACTTGGCAATTACGTTATACGAATAACCCGATCACATTTGTGATTTACAATATTCTTGAATTTTATCATTTCCCTAGCAGCGACGAGAGGGGCCAGAGCAATTCGAATGTACGACTCTTTCTATCCACCATCGTCTTGCACATCGTCGAGCCCCGACGAACGTCGACGTTTCCTTGACACTTCGCGTCATCGCTTCGCGCAGCGAGTTGCGCGAAGGGCAGGGTATCTTCGCGAGGGAGATCGGGAATAGCGCTGGGCCGAAGAGAATAGCTGCTACGTCGCCGGGATGACGTTCCTCGTCGTTCGCGATTGTCGATCGAGTCCCGGCCACGATGGAGCTCGAAACGGTGGCGTTCGCGCGATATCGCCGCGGCGTCTTCATTCAGATAAGGTCTCAATACCTTAATGGGTCGGCCTATCGGACCTAGCCACCCTCGCGCGTCCCGTCGCATTGTCTGGCTGCCGTTCGCTCGGCGACGACGAACACACCCCGATAGACGATTCTCGATACCTGCCCCCCCCCCTTTGTCGCGCGTGTTGGATTTAAGATGGGAAATTAAGATCGAGCAAGGCTGTAGGTGGCAATCTAGTTTTCAGTCCCAAACGCGCGATTTTATTCTTCCCGCACGTGAAAGCAGCCGGGAGAGGGGACGAGATGTATTCGCGGAGATTTATACTTCTCATACTTTCCTCGCTCTTTGAGACCGAGTTCTAATGAAACGTTATTATGGGGTAATGATATTCCTCGCGGCGGCGCAGCGCGCTCGCGCGGTTCGCGGCGGATGAAATCTAAGTTCGCCCGTGGAGTAACTCCGGGGCGACGTTGAATTCTTGATGAAAACGTCGCGGTTTCGTTGTCCATCCTCGGGAAATCTGTTTCCCCGTCCTTAGCCGAGGATAAGGAACGGTTCATCGGCGATCGTCGCTGAAAACTTGCAGAAAACACCGCCGCGCGGGAATACGGAAGAGAAACCTACCGAGCTCCTGCCCATTTTCCTATCAGAAAAAGAAGCCTCCTTATTATTCCATGAGAGGGCAAAAGGGATGAAAAGAGTCTCTCGATAGATAGCTGGAGATGTAAGGCGAAGCAGCTCTCCGGCATTTCCTTCTTTTTTTTTTCCTGCCACGGAGACTTAATGGAGCGGCAAAACGCTTTATCTCCGCATTGGAGAGAAGAATGAGGCCGATATGCTTGCTGCCGGACGAGGGCGGGGATTGAAAACGAAAATAGAACGGAGCTTGGTCGTTGTCGTCGTGATAATTCAGGGTCGTGGATACGTAGAACGGTATTAGCCTATAATTCGACGCTCTGCTTAACAATGCGAATCGGTTCCCGTTCGATTCATCGATCCTTTCTCCTTTCTAAATGTTAAATGGAACGAGACGCGAGCCGACGATGCGAGAATCGAGCGCCGGCTACGACAGACCGCGTCTCCGCCGCCCCACGGATTCCATCCGCCCGTCCCATGAAACCTTCATCCGGGGCTTGAATTAAGAATGTCCAATGACCCGGCGCCGGAATCATCCCGAATGACTATGTTAAATAGAATAACTTGGAACTAAAGAATTAATAATATTCAGGGGTTACGAGACAGAGAGGAATATTATAATATACAGTTGATATAATGAATGTCCGGTTACTTGACGCAAATTAAAGACATTCAATTACTGTTCATTTAGATTATTTTTAAAATAAGCTATATTTCTCATCGATATTGAAAGTGGAGTAGGACTTATTCTCGTCTGTTTTAATGCATCTACTATTTTCTATAAAATTGACTAAATAGGCTTGTGACCAACCGCATACTCGTCTCAGCGAATCCGTAGCGCTATACATTTCGAGTTCTGTTTCCCAACCGGATCGAAGCTTTCGACTGTCACGAGTTCGCGGAACTATTGGAGTATTCCAAACCTCGGAGGGGCCGACATTCATAAGGAATATCAGCCAGGAGAGTTCTGAAGTATGGTAGTAGACGCTTCCAACTCGCAGCCTCCCCCGGTACGCTAAGAACGGATCGATCGTCCGAGGAGCGATTCGTGGATCCTTCCCCGATTCCGATTCACCCCACAGAATCGACCTAACATTGCACAAATCCTCGTTTCAACGTTCGGCTCTCCCCGCTCGTCGCTGTCGGGCAAAGTTTATCGGAACGTGCTTAATTAACTTTCCAGCGGTGAAAACCCAAGTCGTCGGACGAGCTGTGCCTATAAATGCCTAGCGGTTTCGATGAAGGGGTAAGCTCGCGTCGCGGCCGGCTTCGATCTTTAGTTATTATACTCTGTGCCCTTTACTCTGCCTTTGTCATCGATTTCATTTGGGACGAATCGTCTCGCTCGGGACACCGGAGGTACTTCATGTAATTCGCGGGGGGCTTTAGAGCTAAGTGAGCCAAGATTTCCATTCTTCCGTCATAATTTAATATTTCGCGGCACGCGTTGCGAGAAGCGTTGAATTTTTTAGAAATTCAGTACAGTCGAATTTTTCAAGAAAGATCTCCGCAATTTTCCGAACCCACGCCAGGCCATGCATATCCCTTTTCGTCTCGAAGGGGGGAAGGGAGGAACGCGGGAAGGGAAGGGCATCGCGCAGGAAGAACGAGGCAGCCTCTTAAGTGGCGCACGGAGATTCAATGAAAAGTCGCAAGAGTACCGAGATCGATACTCTAGGGCGAGGGTGAAAGGGCATGGGGTGACCGTGGGCCGAGGAGGAGTGGGTGCCTCCGTTGGCCGTCTGCCAATGCTTGCCTATCTATGTGGAACACCTGTGCTTATTCGACGTTACCCCCGATATTTCGAACAGTCGCACGAAAAGCGCCCAACTTTGCCCACCCCTTCGCGTCGATACGGCTAATTTCGCAAATGAATCACACGACCGGGTCTACGTTCCGCCTGAAACCCTCGCCTGTGGGATACGAGAATAAAAATAAATCACTGAATTTATACAAAACGAGAGAGGAATAAAAGTATATCCTAATGGTTGAGGCAAGGCAAGGTTCACGACCAGGAAAGTAAAGAATAAACAAAAGGGAATAGAAAAATTGCAAGGCAGGAGCGACTTTGTCCTGGTCCCGCTCTTCTCTTATATTAGCAAAGTTTCATGACGTCTGCAGCCTAGTCGCGATGTCGAAAGAGAAATGCGAGCTTTCTCGCGGCTACTCCGAACACGACACCCCTGAGAGTACACTTCGTAGGATGAATCCCAAAGAAGCACAGTCAAAATTGAAATGAAAGCCGGGATCTCATTGCCAAAAGTCGGCCGAGAAAACCGGAGGCACAAATCTTAGGTCTCAGTTCTCTTCTTGCTCGATCCAATCTCAAGAAGTCGCTATCACAATTGTTGAACGTGGCCTCCGGCAACAATGCTGTAACATTACAGTTACGGGGATGGAGCTATTTTCTATTTGGACAATTGGCTCGCCATACAATTATACTTTGTCTCCTCTCGAATGACCGGACAAGGAGTGGGCCCTGAAGGGTTGTATCGCGACGTACTAGCCTTCTATCAGTGATAACGGTCGCAGTCATAGCTGGAAGTCCATTCAATCCTCTAAACTCGATCGACCCTCTGCGTCGATCCTTTACAATTTTTCTCCTACCATTCCCGGTCTACCGTGAGGTATTCTGAGCTCGTTTCGGATCTATCTGTAGCGGTACCTTTCTCCCCGGTCCACCTGCGTGCTAGATCGAAACTGGCTCAACTAGAATTGGCAGAAAAGACGCACCTAATTCTATCCAGATGCACGTTGATCGATTTATTGTTCAAGTAGCGTCGATTCTAGTGCATTGGTTTTCGGCTGCGATTTCCTATTTTTATGTCTTGAAGACTCCAGAGGGAATGGAACAATTCATTCTCGACCAGAGCAATTTTAAGTCAGCTTTCCCTCTTTTATTTCTTATTGAATGAAAAATGGTCGTTCGAGAAACTTAGAGGAATTTTCGAATGCCTTACTTTGTATGGTTAAAGAAAATCGAGGCATCTGTGAAGTACATTATATGTTTTTCTTAGGGTGGATGTTCATTCGTTTGGTTCTTTCAGGGCAGCACAACTTATGAACGATTAATCTTTCGTCTCCCATCTTCCGACGGCTCGCGTGACTAATCAAAGTTGGCAAATTTCGCTGCAACCGGAAGTGATTGCGCTATCAGCGAACGTGAATCGCGCCCTCCAGGGATCCGGTTCCCCCCGAACTGAAAAGCTACGGTTCTTGGGTAAAAGGAAATCAAAGTCGTTAGGTACGAATAAAATTAATTAGACAGGCGCATATACATTCGCGATGTACATACGCTATTGCTTCCCGATCAAATGAAACAGATTTCTATTGGCATCTGCTATCGAACAAGTGCCAATCGCGCGAAACGAATACCGTTGAACAAAAACGACGCTTTAATGAATACGAATAGTTAATTCAAATAATGGACATTGAATGCTCACGCGAAATAACCTTTCCATTTTATATCGGCCAATCAGGGGGTGGTTTGCTGATGAATGATTGAAAATACGATTTGAGGGGTCAATCGCGCTGTTGCGAAAAGCCGTGATGTCCGATATGTTACAGTATAGGACGGCAACGTTTGCGTTTTCGTAATTCGGCACGTGAAAATGAAACCGTAATGGAATGTGATTCGAGACAGTTCCATTGATAATGTGCAAAACATTAACATTAAAGTGTAAAACGTTGCCAGAAGAAATTCCTTAACATCAATTTCATTAGCCCTGCAATCAACCCCATTCTATCGACCAGGGAAACCCAGTAATGGGAAACCAAAAATCTATCGGACACAATCACCATTCGCTCCATATAAGAGAGTACTGTACAAGTGACGCGAGCATGTTGGCTCTCGTGGAATGCCGAAAATCGATTTATGAACAGCGCTATGCCCCGCTATTGTAGAATGGCTGGCAGTGTTACATCAGCATGCAGGATTCTCGAACTGCGGAATAAGCAGAAACCCATACGGTGTAGATTCATCGCAACGTGATAAGCAAACGTGCACGATACCGCGCTACTTCTACCAATTTCGTCACGCTCAGAGCTGATAACGAAACCAATGGGTCTCGCCCAAAAAGACACTCCCGAACTAACCATTATCGATTACCCATCGCATCCGAGTTGCCTCTGCCAAGTTCAAGAAAGCTGCAATAAACTAAGTGCTGTCGAAATTCGCTTGGCGGATTCCAATCCTTTGGCCGCCCACGAACGCAACCGAGCCAAAATCCCGCATCCGAGACGTACCTCTCGGGGCGCAACAACAGCCAAACGGAGGCGCACTTTGCGGCGAGTTCAGGACCGGTCGCGGTCCATGGGCCGTAACTACGGTGGCTCGTGTAATTGCTTTATGAGGAGCTCATTCGTAGGTCCCCCATGGAAGCGGCCGCGATACCCAGCGACGCGTCGAATTCTAGTGACCGATCGAACGGGCCAGGCACACTGGTTTCGTCCAGTTCTCGTTCGCGGTTACCTCCGTCTGCTGTTTTACTCGCAGCTCTCGCTTCTTTGTGGCCGAACCTTTTCACCCTACAAGTGCCCTTACGCCGTTTAATTTTTCGGGGATTTTGTAAACGAGAAGAAATAAAGTATTATATTATTAAAATTTGTTATTAGTAACGCAGCTAGTGTTTGCGCGCGATTTCTTGAACATTCTTTCCCTTCCAATAATATCCTTCCGTTCCGCTGCCGTAAGTGCGAATTGGAAAGCAACATCGAGGGTCATCACCATCCGAAGTAATCGAAAATGGGGTTTCGCTGGTCTAAAATTGCGGACGATTTTCCTCTCGGAAAAATCTCATCGGGGTTAGAGCCGGTCCGTGGCTGTGTAAAAACTTGGAAAACGGCCATCGGAGACGGTAAAAAGTTTCCGCGGCCGGACCGTCCGAGGTGGCCGCGTGATTGGTGCGTCCGCCAGTTTTTACGCCCACCCCCGAACAATTTCGTCCCGTCTCGAATCGGGACGAGGAGAATTCGCGGCACGTAGCTAGTCGCTTAAGGGAAAAACATTAAAAATCGCCGCCGGCGATATCCGTTTCTCTCTCTCTCTCTCTCTCTCTCTCCTTTTTTTTTTAATCGCACGTACTTGGCTCTGGGCCACGCCCCGAGTAACCTTAATTAAAGATTTCAAACGAACACCGGTCGAACCGGGGGTTGCAACTGCCCCCCATCCAACTGCGGTCTACTCGTTGGGACTCGTTACAGCAAACGAATCACACTTCGAGGAAGCTGTAGTGCCTGAATTGTAAAGTATTCTTTCATACGATCTTCTTCTTTTTTTCAGTTACCTTTTGTAGCAAAAATAAACCGATGAATCGCACGGGGTTCAATTAATTTCGAGAATCCCTTCGAATCGGGTTGCGTTAGGGGAAGCTCGCTCGATTTCGTGATACCGTGGTAAAAAAAAAGAAAAAAAAGGAAAAGCAGACACACACGCGTGTACGAAGCGCGTGTGAGGCAGGGAGTTCCGGCCTCACGAGTCGAACAATAACGCGATATCCCGGCGAGCTATTTGATTAAAACGAATCATTGAAGTCGATATATCGCGAATTCAATTGGAACTCGGTTTCAGTCCCTTTGCGATCGCTTGTCCAATTACGGGGCAGAAAGAAATCGACCGACCTCTCTCCGATTTCTAGCCCCCCCCCCCCTTCCTTTTCCTATCCACCCTCACGGAAATCGACCCTCCCCGACCAGTGGCCAAAATTCGCCCCACCAATTTCCGGCTGGAGCGCGATCAGAAAACGAAGGTCGTTCGCCTCGCCGATCTGCCCACCGATCTCTCTTTAAATCCTAATCAATTTTTATTTAAAAGCGTACAATGTTGATGCTATTAGAATAAAAGGCATCCCTTTTCGAAAACTGACTTTCCCTCCGTTTCCCTCTAATTCTGATCGTTTCTATTTAGGCTCGTGTTGCGCGATTCGTCAGCCGGTCCATCGTCGTACGACCATTTATCCGCTACACGAATTCTAAGCGGCAAACAGAGAGACGGATAATCGGGCAGGAACGACGCACGGCAGACCCCGTGGTATGCAAATTACGTTTTCACGCCGGTGCTTGGCGGTCCACGAGGCATCGGCCGAACCGCGAAATTCCCACGCGACGACGGTTCTCGCGTTGCGACTCGAACTTTTCTTTTTCCGAAATCGGCAAAGTACGCAGGACCGCGGACAGGAAACGAAGTTCGATTCCGGTAGAGGAGAGGGAGGCAGAAATAATCGGCGTCGAACGGGCAATTCGAGTCCACGACCTCATAAATGATTAACGTTTCACGGTGCGAGAAACGTCAGACATACTTAACAACTTTCCACTCATTTTTCCGCAACATCGTGCCGCTGCAATCAGCCAGCCCGTTTACGCTTTTTCCGCGGACCGGGGGCGCTTTCATAGGGTAAACAATCTATTGATCGTAGCAGGGCTCCGCGAAATTTCGCGACTACTCGACCCGGACAAGTGCTTGCCGGTGGGCCCCGTCTAACGAAATCGAGTCATATTTTAATTGCCCTTTCAATGCTCGCCCACCAGCGCGGAAAAAGAAACCGGCGACCGGGGGGAAAAAAAAAATGTCGCGTCGCTGCGAACTAATTTCACCTGTAATTAGCACCGCTTGTTCCGTTATCGCTACTCTCGGGGGCGCAGTTTGAAATTTCGGTTGCAAAGCCGCAGCGTTTCCTTCCTCTGCCCTATCGTTGACAATCCTGTTGCATTCGAGTAAGCAATAATATATTCAACGGCAATTTTCGTCACTCTGTATTCCGTAAATTAGTCACGCGTTAATAAAAAGCTTCTCGCTGTCGATAAGACGGCACTTTACGAAAGTGGATATCAGTTGTTCGCGAAATCGGATACCGTGGGATCTGAATAAATTTCGGGGAAATTAAGTATGGCGTAGCGGCCAATTAATCGCGATAATCACCGTTACAGATAGGGGCTATCACCGCGCCCGACCCTTTCCACTCCGTCGAAAGATCGGAATGAGGGTGCGAGAGAATCGGCGCGGGGATATTAAGCAGAAACGACAGGAGAGAGGTGGACGGCGTGGGAGGAACGAAAAGTTGTGTAAAGTTCGATACCGCCTCGCGGATATACTGCACGCATTTCCTGCGGCTGGCACGCACCGGCTCGCGTAAACACGTAAAGCAACCCTTTCGATGCGAACGGAATCGATGCTATGCACGCGATCCCTTCGTCTTCGCTGTTTTTTCTTTTGCGAATTTTTTTTTTTTTTTATTGCCTTCCACGGTAAATCGTGAACCGTGATCTTGAACTCCACCCTTGGAAATTAAATTACGATAAAGAAAGCCCCTCCAACTGTGGCCGCAGGGACTCGATAAAACAGTTTAAGCGCGCTCGTGGTAGCTCGCGAGCTTTAAACAAAAAATTATCGCACGTCTATTCGCTGAAAATGAAGAACGCGAGGCACGAAATTCTCTCATTCGAAAGATTCCTCGGGTGTAAAGGAATTTACTCCCAGGGTAACGTATAAATCCTTAAGGCGTGTCCCGGTGTAAGAAGATAAAGTCCAGCGTGGTGGTCCTCTAGGGTTTATCCAGCGACTAATTCAATCGTCCCGCGCCACGTATAAATGAGCGAAATAAATACGGGGTAGAAATTCATAGGACTGGTAATAAAGTTGGTAGGAAGATCCTGACGAGAGGCACCGCTCCTCCAGGAAAATGGAATCAGAATTGATACGAATCCAAGGATCAGGAGGGGCGAAGGGGACGTTCGCTATTTGCAATTTACTCACCTTGACGCGCAGAAGGTGCTGCAGACTTTGAGCCTGGCTGCTATTTAAGGGTGGATTGTCAGTCCCGAGACGCGCCACTGCAATCACGTTCTCCCGTGTCGCGTTGTACAGGAACAGCGTGCACACCGTCTGCAAATAAAACAGAGGAGGAGCATGGGATATGTCCCGACGTCATCCAACGCTATCCCGCGTTATTAAGTTTCGCCCGAGCCGGGGCGGGCCCGCGCGTTCGCTTTATATTCCCGATCCGTCTCTCCCTCGAGATTTTTTCTGCTTCCCGCGTGAATAGCTCAACGGTCGGGGGAACGCCGACCCGACGCGACGCGTTTCGGCTTAAAATCTGTTCGGGTCTGCCATTCAGGCGACGCGCCGCGAAATGGATCTTCTGCCGGTGGTTCGCGCGAGGCGTGACACAATTTCCCATTCTTGGATCGCGCACGACGAACACGGTTTTATTGCTTTACCTGATTGTTAACTTCTCTCATGAAGCTGTCGAGCGACGACACCGCGTCCAGGACCGTGAGATTATTGTGCTGGCGCAATAAATTCTCGTCCTTTTCGCTGTAGCCCAGGAACATGAAAACTCCGTGCGGTATAGAGTAAGCATCTAAAGAGCGGAGATCATAACAGAATATTATTACACAGTTTTAGCGGGATGCCAAGGCGTGCACACCCTTACACGTTACAAGAAAAGAGTTGGTATATCCTGTAAGTAATTGAAATAAAATGGAATAGACGAGATTTAATGAAATAATTATGTACGTCTGGACAACGGTGAATATTTCATTAGTTAATGTCCCCGGGATATATCCACTCTCGAATTACATTAAAAAGGAAAAGAGTGCCCCTTCTATTTCATTCCACTATCCGCTCCCATCGCGGTGCATTCAAGTTTCTGGCGCGAGATCTACACGTGAAGGGGTGTGTGTATATATTCACCAGGTGACGGTCGCATGCATATGAAACGACCGCTATAGCAGAGGCATGGTCCGCGATGCGCCTGATACGCCGGTGCCTCGTGGTTGTAGAAGGCGAAGTCCGTCTTGCAGGGCGACGAGTCCACGCAGATCGTGTTGCAGATCAGAACTTCACCCTCGCCGCACTGGCACAGCTCCGAGCACTCCGGCTCGTCCTCGCGATAAAGCTACCACGGATCAAGCACACGGTTGTTTGGCTTGCGCCTCAAAGAGCGTGAATCTCTTTCGACGGACGCCGGGCGAGCGGCGTTCAAGCTATTTGCTTTTGATTTCGAGGAAAAAACTGAGATCCAAGAAGGACTGGACGGTGATTGTTTAGAAGTACGTGGCACTGCGATTGGATGCGGATTGAAATTTAAAAACGAGATTTTGTAGATCGCGAGCTGAATCTCTTCCCCGCGGTTCGAGGCTGTGGTTAATTCATGAAAATCTTAGCCGACAATCCGCGCGGTCGCGCGTTTTAGCAATTCATGTTCGTACACTGCGCCAGGCAGCGTTAAAAGCCTCTTTATTATTTCCTCTTGTTGTTCTTTATATTCGCGACAATTAAAAGCTTTCGCCTCTGTTTCTATTAAGCATTCCGGGGCGCTCTGAATTCTATTTTACGTATCACCGAGCCGGTGGAAAATGTCGAGCGATGGGATACAATATTTCCTGACGGTGTTCATTTTTCGTACATGCATCGACTACTTGTTTGATAAGTCATTGCGGGCTGCAAAAACGTTCAAATATTTGGGTCAGTTGTGTTGCGTAATTTAATTAGTCATATTGATAACCGAACTAATTCTCCATCCTCTTTTGCTAACATCTCTATTCGCCTGGCGTATTTTATTCCGTTCGGTTTCATATGCAACAATTCGCACAGTCCTTCGTCTTTCTACTAATGATCTATCTTTTAAAAATCTTGAAAGAATAACAGTTTCTAAATATCCTACGATCCGAAGTTTCCTCAACCTCCGATTGAATTTTGACTCGTAATCTCGCGTGTCCCTTCGGTCTCGCTGTAGAACGCCGTTCGCCCGATCGCTCGCGGAAATACTTCGCAGATTGTCCAACTCACCCTCTTGCCTTTGCCCTCCCTTATGTATTGGTGGCTTTGCCTCGGCCTTTGAACCACGCAGAAGCCTATAAAGAAACGAAAGTTCAGACGACGCGTGCCACACACGTTTTCCGACAAACTGTTTCCCGTGTCTACCCTTCCACCCCCGAGCAACCACACGCCCGTTCCCCGGTTCTCGAATCTTCCTCTCCCCCCCCCCCCCCCAGCCCGTTTCCATCCCCCTTTTCTTTGCTTTTGTGACGTTCGACGAAACGGGTTCTAGCTGCGGCGAAACGAACATTCCTCGTGTGTCCCGAACAGCAGAATCTTTCTCGTCCGATTCGCACGATCAAAGTGCCCCTTTATTTTTCCGTTCGGGGTAATATAACGCCATCGCGTGCAGGTAGAAATGTTCCTTTCTTGCTTTCCCCCTTTCCATCGAGATTTCAATATACTACAACGACTTTATAATTCTCGGGGAATGAATTATTCGCTTAGAGCGTACGACTTATGTTTTTCGTTGAACTCGCTATATTGGAAAGGGAGAAGTGCGATTGTTCGAAAAAATTGAGGGAAGAAGATAAGGATAGTTGGACACGTACGAGGCGGTGTAGTCGTAGTTGTAGTGGTGCTGGGAGTGGTACTTATGGTGGTGCTGCTGGTGGTGGTGATTTCCCAAGTTTCCGTGGGTTCGGTGGTTGGCCACCTCGTCACTTCCGGTATTTGATTATCTTCCACTTGTTCGACCACGGTGACCGTCGTCGTGCTAACGGGCGACTTGCTCGTTGACGAAACGGTCGTCGTCGTCGTCGTGGTCCTCGCGTAATGATGGTGTTTCCTTCGCGCGTGGAAATCCTTCTGGGATTCCACTGAAACCATCAACGTTTCCTTTCACCTATCTGTCTCAATACGAACCGGCTATCCTACTCTATCCTAATATCGTTGCAGTACAGAAAGATTACAAAAGAAAGAACAAGCTCTGTATTTCTCTGATGACAGAGGTCTTAAAACTCTTCGTATCAATCGAATGGAACTAAATTCGACGCCTCGTCGAAATAAATAAATTCTCGCCGACGACCGTTGGTCCAGGTTCATTTGCATCCGCCGCGGTTATCGTTCGAGCAGAAGGAGGCCATCGGAGCCCGTTACCCGACCTAGATTCCCTATCGGGCGAATCGACGAAAGGCGATCGAGCCGATCCTATACAGTTAGCACGCGGACGCAACGATCCGCCTCTCGGCAGAGCGGCAAGTGCAATTTCTTCGTATCTAAATGACTTATCTGTCGGCCGAATGCCGGTTACCGTCGAGCATCGCAACCACGATTGTTGCGGTAACAGATGTACCGTCGATAAAAGCTTCGTGTCGTTCGTAGCCACGCTCTTTCGACCAATGTAATTGCGGCTCCCTCGATCGATTTTCCACGGATAAACGATTTTCGTTCTACGGATTGCGGCTGAATGTGACACACATTATACCCGTGTAATTATTATTTCCATTGTTCCGTCGAAACGCGAACGACTCTTGATAATTTTATTCGCTCAGCACAGTATCTTTTAAATGAACAAGCGCGCTTTGCAAAGAGGCTAAAGCTATTCGACGAATTTCTTTCCTAACGACAAACCGTAATTATTTCATGTAAATCCGTCCGTTGCGATGCCGAATTTCATATTTAACCACAGGGAGGGCGAATGATACAAGAAGGAAGCAGCCCCGTCATCGTGCGGATATTAATCACCGTCGCGAACGGCGCGCTGCATTGTCTCGAATGTATCGCGGCTTTTTTCAGGCGAACGCGTGATTCCGTTGAATGGATTCTATCAACTCATGCGCAAGTAGAATATGCATACGTCCATGTAATTAAAAAAATTACACAATCATTCCAGAGATGTAAGGATAACAAAATGAATCTCGGGAGCGTAAAACTCTGGATCCCTAGAATTATTACAAATACCGCAAAATCCTGGCGTAAATTCTGGGGAACTCTAAGATATTCCAAGATATATAAAAAAAAAATGGGGAAGCATGCTTGCAACACTCACCCACGCAAGGATTCACCCAGAGAAGCCTCTGCCAGCCCAAGCAGTCGTAAAGTTGCGTGAGCTCCGTTCCCTTGCACGCGCAATTCGAGCGCAGCTCCGTGCCAAGTATCCCCAGCATCGCTTTTCTGCACTCTGCGGTCGGACCGGCACACTTTTTCGTCACGCTGTCCACCGCGCAGCTCTGCTCGTAGTACTCCAATTTCATTCTACGCAACGCAATAATTATATTACGTACTTCCAAGACCACTTCAGACAACGAGCGAGACCGTCAAGAACATTGGAAAGAGAACGATTTCGTCGAGTCTCGGTAGAATCTTGGGATTTTTTGCGCGAAACTATGGCCCAGTTCTGAGGTCCCTACAATAATCGCGCTCGTAACAGCACACCGTTTATCCGAGAATCGAATATTGAATAGTTCTCGGCGTCATGTTTCATCGAATTAGTTCAATCGCAGGTCTCAGCTTCATTAAACTGCGAAGGCCATGCATAACCATGTTAATTCATAGATTGCCGCGGGCAACAGATATACGATAGGAGCAGAATAAACTTTGCCAATTTATCGCTCAATTACAATTTGACCCCTTCCAGTCGAATGCCAACCCTTCTCATAAAAATTCCTGTACAATTTTATTAAACGTTATCTGTTGCACGTGGGACGTCGAAAATAAATGAATAACTACGCTATCTGATATCGATATCGTTCCGCCGAAGCGTCGGATATTTTCGATCTCGCAAAATGCGTCTCCTGTTCTATTGAAGCTCGACCTAATCAGCGACTGGATTTTAATTAGCCTTCCATCGACCGATCGTCGATAGATAGATCCCCATTCATCCAGCCTCTTTGTTCCATATCCATACCCAGCATCGTGGCATTTTCGTTTAATTTTAGCAAAGCGAACTGACGTCTTTTTCTTACGGTAATAGAGTGTTTCATTACGCCGGCCCGGGACTGGATCAGGCCACGTCTCGTCGACTCCGCAATTTAACTTTCAAATTGTAACGAATATACTTTGTCTCCCTACCGGCGGCCAAGGTGAGAAAAAAGGATTTCAGACGCTTAATCAAAAGGTCCGGTTTATCCACCCTCCCCCTCCAGGCGCGATACAATCTAGTCGTCGTCGCTGCTCGCGATAAGCTCCGGGCTAAGGAATCGCGCCATTGTTGGCAGCGGGCGCCGATTAATTTTCGCGATCTTAATACGGACTCGATTACTCCTCGACCGTTTCGTTCTTTGCACTTTTTCCTTCTCTCGCTCTAGTACCAATTATTAATAATGATTATTAAATCATTTCGTTGGGTATGTCGTTACCTGCAAGCCGGACTTCTTTTACAGGCTTCGGCCAAACTGTGACAGGTCGGCATCTCCGCGCCCTCGACGCGTTGCGCGCACGCAGGGTGCATCTTCTCCTGCGCCACTATGCACTCGTCCTTCCTGCCGTCCGTTTTCCTGCAACGAAGATCCGTTCGAGTTATTCCGAAAATCGCGTTTGCTCACGGACGCTTCCGCGAACGGCGGTGGAATTTCGGGAGCGTTCGGTTTGGGAATGGAAGACGTTTATTAAGACAACGCGGTTAAATAGGATGATACATCAAGTAGAAACGAGGGATTCGATCTGTCAGCGTGGCCAGATTGCGAAAACGAAGAGAAGACGCGACGATTTACCGCATGAGGGAGCACGCTCGACTGCTACCGAGAGAAGGAGAGAGACTTCCACCCGCCTTCTCCGGGGTTGCTCCAGCAAGAGTTTGAAGGGGGGATACGAAGCGCCAAGTGGGTATCGCTCGGCGAACATTAAAACGGACCACGTATTTTATTCGACCGTAAGGAATTTCCTTCCGGCGTTCGATTCTTTCCCCCTCAGCCGCACCATTCGTCTGCGCTTCTTTTCCTTCTACCTTCAATCGCTTCCGCGCTCATCGAGGGGTCTTGGTAATGAACTCTTGAACACGAAAAGTTCGAATTCGTTGGGCTCAGGAGCCGTGCAAGCTTCGGGACTTGAGTTCTGAATTTCTATAATCCCGGAACTCGAAATACTTTTCGCTTTCGATCCGACTACCCACCTGCACAGACAGAACGCAATCTCCACGGAGTGCTTGTGATTGGCCGACTCGTAGAAGTTCTGCAGAGCGTCCATGCACTCGTTTCTCGCGCAACTCGTCGAGTCGCAGTGGTTCAGCACCGGTTCCATCAAGACTCTGCACTCCGGATCGTTTCTGACGCAAAAGATCCCACGAGTCGATACGTGAATTAATAAGCTTCATGGGGGAGAGAAAAGTATCGGGGAAAGATCGTACTCACTTGCAGGCTGTGTACGCGTGATGACAGGTGCTGGAAAGCACGACCTTCACAGGCTGCTGGATTTTGTCCAAATCGGACGCAGCCGATGGCAGCACCACGGATTCTAAAAAAAAAAAAAAAGGAAAGACAACAAGATAGCAACACGCACTTAGATGACGCAAGACTGTTACGCTTGCGAAGTTAGAACCATGGGAATGCGACTGACTGCTTCCAAGGGTTTATCTCTTCTTAAGAAACAATAGCGTGCAAGAAAGTTCGGTTTCCTGGTGGAAATGGAACGCGCGAGAGTGTTAGCTTTACCAGAACTGGCAACTGAAGTTCTCGTACAGCCACGCATTAGAATCAACTGAACGCGCTTAAATGCGCCGAAATGGCAGAGCTCAGAAATTACACACCGCGACCCCCTCCCGCGTTTCACCGTCTCGGTGTTCGCGGGCTTGCAAAAGACGTTGACTCTCCCGGGGGGCAGCCGGTGTCGCAACGGTGATAAATCATTGGCTGACCCGTTCGCCTGACTCGTCGGGCACAAAGCGCGGCCCTTAACAGCGCGGAATCCTGAATATTTATCGTCCGGCATTTATTCCGGCTCGCCACTTAAAAACAATTCCCGAGAATAATTGTTTATTTATGCAAATCGGCTCTTTGGTTTTGCGCGCTGAGGAGCTGGGGTTCAAGTTTGAGGTTCGAGCGGCGACCCTTGAAGGGGTACCGCTTGCAAGGCAAATTGTGGGAAAAAGGAAACGAAATAAGGCATTCTTTTTAAATTACACGTAGGTAGAGAACAATCCATCCTCCAGCCCGAAGATATTGGCAAAAATAAAGATCTCTGTTAACGCGGTTCCCTCCCCCCCACCCCGACCCCGCAACTATTCATTTATCCCAATTTGCCTCCCTAATCGACAATAAATATCCCCTGTTCCACCGTTATTCCGGCTGATCGAGGAGAAACCATTTGAGAGCAGGCAGAAAAGAAGCGAAAGGGGGATGAAACGGGGAAGAGAGGGAAGATGAAGAAGGATCCACCGGATGACGAATGTTTGGCGTCGTTAACCAGCTACCCTCGTTCAATTGATGGACTCGGTAGGCCGGGTTAACGACCCCGACGAACCCCTCTGAATATCGCTGGAACGCCGGGCCTCTCTACCCTCTGATCGCTGGGAAAAACCGCTGGAAACGAATAGTAAGAGGGGTATAGAACCCGCTAGGATGACTGGCCATAAGTCAGTCATCCCGAGAAGCGTGGCTTCGACGCACTTTATTAAGACAAACGATCGGCAGACATTCTACTTTTCCTCCAACCGCGGGGTTCTTAATCGTAACCCTCGAAATCTTTGCTACGTGGGGCGCTTCGTCTTTGACCTTGAAGGCCACTCTCAGGCCTGTATTTTGCATGGGGCGGTTTGCGAGGTTTCGACTTCGTTCTATCGCAGTCCCGACAAAGAATAATGCCGAGCATCTTAATCAACGATTGCCAGCAAATTACCAAGTCCCGACAGATTCCAAAATGTCTGATTAACGTTCCTCGTAAGCTGCTCGCACGATTTTCCCGCAATTCCCTTCAAGACGTTCTACAGCGTCGCGCAAGCAAGGTCCAATTAAAATCACGGTTACGAACTAGCCAAAAGAGTTTTAACGTTTCTCGGGATATTTGTGCGCGAACAGAATGGTCGGAATCCTCGAGGTCGAAGGAATATCAATCGCGGGTAGTTTCCGGGCAGCGCGGGTCGGGCCCCTGCCTTGGCTCGATCGCAGGCAGATTCCTCGGGAGTCGGCCGGAGAAACACGGCCAATTCGAAGCGCGGCGGTAATTGGAACCGGTGTCCGTCTGGCCGTTCGAGAGATCGATGCGGTGGCCCGACCTCCCGTCAGGATATATCCGGCAGCCTCCGAGGCTTTCCGGTGACGCAGCTGCACACGAACCTCCGAGAGGTCGACGGGGCTCGTTAGAATTCGCGATCCAGGCAAATCGCTCGTCATCAGGAATAAAAACGACCGTGTTCTATCCTTGGGACCGTTCGCCACTCGTTCGAATTGCGTTGAAATATGTATGGACGGGGGGAAGGTGGTTTGCTGATGCACCGAAAGTGCTGGATCGAAGCACTTCGGGGTGATCCAGATCGATCAGTTCTTTGCTTTGGAAATCTTTTCGATAATTAGTGGCAGAGATTTGACACTCGACCGATCGCCGGGAGAGCAAATAGAATCTTTTGAAACGATGTAGTTAGAGTAGCGTGTTAAAGTTCCCAGTAACGAAATGACGCTAATTAATCGTTCTAGCCAGTGTGGCTCTGTGTATCTTGCGGCCGGCTGCGACGTCTGTTTGTGTTTTGGAAATTGTGACGGATATATTCCTTGTTAGTCGATCAATTAGCGCGTGGCTAACGAGTCGTGCCGCGTCAAATTTTGTCGCTAATGAGCCACTTGCACGTTTCCATTCAACTTGAATTCTAATTCAAATTTCTATTTAAGCATTTCAAAGTGACGAATCGAACCTTCAATTACAATATTGTTCGGGTACGGGCGAAGTGTGCATTCAGGACAAAAGTCTCTACGCGAGCATAAATGTCGTTTATTATTTATGACGCGCGGAGACGATGACTGTAACTTCGTGATCGATCGGTCCAATCGATGAAGCGCCAACAGGCAAACACACGGACATACACCTCCCCATCGTCAAATGAAACATAAACTGTTTTTTTTTTCTGCGCGCGCGACCGAAAAATTATTTGTTGGCAATTTTAACAGTCACCACCGCTTTTGCGGCTGGCCTCGTTGTACACGCGCAACGCGATTAAACGGTGCGCATACACAGGGAGCATCGAAAACGAAAATGCCGGGGAAAATTCCGATCGCAGCTTCCTGAAGTACTTTCGATCCTACCTTGGGAAAATCATTCCTATCGTCTATAGTAAGGCGAGGAAATGGACGTTGGGAATTAGAGAGCACGGTTAGGGTAACTGTCATGCAAATGAAGCAAATGATTAGGATGAACGTATTCTGGTTGAGAAGGGGAATGAACTTGTAGTACAAGGAAAATCGTGCGAATGAATAATCAAGTAAATAATACGAATTAGAACTGATGCAATGTCGCCTCGAACCGTTTCGAAATATGTCTGGCGATTTTCTGTTTCTTGGGTTATCGACGGACAACAACTGCCCTTAAGAACAAGGTGAGGGGCTGATGAGTTTGACGACGAGCATGGTGTACTTCCACCTTGACCTAGCCCTGAGGATGCCACCGAAGAACCTGCAGGACCACGAGGTGTTAGCAAGTTCGATTAAGTAAACCGATTAAGGGCTTCCAAGCTTGCGACGTGTTTCTATATTGAATGCAACCAAGCTCATCGGACGACGCTATGAATATTTCGTCAGCTGGGTCGCGGCAAAGAGCATACTACGTTCACAGTGAGACAGCAATCAGATGGTCGCGATTCACCCCCATACATTTCACTTCACCTTAGTCGATTTTTTCCCTAGCGATCGATAGAAATTTATGCCTGGGCGAGTTCATGCATTCCTGGACTGCTTCTTTATTTATTTATACGCCCTCTCCAATCGTACGATACTGGACTCGGGATCTCGTTGGCCGCAGAGACAGAATTCCTTAGACGTCTCAGGGCGAATCGTGTTCTCGCGGGAAAGGGAAAAATGTAGGACAGACGGCGCGTCCGCGGTCGGATTTTACTTTATACATGTATATCCGAAATCGATAGGGGCGCACTTTTGACGAGCACACTCGAACGTGCTCCGGCAGGTGAACGGAGGCGGGCGCATGCTCGGCCCCTGGATGCGCGTGCACCGGTGCGGGTTATAATTACGGTGACCCGTTTGTTTAACTTTACCGATAACGAGCGACGACTTTGCGCCTACCTCGCGCTTCTCTCTTCCTCCTCTGAGTCGTCTGGGGTCAAGAGATCGGAGGGCAGAAGGAAACGTAAAAGTCGATTATTACGAAACGAATGTCAAATGCCTATTCGGAATTTTCATTTCCCGATGGTACTCCAATGTGAAAAATCTCTCGCGTAGATCGTGGAAGAATTACGGAACTCTCTTTGTTTTATCAAGCGTCATAACTTGAAAATAGACAGGGAATCAGAAGTTTCAGATAAACAGCCGCGATTCGACGGAAAACAGCCAAAGGATATCCGATAAAGTTCCATCAACATAATGGAGCAAAGCAACGAAACTTTCTTTCCCGTTCCAGGGGCAATCTTCGCGGATGAATCTGGCTTTACACTAAATTCTCAGCATTCTCCATCGATCTCTTGTTTCTTTCCCCTATATTCCCACCGATCATTGAGAACGATCGCAAATGACCCCCAGCTTCGAAATCCCAATAATATTACCTCGAAGATGAACGTTTCTCTTTCTTAATAGAATAAGGTACCGGGGAGATTTCTTTCGAATCGTGGCTCTCGTCAGGCTGCTCGCAAGATCCTCGCTCGATCGACGAAACGAGCTTCCGGTCCCGGCAGGCCGTTGCGCCGAAATTGAATACATGAATGCGAAATTCCGACGGCGTGCAAGCCCGACGGGAATTTGTCTTTCGGACCGGAGAAAATGGTGCCTCGTTAGGCGGCGGTCCACGGTGATGCGGCGTTAAATAAGCAGTCGAAGGAATATTAATTACTACGCGATAAACAGCGACGAATGGCAATGTCGAATAATTGTTTTCCGATGACTCCGTGGAATGAAATGAAGCGCAAGCGGAACCAGTTCCGAAATATCGATCCCTGTTTTCTCTTCAGCGAAGGGTATCGTGTATGAGAAAAATCCGTCATCCGCGTTTCTTCGGAACGGTTCACCGAACACTGGAACACGATCGCTTACCCTGCCAAGCGTAGGAGGGCTCGTTTCGCCCGAATCAATCACCCGACGGAACATCGATACGCGGGTAATCGCTGGATTAAAGGATAACCAAGGATAATTACTCGCCGATCGATCCGGATGCAATCAATTCTCGATCCGTTGTAGTTCGCGCTACCACTCTTGTCCTCGCGATCACATTCGTCTTCCTCCGCTGCCGATTTTTCTCCCCTATCGCAAGACTCGACCCGAGTCGGGCTTGTACGCTCCACTCGGAACTTGATCATTCCGCTCGGCGCCACTCTCATTACCTCGAAGCGATTCATCGAATTTCTAATGCAAAACATCTGGAGAACACGGAGGTTCTATTTTATTTTACAAGCAGCAAAAGCTGTTTCGCCAATTTTTTTCGCGTCGTAGATTTACCGCCGCTAAAACGCATATTTACCGCCGGCACTGAGATTACGCTGACCGTAGTTTTATTCCCGTTAGCGCGCGGCAACTCGTCCATCCGTCATGCTCCACGAGTTACCGCGACCTACCCGGGAAAATATGTATCCGTTCGTCGGGGGCGAGCAGAAGCCGTCTTTCCAACTCGCAATCAGCGACGCCTCCGCTATTAACGCCGGCAATTTCGGCGAGTCCTCGTGGAATTATTCGCGGCGCGAAACTAGTAACGGGAGATCGTAAATTTTTCTCCGTCCCCGCGTACAAGTTTCGCCGCAAAACCGATCGGTCGCGCGGGTACTAATATCGCGCCGCATCTCTCGCGGTCTTATCGCTGTGAAACTTTAATTTAATTTCGCCCCCGATCCCCTGCCATTTCCGCCGCGACGTATCTTTCGCATTCCGTATCTCCGGCCGTCGGAATTCGAACTTTAATCCGGCCAGTTGGAGCGGAAAGTTTTGGGTCAGATTTAAGCGTGTATCTCGTCGGTTTCGCTCTGACATCGAGATGGAACGAATCGCGGCTGTACCTGTGGTTGTCGCGAAAGTTCAATTAATATCGCCAACCGGGAGATTCGTTTCTCCTTTTGTGCCGGTCGTTTTAATTAGAAGCTACTTTCGTTCCTCGGTGCCGCGGAGTTAAAGCACGTTTCTCGAAACGGAGGATCCGCGCTTTGAAAGCCCACTCGGAAGGGTCGAAGTAGCGCGCGAACGATCCGGACGTAGCCCAATTGTCAACTTGGACTCGCGTTCGACCTACATTTCAATGGCTCTCCCCCTTCGTGTTCGATGACGATAACAAGCGGATGCTAGGGTACTCACGATCACCGTGGTCGTCCGTTTGGTTCCTCTTGTGATGCGTTTTGTGATGATGCCCCCCGGGGACCGGTATCTGCTTCATGGCCAACAGATCCTGGTGGTCCGCGTCGATCAACGGATTCTCCAGCTGCGACTCGATCACCTCGATACTGGTCGAGTTGTCCGGATGGGAGATGACCTTCACTGTAAACGGGCAAGCGTGACGGAGCATGGCGGAAACGGAAACGGAAAAGTTATTCCTCGTACGAATAGCGTGGATTCTCTGGTCGAAACAAGACGGAACGCTTTGGAGAATTTTCGGAAGTATTCGTGACACGCGTTACTGGAGGAAATTGAACGCTGAGTCCTCGATCAATGGAATCTGAACTTCAGCGATCGATCCTGCACGATATGAAAAGTGGCGAATAAGAAAGATCGCGGGTAAGTTGCTGCTCCTCCGACTCTCGTTCGCACGATCCAGGTGATCGCAGCCAGCTTCACAATTAGCGAGAGTCCACGCAAACTGTAAGCCGTAAGAGTCTGAAAGCGATGTCGGAGGTAATCGGATCAGTACGCCTCGAGGTCGCGTGTACGACAACTGGCTGCGTCTCGGAACCTCCGCGAGGGAGGTCTTAGAAAATAGCATGTCGCTAAATGGAAGCGTTCAAAGTAGCTCGTTCCAGCGGCGATCAATTACCGCCGCGATTTATAGAAAACGGACAAAATCCGGAAAGCGACCTGCTACTTTTCGTTGAACACGGCGCGGAGAGCGACGATCGAACGGTGTCTGGGGCGCAGCTCGACACCGGTGTACGAACCTTGGTCGACGAACCCTTCGAAGGCCTCGCGGAGATCGAAGAGCCGGTCGACTGGCAGCGCGCCGATCCTGAACTCGGTGTCGTCGAGGTCGTCGTCGGCGCGATCGAAGATCGCCCGGTGCTCGTAGGTGGGCCTCGGTGCGAACTTCTTCGGCTGCACCTGGTCGGGCCTCTCGATTCGTCTGGCCTCGTCCACGGTAGGCGTTGGACGAGCCGGCGGCGGATAACTCGACCACGACGACGACGACGATGACAACGAAGACGACGACGTCGCAGCGGACGGTGGTGCAGGTGGTGCAGGGTGGTGCTGGTTGTGCTGGTGGTGATGAAGATGATGGTGCGGGTGCGCGTCATGCTCGCTTTGGGAGTGCCTTGGCTGCAGGTGCACTGTGCTGGAGGCACGATCATGCTTGGACAACGTGGAAGAAGAAGAAGAAGAAGAAGAAGAAGAAGAGGAGGAAGAGGAAGAAGAAGAGCCGCGATCATAGAAGCTTCCAGGTTCCTCCGTTTCACGATTATCCGGATTCTGCCTATGCGCAGGGCGATGCTCGTCCTCGTGATCGGCGCGCGTGTCGTACGCATCGACCACGAGGACGCCGGGCCTGCCGGGCAACTCCGGCGCCTCCTGATGACGGCCGTGCTGATGCCGATGGCCGTGCTGCCGCCTCTGTCCCGGCTCCTGGACGTCGTGCGTGCTCTCGTGGTCGTAGTACGAGGTGCGCGCGGCCTCGGGGAACAGAAAATAGGGGTACATACTGGTCGGTGGTAACCAGATCTCCTGGTAGCTCTCCTGTTGCGGGTCGAACGGATACAGGGCCGAGTCCGTGCCCGACAGGTCTACGGAGGTGGAGGAGGGCAGGAACTCTGTAACACAGAAGCAGAGACGCGGACGAGAACGGGGTGAGTGGGGTGCGTGATCGCATTTGGTACACGTGCACGGAAGGGTCTCGCGTGCTACGTGCCGCTACTCTTGTGGGGTTGTGGTGACACGGTGGCGGGTGGTTCGACTGTGGTGTTCGCGTGAAGCAGTTTTACGGGGCATGGACTGCGGCGTCTGAAAGCGACGCCGGGGCTCTCGCTGTGTAACCGTGTCAGAAATTTCGCAGCTAATTAGTCGCCGCGCTGGGCGTCTCGAAAACTCTCTACCTGTTAACTAAGCTGTTCGTTTTACGCGCAATGTCGGGAATTAATCAGCGCCGGATAATCCGTTATCGATCTCGCGTAAATGTAAATTGTAGCAGGACGTCGCGCTGACGCGGCGCACGAATGAACGAGTCCACCAGTAAATCGCAATACGATTACGAATAAATTGCGAACGTGAGAACGTTCATTATCCCCACGATTTCCGTGTTAACAGGTAAAAGTCAGTCTCCAGGCTAACAAAACAAATTACTCCAGCGGCGTAGCCGGTTCTGCCGAAGGCCATTATGGTTCCAGAAGGTGATCAACCCTCCGGCGGATAAAAAGATCCACTCGCCCGTTCTACCGTCTCTGGAGGATCGTGACTCCGAGACTCGCGAGAGAGCGTTTGCTTAGACGTTTGTCGCTCGACGGGGTTGGCAAGGCACGGCAAAGGGAGCCCGGTAGTCGACCGTCGATTCCGATTACGACTTGGTTCGTTTAACCCTCGAACTCCCGGCTCCTTCTCGATCTCTTTGCGTCGAATCTTCGCCGCGCCGCGCCGGCACCGACCAGGCGAAAGGAAAATATTGGCGTCGCCTCGAGAGTCTATTTCTCGGTGCAGTTTGCGAGGAACTGCTTGGAACTATTCAGCCGTGCACGCGCCGATGCGTGCAGACAAGTTTAAAGGGCAGCTCTCGATTATCGCTCGAGTCCTGGTCTTCCCTTTGGCGGAAAAAAAAGAATGTTTAAAAAAGGAGATTGCTTCGACTTTCCTTCCACGTGTATTGAATATCAATCGACCTTTCGTGTGGAAAAAAATTGATCGCGACCTTTTTCCATGCATGGATTTGCTCGCTGGAGTAATTTGCGCAAGTTGCCACGATGAACTTGGTATCGTTTTCTTTTTATAAAAACACTTACGATTCATTTTGGTTGTACCTGGGTTGACTGAGGAAGAGTATAGAGGGGAGAGAGTAGCGAGTCGAGTAACAGAGTAGACAGTTCGTAGTAAAGCGATTAATCGACGCCCATGCGCATTTCAGATAGAAGTAGAAAAACACGAGCATGCAGGCCGAGAACGTGCAGCACGAGCTTTGAAAAAAAAAAGAGTTGCACATGCAAAACGATAGCATGCAGTGCATAATCTCCTTTGCGTTCGCGCCCGAAGGCTCTCGACTTCTTATCCGCCCCCATCGGAACCGCCTCGCTCATTCCTTCGAAATAAAACGCGAAGCTTCGCGAGCTTTACTGATCGACCCCTAATCACTTGGTCGAGCGAAAAGAAAAATCGAGTCAAATCTAACTGCCGTCGGTCGATTCGCGTCTCAGGGTCGTAAAATTGCTGAAAAACGAAAGAAACACGACAAGCCGGCAATAAGGATAAACAACGTACCGTAATAAAATAAGAAAAGGAAAGCGGAGGCAAGAAGGTATGCTAATTCCGCTTCCCGTCGTCGGCCTCGCGTGCTCCTTTCGATACGAGGCCGATTCCGGCATTCACGGCGACGAAAAGCGTTACCGCGCTGACCCAGTTCGATTAGACGATCGGGGACGCGAGCCGAACTGAAAAGAGGCGAACGCGTTCGAGATTGCGGAGACCGAGCGTACGTGGGCGAGGAAATCGTGCGGATCGATCTCGATATGAGCTCCCTTCGGGCGGAAACGCGTACTTGGGGCGGGGGTGCTGGTGCTCTCGTGCACACGCTCCTCCTTCCTTCCGCCTTTCCCTCTTCCCAGATCACGGCGATTTCTCTCGGGATCGCGAGCCATGTCCAGGATCGTCGTGTCTGTTCCTCTTGGCGCTCGATCGCTACTTTGAACGATCGGATCGTTCGACTAGCGTCGTCACACTTTTGATAATGATTTAACGCTTTCTCGTATCGATCGTAAATCGAAAACTATCATTCGGAAGTGTTTCCACGAGGCAATCATAGCGATACGCGAGATCTACACCAGTTACATTCGATCTCCCGTAATTAAAGCCTGGCGGAACACGTTTGCTCGCCGTGAGCCTCGATAATAGATTCTCTGCGCCGACGCGACAGATTCTTTAGCGTATGGTAGCGATGACCCGTTGACTCGTCGAAGCTGAAACGTATAAAGTTGATTGCGCGCCAATCGTGGCCGTCTGACTAGCCAAGTAGCCACGATCAGTTTTCGCTCGGCCAAACACAAATCTCAAAGTCTCAAAGGAATGAAAAGAAACGTTGCACACATGCGCTTCCCGCGGCTAAAGTTCTTACGTAGTGGCGCGGGAACTCTTGGAATGCGACCCTTCAACTTTCGAGGGTCGCCTATTTGTATCCTGTCGATCGTGGAACGAGCTTAAATAATAGTAAATTACTTTGCAATAAAAAGTAAATACTTTAACCCTTTATACTACTCAGACAAGAGTCTCTCAAGAAAGCTCGGTTGAAATCTAAAAGAATACCGACACGTCTTACCTTTCTTCAAGCGTTGATCGCGATTAAGGATAAAAAAAAAAAGATGCATATTATCTCGAGCGAGCCGACGTGAAGGGAAAGGCCAAAAATAAAGTGGTCGAGTGTCATTAGGCGCTAAGGGATGGAAGATGTTGCAGGAAGGGGTGCTGGTTTCAGTGAAATTAAGGTCGAGCCCGCTACGCGATCAAATCCTTATCTACATCTCGATACTGCCGGCCTTTGGTTAATTAAGGAGAAAGGAGCTTATCCTAAGGAGACTAGAACGTCGTTGTCAGGAGCCTTAAACACCGCGGTATCGTTCAAAGTAATTACTCCGTCGAGCCTTTCCTCGTACAGTAAATTTCTCTTCGACGCCTATGCGACCTGAGAAAATGAATGAAACCGGAAACAAACGCCGCGACACTATCCAGTCTTTGGAGTTGGTTTTTAACGTCGAAAGTTTTCGTTCTAACTTTCTCCAAGAATATTCCGGTGGAAATGTGCTTACGATTGCGCTACGAGACGGCTGCACAAGGGGTTAATTATACATTCGTTCACCCCTGCATAATCCATAAATAATTCCGGATAACTTTATCTAGCACGAGTGGATCCCTTTTCGATTGGTTTTTAATCATTCATACTGACCCACCGATGAGCAGTGTTTTCCTTAAATCTTTTTAAAAGCAGAACGACCTATTCATACTCGGACGTATCAAAAATTATTTCTGTTTTCTGTTCGCTGGACATAAATGGGCAAAGGCTGCAATTGGCGAAAGCTCGATATAGCAGAGTTCCAAGATCGACAGGGTTCGTTTCTTTTAGTAGGAGCGCGCACATCGATCGAAGAAACGTACAATAGTAACAGACTAAAAAGAGGATTACTCGGTAACAAGATACAAACAGGTATACAATGGTAAGTACGGGTAATCTTTACCCCGCAACGAAACGGATGGAAAAAAAGATAAGAAAAGAATGTTGTAGAGCATCACGTCCATAATGAATAAGGGGAACAATACACACGGTTACTTCACAACACCAACAATCGTTCTGTTCACAGGGGTGCGCTAAAGTAATAATAATTACGTTTAACCAACGTTCACGGCGTACAGTATACACTTGTTCATTCAAGATCGCAGAGTACGGCTGGCTCGAGGGCAACTCGCAAACGAAACACATTAACATAAATTATAATCGAGAGAAGCGAGTAAAAAGTCTCGGTGTATTACACACGCTGTTACGAATGCCTGTATACATATGTATATACCACGTGTACACGTACATAGATATTCAGAGATGTATATATAATAGAGAGAAGAGCAAAATTGCGAAACAACGTCCGATTTTATACTCACCGACGCACGGGTTGTGATTCACCATCGAGAAGATCCTGTCGCAGCGTCTCTTCATGTGATTGTTCGGGCAGATGCAGCCGAACATCGGCGACAACCGGAGCTGGGTCCAGGAATCGAGGCAGGCGCTCCTAAAATGGAAAAGGCTCCATTGCAAACATTGTATAACACGATAATTTAATGTTTAAACGTTGCTAAAACATGCTGCCACAAAGTGCAATTTTCACGTTTATATTTAAATCCTGTTCGAGGACAATAAAAAGGGAGATCGGTGACTTGAAGCAAGGTAAACTTCGGGCAACCAACAATTCCGAGACGCGAGGTCTTGTGCTTATTCGAGAGAATTGTCGAAGTTTTCAGGCAGCCCTGCCTCGGGATAGCAAAGTCCGTGTTAACTGTTCCCGAGCAAACGCGTTCCA
Organism: Holcopasites calliopsidis; assembly: GCA_023838395.1. Lineage (NCBI taxonomy): Eukaryota > Metazoa > Arthropoda > Insecta > Hymenoptera > Apidae > Holcopasites > Holcopasites calliopsidis. The sequence continues at coordinate 2,971,116 of JALHAQ010000004.1, read as the reverse complement.
GTTCGAAAGTCAATTGGCGGAGCCCGCGTAAAATTTCGTTCGTACGTCCTGTCCGGCGGTCGAAAAAAGAGGAAGTCGAGCTCGTGTTTTAGTGCTCGACGGCTTTCCAGACAGGCCGCTGTGTAAACGCGATCGGCCGAGGCCACTTCCGGCCTGGCTAGCTGCGATTTAAACTGTAACACACGAAAAACGGTCCAAAGGGACCAGAGACATTTTCTCCGTATTGATTTATGAACGGTAACGTTTTAATCTCCGCTCGAAGGTTTCGTGTATCGATTGAATGTTATAATTATTCCACCTAATCCGTTTTTGGGGGAGCAATCAAATGTCATCCGGTAATCAAATAATAGACCCGTGATTATTATCGAAATGGTCGATATTTCAATAGGAAATTGGTGAAAATTTCCATGCGAAAGCCTGTCCATGTTTTGTCAATTAATCGCGGGGTCCCTTTGCTTTTTGTGACAATGGTCGTGATTACCGCGAGATTTTCAGGCGGGGATTGAATTGGGCAGCAATAAATGCCCGATCCTAAAATTCGCCACAGTGGGGAAGTTGACTTACCCGCGGATTAATTGAATTAAAACATCGTTACCATTTTGCCGCTTTAAAAACCAGAGCCGATCGACCGGTTAATACTTTCCCGACGATAATCTCCTGCGTCGTTTCCGTAATCGCGACTAAGTGTTTAATTGAAACGCGAAAGCTTTTCAAGACTCTCTCATGCGCGTAGACAAAAAAAAATATATAAAAGTTGGTGGTGTTATCAGCAAACTCTGATAAGATGACTCGTGCCTTCTCTTAAGTTCAAGACGAAATTGTTCGTTTTAACCAAATACAGTGATCAGATGAATTTATTTTTTATATATAAGAGAATCCTTAACGAAAATTATTGTACGCAACATACAGGATCGTTGGCGGTTCAACAGCGGAGCAAGAAAAGCAAGGGAATCGAGGAAATCTAGCAGCGGACAGGAATTCGAGAAGGGTGGAGCAGTTTCTCCGAATTATTTGGGTTAATGGCACACACGGTACCGCGGACCAAGTTCTCGGCAAATTAATGGGCAAACGAAGCAAAAGGAAATAAGAAACCGAAGCGATGGTGAAATAAAAGCGGAACAACCAGCAGCTATTGCCAGACAGACTCTGCGCCATAAACAACTGGGCCACCCTAAAGAAGACGACTATAGAACCCTTCTTGTACAACCCTATTCAATCCCTTGTCCTCCGAAAGAGTTTGATTATCCCTTGACAGTGGCAGCAGCAGAATTTCTCAGACGTTCGTTCTCCCACGAACCGTGAAGCCTTCAGACTGGAACTCATAATCATCTAGTGGCAAACTTAATTTCATACGGATTCGCGGCAACTCGATCGTTTCGCGTCAAGAAATGTCTTATACTTATATAACAGAAAAATCTTGTGCAACCGTATTAGTCAATAAAGAATACATAAGAAGGAACTTCGCGAATTTCTTTAATCGTCGAAAAGTGGATCACAAACGATGCTTCCCCCCCTCGTTGCTCGTAGGAATCACGGTTTCATCTGGCGGCGGCGATTTTCGTGGACGGTGTGCCAACGACAGAAGCCGGGTTCCGTTCGAGGAACAAGCGGCGTCCGTGCGGTCCGGCCGCACATCGAACACAGTCTCCGGCAATATCCGCAGAGTTCCGGCACGGCCGCTTTAAGTCGCATCTGGTGAATTTATAGCGGTCGCTAGTCCTCGGTTCGTTGCTCGGATTTACCGGCTACTCCTTGGGGAATGTCCGAACTTCAATTTCTTTTCTCCCGAAGCTATGAGGATTTCCGAACAATATAATTCCTCGCCTTTCATTCACCGGATTCTTCTTCCTATTGGTCCTGTCATTCGGTACTTGACGCCAGTATTCGCTAGGCCTTTGAATGATTGAAACAGATTTTGCGGCATGGAAGTATGAAGTTGTTACACATTCAAGAGGCAGTAAGAAGCAGATGACCCATCAACCTCAGCCATCCCCGAAATCGATGTAACCCATTCTCGAGGCCGAGCCGAAGAAGGTGAGTATGAATAATTCAAGAACTCGCGAGGCAACTGTGCTCCAGAGTTAATCAATGCCAGTAGGAAGGTAGGGGGGAGGGGGAGGCTGGTCCTGTTTTATTCACACCAACTGCTACGAGATGATGACACTTATTACGGAGGATTTTAATCCTTCCCTCGGTCTTCGAGAAGGAAGTGACGAGATTCGCCTCACGTATGCTAATCAACGTTAGCGAGTCATTTCTGATGCGCGGGATTTAATCTTGTCGCGGTACGCCGCGCGTAGAAAGACACACACGAGTTACGGCTTCCCTTCGGCTTCAGACACGCCCGCGCCCTTTGCCAATTTGCCAGGAGAATCCAGTGGAACGCGGTCTACGAATAAGCTGACCTCTTTTACCTTCGACTTTGACGGGCACTGCAATTCCAGGTGGCGAGAGAGATAGATAGAGAGAGAGAGAGAGAGAGGGAGAGTGTGTAGACTCTTTGATTCGATTCGAGAAAATACAACCCGAAGCCCTCGGAAGCGGAAAGCGAGTAAGAAAAAAGAAAAAGGAACCGATTTCCATCTTCGGATTTCATCTGAATTTTCCCGCGGACAGAAAGAGAAACTTTTATCGGCTGCCAGCGTAACCAAATCTTTCCCCCCCCCCCCCCCTCGTGTGCCTTGTGTTCAGTTCGATTTCCGCGCGCGTTTCGGGTCAAGTTACGAAGCGCAAAGATACCCGGGGCGTTATTCGAGCGGCGAAGGCAGCAGCATGACGAGATCGTGAGCGGAAAAGGTTACGGGGTAACTCGAAAACGGACATTCGCGGAGATTGAAAATCGCACGCCGGCAATGAAATATACGCTTCACCCTGCCGACCTTCGATTTTACTGGCGCGCTCGACCCTCCCACCCGGATTTCCGCCATAAGGTCTTTTTATACGCTAATCCCGTCTGGGGTACACGGGACCGTTGGGATTTTTACATCCGCGTTCAATGGAAGCCGGTACGATAGATCGACTTGCTGATCAAGCTTAATGAACGGAAGCATGAATATGTTAGACAGAGGTTCGAGGGATAATAGGATGTGGACGCTGCAAGGGTTGTAAACTAGAAAACACGGACACGGTCCTAGCAAGGCGACTGAAAAATTAACAGCCCCGAACGAGAGCTGGCTCGAAAACCAACGGAGAATACAAAATTCATCGTCTCGCGGGGAACGCAGGGAACCTCGACCGCGGATTAATTCGCAAATCCCGTTTCTATCGCGAGCGCGTGCGCCAGCAAGAAGGCGCGCCACGGAGGGCGAAAGAGTAAAGAGAAAAGTGCGGCCGGGTGCCGTGGGAAGAGGGCGAGGCGTACGCTGAAGGGGGTTGCGCGAACGCTCGACGAAGACGACGAAGGAAGCGGCTGAAAAGAGAAAGTGTAAAACAACGAGAGAGGCGCACTTTCCCGTACGTACGGTCGGGCGATAATTTACTAGCGTGTAGGTACGTCTGAAGGATCCGGTACGTGCCGGTCGAGTGGTCTTGCACGGTCGGGGGTGCTAAGTACGCCTACGTGTGTGCCGACGCACCCTTCGCAACGCCCCCGTTCAGCCCCCCCCCCTCTGTGCGCGCGTCTATTTGTTGTGTAAACGCGCGGCAACTTTCCAACCCTCTGATCAATCCTCGGATCCTTTCAATTTTTCTTTCTAAAGGAACATTAAGTATTCATTCATGTACTAATCACGCGCGTGTCTTGTGTTTACCGAGAATCCTCTTCTGTTCCTAGTTAAAAGTCTTTCATTCAAATAATAATAATAATTAGTACTTTTATCTTTATTTTGACTAACATTGTTTCTTTCTTTTTGTAATCGCAACGCAAAATTGAATAAACGGTTGCATTAAACACTGAGTTACCTGAAGCGTTCCTTTTAAAGCTGTTAGTTAAAACCGCCTTTGGAGAACTGTACAAACAATCAATTTTCCTTGCATCATAAAGGGAAGCACGAGCTGGAGATTCGTGGGATTCTTAATTCGTTCAACCAACCGCCGACTGCATTTGCAAAATTCCCTTCGAGAAAAGTACCATAAAGTAGAATGCGTGTTATCTTCCGGATTTCTTTTTTTACCTCGTCGATCGTTCGTGTTTCAACCCTTTCTTAAGAAAGCGGGCGCGTGAACATCGACAAAAGTTATGAGCGTCGGGACGCCTCTGAATAATGTATGCGACCACGGCACGGTCTACGAATGATTAACGACGTTGACCCGCTTGTTAACTTCCGAAAACTTTCTATGCCGCCGTTCTTTTTTTCTTCGATCCTTCTTCTACAATCGCGTCGCGAATTCGAACTAGCGCCCGGTCGAACAACGGGGCTTTATTTATCAGCCTATTATAAATTATACCGTGACTCGAATGCTTCTGTTTTTCACCTGAACTTCGCTTTCGTGCGGGTCGCGAACCAGTTCACCGAGAATTCTCGCGATTTTGGATGATTTATTAACGCGAGCAGTGATGCTTCACCGGTTTCGGAGTTACGGATAGTGAAAGTTGCGGAGAGTTCGCGGTGACTGTTACCCGGCCGATATTCTTGGAACACTTGAAAATGTGTGTGATACTAATGTCAGTGATACTCGCTCGGCGTAAGAATAACCCGCGATATTGCGTTCCGGCGTTACTGTCTGGGGAATAAATCAATTACCGTACGAACAGAGTTGATTAGACTGATCAGTAGCCGCTTTCGCTGTATCAAAGTGCTAGGAGCTTCTCGATCCTCAAAGTTCGAGGCATTTGTGTTTCATATTTTAAACTCGTTTCGTTACCAAACAAAGCTCCTGGGCGAATTATTATTTATTCCATCTCCTAGCGAATCCGGGCGCAATAATTCGTCATCGTACCGACAGCGAGAAGGAACGCGGCCTGCCTGCTTTCTATTTCATGCGTGTACGCATGCGAGCCATGCAAGATTCATTGATGCGCCGTGAGCGCACTCCCGTCATCTCGTAGACGGGCCACAACGGGACGACACGACGCCGAGATATCGTGTAACGTATGCAAACTCAACGCCATTGACGTTGACAGCAGCGATAAATAAGCAACATAGCCGCAGACGAGGGTGCAGAATAGACCGTGCGGCGCACAGTGTCTGTAACGCAGCAATCAGCTAACGAGTAGAACATTTTCGGCGAAAGGCTTTCCGAAACGCGAGGTATTCCACTCTGAATTACATCCGAAGCTATTGTATAACATCCAACTGCGGCTGTTATTCAAATTACAATACCTTGCATGAAAATAGAACAAATGGGTGTATGTAACGAGAATTTTTCAAACATTTTTGTACAAATGGAACGAGCCACCAGGACGAAGCTATTTCACTGAAACACGAAAAATGCGCTGCAGCGCAGAAATGAATTTCCACGGAGACCATAGATACCCGGCCACGGATATAGATGCTCGGCCAAAATCAACCGGTTCGCGTAAAACGTCTGAGATGCATGCGCGCATCCGTGGCTAACTATAAATATATGATGCGGGGTGCTAAGGTGGGAATGAGTAAGTCGCTTTATAAATTTTAATCACGCGTATCGTCACGTGATAGGTGGAAGGGTTGTTTCTTGGCCGCCACCCTGAAAGGGTAGTTTCCGCGTACCTGGCTGATGGCCGAAAGGTCCTCGAGAAACCATCGTCTGACCACTGTTTTGTTCCCCTTTCAACGATGAGTGAGGATAAAAAAAAAAAAATTGAAAACCAACTCCACGACGGAAAGTTAGCGAATGCATCTCCGGATTTTAAAACAATATCAGTCGCGCGTTTTACCGTCAATAAATATGGAAAACGGCTGGGGCGAAATCGTTCTTTTGCATAAGCATGATAATTTTTCGCCCATAGCCGGAAAATTATACATGGAGAATCGTTCGATTCGTTCCCACGAACACGCGCCGTTCATGCATACGAAACGCGTGCCCCTGGAATTATTGAAATTCCTGCGGCCAGCACACTTCGCCTGGCGAGCAATTCCATTTTTCCCTTGCCCGTTAATACAGCTTTAACGATGGATAAACGCGTTAAAATTCAACGACCGGCCTGTTGAATTAGATGCCGATAGCATCGCGGCGATAAAGTTGAGGAGATACCGGAAGTTATGTATTCTTTTCTTTATGCGTGTAAGAACGAAGCATTTTATTCTCGATATAGAACTTTGGATCAATTATGCGACATTGCATCTGCAAGAAAAACATATTTACATACACGTTGAACGGGACATCGGTTTCCCATTCCCGTTCCCGATAAAAATAAATTCCCCGCTCATTGAGCTTTCCATCAAAACAAACGATGCAAATAACCAAATAATACCCAACAATTTTGCCAAACCAAAAAAAAAAATAGAAAGGAAATCGAGGAATCGATAACAGAACATTACGTAACGCTTCGTGTAGCGAATGAAAGGCAAACAAAATTTCAGCCTGGAACAGGCGGCACGAATGTAAACCGGGGAGTAGGGCCGGATTCGAAACAAATTTCAATATTTCACCGGCCGGCCACTCCGCTCTGTCCGAATTTTTCCCACATTTTTTTCTCTCTCCCTCTCGCGGAAGTAATGCGATCACGTAGTCGTCGCGTTCGCACGTGCTCGGACTCCGAACTCCACCCACGTCGGCTATCGATAAAGTCGGATTATGAATGTTAATTCCGAAACGCGTTTTCCCCGTTGCGACTAATAAACGCCCTCACCCTCTTTCGCGCTGCATTTTACTACAGCAACCCTGTGTCCCGGCTGAGCGATAGAGGATGGGAATCGTTTTATACGCCGTGTCGATCACGCGCTTCTTAAATTATCGGGACGGAAGCTACTCGTGGAGGCTCGTAGTAAACGCCGGCGAGACGGGATCGCGATTTGCAAGCTCTCTTTTCACAGGAAATAATCAACGCTGTATAGTTAATTAAATAATTGATTAAATTAGTTGTTACAGAACTGAGTATTATTCTGGAAGCGTATCTCGCGCGCATGAAATCGCTCCGCCACGGTGCAACAAATTTCTTCACCCTCCCACGAACATTCAATTCATTAGACAGTAATTGCTTGACCCGACGCAGCTGTATACGCGGTGCTAGTCGCAATCAACGAGGCTGGTATCGCGACGATAAGCATCGTTCTCCTCGGTGGTGTAGCTAGTGCTAAAACCCCCGAAAATCCTATTACGTAGTCAGCTCGTAATTACGAGGGCAGCGTCTCGTACGTGCTCCCACGTGCGTCGCGACGCGCAGGCAGTTCGAGTGGCGGGTGCACGCACGCGTGTCATTTATCCCGCGCCGCGAGAGATTCACCCTTTTTTTCCACCGGTTTCTTTTATTACCACCACCTCCGCAGCTACGCCCCGCGCCGCTTCGTTATGCCACTAATACAGTCGTCGAGCACGCGAAACAAGCGCGCTGCTTTATTCATTCCGCCTCGAATCGCGTCTTGAAAGCGTATACTTCCATTCTCCGTTTTGGCTTACAAATTGTATCGTTTCGTAACTTTATCAATTCAATAGCGCGTCAGATAATTTCGAAGGGAAGTCCCGCGTTTCACAACGCTAGGTCAAGGGTCACGGAACGAGGATTCCTTTCGGATAGTCTGTGATTCAGCGACAAACGTTATTAGGTCAGTATCCAGTGACGACTGAAATACGGATAGTCCTTTGCTCGAGTATCGGTGCAATTACGCCTCGTACGAGCGGGGGCAAACGCGGTAGCAGTAATTTTGATGGCACGTTTGTTACGTCGTTAATTGTACTTGAACCGGTCGGTCACGTTTCGGTGAAGTGCTCGCGGCGAGCGTAGTCATCGTTGCGATTGCCCATCGTTCCCTTGTGGACATCTTTTGCCCGGGACCTACCTCCAGCGGCGAAAACCGCCAGAGCGCATAGTAATTCCGGAGCATGAAGCATTTACCAACTTTACAACTGTATGGCTGTTAATCCTGTGATATCACCCCCACGACGATTGCCGGTCGCACAGATGAACGCGTTGCAATTCGCCTGACGTATCCCTTATCAAAGAGACCTAATTATTGTGCAAATAATTGCAATCAGTGCAAACGGTTTACAAGATATCCACTGGCTGTTAATGCCTGATTGTAGTTTGATCATTTTACTCAGAATCCTCGCAAGGCATTGAACGCGTTAGCGCGCAGACAGCACTTTGCCCAGCTGGCTCTCGGCTACCTTTAGCGTTCGACAACCATCGTAATAATTCATCTACCCGATGAACGTATTAGGAAGCCGAAAGCCAGCGCGGCAGCCGAGACAGAACTGTTCCAGGCTGCATTTTGTATGCTGTCTGCTGCTCGCCACGCCGAATTACCCTTCTCTCCCCCGAGCCTTGCCGCGGAGCTTGTAATCTGCCGGACGGCAACTGGCGAATTAGCGCTTCGTTTCCCGCGACCAGCCAATTTTTCTCGCAGCTCGGCTAACCTGCGTGTAAATAAATTAGCGCCGGCCGCGAATTTCATTTTGCGGCCGTGGGAACCGTCCGGCAAAAGTCAAGCCGCGCCGCACTTTTCCTATCCCTGCACCGCCGCTTTCGATATTTTATCCAGAGAGGCAAAGTCGCTAATAGCTTCCGCATCCTGGCTCGGCTAATCCTTCCCGCCCGAGCACACAAGGAACGGCCGCCCCGCTCATAAATTAACGCTCTCCTCGGTGCGCGGAGTTGTAGTACAATTTCTGCAAAATAGCCACAATAGGAATCCCGATATAAATAACTTATCACTCGGCCGAATGAGTTCTCCTCTACTACATCCTTCCTACGGTCATAGACGGCCCCTTCCCTCCCTTCCTTTCATAAATTAACCCTTCTATCTGAATCTTTCCGCTGGCGAGCGTTATCTAGCACGCTGGGTCGAATATCCAACGCGAGAATGTCTCTGCTTCGTCTCGCTACATTTTGCAGCACGATCTTTCGTTTCCCAGCGCTGTGCGGGCAAGTGAATTACTTGTATTCGAAATGAATCTGCCGTTGAAGATCTTCGTAAAATGATACTTGACTCGCCAAGAAGAAAAAATAGACTAGACGTTGACGGCGTCGTTACGTAGGTCAGCTTGCATCGCCAGCGATGGAATGAATACGTAGAAATTAAGACGCTCTCGTCCCGAGACCCTTTCGCGTTAGAGCGAGCGAAAGGACGCCGCGGAATCACGCAATTTATTACCGCTGCGCATAAAGGTATGTTCGCGGTGTATTTACGGCTTCAACGAGCCCCTTTCGAAGGGACACGGCGCAGGAGCGGTGAATTCGTCCGCATTCGGTATGCAGCCCGTTGCAATTTTAACAAGCTGAATTACTGGCGGACGCCCTCCACTCTCCAGGCTGTTTTCTTCCTTTTTAGGTTGCTTTTTAGCGAGCCGTTGCAAGATGCATTATGATTCGACCGCCCCCCGTGGAGAAGCGACCAGCTGCCGCGAAAGAAAAGCCAGGGCCAAGACCCGGCTATCGCTGAGAGCATCGTACATGCACGCCAAAATGGAAAAGCGTGTCGCAAGTTGTGCCACACGTCGCATCGTTGAGATAATCGAGCCTTCGTTGGCGCGATCCTACGGAACAATCCTTTGACATCATTTTGCACGGAGTCGCTTGTTTCGCAGGCTTCCTGTATACGCACGCGATCGTTGATTCCGTTTTAGACTGCTCGTTCGCCGGCGATGAATAAAATTTCAACGTGATCCGTCGATAATTGAATTCTCGCCGTATTCTGCCGTGCGAAATTTTCACTGGCTTAAAGCGCGCGGATTATGGTGTGCTACCATCAATTTCATTGGCGAAACCGTATCGGTTTTGCGATTGAGAATACAGTAGCTTTCAATTTATCGATATTTTGCTTCTCAATCAAATGAACGAATGGCTGTTCTATCGTATACCTGAACAGATTACTGTGAAATTGCGCTGTTTTGTATATTTTAATGCCAGATAAAGGTGACGGCATAACAAAAAATATTCAAGACAAATATAGATAATAATCGGCGAAAGTAATGATTTCCGCATCATCGAGACTATAAATTTACTATTGCATTGTAGCTTTCGGATGTTCTGTAAAATTATAAATAACGCGACCTCGTGCTGCAAGCTATGAAATTCGGTAGAATTTCACGTGTCGGACTTCTGTAAACGCCTATGTATATTAATTACTGCATTTACAAGTTCACCGCAGCGGCGATAACTCTGAATTGTACACACCCTGGTAATTTCGTACGCAACACATATCCGCCTTCATAAATCAGCTTTTGTTCGCGTAACTTTTGTCCACGGCGCGTGGCTATTACCAAACAACGAATAGAATTAGAAAACGAGAACGTGCGTGCGTGCACACGTTTCCTCGGGAGCACTGACTATTTCGTATTTCGGCGTTGATGGAATTTCGGAGGGCGGAATGTTTGAGCGACGTTTGCTCGAAAATCGCGAGGCGAATGGGGAAGGAATGCTCGAAGAAAATAGCAAGGCGAAATTGGCGATTTGGGGGGGGGGGGGGGGGGGAGTCGTTGAATCGTTTCCAGTACGACGTTCCGTGCGACGCGGAGGTGGATGGAAACGAAGGTGGACGTATGCGTCCCCGGGGATGCGAAACGAGCAGTCGCGATGTTCGGAGCTGCATTTGAGAAACTGGCGAGAACGTGATCGCGATACCACCTTCAGAACGAATGTGGAAAAATGGTGGGTGTGGTGTAGGAATGGTTAGAATGTGTGGAGGAAAATTTCGAGAAAAATGTGGAGCAATTAAAAGGAAAGTGGGATAAAACTGAGGCTGCATGATCCGAGGTGGGAGGGTGAAAGTGTGAGAAGAAAAATTGTCCAAAGGAAAGGAGAACGATGAAGAGAATATGCTCCGGAAAGATTCGAGGTGACGATGAACAGATAAAAAATTTCCATCACGCCATAATTACTGTACCGTTGGTCCAATATAAGGGGCAGAGCTCGAGGCAGAGATGTTTGCAACAGGCCGTCAAATCCAGAAGCGGGTCGCGTAATCGGTCGGTCGTTAAAGAGCAAAGTTTCGGTCCAGGTCGATTCGTCGTCTGAGAGTGGCTGGTCGTAGGTAACGGAGACGTGACCGCCGCGAGAGGAGGGACCGCCGCCGCGGCGAGATTCCGTTGTGGATATATCTATTTTCGTGTTTGCGAACTACGGGAACTCGCATCGCGAGCCCGGGTCGGTGGGCTTGGATCGAATCAATAGCGAAACAACTGTTTCAGAGCCGTAAGTTCGTTCCCCATTTCGGTCTTGGGCTTTCATCTCCGGCGCAAGAAGCTGCATCGAAACGGAAGCTCCCCTCCCCCCTCCGTCGATCTATTTCGTTCTCCTCTCAACGATGGATTAGTGCTTTGTGCAATTCCGCCCCCTTCCTCCCTGTTTGTACTATTTCGATGGATTTAAGTGGAAGCATGAATACGAAGAAACTTGGGTTGCTCAATTAAGCCGGTGCATTCGAATGGCTGCTATTGACTCGATACGACAATGCGCTGTATCGACGACGATACAAGGGGCGTACCGCCGCTACCTATTCCACCCCCCCCCCCCGGCGATTTTACAGACAAACGAATGTAAATAAGATGTAAATGAGGCCGATCGAGAAATCTCAATACCTGGCGTTTCTTTAATACCGAATACGTAGCACTGCTGGTAAAACTTAGCGAATGTGCCGACTTTAATTAAGGTCGATCGATGTCAAGTAGTTGGCGGTTACAGCCGTGCTGTGAAACGCGTGTGCCCTCAGCGCAAGCGCGCCAGACATTCGGCCGCGTTTCTGAAGCGGAACTTTGCTTCGGAGACTTCGATGACGCTGATCGCATCAGACCGGAGGTTGCACAGCCAGCCTCGTTTATTCCGCCTTGCTGCTGCACCCTCGTGTAATAACGATAACTTCGTAAACAGCATGCGCGCGAGAAATCGCCTGCATTAGCGATCGTTCCCCGGTGTCGCCGCGTCGCGCATTGACTTTTACTACTTTGCTACTGTGCGATGCGGTGTCTGCGAAACAGCCGAGGAGATTCCTGAAGTAATATGCGCAATCGATGTACCTTGGTTCGCTAATGGCCACGACCATTCTTCGCACTCTGAGTATCCAACCTCGGCAGAAAGATCGCGTGTAGGCCCGGGAAGCGATCAGCGAGGAAAGGGGTCTGATCACCGCGCAATTACCCCCCAACGTTAGAGATCGATAAGGGAAAACGGGAAAACGTCATTTACCAGGACCATCTCTACCGCGCGCAAGGAGGAACAGAGGTGGAAAGGAACGCGGGGTAGGGATTGTCGAGGGACAGGAGAGGCCGAATTGCGGCGCAGGAGAAAGCGCATAAGCGACTGGGTTCGACGTGCATACACGTATACGTGCACTATCGGGATTCTGCAGTGCAGGTGCCTGCTGGGCTGGGTTGAATGTGGGCCACGGAGTGCAACGTTGCGCGGCCCGGCTAACGTGGGAAGCGCAGATAACTCGATGCGACTGGTAATGCGAGGCTCATGCCTGCACGGTTCAGGCCAAAGGTGGCCCAATAGAAGCTGATGGCCTTTACGGGGCAATCGCCCTATCCAGCCCCTGCCAGATATCACCGCAGCGTTACGACTAATACCATTAACGATGCCGGGATCGAAAAGGAACGGCCCTCTTTCGATGACATTTTGCCCATCTTTCCGCAGATTCAATTCACTCCCACCCGTCGATGCAACGTTCGTCCTTCGACTTTGCATTGTCCCACCGCTCGATATCGTCCATCGGACTTACCAGTTCAGGCGTAGAAACATTCGAATGAAGATTAGGATCCTCCGAGAATCGTTTGTACGTCTCGTGTATCGCATCGCGCGACGGCTTAATGCGCGACGAATCAGGCGACGTGCCATCGGAATGAGGCTGGCGGGTGGCGCGTAATTATAGGGAGACAGGCAATGCAGCGACGTGTCCAGTAATTCCGCGTTCTAAGGTCATTTCCGCCCGTCACTTCCGGCCCACCGATTCCCCGGGATTTCTATGGGTTGAAGGGGGGGGGGGGGGGGTGTGCGTAAAATCCAGGAGTTGCGACCGTTGGAATGGTTTCCGGATTCCTGAGCGTAATCGGTGTTCGCTTAGCAATTATCGTGGCAGCGCTAGCCACGGGGCAATTAAAACGACGTCACTGTCGTGATGTACTATAGAAGACAGACCGGTGTCGAAAGAACGTTGTAACTAAGACACTCCTTGCCATGTGCTAAGTGAATACGATTTTACGATCAACGACTCGCCGTCGCGAAGATCCACTTTCGACCAATAAGCCTTCGGATTGTATCCGGGCAAAGTTTCGGGTCACGACCGAATTATTCGTTCCGTTACGGATAGACGTGGGTGGAATCGAAATGTCGGCCGACGATGAAACACGCGAGTCTTGCGGGAAATCAGCGAAGGTCGAGGACTGATTTTTGCCGTAGCCTCTATAGACTCGCCAGCCAGCGCTTAATCGAAGTACGCGGCGCGCGGCACGTTCGGGGGTTGCATACGTTCGCGTCCCGCTATCTAAGAAATAAATCAGCCGGATCGCAGCGAAAAAGGGTCCGGCGTAAATTCTCCGCAAATTTTGGCACGCTCTCAAGCGAGCTTTAGCGGTGCCAAGCAGAACAAAGTCACGCCACGCCGCTGAGATTTATGCTTGTTATCGTGGTGTTTCAATCGAAATCGAACGACACTTTGCGCCCGCGGACTACCCCCGTCGCTCCGGCGAAACGGTTGACGAAAACGCGACTCGCGGAAAGGGGAGAGAATAGGTGCGGTAAAGTGGAGACGGAGGAACGAGCTTGATTAGAAGGATCAGCAGCGGCAATCTCTGACTCGTGGCATTTTCTTTTTGTGTCTCAACGAAATCGAGCGACCCGCCCCCTTCGACACCACCCCTCGCGGCCCATAGACCGGAGGTTCTCGACGTATATATCGCCAGACAATTTTCTTTAATTCCGTCGTCAGGGGTGGCCTTGACTTGTACAATCGCTTCAATCACGAAGAACAAGTACTAAGAATTACAGGGCGGTTTCAGGGGACACAGAAATCTACAATAATTCTGCTCTCCACTTCTGTCGAAGGAAATTGTTATTGCCGTCCAAGAAGTTCGATATCGGAAGAACAGAGTGGCCACAGCTTCGCGCCTGGTAATGAATAATTAAATACCTTCTCGAACCTACCGGGCATGTTTCAGCGGAACTGCCTATCATTTACTTTTTTGCAGCCGGTAATTAATGCGACGCGTTCGATCATCATCTAATGGCACTTAACCGCAGCCCGAATCGATCGTATTTATAATCGAGCTGGGAAATGAGGCTGCGCAGGCGAAACGTAAATAATTAACGCGGTATCGGGCGGGTTCTGGTTTTATCATCGAATGCGCGTTAAATTAATGTCCATTAATCTCGCGGCGAAATTACGTTCGTCGCTGGCCCGGCCGCTCGTGAGCCACGTCTTTACAGCCGCGCGATAGACGTGCTCCGCCCCGCGAATGTGCCGACGTTATGCACCGTCAGCGGCCCTCCGTGCACGACTACAAGAGCGGAGCGATGTCGTTTCTGGAATAAAGTCACGCGACTCTTGCGTCGCGACAAGAGTCTCCGTGAGCGATAACTACCGCGACTTCCGGGGCCTTTAGTTTATGGCTTGGTCACGGAATCGCCGTCCCGCGAGCTTTATTGACTTAACCGTTTTAATTTCCTTTATCGAACGACGCCAACGGGTTCCGTTGAATCGGAAAATTCATTTTCAAGAACATCTGTTCGACCCTTATTACACCCCGTATACATCGCCTCCCGTTCGTCTTGAATTCAGTGGAGGAAAGAGGAGTGTTCGAGGGACACGTTTCAGGGGAGTATTTGGCTCGGAGCCTCTGTCGACCAAATTACCACCGAACAAGAGCCAAATATTTGCTTGCCCCGCCATGCGAGGGAAACAGGATAATATCGCGAGCAAACCGCTAAAAGCGCGATTCGTTCTAATCCACGTCGGAGAGATAATCCGTGCCAATATCGACCACTTTATAATTTTAACGCTATGCTATAGCTGCAGTCCAAAATTACTTTACGTCACGTAGCGAAATTAATAGCCTTTCACATGGCCGTTCCAATCAACGTGTATCCACGATATACGTATATGTATACCTTTTACGATTGTCGACGCCCGATCCTATATCGGTCGATACTACTACCTACGCCGCGCTACCGTACGACACGACTACTGACCTCCGACGCTCGTTTCCGACCCAGCACACGGTCACCGTTTACTTCGGACAAGGAGTTCTCCTCGGCCGCGTTTCAAAGTGGCCTCGTATCCTCCGACGAGTATATCATCCATTCTCGCCGAAATCATGCCCACTATGCGCGGCATTCGGATCCGCGTACACCGTTTACGACGGCGCTGCGTATAGTTTTATTCGAAATGCGTCGCACATTGTTCCCGGTACCGTGTCGTTATCGATCGACCCACACCGTTTAACCATCATTCGTTTAACGCCGAGCGCCACTTCTTGCCTGTGCCACCGATTATTCAAATAACAGTCTTCTTCGGAAAAGCGAAGCCGCCGCGCGATGAGTTCTCCGCGCTTAATTCAACGTTGCCGCTAAAACGTGTCCGGCTTATCCGCCGCATGCGATTAGCAGTCATCCGAATTCTCGTCGCTCGTGATCGTCCGAAGGGTGCCGGCGAGCGCGTTCACGCGCGATTACGCGCCGCGTGGGGCCAGCTGCGGCGGCAGTCCGGCCGAATTAGACCGGGCCGATACGCGGGTGCTTCACGCGCTTTGCTCGAATTTCGCGATTACGCGGCTCCCGGACGCGCGCGTGTGGCGACCGGCCGAATGAACTCGAGCGGCTACGCTGGTTATTAAAAGGAAGCGGTAGAACAGATTTGCTTTTTTGTTAGCTCCATGTCGCTTTAGTTGCTTGCATCGATCCGTGCACGACGTGACAGATACGTGTGATTTTCCATGAAAAAGTGGAACAGTTTGCCCGAGCAATATTTCTGAATAGCAGTCACCCTCTACTTTGTATCGTATCGCACATTTATAAGGGTGTTACACTGGCATCAGCTAAAAATTAAGTATTTGTGTCTATTATTATAAAAGAAGAACATTTCTATATTTAACATTTTTCCCGTCAAATTGAATTACGATTCGTATTCCAAATGCAATTTACATTTACTATGCTGCACAGATGACAGTTTACTCATTTACAGTTTGACTGACGCTGAATCGAATTTGCGGATGGCTGGCCGATTTTCACGGCGTTAAACATAGCATGAAGTTTAAAGAGACGACCAACGGTGGATGGAATACAGGTTGTCCGTTCTCTCGCAAAAACACGTGCCCTTCGTTAAAGAGGTTTTCGTACACGCGCCTCGTTCCCACCGTTCATACGTGAGCGCAATTTCTCCTGCGGCAGTAATTGTGACGTTCGTATGAAAAGAAAAAGAGAATACTATTTAGTACTCGGACGATCAGCTTTTCGAAACGCAGCCGCTCGCACGCGTTGCCATTGAGCTGTATTAAGCGTGCAAGCGTCGTATCTTCGCGCTACTCGCGCGCGTGTGCCACTGTCGTGCGGTGCTCCATGAAAAACTGGCTGCGATGTCGACTGCATTGGAATCGCGTTCGTCCCTTACTCTAATCTCTTATCGTTGCTACGGCGACGGAATCGAGAATGCTCTCTTCCGCGTCGTTTCCTATTCGATGGCCGCGCGCATACGGGAAAAGGTTAGCACCTTCGTTACCCGTTCAATCGCGGACTCTTCGCGTGGAAAAAATAATAAATTTCAGCTGCGCCCGAGCTAGTTAACCGTTACGAGAATTTTCTTGCTACCCGCCTTCGTTTGGAATTGTTGAGAGGAAAAAATGGAATAAACTGGAGTGGAATTATTGCTTTCCTTTTGGTTCAACTGTAATTCCAACCCTTTATATTCTGTCTTTTACGTTTTTACTGTACTCTTGATGATCTTTTGCATCGTATCGTCAAGTTTATAGGTAACACCCCGTAATGTACTGTAATAAATATAAGAAATATTAAGAAAGATATATCTGTACCTAAATATTAGTTACTTTATCCTAAAACATATATTATAATATTCTTTCCTTCTGAAATCCACGCACGAACGTACGCAATCTTTTCCAATTTCCGTCTTTATCCCCTGGCATAAATCATAGACTAAGGGGAGTAATTCTTCTATGATCTACGTTATACCCTGTCGTTTAACGGGATAAATTTAATACTAATTATCAGAGGCAGTAAAGCGAACGTTCTGCAGTCAGATAAACTGGATTCAATTAAACCGTTTCTAAATTTTGTCTGATCAAATCATTCAACAAACGTTTCTGTCCGCTATAAAAATTCAAGCACGCATCAGAAAGATCGACCGGGATTTCAACTAGGAACATTGAACCTTCTTCCGTGGCGTTCGCGACATCCTGATTCCCTTTGCTTATCCCCGAATTTCACTGGCACACGGGAATGGCAGACAGGGTCGAAATTAGTGAGATCACAGTTGATTTCTTACCGGCGGTAAATTCGCCGCGGTTTCGCCAGACGAAAATTAATTTCCACCGTGACTGGATTCTGGAATCCGTCGCTGTCCCCTCTAGTTAGCTTCTCTCCCTAATTCTTTCCTCGGATAGCTGGTCGTACTCTCCCAGGGATCGCGGTTAATCTTCGATTTGAACGAGACTAAAGGGCCCGTTTAAATCACGGAGAAGTGATTTAAAGTACGATGGACAGAATTCTCCGCTGATCCTTTCCGTCATAAGCTCGGAACAGCTAATTAATTTTCCGGCACCGAGCACGGAGAGCTCGAAGCATCGAGACGGCCGCGTTGCTTCTTTCGTGGATCATTCTCGCTCTCTCTCTCTCTCTTTTCCTCTCGAGGGTTCCGATAATATCCACCTATTGTCTCTAATGGAATCCAAAGATCGAGTCCGCGGTGCATTATGCTGACCAAATTACGTGGAAGAGCGGATCTATAATCGTCATTCTAATTTCAAACCCCGACGCATACAGCCAACACTCTACCAACTCGTAAAAAGAATTCCAGAGCGTCGATTAATCAACTTTTTACGACAGCAACGTTACACCGCATTCGAATCGCGGTATGAATTGTAACGCCGGGCGTATGGGAGAAACCGGGGCGGCGGATAAAATTATCGGGCGGATAGGTCGTTAAAATAAGACACACGGATTGTCCGGAATTGATCGTTACGACATCGTCGCCTGAACGGGGATTCCGCGAGCGCGGCGAACGGCGAGTAAAGCGAGGAAACGTCGGGAAATCCCTTTTAGCGATCCGTCGCCAACCAATCGCATCGGCGAGACCGGGAATAAATCAAATCGCAAATGCATCCGACGCGAGGGCAGATTGCAAAGTTCTCCGCGAAATTGGCCGGAAGCCTGGCTGGCTCTATCATCGATCAGGAGATTTCGTGGGACGAGTGTACGCGCGGGGCCGCTCGTCTTTTCGAAGCCCCGCGTGCGCGCATCGGAAAACGTCACCGCGCGGAAATGTAAACTCTCACCACCGCCACCGTTTCGCACCCCATTCGTTACATCCACCGCGTTCTCGTTCTACATAATGCGCGATCCGTCTCGATTCCGAGCTTCCGCCGCGAGGATTCCGCGGGAGGAAATTCGCCGGCCAGTTTACGCGACATTGCCGCCGATAAAATTGCGCGCCATCGAACGTCTCGATCCGCCTGCGAATCGAAGCGAACGATGCGTCCTCCCGAATCGCGTATGAAGCGTCCGATAAATTATCTTCATTTAAGAAACAACGCTTTAACGATCAGCTTGTTATGCACGAGCCTTTTGTTCTAACGTCATAGAATTTTCGAGCTTAAAAGCGACCGGAAGTTATTACGAAGGCTGAAAACGACGGAGTGATTGATCGACCGGTTAATCGATCATTCGATTAGCAGCCCCGGTTTCTCGGTCACCGGCATCGTCGCGATACAGCGCCCCGTGCAAGTTAAACAGCCAAACGGGGCGGGTAAAAAATGATGGAAGCTCGTGGCATGATATACCGGCGAGCCACGGATTTTCGATAATGCGTATCTCGCGAGGAACGTGACACATCGGACAGAAACGGCACACGGCGATGGTTCTTGCGTCAACAACTCCACCCTATGTCGGAGTCCCTGCCGCGTCTATCAAGAATCTTGATCGAGTTTCATTTATATTCGCGGGCCGGTGGAAGCACCGCGATGTCAGTCCAATCGTGAACCCGATAGCCAGGGTCGCGGAATACGTTTAATGGAAAAATCAAAGGTAAATACAGAGGAATGAGACGGGTTCGGAGCAGAGTTGCGAGGTCGTAGAGGAAATGGATTATTGACTCGCCGGTGGAACGGGACTGGCAGCTTTCAGAGACCCGGGCAACTTCGGATCACGCGAAACCACCGAATGGGTTAACAATGCTGTTTGTCCGGATCGATCGAGACGCTCTGTTGCGATTTGTTGAGCAACCGCCTCGTTCGTTCCTCGGATAGACGCAAAAGTCGCTGCACAATTTCGAACAGCAGCCGGTGCGTGTCGAGAAATCGTCGAAATCGATGCAGGCCACGGCACGCGTAAAAGAAACAGATGGAAATGATAATTTCAAGCGAGGAGCAGAGATGGAATGAAACTGTTCCTAGCGTTAATATCTCTTTTTAACTTAGTACCATATCTCGATCTCAAACAGGGAATATCCTTTAAGGCAGAGCAGATGGGAAGAAATTCTTTTGTCCGAGCTTCCAAGGAAGGCGCCCGCGGTGCAATAAACTTTGAAACGCAGGGTTAATGAAAATGCTGGAAGTTTAATTAAAAACAGAAATGTAAATAAAGCCTTTTAAGCAAAGAATTCTATTCCGACGTCGGCCCCGGGTAGAGGTGAAAGAAATGACCCGTCGTGGCTCGCGAGATGCGGAAGTTAAGCCGGCATCTTTCATCCCCACCATCTCCATTATTTTCAACCCTTGCGGAGCCAACAATTCATGGACTGCCTGTTTTAATTATTATCTCGTGGAAGAGGATAAAGCACAGCGGCCGATAGCTTTTAGTTAATCACGAAATTGTCTGCTCAACGAATTCAAGCAACGAGTTTTCTTTTACGAGAGAGACGGTCGAAGAAAGAAGAGCGAAATTATTTTCACGAGAGCTTTCGCGTTTTCCGTAGAAGACGTGAAGGAGAGGGTGATTGCAGGTAAGACGCGGCATAAGTTTCGAGCGCGAACCGCGCCTCTAACGATATTTACCCTGGCCCCTCGGCTTGGACGAAGTATGACGCCTAAATGTGCCAGGCTTACCGGTATAATTAAAAGCAAACTCTCGCCGTCGGAAAGTGGAGCAGGTCGCGATTTTGAAGGCAGTCACGTAAGGACCCTTCGACGTTCCACTGAATCGCGCGCCCCAAGGACGCGTAAATCTTTCCAACAAAGACGAGTCCGGCTTCCAGAGCGTGAGCGTTCGAATCGATAAGGAGATACACGCGTAACTCCACCTACACCTGCCACGTGCATCGCGGCCTCTCTTCCTTAGCCATCTGTTCGTGTCGCGAGTAGTCGCGTGCATCCCGCGGCCGCCTTTCTATTTCCGACCTCTGTCCTATGCGGCTTGGTCGAATGTCAAGGTTGAGCCCCCGATGGTCGCAGGCAGCTCGTAAATTCGTGACGAGAGGTAGCGAATCGCGGTAGGTATGTAATCGCGGCTAGAATAAAAGGCAGCTCGGCCGCACAGCATCGAACTGTTTAACCACCGGCGAAACGAGGAGGGACCGGAACACAGTTTTGGCAGCGTTTCAGGAAAGTCAAATGTCACCTGGTGGATTTCACCGCAGCAGCTGCGATATCGCCCAAGGTTGCGCAACGATCGGCAGGTGAGAAAAGGCGTATACACTTTCGGGTATCCTTGGTCTCCGGCTCCCTCGGGGTTGACCCCGAGAAGGAACCCTAGGCGGTGCTAAACATTCATCCCTCGCGATGGCGGTGGACGATTGATGCTCGCCATGCCGCCAACTGAATTACCGCCGGCACTCGTTTCGCGAGAACGCGCCACGGGGGTATAAATCAATTCTTCCCGGCGGCCTGGCGACCATAATTTCCTCGGGAAATTCGAAACATGTTTTCCTCTCCATCGTATACAATGGTGTAACTCGAATCTAGCAGCGTCCTTGTCGTTCTCACCTGCTGCTCGTTCGTTCGGCGATCGCGAGGGAATGCCGGGGGCTGATAAAAAGTTGCATAACTCTTTTTCTGGCTGCGATACGCGGTTTCGCGATCACGAGACTTGACCTCAGTTCCCACGGAGAGGGGACAATGGAGAAAAGATCACTGGTGAAACAGAGTCGGTCAATATTCTTTACAAACTACTCCCACGCGCGGTGTATCGCATCGGGTAGCGACCTGGAGAGAATTCTGGCCGCGCAATCTAAACACTGCATCCTCCGCGCTCCTGGCTGGTAGATGCTGCGAGCATCGCCAGGCGCAAAGTCACGACAGGATGATATCGCGTATAAAGTAAGCGACGCAGCCTCCGGCCACTTTCAGACAGAATTAACGCCGCGGTGAGTTTCCAGGCTAGTTACCGGGGCTAACTCGCCGTATCTGCGACGATAAGTTACGCCGAGCCCGAGAAAGAGAAAGCCGGCTGTGCAATGGTAAGGCACGATGAAGTAGGATAGCAACAGACCCCGGTTACCAGAACGGTATTTACTCTCTATTTAACCATTGAATTTATTTCCCGGCATTTCGCAACTTTACACCGCTCGTTATCCCGTTGATGACGCGGCTCGATAAGAGTGAGGAAACAGTTTTAAATAATTGAGCGTACCAGCCAGCGGCGGTTTTCGAGGCGCATCGGGACGGCGTGCAAATTGCGAGCATCTCCGTTGGTAAAATACACCGGGAAACTTTCCATCGTTCGTTGATAAATATTTCATGGAATTAAATATTTAACTCGTAACCACGCCCGATAACTGTTCCACCTGAATTTCCCTTCGGCTACTTTGTTATCCCCCCCCCCCCCCCACACCCCACGGCCACGTTCAATAATGCACCGTCTTGACGGGCATTATTAAGAATAGGCGCGACGGTAATTTTACATATCCGATTCGCGAGGTTCAACGTTCCAACAATTGCCCGGCGTCTGCGGCTGCTCTAATTAAGGTCAAAGAGAACCGCGCGAGTGCATTGTTTATTTCGCTGCACTTTCCCCTCGGATTTCCAGCGGCCTACGTCGCGTCACGCGGAGCTAGTCAAATTTACCGTGGAACAAGATGAAGGGATCGCGTTCGCGGCTGGCTGCGTTGAATGCATTTTCCGGGAGCGCGATGCGTGAATTAGGCGTCGCGACATGGAGGAGGACAAGACGCGACGGAAATAGGGGAAGGACAGGTGAACGGGAACGGAGGGAGGCAAAGAGAGCCACACGCCATCTCGACAAATTGAGTTTCCCTGCGAGCGGTCCGCGCCGTGACTTTCTTCCTTCCGCGGGGAACGAGAAAAGCGGCGGGCAAGTACGACCGTGAAAACGGAAACGAGATTTCGGCCCGCTGCTCTCCGCCACGGACGTTTCGATTTTACCCTCGATCCGATCTCGCCGATAGACCCGCGAGCCGTGCCCAGCTACGACGTCTATGCCATTAATCGGCAAACAAAGAGGTCCCCAAAGAAAGAGGATAAAGTCTCGCTCTTCGATTTCCTAGAACGACAGCCAAGGGTAAACGGGTGATTCGCTTTCAACTCACTGCGCTTTATTGCACGGAAATTCTGTGATACGATTTTCAAAATAGATCTGCTGCATTTTGTTGTTTCGATTGTCTCGCGACGGCCGAGAATCTTCCCGGGCGGGAGTAAAAGTCCGACCGGACTCATTAAAAGGGTAACAATCGGGGGGTGAAGCGAATTCGCCATCGCGCGAAACACGATAAACTCCCGCAAGTAAATAAAGAGGACGCTAAAAGTATTAAATAGGATACTTTGCGCCGCCGTTGAAGAATAATTCAGCAGCCAGGCGTGAAGCGGAAAAATCTAGACACAAAGGAGTGGCGGTAAGGAAAACTAGGGTGCAGCCGAAGTCAGAGCAAATGGCGCGATATTTTCCCCCGAACAGCGGAAGAAATAGGTTTTTTTGCGCCCGCGAGAAACGTGCGCGCACCGATTGCATAGCTTGGGTCGCGTGTACACGATGGAAATTGCATTGTGCAATATTGAGACCGGGGCTGCGGCTGTTCCTGGCTGAAACTGGTCGCTCGCCCCGTCTACTTTAAACAGTTATACTTTATAGCGGCAGTTCACCCGCGGGACCGCGGTTTTCCATCCGAAAACTCGGGACACCGCAACCCGGCCGTGAACCGCGCCGCGGAAACTTCGATGCTGATTCTTTATATTTCACGCCGGCACGATTTTCCCCCGCGGCCGTTTAACTTTTTTGCCGCGGTTCCCGCGTTAAGGGTGACCGCGCTGCGCACGTGAATCGGTCGACACCTCGATCGGCAAAGCCTTTCTACTTCTGACCATTTTCCCATTACGCCGATTTTCCGATACCGTGGAACATTTGTTTCCGCGATTGTGGCTGCTCGTTAGGAAACGTTCGACGATTTTTAATAATGCCGGGGAGGATTTCCTTTAGCAGAACTCTGCGCGAAGAAATGTTCCCGCGATTCCTGCCGCAAGGTCGCATCGAATAATGCAGCTTTCAAGGGAAACGTTCTTTGTTTTTTAGACTTAATTGTAAAAAGACCAGCGACTTTAGAAATCCCTCAAATTTACCGGTGGTTAATCTCTCTTTAAAAAGCGACACGAAGCGGCCGCTTCGAGGTGACGGAGTACGCAAACTTTCGTTCGAAAATCATGTCGACTTTATTCCGTAACTCTTGAATCGCATCTTCCCACACGTTGTGCGTGTACCGTTCCAGCTCGTTCCTTGGCAGATTTGAATTCTATCCACTTTCTTTAAGTTAAAACTCTATTCTGTATTCGCTCGCCTACCGTTTGCTCGGGGAATTTCACTAAAGCGTTCTTACATCCAAAGAAAAAATCATACCTGCAGTCGTAACTTCGTCCACAGTAATTACTATGCAAACGGCAACATTACAGGAACGAAATGTAAGCAGAAGTGTATGAACACTGCGATGAATCGGCATCGACTGTTCTTACGACCTCGTGCCCAATAACTGAGACTGCCGCCCGACTGCGATCGATGTTATCATCGCTCGTCGCCCACTAAATATTTCAGAATGCAGGCGGATCCTCGTTTCACATCCTTAAGCTCGTTTTAAGCCACCCTTGGCATCGTCAGAGGCAAGTGCAAATCGATTCGCGTGTAATTCAAGAACCGTGACGCGGTAATGTCGACGGCCTTGAGCTAGCCGCGGAAACAGAAGGGGATGAAATAATTAATGTACTTTAAGCGAACGGCGACTTTATTCTAAGGGAAACGATCACGCGAAACTCGAATGAATGAAGCCGAGGGTTATAGGTCGTCCTATGGAATTCCGTGGCAGCTAAAACTTTGATCGAACACACGATGTATCGTTTAAACGGATCTAATCAATCATGATAAGCTGTGTACGTCACACGACGAACGTATGTAGTTGAATGTACACAGGACTGAGACTTCTGACGATTATGCAAACGTTACTATAGGAACGTTTGAGTTCCAAAACTTTCCAAGGAAAGTTTTTCGGTTGAAAAATGTAAAGAAACGGCGTACGCATCGAAACATATTATTTTTCATTATCGAATATTGCTCGAGCCACGCCTGGCAAATATATAGGTCTACCGAAATGAGTGGAACGAGATATACAGGTCGCGATTCGCGTTCGCCAACGAGGTTGACAAAATATTCGAACGTTTTCCTGTTCAATAGAAAAAAAAAAGAAACTCGACTGCCACGGGTAAAAATCTAAGGGAGTATGTATAAAAAAATGTTCGCGGACCGAATTTTCAGTTCTTCCACCGGCGCGATGCTTAACAAACGACAAAACGCGTTCGTGTTGCATCTCTGAATTCGCGATTTAACGCGCGTCTAGCTTTCCGCATGGTCACTGCGTTGTTAAATTGCTTCCACTCGGTGTTCGCCCGGCATTCCCGGAGATCCCGGTCTACAAAAGACCGAGCGTGGAGGAAAATAAGGAGGGGAACGGGAGGACAAGGCGATTTGCAGAGGAATCGGAGTGTATGTGCCTGCGCGTCGAAACTCCCCCGGGAGTGGAAACGGGGATTTAAGTTCCGTCCGATTCCGCGTCGACGCATCTCGAATTTAAGATCGTCGGGAGAAATCTGCTCGTTACACTCTGGGCCCCTTCACGAATGGGCGGATCGAGCTGGCGGAGTTGCAGCTTTCCCGGCAACGATCGATCTCCTAATTATTCGCCGGCTCTTGACCGTGCTCCACCCCCGGTGATGCTCGAAAGACACGACTGCCCTCGGAGAGTCCGAGCAGAATTCGTCTGGCGTCGTTTTTCCGATTTCCTTGCTCGTTGGAACGCGCTATTTACTGTTTTAGCGTTAACGATAGGCGATTAAAAAGAATTAGAAAAATGAAAAATATCATGTTCAAGATCGAAGGGGGTTCATAAGTAATAATTACAGTACTGCATTCAATCGGAAGGGAAAGACACATAGTCGCAAACGAACTCACAGAAAGGAACTTTCATCGGTCCGCTCCAAAGCAGAAGCGTACCTACGACATCACTCGTTCGCAACCGCTTATTAGCATTCTTTGATTTTCCCCAGTGCAAAGTACCGGCGGCGCGTACGCATCCAGTTGCTCCATTTGTTTTCGCTCGTGTCTCCCCTCCGGGTAGAGCCCAGTAAATCTTTTCGCATTCGGAATTGCTACGCTCCGTGCGCAAACGGTATGAAGACGTCGCGGAAGGAGTTGGAAAAATAAATGAGCGATGTAGTCGCGAGCAAAGGGGGAGGGAAAAGTCGACTGTGCGCCGCGGTTTAAAACGCAGAGCCGAGACGGAGGAACGAGAAGGCGACGCGAACCGTGGGCTTCGCGCCTGGGAAAAGTTGGCCACTCCACATTTGCACGAGCATTCGTCTGCTTTGTGCCGCTGGTTATGTTTACCCGTTGCAATCGCACAAATATACGCCGGGCAAACAGACCAAGAAAGCATTGGGAGACAGCCGTTTTCTTGGAACCATGTAAACTGTAAAGGATGAGAGCGAATCGTGGGGGGGCAAAGCTCTGCTTCCGTCGTGCGACGTGTCAAGTCGAATGGATTAACGATCTCCGCTGAATATTTGCGAAATCAATAAATCTATTCACTTGTGTATTTAGCGCGGACAGAACTGCAAGAATTCACCGGCTTCTTATTATTTTTCAACGAGCATCGACGTTCTCTCATATGGCGCGCTATCTCCGATAAATATGTTGTTGGGTGTCGAAGAAATTGTTCAGGGTTCGAGCGTCCCCGTATTATTCCAGGGAAACGTGTAAACCCGTGGGAAAGCCTGCCGTCCGCGGTAGAAACAGCGAACAACTCCCGTAGCTATTCGGTGACAGAAGGATCCCGTTGTCGTCGGCGGGCTAGACGACAGAGTAATCGTTTAATGGATATATCGGTTCCTTTCCACTTGGATCCACCGATCCGCTCTCACGATCCCTCCCCCAAGTTATTTCGAAGGTTTTTCCGGATCGCTTAGCGGAGTAATACACGGACGCATAACGCGGAGGAAAGAGGAGTGCCCTCTTGTTCCGCGGAAAGCCTCCAGCCGCAAATCGGGCTGAAGCTCGCGGCTTTCGCGGTGATCCATTTCGATTTCCACGGGGAGCAAAACGATGAACTCTCTCTTCTTGTCGCATTGCCATCCGGAGACGATAGCCTTACATTACATTGCCAAATATTTCCATCCCTGCCTTGTATGCGCAAATGCAAACACCTATTTACATTCCCCGGCACAACATTTACCTGACCACTCTAAACACTCGATGTCCCGTATTCGCCGCATATGAGATGGAAAAGAAGCACGTCGGGTACTATAAGTCCGCCGAGGGAGGATAACAAGAAGGCATTTGCATTGTCGAGCACGCCTAACGATTATTTACTGCGGCTTCTTGTTTCGCGAGAAATAATCGTCCGTTTCGGCGAAAGGAACGATTTACCCCGTTGTCGCCGGAAGGAGGGACGCCCTCCGTTCCCCGGCAATAATGAATCCTTGTTCGTTGCATTTTAATTGCCGGCTCGTGGACCGAAAACCCGTCCGTTCGACCCCGAGGGGAAAAATAATGAAATACGGTGGGGGTGTTGATTTGCCGGTGCTCGATGCGGCCTCGGGGTTCGCTTCGATCGTGCCCTCGAGATTCAACGCGGAAGTTCGTTTTCGCGGCAGCAACTTTTTGCGTCGCGGCGTTCTCTCCGCTTCGATATCGTTGATTCCGCTGGCAGAGCATCGGCGATTATAAATTCCCGATGAGTCGCGGAACGATTTATAAATCGACGCCGCGTTTACTCCCGTCGGAGATATGGACGAACACGCCACTCCTTTTCGATCGTTCGCTGGAAAAGATGCTCGAGCGTCGGAAGTATTGATCTTCAGTGAACGCGACGCTGAATAAGCGGTTGCTATTTCGCCTGTGCCATCGTGCTTTCTTATTATCGCGATGAACTACGGCCGGTGAATGTTCGCTAGGACCGGCAAATATTGGCCCGCAGTGACAAAGGGTTAATCAGAGCCGGCCCGACCGTGGACAAATTGCTCATTGTGGTGCATATACACTGGGCAGTCTTTAAACATTCCGTTTCGGCCACTGGCTGAACGTTTTCCCACCATTTTTGCACAGGATTAACAATTAAATGAATCCCATACAGCAAATAAAATAATATTCCCATTAGCAGATAATATACTCTGTACTTACTAAAATTACAGGACTTGATAGTCGAGTGCAATTTCGTCGAACAGGAAACACAAGGTAGACAGTTTCACTTTTGATCGGCACGCTTCGATACTCGCGAGCGCAAACCGATCGTTCGCGGGATTAACCGGACACGTTTCCATGGACGATCGATCAAAAGATCTATCGGGCAGCGCTGCCGAAATCCAGTCCAGTGAAGCCCAATGGCGTTTCGTCCCACTTCGTTCCCCTGCCCCTGTGAGAATTGATCTAGCCCGCGCGTGTGCCTCTATTTCAGAGAATTTCCGTGTCACTGGCACGCATAGTCTACCCTTTCCAATCCTGTCTCTCTCTCTCTCCCTTTGGTTCTGCATTCGCTACTGCATCTGTGACTGCTGTTACGATATTAACGAGTGATCGAATTGCTTTCGAGCTAAGCCTTCCGACTACCGTTTGATCGAATTTGCGGTCATTACGTGCATTACACCGACGAACCTGTTGGAAACAAAGAGAATATTCCCTCTATAGGCTCCTATGGATATTCGATAATTTTTTTAACAGTAGTTCCTTGATCGATACGTCGAAATGCCGAGAGTAATATTATTGTTTAGTCCTAGTAGTCTATTTCTTAATATTCCGACGGTAAGGATTGGCGATTAAACATGAAACATTGCAGACGAACGGAAGTATTTCTCCACCCGGCAAGGTGTTCAGCCCTTCACGCGGAAATGAATCTCTCGTCGTGTCATTTTATCCCGAAGCTTCGCGAGGGATCGCGCGAAAAGACCCGGGAATAAAGTATCCAACGGAATCGCTAATCCGGCTACAAACACGCCCGATATTGAGCCACCTGTTTGCACCGGCCGCAATGTTTACGATGCAACAACCACTCCAGGAGAAGCAAAACGCGATCGGCTGAACGATATTTTTAATAAAGCGCCGGACTGACGCGTCGCTGACAAGGAGGATGAGGCTGTACACGAATGCGATTATCCCTCGCGCTATTTCATTGCATTCTCACTCCGTTCTTTTTCGCTCCACGATTTTCTATTTTTTTCCTCTCCACTTTTATGTTTTGCGGTACGGCTGACAAGGATTGCGACAAATTTCACTAGGAGGTAGCCGCATGAATCGATTGCGCTGATTAGAAGAGTGATATCGCGACGTACTTAACAATGTTGCGCGATTGCAGAAAGATTACGCGATGCGTGTGAAGTGCTGACGTGAAAGGCAAGTCTGCGAGCTGTGTTCATGAAATGCGTTTTAACTCTGCTCGCAGGAGGACCTATACGTGTAACCAGTGTACCCGATCAGTCCAACTCGCCCCGATAAACTGAGCTTGGTCTCCCCCGCGTTTCGTTTGTCTATTTCGTTGAACGAAACTTCGTCCATAGATTGTATGTAAATGCTCCGTAATGTATATCGAGGGTGCAGGATTTGCGTTAGGGTGGATCAGCACGTAAACCTGAACGGATACACATGGCGGGGCGTGTCGCCAGAGGCTCGGCAGTAGGGTGTCACCCAAGAATCGTAGATTTCGGTCGTGTCTTATCGCGAGGGAGTGATAGCCCGCGGGGCCCACGCCGTTCAACCTCCCACGACCCGCTCCGAGGAGTCCGTTCTCGAGCGTTTCGCCACGTGTGCAATATTAAAGACCGTCTTCAAAACGACCGACGCCGTCGCGTTCTACGTCGTCTGCACGGGGCGCGGAGTGCACCCCCTTTTTGCGCCCCGTTAACGTGAGGAGATTGAATCGAACGAAACAACGTCATACTTGCCCGAGACTTTCGATGGACGGCTGATGAGTTGCAATGCGTGGGCTCGTAATGTATGCGACGGCATGGCGCGACGATAACGTCGGGTTCCACTGACCACGATCGCACTCTGATCACTCGAGAAACGAGAGACGCACAGTAATGACTAGTCTCTCATCCGTTTATAATTAATGGAACTGGAAGAGTAAAAGTATTGGCAAGATCCAAGTCTGACTTGGTGTATCGGCCACTCTAAAAACTACCGTCGTTGCGACACGCCGGGTCAAATGCAGCGGCGTAGCATTCTGTGGATCTGTAACCACTTATATTCCATTCGGGAAAAAAGTGAACTGTCTCAAGAACTTCACGATGCGTCCTTGGCGAAAAATATTCTTTCGAACTTTCTCCCCGTTCCCCTAACGGTAATAAAATAAAGTTGCAATTACATTCGCATGATCCAAGCATCGGGGATAGAGACTCAGATCGCGATTCAATGGACGTCTACGTCGTTGGCCAGCCTTCCTGACCGCCTTATACATATATACGTATACAATCGCGACTGGTTCCCCGCGCGGCTGACTCTCGTGCCTGGCTATGTCTGAATACCCGGCAGGCTCGGCGCGGCGGGCAACTGCATTGCAGTACCTCCTCCATATGCCAGACAGCGTGCGCTCGCAGAAGGAGTTCGCACCGGCGGCTGAAAGGGATGGAACGAGGCCGGTCGCGATTTATCGAGCCCTTGAATTTCGAGCGCGGATCGCCCGCGAGTGGCTGGCCACCCCGCTGCACGGCTAATTGATAATTAAAACGTCGATAGTAACTGGTGTTGGGCTGGACCGAATTGTCCTACGAGCGAACGCGAGAGACCAACGATGACCAATGAAAAAAATGCTCCACGGTCTCCTCTCCGCTTTCGTCGGATTAATAAAGAGAAAGGAAAGCGTCGAGGGCAGGTATTTCTCTGGAGTAGGAAGCCAATGCAGAGAGTCAATAATTTCAGGGGATTTTGCAAACAAACCTGTAGGATGGAAGTTAAAAAGATTTAACGAAATTTAGAATTCGGAGGATTTAGGGTGGATTCAGCCCAGGGAAAAGCGGAAGGGACTGAAAGAAGAGGGAAGGATGGGGTGGTACCGGTCGGGAAGGTGATACATATTTTTCGAGAGAAAGGTTGGCCCGTGGCAATTTTGCCACGCGTGTTTTCCCCAAGATTTATGTCCGCCCGTGCCACCGTTTAACGACGTCTTCTGCCGTCTACGGTTATTATCGTGCTCGTTTCCGTCGGCGATGCGTCGCCGAAAGTTATCATCCGATAACCGTCTGCCCCTTCCGGCATCCGCGCGATGCCGTGCGAAAATTCCACGAACGTTCTTTCCTGGTGAATCCGCGCGCGTTACCGAGAGCTCCTCTCGGCGACACATCATCCTCGCGTCTCGCGGGCCCACGAAAGCATGCCGCTACGCGGTGGCTGGTATTAAAAATAGAACGTGCAAATTTATGATCCCCGTCTGCCCGTTAAATTTCTTCCCACCCTCGGCGTGGGGCGCGGTACGCGACGAGAAGCAACTTCTTCGCCGAGGACAATGTAATTCGACAACGATTGCCGTGTGAAAAGACCAGATTATGCTGTATATTCTACAATAAAGTTCGCCGAAATATTCAAGGCAATGCGTGATAGCTTCTTAACTCATTGATACGTATCACTCGTTACTTGAGACGTAGCGAGGCTCGTTAGGGGATATAAACTGGAAGCTGATCGCAAGGGCCGTCCGTCCAATCGTGCGAGAATAAACGGTGAAATTGACAGCCGACCATTTGGAATTATTATTCCACTTGTCGGCCGGATGACAGCCGCGTCAAGTTTCCGTCGTTTGCGGAACTTCGGGCTTCGTGAGCAGTCCGTCGCCCGTGTCATTTGCTCGAGAAACGTGGCAAGACGCTTTCGGATGTCATCGTGACGGCACGACGATGGGGCCGGGTCGACGCGGATGACAATTACCCCGGATCCCATTATCGCTGGCAAACAGCGTAATTATCGATGACGAGAGGGTTCTAAACGCTTCGCGCCCGACTTGCTTTACGACGGGAATTATACCGGCTGAGAAGGCTCGCGAGAGCAACCGCCGGGGTTACATCCAATTTCTCGGTGACCGCCTCGAACGTTACGGTCATTCGGGAATTGAATAAAGTCGCGTAACAGCTTGAAACACGCGTTGTACACGCGGAATCATTTCCCTGGCGCGGAGTTGCAGCTCGCGAAGGTTTCCCTCGCTCCCGCGGAATATCTATTCCCCTTGTTTGCCCAAATCCCCGTAAAAAATTACGAGCGGCCGTTAGCGAAGTAACACGGGACGCGCTTTAAACTGCGGAGGTTACGAAAATGAACGGAGCTGAATCCTCCGGCGAAAGGGGAGAGCCATAAAGAAAAAAAGACGCGAGTCGTGAATGCGCAACCCTTTCCTTGCACCATCGCGGCTGCGCTACGGGAACTCCTGCAAGGATCGTTTGGCAGCTGTACGCAAATTTTTATATTCCCTTCGAAGTTACAACTGACGAAGCTTACAAACTGATCGACGCACGGCCGTGAGAAAAGAATCTGTTTTTCTTTGGCGCGTCGACCGATGGTCAGCTGCAATTCCGCGGGAACTCCGGCCGGCGTAGTAGCGAGTACACGGTTCTAGTCGTCGCCGAGGTAATTGCGTGTTTATCCGCTCGGCTTAATTACGTGTCCGCTTGTCCAGCTGCAGGTGGTAAATTTCGTCCACCACCCCCCTCTTTACTACGCCTCCGTGTCCGTGCTCGCCGGATGTCCACCATTTTACGCAATTACGGGCGCACAGCGTCTACTTTCCCCATTATCGGCTACTCGACCATATTAATTCCATTCTCGCGTTAATCGGCCATTCCGCAGCTCGAAGGCATCGATTTCGAGCTATCAGCGGCGGAGAATAGAGCGGGTTGTTTGTTGTACACCAGCGGAACTTAACTTAATCAAGGAGGAAACGTTATTGACTGTGAAATATCTGCGGCGGAATTTTGCAGATTCCTCGGCTTCGAAACTAGTTCGCTTCATAATTTGATTACGCTCTTTTGTTTAAAGTTCGTTCGGCTCACGATTACAGAGCTAGCGCGTCAAAGGAAATTCCTGGCATCGCTTGGGAGCGTTCGACGCGAATTCTTGAGGCTTTGCTGCCGCGGAAAATGAACCGCCGGGTCGTATGCTCGCGACGGGATTCACGGGCGACACTTGAGTACAGTAGCGGGAATAACGAGCAACGAATCGGCGAAACGAATCGTTGGACAATTAAAAACGGAACTTCGGGACAGAATAATTGAGGCATGGACGGATAACAAATAACGCATCCGCCACGAAGCAACGAGCTTTCACACTCTTTCACGGCGAAATAAGAAACCCTCGAAATTTGTTCGCGCAAGAACTTCTTCTTTTCACCTGAATCCGTGGCGGAAGTTTTTCAATGAACCTTAAAGCGCTTGGCCTAATTTCCCGATGAATGGGGTTGCCGCATGAAAACAGTCCCGACTCGTTCTATTTTTTTTTCCTTCCTCCCATCCCCCGCCACCGCCACCCCCGCACTGTCCTTTAACATCGCGTTGCACATGCAACCGCAACGTGGGAACGAGCAAAAAGAATCGCGGTTGAAAGGAAACTCGGCGCTGCCGAGCTCAAGCTACCGGGCTGCTGACAATCCGTTCACTGAAACCGGAACTTTTCAATGGGAGTAACAATGCGCGAAATTGTGCGCGGCATAAAACCGCGAAGGGCACAAAGCCGCCTTGTTCGTTCTTATGTTTTTATTTTCTTCCGACACCAGGCTTTCTGCGTTAATCGTCGGTAAAAGGAAAGGGGGAACTCGAGTTCTCGATTTCTCCGATACCGTCTGCGGAGAGAAATCTGGCAGGACTGGAAAGAGTTCGGCAATGGATTCCCGGAGAGAGCGAACGCAGCTTACAGAGCGCGAGCGTAATTAATTACGGAGACGGCGACAGTTCTTCTACTTTACTTTGCAAGCTTCCTCGCCGCTTGAGATATTGCGAGAATTAATGAGAAACCGTACGCCCATGGGACGCTTCCCTGTTCGTTTATCGAAGCAACAAAGCTGATCCTTGCACCGCGGAAACAACCTCGTAAGGAAAAGTTAAAGATAAAGGGAAATTGCAGGAACATTCTTCTTTTTCCCTTTCGACGGGGATCCCTTTACCCGAGAAGGGAATAAGAGTGGAGAGTAACGAAGAGCGGACTGCGTGCGCGAGTTTAAAGGCTAGAAAAACGACGGAAGTGCGGTTTAATTACTTCGGAAGTGGTGCGCGGCGGTGAAGTTGGATCGGCCTCGTTAATGGAAGGGTAAATATCAGAAGCGGGTAAGCATCTCGGAGCGTTAAAGATTCAGTCCTAGCGGAGTGCTTCAACTTTTAAGTGCACCCGCCGCGACATAATCTGACATTTTGTATCAGCGGCTCGAAAAGCACCGGTCTATGACAATGTTTGCAACAATCGCTCCTCCAGAGAACTTTGCCCATCGTTCACGGTACAACTTACCGGGGGGGTAACCTGTCTTTCGTTTGCATTGCTATTAACCTTCATCGAAGCACGATAAACCAATCGTCGTGTTCCACTTTTCGTTTTCCTTCCCTTTCGAAATGGGTCTCCTTCGATCGATCGGACGAGCGCTTTAAACCAAAGAACCGAGTCGATTCCGCGGGATTTCATGGTAAAACCTGTGTGGTAAGGTGGATTATATCAACGCGAGCGTCCCGCTCGTTTCTGGAAATATCGCAGCTGCACCAAGCCAGAATTTCGTGCAAGGTTACTCAGTTTTTTTTTCGAAAGGGCTGATCTTAACAATTCTCTACTGTATTAGCACTCTAATATATTAACAATTTCCACGGCTCTGCAGAATGAAACTAAACTTCCCATTAGCCGATCCTGGGACAAGCTGCTGCTTACAAGATTTATTATTTCTGCTCGAAGAACTTTAGTAGTTCGATACACGCTTCCTCCGCGATTGTTCGGCACACTCTGTCTTTAAAGCAGGGGTACAATTTGTCCGACGAAAGCTTCTTCCTTCCGGCGGAACTTGTTTCGAAGAGCTTGTACTTTGGAAGCGATATTGCAACGACGAAGGCTCTAGCGGGCGATTTTCACGTCGAAATTTATACATCGACGTGTCGTCGAGGAGCGTCGCGACGTGTGGACTGGCCAGGCGTGTAATAATTGCGTGAAGGACAACACTGTCCGGTTAACGACGTTGCTTTAAATCCGTCGAATCGTATTGTCCAACGGTACAGCTGGAAGACTCCAGAAGGGAAATCGTCCGCTTTTCGAAACGTCGACTGTTCGTACCGTAGTAATTGCGTTCAGGCGGAGAATAAACGAACAGCGGAATGCTCGTCTCGAACGCTTTCGGGAAATAATTGTTTCGCCCGGCTCGCTAAGACGCGCCCCGTTTCGATGAAACGGAACTTGAAACTGCTATAATTTCAAGCGACAATGCCAAGCGAGCTTCAATCAAACTGCTGCAAAATGCGCTTCGTTTATAAATAACATTCGCCACTCGCTTCTGAAATGATACCAAGCTGAGCTCGAGAGAATCGAACCGGTCTATCTGGAATAATAATTTCGTAAACGTCTAGAACGTCGCGGGGGAGAGCGACGCGAGTAAAGGGAAAGCCCTTGCAGAACATGCGACTCTATAGTGATACGAGCAAAGTTGCTAAGACGTTGCTTCACTGCCGGGTCAGTGTATATGTACGTATGTATGCAACGTCGACGAGTTCCCGTGCGAGGATCATGAAGCGACTAGGGCCAGGGTTCATTAAGCGAGATAAGACTGGTTAGAGTGGAAACAGAACGGATCTCTTTCAACCCCTCCGTTCACTCCGTTGCTCCGTTTTCTCCGGCCACAAGTAAAGATCGAGAGACGTTTTAATGTTTTCCATGATTTCTTCAATTTCAAATGTCAGCTACAAATAAATCCTGCTACTTCGCGGCAGTGTACTAAAATTTGCCAATACTCTGCGAGGTATTCTTGAACGTTTAAAATATTAGCCTTCATCCGTTCAACCCGCCTATTTGCTACCCGATACACGATCCGCCCCTAAATTTAGAGATACGATAAAGCAGAGCACGATACGGCTGGCGCTCGTCGTCATTAAGGCGTAATTGAGAATCGATAGTCGATCATCCAGTGGGCCGATATCGGTTCGCTCCTGATTTTAATAAGGTGACATCATGACGGGGCGGGGATGGATGGACTACCCTTCTTCCTCATTTATATACACCAGCACTATCGTATGCTTCTCACACGCCGCGCCGGGGTTATTTTAAGCGGAGCTTGTTTCACTGAAATTTCCCAGCGATACGCGCGCCTCCCTGGCAAGAAGCCCGTAAATTGAAAAATCAACGATACACCGTATGTTGTTGTTCACTCGTCTCATCGCTCTCCCCCGCCCGCAGCGATTATATTTCAGCCACCCTTTCGTACGAAATAGAGCATCAAACGGCGATTCTAAACGCGTTGTATGTAATTTCAGTAATAACCGAGGATCTTTAATGAACGTAACCGAATTAATAAGACCGTCGTGCGGATCGACAGTCCCGTTGTCTGTCGTCCGCGTTTCGCCACTAATATGCGGCAATGGCTCAAGCTTCGTAGAGGTATTCGAAAATTCCAGGGAACACGAAATGCGTTGTCGATTCGAACGCGCTTATTAAACTGTTCTGCACTTATTAAATCGAGTCAAAATATTCGATACATAGCGAAATACGTATGCTGGCCATCCTGAATCGTAAATGACGAGAGATATATACATTGTTTCTCCCGTTGCGTCGGCGATACCTTGTACTTCGCATGGCTGGTGCGTTTCGTCTCGTTAGCGGCACGTGACAGTTTCGCCCCGCTTATTACATCACGATTAGTTTCCTGCTCGATGCCGCATTTTGATTACGCCGAGTATAATTGGCCCGGTCTGATTACGGGGCATTAGCCACCGCTTCGTCAAAGATAGCCGTGCCGATATGTAAGTGTGCACTTTTATTTATAACGCTCGGCACTCGGAAAATGCGAATCGATCTTTCTACGGTTCAATTGAATTGCAACGCTTATTAAAGCGACTCCAAGTCAAATCTCGAACGCGACAGAATTTAATGCATTCTGCGAGAAGTGGTGGGAAACTTTTTTCGACCGCGAACGTTCCAAGAGAATGAAGAAAAGTCTAAATAATTGATACGTCGATAGGGAGTTTATTTGAGTCGATGAGAAATCGCGACGAAGGATATATCGAGAAAGACAAAAATACCAATCAATTGATCGACTTACCCAATCAATTGATTCCTCATCAACCATCTCGGAAGGAACACTGTGTACGTAGGCGAGGCAAAAGCGTGACTTCCTTCGAGGAGAAAGGATCAATCGTGTAGCGGGCAGTGGTGGAAAAATCACGGGTAAACAGTCTGAACACGTTTGAGGAATCGTTACGTTGATCGACTAATTAGACGCGGTAACCATTAAGGGGGAGGAAAAGGCTTTTCGCTCCTGTAGAAGGTACACGCCGGTTCGATGGCGTAAGAGGAAGAGAGAGAGCAAGGGTGCACGATGAATCACCCTGGGTGATTCGCAAGCCCCAGACCGATCAGCCACACTGGCCCTGGTTAAAATTCCGCGGGCGTGTTGCGACTTTACAAGGGACCGAACAAAGATCCTCGCGCTCCGAAGCCTCCAACACGCCTTGCCTCTCTCAATTAACGCTCCCAAGTTGCGACGAGTGTCCAACGTGAGACGAAGCGGGCAGCGTCCCGCGGAAATTGCCGGGAGATTCGAACTCCAATAACGCGAGAGCCGGCCTCGAGTTGAAAGGCGAGCACAGCTTCAGTCCCGGCGGAGATATTTTTCAAATCCGACAGCAAGGGAGAAAGGGAGTCGCGGACTAAGGCGGCCTGATTTTACGATTCATCGCGTAGACGTATGAGTATATTAAATTCTATGCGCGCCAGGCGAAGGTACGGGAGAGTCGTACCTAGTAATACACACGTTGACACGAGTTTACAACGAAATTATATCGCCGACGGAGCAACGGCTGATCACCGTCATTACGCGGTAACGATCTATCGTGCCGAGAATAGGATCGAGCGCGGCCAAATTGATAATTGATCCAACGAGATTACTACGCTTATGTAGCACGGCAACTTAGCAGCCGTACACCGCGAATTCTCTGCTCGGCTCACCTCTGCATCGGACGTTTTCTTCCAAAGAAACTTCCCTCCGTACAAGAAGGTCTTGTATATCCGTTCAACATTTCCCCCCGTTCCGCCAAGAATAGAAAATTAATTATCGATCGTTTCGGCTTCCGCCTCGTTTATCATTACTCTTGAACTGTATCAATATCGATATCATTAGAGCACCGCTCTTCATCCTCGAATAAACTACAGACACGACCGGGCAACACGGGCGGGAGGGAAATCGTGGAGTTTCAGCGATATTTAACCAGCAATATTCGTCTATTTGTAAACAACGAAACGCGTAGGTGTTGCGCCGCGAGTGCATCCCGCGAGCACGCTCTGAATGCGTGCTCGTTTATGTTTGATCGTGTTAGCCCGCGTCTGGTGTTTCACGTTGCAGTTTAAACATGTTACTGCTGACGTTTCGCCGCTCGCGTTTTCCTTGCTGTTTCGCTAAACTCCGCGCGCCACGTGTAAGCATATTTCTGGCGAGATAACTTTTCCCTTCCGTAGCCAAGTTCCCGTGCATTTGTCCTGGACGCTGCTTCAACGACGCCAATCTACATTCGGCTTTACCACAAATGAATCACTGAAGGAACAAGCTGTTTCTGATTCCGGATCGGCCGGGGTGTATAAAATACCAGGATATTGATAAATTTCCGTTCGTGTTGAAGGTTCAACTTATTGTGGCGGCCACGGGCGAATTCGCGAGAACGGATCAGATCTCGAAGCTCGAGGAATGTTTCGAACCGAATCCGTCCTCGTCTCGGGTAGCCGTGACGAGCTCTAAATCTAGCATGAGACAATTTTGCGGCCTTTGAAGAATTCCTCACGGATAGCACGCACCGGTTCTGTCATCCAATGACCGTTCGATATCTTTTGTAATAACGGCGAGACAAGCGAACCCCTGCCTGCTACCCTCGTTCGCCGTTGTTCAACCCTGGCGCACGCGTTACAACGCGACTTGTAAAATTCGATTGCTCCAGAATCGGAACAACAAAAGGCGGAAGCCTCGATTGTTTCAACCTATTCGCTTCAAAGGAAGCAAAGAAAGGGACGCCCCTCGCGCACGAGAGTTTTAATTCATCCTTACTAATCGCAACGATTGATTAATCCTTTTAACCCACCTGCTATTGTTCCCCGGCTCTGTACGGAAACTCGTGCCCCTATGTTGAAACTTTTGCGAGTTCAATTCGATTCCACGCAATCCATGGGTCGCGCTATTCATCGTTCCAATATTTGTCGAGGATTATTAATTGTTATACATTTGTTACATCGGGCTACGCCCGGTGTTTGGTTTCGGGGTCTTGTTGTCCATTAGAACTTTATTCATGAACGACTATTTGCTTGTAAATTGGGATCGGTGTCCGCGAATTTTGGCCAAGTTCCTTGAATATTCAAGCCCCACAGTGGTCGCTGGTTGAAGCGACGCGACGGGCTGATGTTTAATGTAAACCGACGGCGGCCTCGGCCGGCCAAAAAAAAAAAAGAAAAAATCGTATCAAAGCCCGGGCAAATTGTGATTGTCAAAGCATGAGGCTGACCCAGATTCCCGTCGGTGTCTGATAAAATTTACACGCCCCGCGAATTGCTAGCGTTACTTCGTGGTCAAACAAGGAGCGAACCGAATACGACTCGCGGACTCTTTTGGACGGAACACTAAATTTAAGCGGCCAGCGTGAAGGCATTCTAAGCGGATGTCAACATTGTAATTGACATTGTACCGCCGGTGCAATTTGGAAGAGGAAAGATGCGCAGACGCAAAATTAAATTACGCAAAGATCATTACGGAGGATTCTGTGAGTTCACCCCTTTCCCCGAGGCCGCACAAAATTGGCGAACATCAAAGAAACGAGGTCAGACGTTCAATTCCGTCCCGATCTTAATCTCAATTAACGAAAACAATTCGTCTCACAACAATACCAGGAAAATGAATTGCTTAAATTCAGAAGCGCCGAGGTGTTTTTCTTTCCCTTGGAATAGCCTTTTCATTTATTTCATTACGCGGTCGCTTTAATGAAGCACAATTTCTGGAGAGGCGAAAAGGAAAGGCTGGCAGGAATATTCGAAACCCTCTCAAGTGCGGCTCAAGAATCGAGAATAAATGATATCGCCCGGTGGCATTCACGACGTTTCGCCTCGGCTTAAATTCGACTCCGGATCGACGTAGCAGTCAATCAGTGTTATTCCGTTGACAAATGAACTTCCGCCGTCACCTCTGGCCGGCGCGAACGGGAATGAAAAAAAGAGAGGCAAGATGGAAATGGAAACGCTATGTCGCGAACTTTTTTTTTGTCGCACGCCAGAAACTAATCCCGGGTCGCGGACGTTTGTTTTCTCGAATCGGGCTTCGACCGTTTCTCTTCGCGAGGGGGCGAACGACTGGGAACGGGGGTGTTTAATTTCTGGGCGTGAATTCCGGCTTAACTGGCGTGCACCAGCCTCCTACGACCGTGGCCGGGAAATTCAACGGCGCCAAAACAATCGGACAGACGCGAAAACTGCATCGGACGCGGAATTCGCGCTAATTGTTCCGACGCTTCTCTCCCTCTTCGCCGTTGCACGGTGTGAACGCTAACCGGTCCCCATTCTCCTTTCCCGCCTGCTGGCCCGGTGCTCGAGTTTTGGCTACAATACGGCGACGATTACCGAAACGGACGCAATCTCGCGATTCCTCGACGAGACACCGTTCTTTCGTCGACGCTTAATCGCTGGCAGGATTTCAGCGGATGAATTACACGACTTTCTAAAAGCTGGAATCTCCAAGAACGTGTTCCATATTCACAAAACGGATCTCGCCTCCGCGGAAATTTCTACGCGTGGTCCCGATTACTCGGTGAAGCGTATATTAGATGCTATTTTCGTGCGCGAAGAATTCATGAACATTCGAAACGGTATCCGTGGGTGAAATGGACTCTGCTTTCGTTTCAGACGAAATGTTTGGACCCAAGCGAAGATCAATCTTTCTACGACGATGAATCATCATTACAATTACATCGAGACAGGAGTATTCTTCGCAGCCGTGGAATAAACTCCGCCCCGACGATTCCGTGCAATCCGCGGGAATATTTATCTCGCCCGTTTCCGCGTGCCTGTCCACGCGCGCGCCCGCCGTACGTATTTCCACCGCGCGTCAATTTATTTCTTTCTCTTGCGTTTCTTATACAGCGAAACTTGTAGCTTCCCGCTTATTCCCCTCAACCTCCGCGTCCATCGCCGGAGAACGGATCGTCGTCCTCCTTCCCGCCCTCTCTGCACCGCGTAACAAGAGGAAGCGTCGGCCGTGTTTCATATTTATAAAAGAGTTAATATTTATCCGGCCCCAGGTGGAGATAGCTCTTTACTCGCCCACTTGCCATTGCCGTTTCTATTCCCGCCAAGTTGCATCGCTCACCCTCGCCGCGCGTTTCACACTCGAGTCTATTAAATTTGCCCTTTTCTTTTTTGTTAATTTATCGCCTCACGATTTCTGGGATCAAAAGGAAAAGTATACGTTGGGATCGATTGTGACGATTGGGGATGAGTAACGATGTCGTTCGCAACTTGGAACTCTTTCGCTCGTTCTAAGCTTCTAGAGGTAGTCGCCCTGATCAGATATCAAAGAGATAATTGTTCCCTTTAAAAGTGTCGTCCGCTGCGAGATGAAACTCAATTCAGGAGCAATCGCGGGCAATCGACTGGTCATACGAAATGATTTAAATTATCCCTGGAAACGCGGTGCGCGCGGAACAACGTGTGGGGCGCGCGTATATTATAATTTTACTTTCCCTAGGCGCATAAAGAGCGGCCACGTTATGACCACTGTACAGTACGCTCGCGAGCTCTCTTTCTCTGTATCGCACGCGTACACTTCAGCAATTACGTTATCCTACCCGATTGGTTTCCAATAACGCATTTACCCACTCGAGTGCATCCTCTCTGTGTTATCAAACGCATCAGTTTTCGAGTGCACTCCCGCGCATGCAGCGAAACATTTCATCGATTGCATATTATTCATCGGATCCCGCTTTCTTCCTCCGTTCTGAATTATTCACCGACGTGCAAATATTCATTCCCTTCGAGCGTGCTTTACGCCGCGTGTTTTATCGCAAGCATCAAGCCGGCGAAAGATCGCTCGCTCGCGCATCGAACATTGCTTTCATTATTTGTTCGTAACTCGCCGCTGCGTCGCTGTTGCAAACTTTTTGGAAAATTCGCTCGACGCTTGTCCACCGTTCGACAACCTTCGTTCTCTGTCATTGTGCGAAACGTGGATCGATATCCGTAAATAGAAATCCATCGTGCGATCGACTGGTTCGTCGATATTTTATACAAATTAATCCGTATTTCCATAGAATCTTCTCTCGACAGCATAAACATTTGTCCCATCGATCGCTTGTCCACCGAATCGAATCGACAGACGGTGGGAATCGAATGAGATCAAACAATGACTGTGACGCGACGCGACGGCGAGCAACGAGCACAACTTGAAACTATTTCCTCCCTTGCCCGTGGCGTGTTTGTTGGGTGCAAACCAAAGGCAGAGGCGGGGTTAGCTGTTGCGAGGAATTTTAGTCAAGTCGACGCCTCGAGAGCAGGATCGTTCGAGCGGAACGGCCGAGGGGAGGCTGGGTCGAGGGTTCGATGTCAAGATGATTTCGTTTCAAACCCTCCACCATTTCCAAGCGGGATCACCGAACACTGATCGCCGATTGTTTCAATCGGCTTTACCCACCCGCCGCGCCGCTTCGCGACTTCCATCCTCGCTCGCCGTCCCTGTTCCCCTCTTCTTATCCCTTCGCCGCACCGGAAACTCAATACGATTCGATACGACTTCTGCCCGACGAAGATACGGCAGCCGGGATCGGGG
Source organism: Holcopasites calliopsidis (assembly GCA_023838395.1). Classification (NCBI taxonomy): domain Eukaryota; kingdom Metazoa; phylum Arthropoda; class Insecta; order Hymenoptera; family Apidae; genus Holcopasites; species Holcopasites calliopsidis. Next base: position 2,928,457 of record JALHAQ010000004.1, on the reverse strand, counting down.
AAGCGCGCGAGAAAGGCCAGACGTCGAAATTTCCATACACAGCACGAACTTTCCATAAGTATCGGTGTTCCGTGTATTTATTGAAATCCGCTGTTTCCGAAATCTGCTGTCCTCGGGGGGGAGTCGAACGTAGAGCTTTAATGCACACCCCCCTCATCGATCGCGGAATTTCTACTAATCCACCGTGAGCGGAAAAACTTTGCTGCATCGCAGCTTAAAGCGGACAAACATTATATTCTTCGATATCCCGACCGAAAAGAGATACCGCCTCTTCCTCCTTTGATATCTCTCGCAATATATCGCGATGTACAATTCAAATCGCGCGTCTGCATACGTCGACCCACATTTGCAGTTCCGCTGGAGAAACTGGGAATTCGACTTTTTTCCCTTACACTTTCGTCCTGTTTCCTTGATCGTCTGCCAACATTTCGCTCGCACCTATCCTCCTCCCCTGTGTATACGCATTCCACGGCCGTCAAAGGGTTACTACACCGGGAACCGTGTAGAAATAGGAAGAAAGCCAAAGGACTCGTCGAATTACTTTGATCGGACACGGTTGGGGCATTCTTTCGTCTACCGGATCTCTCTTGGTTATCAAGCTAAACGGGAAGAGAAGAAATTCACCAGCGATCTTTTTGCGCTACTTCCACTGGCGGAACGAGGAGCAGTTTGATCTCGAAGTCGCTCTGTCCGGTGCACCGAGGCCGGTACATCGTCATTTCCGGGGTGAAGTCGGACCTCGTTAGCCGTTCATCGAGCACTTCGATTCGATCGCCAGCCCTCTTCCTCTCTACCTTTTATCCTCGTCGTTCAGTTTTCACTTTCCACTGTTTTTCAATGAAATAAGCTTCTCAAGCAAGGAGATTCAAAAATAGAAGGGTCGAGGAGCAATCTTGTCTTCCACTTCTTCCCATTTTTCTTTGATTTTTTTTTCTCTTTGCAAGAAGAAAATATTGCCAATCTTTCGCTGAATTTCAGTGAAACGTTACTGCGCCTGCTGGCACTGTATCTATATTTACCACGGATTTTCGTGACTTCCGACAGTTTCTCGTATTCCGGTTCTTTAATATTCGCGTGCAGCATGATTGGTAGGTTCGTGCCGGCGCGATTGTTAAAATCGACAGAACAGAAAACGACCGGCTGTGCCGACAGACCGTCTATATAAATAATTGGCAAATATAAATGATTATTCCGTTGATTCAATTTGCGACTACGAACGCTTTTCGCGTAAACCTTTATGCCGATCGGATTAGACACGATCAAGCCGCTGGTGTGCCTTGCAGGTGGAAGGCTAAGCGGCGGAATAATAAAGTGGATAATTGTTAAGAAGCTATGGCGTGGCGATGGAACTATACAAACATTTCGAATTCACCGCTCGTTATTCTTCAAATACAGTTTTCATCGCGAATATTGCGATACTCCAACGCAGTGCAAAAGATTGCAAATGAAGACGCCGTTCTTTCTAATTGGCGCCTCTCCCATCTGCCGCGAGCTTCGCGAGAGTGAAAAGCGTAATGTATGCTTTTTATTAAAATAATCTATCAAACACGCTCGAGGGGGGGGGATCGGTATTTTTTCCACAGGCGCGCTCCCCCTTCGAATGGAGTGCCGAAAGAGCCGGCTACATTTGTCACGCGCGATCGTTTCGAGTATTCGAGGATAACTCGATAGCGGGGGACGGGGGAGGACCGGTCGATGGAATCCATTCGTTTTCAAACGTCAACTCCTTCGTCAGGGGCCCCGACACTATCGTCGACACGTCCGTAATTATCCTCCATTTCCAGTCCCTTGGGAAGTTCGTGGCAGCGCTAATTAACGTACTACACAGCTCGGCTATCTCACAGCGCGAATATTTCCATTGCGACGAAGCCCATCACTGTATTCCAGCTTATCATCGCGACCTTCTTTCTCTCCCCCGCTCACTTTTTCGCCTTCTTCCGTCATTCGTTCTTCGAATTTTATTCATTAGACGCGAGACGAAAATTCCGCACGGCCGACTGCCGTCTTGTCCTCCTCCGCCAGCTACTTTGGATCGATAGAGCCGAAGTTCGCAAGCTTCGGCTTGATTTAAATGAAATGTCAACAACCGGTGCAACGTGACAGTGACTTCCAGCATCCTCACCGGTGTCTCCATTTCCCCCTAACACACCGTACACTCGTTTAATCTTCGCGAGATAAATAGCTGTAGAACGCCTCTCTCAATCGGCAAAACACTCAGGACCCACATCAATATGCATTTAAATATCGAACGAGCGCGCAATTTAAAGCTCAGAATACATTGCGGAGCAAACTCTGCACTTTCACCAGGATATTGTGCATTATCTCGCGGATTCTGTGACACGCTTTCATTAACGCTCGCTGAAAGTATCGCCCCCCCCCCCCCCCCGGCCGTGCATCGGATAACCGATTATCTTTCGTTACTCGTTCCTCGCTCGCTCTCGTCGGTGGTGGTTGCTCGAGCCCCCGTGCAAGCTGGTTTGTCTTCGTCAAGACGGTCGAAAGGAGGAAAGTGGTAGCTTTTTAGAGAACGCGTTCCCCCGTCCGTGCTTTCATGGAAACGATCCACTTCGCGCCAGAAAGGATGATGCACTGCAGTTTGAAAAATGAATATCCCCAACCGACAGAGATACGGCGAAAGATTCCACACCCTGTCGGCCACCCTGCCTGGCCTTCTTTCTAATAAAACGCCGTACGCGAATTTATCTACGGCTTGCGTTAATTAAATTGACTCTAGATCTTTAGCTCGGTGACCTTCTGCAGCTTCTACGAGCTTCCCTGAGTGATTTTCCGACCGAACAGGAGAGAAGGAAACAACAACCGACGGATCGTGCGTGTGGCAACGATAATTCGATCGCGGGTAGAACGGATGAAACCGATGGCAACTTTGCCATCTTGAATTTATTTTCGAGCAGGCCAGGCGAGCGAGAAACTTCGCGCCGGCGAATTACTCTTGCCCAACAAATGACGTGGAATCTAATGGTGCATAGGTGTTTCGGGCTTTCCGAAGTTCGTGCCGCTGGACTTTGGAAACACGTATACGTTTTCGGCGTCTGCAGGCGTGGAAAATGAATTATCATTTAAGGGAAGTATCAATCTTTCCCAACTTTAATGCCGTTGCGTTCTAATAGTTGTTGCGGTAAATCTCAACACTGGTTGATTATCCATTATCGTCGCTAAGAAGACTTTGGTGTTAATAGTAATGAATGAACCGGGCGGTATGCGCAGCGATTCATTTTATCCACCCTAACAGGCGCCATGGTATAATGAAAGTCCCGAGTCGCCTCACGTGCACGCGCTTCTATATTCAGAAGAAATTCTTAAACTTTCCAACGGGGATACTTTCTCCAAAGCCTGTATCGACGTCCCCACCGCTTTGGAATAAAATTGAAATTCAATTCGCCGTCCAGCTCTATAAATGTAAACCGACAGCGGCGTATCCCTGACCATCATCCTTCGCGACTTGTTCCAACTTTCTCTTAATCTGTGATCCTAGACCCGAATGAAACGGCGTAAATATAGATAGGGGCAGCGAATTCCGTAGCAAAGTTTTCGCAATAATACAAGGACTCTCCTATGATATTGCAAATCCAGAGAACTCGATCTTCGCGTATAATCCTTTCGGCAGTGGTATATACCCCCTAAATGATACACGAGAAGAAACGAGGGATGAAGGTGGAAAGGATGATACTGCGCTTGGCGGATCAATTAACGGTATCACGGAATTCAGAAACAACGCCGTTTTCATTCTATGCGAAGGGAAGTCTTCTTTCGTCAGTAACGACGTCAACGAATGCAATTGGCGATACTATAAAGGTAGTAACTCCGTGTACCTACCCTCGACTTAGCGATAACATTTATTTTTTTCGTTGATTAGTTTTTCCCGAAACTAAAGTGCTCTCCGCTTATTATATAATGTTTAATTGAATCTCCATCAGCGGCATTTACTTGGAATACCTTCCCCCTTCTTCCAAATAGTTCCCCTACCCCCTCCTCGTCTGCCGTAAATTAATTACGATTCAAATAAAGTTTGCCTGCTACAAATCGCGGAGTTATTATTGGAAGCGCGAGTCGGATCGAGCTTTATTAATAATTCCCCGGCAACTTTCGCATGCTGGCCGACGAGCCGAGTAGACGTCCGATTAATATCACCTCTCCACCCGAAACTTCGTTACATTTCGCGTCGATGCGACAGCAAATATTCGCTTGAGTCGCGACGCGCTGTTCCTAAGCAATAAACGACGAATGGTTTTCGATTGAAGCCTTCCGTGTCTACCACGGGAAAATTGCAAATTAGGATTAGTTCTTCGCAAGTGAAAGCAGTCCATCCGTGTTCCCAGTTGCCCTTCCGCGAATGCTTTCACAGCTCGGAGATGGGCAAACTTGAGAGGCGGATAGACAAAAATCCGCTGTACTTGGAAGCGATTTCGCACTTTTCTTCAACGAAACGCGCTCGTCTTTTTCCCTCCCGAGTGAGCAGTCCAGGATAATGATACATTACGCTAGGAAAGTTTTCGGAGTACTTTCGACGTAAAGTGCCGTTGCTGCTTTTAGTTCTCTCGACGCTGTACAGGATTTGACGTTTCGGCTCTCTTTCTTCGGCACCGCGTCGGCCGCGTAACTATAATAACCGTGTCGTAGGACTGCAGCGCGTTAAGGGATACGAAGGTGACGGGAAAAATACGAGGCAATTACTCGGGAGGAAAGATGGCTCGTAAAATTTCGACACGCGGGGAGGCTTTAGTAATTAAAAGTGCGTGCAGTCGCGCACGATGGCTCGCAAATGGTTTCACAACGAGGTCGATGGGAAGCCGGCGAATAAAAGAGCAAAAACTCTGCCCTGCCCTGCGGCTACATGGTCTGTATCACGGAAAGGATAATACTATTTTCTCTTTCAATTTTGCCCGAGCGATACCATTCAGGGAAGAAAAAGAAGATTCCTCTGTAACAATGTGGCCTGATCGTATCTCGAAATTGATTTGGAAATCCCTTAACGTACCTGCGGGAGACTTAAAAAGTTATCTCCCTCGCCGTGGCGTTAACTTACCGGGCCACGCTATTAGAAAGCCTGTATATCTCGGTTTAATGAGATCGGGACAAAGTGGCTGCGGAAATTCCTGCCCCCGCTGAAACTGGATAACACGAGAGCTAAGCGGGTATCGTGCAACTTTAAAATTACGTCAGGCGACGCGAAAGTCGACAACGGAACTTCCGTTTCGAACTCCGCGGGAATCCCTTGGTCATTACGCAGCATTCGTCCCGATTCAAAGATTTCAACAGAGACGCGTTTCAATTTTCCAGGAAGAATCGCGCTGTACCTGTTATCATTAAACTACGATTTCTCGACGTTCGAACGTGAATGAGCGTTAACTTCGTTGCTCGCGATCCGTCTGGCATTGGAAAAAGGGGAAGCTATCCCCGTTTCGAGGTGGAACGATGAATGGCCGTGGAACGATGCAGAGAAGCGTAGGAGCGAAATTCAACGCGCGCCAAAGGAATTTACTTCTTTGATTGACATTCGAAAAGAACGCTCCGCTTTCTTTCTTTAACTTGAATTACGAGCAGGGGAGGGGGCGAGAAGAGTAATGGCAGGGTGAAACTTCCGAGGAAACGTTTTTGCGTGAGAAGTGGTAGACGTAAATATTGACTTCCGCCCTTACAGGATGCCTCCGCGTCCGGTGAACCGTCGACGAGTCGTCGCGTCTCGCGAGGCAGCTCGCGCGATCGCCGAAAGTAGAATAAACTATGGTAATGATGCGACGCTTTCACTCACCGGCTCTCCATCCTGCACTTGCCCTCCCGTGCCTTGCAATTGCTTTTGAAGTCCTCGAAAATCTGGCTGCACGGTTTGCCGCGTAAACAGACGCTCAGCGCATGATTGCAGGTCGGCAGAGCGTCGACCGGGTACGGATCCTTGTCTGCAAAGAGCACGGAAAAGTTAATGCAGTTTTATTTCCTGGCTTCCGTCTGATTTAACTGTGACTGGCTAAATTGGAATGACTGAGGTGTCGCAAAGGAACAGGGTTGGCTGTTCGTGAACGTAAAAGGAGACTTTAAATGGATCTACCTATAAAAGCTCGGTTCGTTAACATTTTATTATCGATTAGTAGCACTGTGAACGGTAAATAATCATTTTTCGGAACGTCCTTAGTAGCGGTACCGATATTCGAGGTAAAAATTGCGAGGATGTACGTCGCCTGGAAAGCTCTATGAACTATCCGCGACAACAATACCAGTTATTAAAAATGATTGCATAATAGACTCAATTAAAAGTTCAACGTATCTTTAACGTAGCACAATCGATCAATCTTAATCCGCTACTTATCTACGTACGTCCTCGTAGTTAATGGAAAAAACTGCTCGACTAAAACTCCCGTGAGGAAATTGGTAACAACCATTTCGGTGTTGGTCAAACGGAAACTAATTACCAGCCCGCGAAGACAAAGCTTTCGGAGGCACAGATATAATGAAAAGACGGGTCTCTGCAAGAGAGAGGCAATGGAAAATAAAACAATAAGATTTCGTCAGGGCGGTGGTGGGTTCGGGCAGAAGGAGGGAGCAGATAATAATAAGAGTATTCTTTTGTCAAAGGAAAAGAAAGGAGCGGATAGGGGTATGTTAAGGGGCGGGAAGAGGTTTCTCCCGGATAAAGGGAAGAGGATCGGGGAAATTTCCTGTGAATAATTTCAAAGAGCACCCATCCCTCGAATTCCTCGATAATAAAAACGATCACAATTAAACGGACTAATTCGTCTCGCGGTTAAGGGAAAAGAGCAAAGTAGGGAAAACTGGTGATCGTTTTACTCTATTTCATGAGAAAGTAAGAAAACCGTTGGCAGGTATAAAATGCGCGTGAGGTAAATAAACAAAAGGCTCGATGAAGTAGAAGAATAATGAGGGATGAAAGGGGTAGACGTTTATCGGCGGCGGTTGGATAAAAAAGAGAGAAGTCCCTCTCGAGGAATCGACGGGCAAGAGAGAAGTCATTCTTTCAGCAGGCCGGGGAAAGAGAACGGCCGGCGGACAGCGAGAGAAGGAAACTGTAAAAGAGAAAGTAAAAAAGCGATGAGCGTGAAGGGAAGGGGTGAACGGCGACCGGAACTGCGAGAGCGTGGGTGAAAGAAGCGCATTGAGAATTATCCGTGAATCGCTCGAAAATGCTCAAAAGGCTCGACGGGCCGAACGAGCGAACCCTCGGGAGAACGAACAATGGAGATCGCAAGAGACGCCGAGCCGCGTCGCGACGCCACGGGGGGGTTATACTTATAAGAAGCTGCAGTCAAAGATATCGTGATCCCTTTGTTCCTTCCGCGAGGCGCACCCCCGCGACCGAGCCACTCTTTTCGGAAATGCCCAAGTGGCATCTCGATCAAATTTTCTTCCGTTGCGACCGAGATACAGCGTTTGCTGTCTCCGACATCCCCTCAGATAGCTTCCCCCGCGATTAACGCAACGGAAACGCGTCACAGACAGGACTCGGCCACGCCTGAGATAAGGCGAAATCATTCGTATCAAACAATGGGGATTCATTTCGGGGGACTTCGAAATTTGTTTACGGCGAAAAGTTTCAATGACGATGAACGATTAGGCGTGAAACAAACTTACGTCTACCATAACTGCACGTGGAAGTGTCACGATGTCGATTTTTTAAAAGGGTGATTACGTTGTGTAAGGATAAGTCAAATGAGAGTATTTCGGGGGAGATAAAGGTTTCATTAACCAATGTCATACTAGCGTGCACGGTAGAAAAAGAAAAACGGAGAGGCTGTAGCGAAGAATCAAAACCCAGTGCTCTCTGAAGATTAAAATTTTCATTCCGAAAGGAAAACAGCGGCGCATCTGGAAGGAAGCAATTAAGGACGAAAATAAATTATGCTCGCGTTCCACGATTTCTCTGCTCGCGGACTCCGATTTGGAATATAATTTTGGAATTAAATAAACAAGCAATTAGAGTGCTTTCAATGAGAATTTTCTTCCGCGGCTGAGCATTTCAGTCGATAGGGGCGTTGAACGACACCGCGGGGAAAGCTCCCACGGGAATTGAAATCGAAACGGTGAAATTAGGCGAAACATACATTGCGCGGGAAATATTCCGCGGAGGGTAACGAGAACAGATGTTCCGGATCGCCGCGGCGCCGGTGAAATAAGCGAAGACGTGATCCGCGACTGCGAAAGAGGAGAAATAATTCGGGAGTAATGAGTCGAGCAATTAGAAGAGTTTTGCCAGAAGCTTAATTACATTTATCCCGGTGTATAAGCCGACACAGTCGGGACTGAAAGCCGGTCACGTGGGGAAGGGCAACTGTGGATAATGAAAGCTGCGCGCCATGCCGCAGCCGCTACGAGAACCTGCAAGCTTCGGCACTTAATGAGATTAAATTCGCTCTCGTGTTTCGAAAAAAAGAAACGAGGGAAAGGGAAAACCGACGGCCAGGAGGCAGAAAAAAAAATCAGACGAAGGAGAAAGGAGGCCTGGCAAAGGCACGCGCATCCCGTTCTCCCGTTTATTACACGCAGAAAGATCTACGCGCTTCCCTCTTCCTCCCGCGAAGTCGACGCAGGTTCCGGGGTCCACGGAAAGCTACGCTTTGTAGCCGCTGCAGCCTTTGAAGCTCTCGACGAGCAATAAAAGGATTGCAAACAGAGGAAAGGAATCGGTTCTACGTTTTCCGCCTCGATGCGCCGAGCGTGAAGTAATCCACGTACGATCGTTCTGCCACAGGACCCCTTATTGTTCCATCGTCAGATTTTTCTGCACTTGGGATCGCTGGGAGTGGCTCGTTGCATCGCGAACGAAGATTACTTGAAGGAGGTGCACCGACTGTGTCGCTCAAGTAAATTCATCGTCTATTCCGAAAATTTGTGTATTTCTTTTTATAGACCACGGTAGATCGACTTGAATACTTTATAGCGAACGAATGGTATTAAGCAGCGAAGAGTGTTTTTTTCACCAGAGAGTTGAATAAATAAAATAACCATGGATGGTGAATGAAAACTTGAACGATGCTAAGCCCGAAGAGTGATTCTATAAAACATGACTCGCGGATCACCAGCGTGTTAAAAAAAAACATAGAAGCAAAAATTGAGTAAGAATAATTCCATTTCCAATTTTCCCTGCATAGGAAAGGAGACTTAACAAATGTGATTGTATTAATATCTAAAACATACGTACAATTTATTGCCCCGTCGATCGAAGCAAGTTTCCAAAGAGTGGAAGCATTAAAGTACAAGTTCCGAAACAGTTGAGGGGCATTCGACATAATCTTCCCCGGCCGAAGGGGGATCGCGGAGATTACGGATGGCAAATATCGCGGACGATTTCCGAGAAGCAAAGGCGAACGGATTCCGCTCGAGGATGCTCGACGACCGACTGCGCTGTCATTCTTGTAACTCGCGGCTCTGGCTTCGAGTGCATGCAGTGCGCCAGACGAAAGTTAAAGTTAAGCATGAAACGAATGCCCGATCGGATTAATGTAAACTTCGTTCAAAGTTTGCCGAACGTCGTCGATGACCGATCGAGGCCGCCCGACTGGAATTTCCTAATCACCCGGATGGAATGAATCCCTTCGTACAATAGTCAAACACTTATCGACCGGTTGACGTGTGTCCGACTGAATGACTTTTCGCCCGCTGAATGGATTCATTTCAATTGATTTCTCTCATACGCGTGAGAATCGAACTTACTTTAATACATCACGTGTTCCATATTAAGGTTCGAAAAGAGGAGGATATTTTTGCGCTACAAGACTTACCCTTTTTGACGACGTTAATGCAGGGATGGTCGAAGAGGAAGTTCTGGAAACTGTTGCAGTCCGGATCTAAATGCGGTTCTCTGCAGAGGCACGTGGGTCGGAAGAAAGGGAAAGCTTGCAGAGTGTGCAACGCCGCTCGGCACTTTGTCACTGTCACCGTCGAACAAGCCACTGGGAACAGGTAAATTATTATTAAGCGGGTCTCCCCATTGTCGATGACAAATACACCCCTTTACCGGGACGTGGACGCGAATAAATTTCGTGGATCTCCCTCGAGTGTAAAATGCTTCTCTTAAACACGCCGACGTTATTACGGTGAAACGCGTTTTCCAAGTACGCAAACGATACTATTGAAATCGAAGCCAGCAATTGCATGGCTGTTGAACGGAATTAAATCAATCAGTTCTCAAGGCAGTTTTCGTTGGTTCTCAATGGATCCGAGCGATAATTGCCGGTATTCCTGCGAGGACCGCAGCGTCCCATCGAGGAATTCGGCGTAACTGGAGCCGGGGAAGGGCTCGACAGAGAGATCCGCCGCGCAAGAATGGAAAGCTCGCGTTACACCGCAGGGAGCAACGAGAAGTCTCGCAGTTGCGTAACCGACGACAACACTCGTGTGCACGCTTCTGTAAGCGTACCCTCCCTTTCGTCGCCATCGACCGCAGAATCCACTGACTGTCGCTGACGACGTTGTAACGAGAATCCTTGCCTTTCGAGGACTCGGGAACGTTAGCAGAAGTGCAGATTCAAGCGAGAGCACAGGCTTGTAACGAATACACAGCGAAATATTAATTTTTTCTCTTCAGAGAAGCGGAGTCGTATTTCTGACATAACGCGAAACTACTCGGGAATCGGATCGATGCGAAAAGTCCGCCTCGGTCGAACACAGAGTACAACTTTCCGTTGGGAATGGCGGAAAGATGGGAAACGAGAAGTCAGTGCTCTATCTTAAATTAAACATTAACTTCTGGCTGGTAGAAAATTTTACTTTTCGCCTTGTGCCGGGAACTCTGCTTCCTACATATCTCCTCCCCCATTTTTTTCTCCAAGTTCTCTATACGTTTCTCCCTCTCATGCCGTCAGCAAGGCTCTCGTTTCTTCGTCGAGTAACGTCGCAAGTAGGTCATAGGAAATTAATGATGATTTCTATTCGATTCTCCTAGTACGTATTCTTAAAAATTTCATGGACCGAACGAGAGAGAGAGAGAGAGAGAGAGAGAGAGAGAGAGAGAGAGAGAGAGTATCATATCGTCGACGTCCTCCGAATCAACGTTTAATTGACTCGATATAGAAATAGGTCAGCGCCTAGCCGAAGGGTTAACAACCCTCTCACCCCCTCGTTCCGTCACGACGCGAAGACGATTTATTATCCAGGTAAATGGAGATTATCGAACGACACAGGATCGCTAATATACCTGTCGGCGGGACTAGAAAAGCGCAATCGAAAGTTCCGTTTCGCTCGTCATTTATCCATTCGATACCGGCGGACGACATCTGGATTCATTACTTATACCCGTTCGTTGCTGCCCGGTTATTACGAAACTTACGCTGTCTTGGAATAGTAATTAAAGCGGCCCCCTCCCCGCCCCTCTCGTTCTCATTCTTCCTCCGAACGACGCTGTACTAATTAATCTGCGTGCGGAAGAATCTCGAGAGAAAAAAGGGATGGGGCCAAGCAGAAGCTGCTTTAACGATGAAATATTTGAACTCCTGAAATAGTCGCGCGCGTAATTATCACGGCCGCCTGGCTATGATCTTTATTCCCCGCTTGTTATTCTTCGGGTAAAGTGCATCGGTATCAGTGAATCTCAAGAATCACGAATACGCTTCGTACGCACGTGGAGCACTGTCTATGTATCGTGAGGGATTCCACTCGGTTTTGGAAAGCTAATTGATAAGATTGACGATTTCTCCTCGTTTTAATATTCAACTCTGGCAACGTGCAATTTCGGAGTGACAATATTCTCCCCTCCGCTTGGCATACATTCTATTCCGACATCTGCAACGGGATGAATCGCAGGAAAGACAAAGTCGCCCTGAAATAATTTCAGCTCGAATACAATATGCAATCGTTCGCCGAATGAAAGCCTATCCTGACACTCGAAATCTAACCGATACGATTCAACACTGCGAATCAATACCGCATACGGCGGCTATAATAAAACGCGAAGCAAATCAACTGCATGATAAAAAAAAAAAAGAGGACAGTATATGGACATTGTTATCGACTGGAAACGACGCGGTTAAAAGATTGATACTTCCACTGAAACAACAGGGGCCAATAAACGTAAGAAGAGCAATGCGTCGTAAAAGTTGCAACGTATCATTCTATAGCAGCCGAATCGTTGTAGGAATCGTACGGTGGGCAAACCGTCACAATACGCGGCGCGGTACAATGCTCGTTGGGGTCTGGAAGCTGCAGTCGCAGCTGCACCGACGCTGATACCGTCCAGTTTCACCCGTTTAATGCTTCCGTTGCCGCGCCTACGCGCTGTGCACCGCCAGGACTCGCATGGCCACTGCTAGATAGCGACTTCGGGGGATGACGGAGCAATCCAGAGAAACCGGCGGATAGAACGCAGCACCGAGAGATTATACGTACGTGCATACGTACGTTTATACAATTGCCTATATGCACGCTGCTAGCTGGACCACTGTCCGAGAACACGTGTCGTATAGCTCCTGCGGCAAGCACTGGTGTGATACGTCTTAACAAACGATTTAAGGCCCTCCTCCCCCTTCGCCGTGTTCCTCTTTCGGCCGACACAACGAAACCTTGCTAGTGATACAACAAAGGAATGTTTCTCCTTTCAAGCCAATTCCATTGTCCGATTCTTTCTCTGCTCGAGAGAATTACAGGATGAATGTTCCTTGTTTAACAAAACAGTTTCCCCCTTGTCAGAGTCGGATCATTAGCCCGGCTAAATGAATCTTCTTTCCTCTCGGGTGGAATACCGTTCCTGCAAGAAGCTACACAGCTGCTTTTGTAGAATTTTTATAATCGCGTGGAAAGTCATTTGGCCGTGGAGAGCGTTCCCCAACGAAGTTCCATTAAAACAGCCGCGTTGTTTTGTGGGCCACGACTCTAATCCGGATGAGAATGTTCCGGTTTTTCACCACAGATAACGACCCTATTACATCGAGATCAACGATAAGCAGCAATTTTTTAGCGCGACCCCCGTTTTCTGTATAGCGGAGTGTCGCCTGGCCTAGAATATGCGCCCCGAGATTCGAACGCGATACTTGCCTTTGTGTTCAACCAGAATCTTTATTCGCTACATACAAAAAGAGGAATTTCCTCTCCTCTTTGCTCTTCTGTTTCTCTCGCCAGGGCGACCAATTATACGTATCCGCGTTGCAAGCGCGCAAACAGCTAATTAACGTCTTGGCTTATTAAATTTATCAAACTTTTCACGCGATATTTTTCCACCAATTTCGCCCGCAACTTGATACGAAGAAAGGGATCGAAATTCAATTAAGCGACGGACCGATAGTTTTGTCGACTCGAGTAGCACGCGACGTGAATTACAGCCTCGACGCTGTCAGGAAAAACGCAGAAGCGCAAGGAGAACCGACGGACAAATGTATAGTAAATTTATCGATACTTGCGCAATTGCGTTCACCGTCGACGAAGGCGAATCGCTCTGTCGTTAATTTCGCCTGAATATATCGAACAGCTACGTGTATAGCACATAGCGTAGCATATTCCCGAGGTGAAAATGCAGCCGTTGAAGTCGAGCGGAAACGCGGCTGGCTAAAAGGAAACACAGCGATCCCTACAACTGCATCGCGATCAAACGAAGCTCGTTACATCAAAGGAATTTCCGTTTCGAACGGGCCGCGGGAACGTAAAAATATGAAAACTAATTAAACGGCCGTGGGACTCGTGAATCGTGACGCGACGCTGGAGATAAAAGAGGAACGGAACGCGTACCACAAACGTAATTACAACGCTTATGAAATCTCCTGCACTCGAACGAAGGATAACACGCGTCACATGATCCGCCGATTTTTATTAAACGAACTTCAAAAATATTTTGTTTCATCTCATCCCCACTACTTTAATGATTACCATAAAACTCACGTGGCCCGCGCTGCTCTCCCGTTCTTCGAACGGCGTGCATGGTTTACCACGAAAAGCATATCGAGCTACCGGCACGAGGCCACAAATTTTTATTTTCACCCTCGCATTATTCTCCCTTCCGTGCTTCATAGCTTGACCCTTCACCATTTATACATAACATTTTCGTTTTCTCTTGAACGCCGCTTTAATTATTAGAATGAATTGTAAAAAAAAAAAGAGATCGCGCCCGAATGAACAGGCCGAAGCGTTGATAAAAAGCGCGATCGTAGCTAAGGGTGGCTCGAGTGCCAGCTATATTTCATCGACGACGAAAAAGGGTGAAAGTGAAAAACGAGAAGCAAGAAAAGTACATATACAGGATCGCGATCTCGACGCGAATCCAAGGGACGACGCGAGAGCATTCTTTTTCCCTTTCTTCGTCCGCGCACTTCTCTCTACTCGCTTTTCCTCGGTGCACGTTCACCTGGGAGCAGACGCAGTGCCCGCACAGAGAGGGTCTCGCGCGCACCCGCACGGTCTGCTCTGCTCCGTCCGCGCTATCTTTCTCCCACTTACGCCATTGTACTCGAGGACTGCGCCGCGGCGCTTTGCCGTAACAACGTACATTGTATTTCCGAACAATGGGATCCTTCTGCCGCCCCTGCCGCCCTTTTGCACCCTCTCTCCACCACCTTATCGGTCTTTTTTCCTACGGCAAGACCACACTTTCCGCGCTTATTAATGGCGGCAAGCCGACCGCCGTACTTTGATTTGCGATCGCGCTCATACCACTCCGCAGCCACGATCTTCCTTGAATTATCGCCAGCCCCCTCTGGCCTTTGATATATTTCCCCAGGTGGTTGCTTGTTATTCGTGTATTAACGAGGGCCGATTCGTTTCGGCGTCAATTTCGGGATTGCTCTTTCCTCCATGCAATCGCTTCTCCCTTCTTTCCGCGTTCCAGATAAACAATTTCATTGCTCCTCGCTTTCCTCTCAAATGTCCCGCGAAACGTTCATTCACGGGGGCCGATGCCATCGAATCGAATCGCCCCGATTGATATAGTTAAAGGGTAACCCAAGCGCGGCCGGCTTTCACGAAACGATTAAAAAGTTAGCAAAGGCGGAAATATTAAAACGCTGCAAGAAATATCCGCGATGTTTCTTTAGAGCGATGAAACTTCGGGAGAAGTTGCCGGTTCGGATTTCAGTTCTGACCGCAGGCAATAATCGAATCCCGCGCTTAAAAGTAACGTTTCTACCTTCGAAGTTCGACCCGCGAAATAATTAACCGTTTCATTGCCAGAGAAGCCTCGGCCGCGCGGCTTCGCAGACGAACTTAAGTCTAGCGAGCGACCGGAACGAAAGCTGGCTCGTTCCATCCGCGATTTGCAACCGATGGGAAGTGATGGCAAAGTTCGTCAGCGTTTCCTTTAATCGAATCTCGACAACAGTCCCAGAGATAGAAGTTTCGCCAGAAATAGCATAGACGTTTTTATTTATATTTGAGGCTACCCTGGTATATTTCGCTCGTTTGCAAACGTATTTTTTTTTTAAATCCTTCCAGTGGTCTTAACAGCCCCTCTAACCAGCAATAAAACTAACAATCAAAAACGAGCCACGCGGGCTTCGCCTAAAAGCGATTCACGATTTCTTTTCCACCCCCTGATGACAGGCTAGGTAGATTCAGCGAAATGCAAGGGTAATATCGTCTGTCGTGTGTATTCCTGACCGGGGCAAATTATGCCGGTGTAGGGAGACTGGATTGTACGCGACGCATCGCGTCGGTGTGCAACGATATATTGCCGCAATTCGTTTGCAAAGTGATTTTCGTTCGTGCGCATAATAACCAACGACGAGGCAGAATTCGATCGAGGGTTTAACGGAGAGGAGGGGTGGTTTGTCTACCGGTCGCCATAACAGGGGACGACGAAGGGCCAAGCGGGTCGTATATTCCGGATCATTTTACCGTACAAACGTTTAAGCAGCAAATTGATTGCCCCTACGGCTCGTGTTAAACCCAATAAATGTAATCGTGCTCACCGATTATATCGTTGCGACATCGGCCGCGATCGTGCGCGTAATCAAACGCGTAAATTTCCACGCGGCAACGTGCAATTAAGCAGTAGCGGCTTAACGCTGACCCTCTGGACTTAGGAAGTCCTAAACGTAAGAAGCATGCGAAAGACTATAAGCGGAGCAAAATTAAAACGGCTCCTCTCGTTCCTCTAAAGTTCCTTATCGATACCACGGGTTAACGAGATAATCTTTCCAGGGAGGAAATCACGTTTACAGGAGATTTTTCCGTTAAAGCGTCCGGCTAACGACATTCGGCCGTCTACTTCTTTCGCAATTCCTATGAAAACTGAACGATCGCCGGAACGTTGTGAAAAAGATTCTCCAAGGCGGAAGTCCTGATAACGGTTAAATGAAAATGGCTTCTTCATGACTTCGTGCTCCGCCCTGTAAAAAGGACCCTCCTCGAGAGCACAGGTACTGAAAAACTTTGCTCTTCGCTGGTTTGGACCAACATTCCCGATTCGCGAAGCTCCCGCTACCCAGTAGATCGATTCTCCGGTACCTTGCGCGATCTCGAATATCCTCAAAGGCAAACACATAAAATTCGCGTCGCAATATGGCACGGTGGAGAGATTTATCTAAATTTTGCTTCCAATGGTATCGGCGAGAAATGCGGAGATGACTTTTCTACAAAATTGTGCTACCTTTGTGATCTCCTTCATCGAAAATTCGCACAGAGATGCGAGCGCCTCTGAATTAAGTACCCGTCCGTATTTTGGTACCTTATTAATCGCTGCTCTTGTCGGCTCGATGGAGAATTACCATCTAAACTCCAGTTGCTGAAATCCGAGGCGAAAGGGAGCGAAGCATACCGTCGGATACGCGCGTAACAGAGTCACGCTGCTAATCAAAGAAATTCTTTGAAAAAGAAACCTGGCGTCGGTCTTGCTGATCAATTTACTCTGCTCTAGTTCAAACGGCATCTCCAATTTTTCAACTCGCATTGGCCAAAAGAAAAAGGGGAGTCACGGTGAACAGAAAAACCTGCCGTCCACGATAGAAACGAATCAGGCGTCTCCCACTCTCTCTCTCTCTCTCTCTCTCTCTAACCCCGAATATTATTTTGCTTACGTGGGATTAATTTGGTTCCGGGTTGCAGCAAGTAAATTCGTTTGTACCCTCAGGCGTAATCGATGATTTGGCTCGAGTACAAACGATTAATCATTCCCGCGGTCAACTGTTGACCAAATGAAAGCGTTATTTCAAATGACACCGAGGTGCCCGCTGTGTGTTCAGCCTTTAATCGGACTGTCGAGCGCGGGACGGGAAACATAAACTTCGGCTTTTCTGCATTCGCATTAATGCGAGGATTTTTGGCGCTCTGTTAATTATGACAATCACGTGAACTCGCACCGATCATCGACTGAACACTATTTTCTAATTTCACGCGAATTTTCTCGACAGGTAATTGACGAAAATTTAACATTTTTCATTGGTACAAAATATTGGTTTGAATTCTTCGCGATGGCCAGAGTGTTTCGCAGCTTTCACAGCAGCGTATGATGCTAAATTAAAATTAATTCGAGCGTAGACGGTATCGTTTTAACGTTGCGTTTCGCTTTGTCGACGAAGCGGAGAATCGACGAGAGAACGAACGGCAGAAGGGTCGGAGGCGGTCGCAAAGGCAATGGGGGCTGCGATGGCATAGTGGAGGAGCGCAAAGGGGACGATGAGAGAAGTCGGGGCAGATTCATAAATCCAAATAAACGTTTGGAGGCTCTTCTGCCTTGCAGATTTCAAACGATCGCGATTCCAAGCAGGATTCGAATATCCCTTTTCTCTTCGGTTAATATTCCCTTCCACGTTATTCGCAGTACGATTTAGCGGTGGCGCAGGACAAGGACGGCTTGACATTTGAATTTTAAAGTAAATCGAGTCTGTCCATTATCACGCGACTGACAGGTCATTTCTGTTCTCCTTACCCGAAAGTGTGCGTGCGTCGGGGCCGAAAAATAAAGACGACGAGTCATGGTGCATTATAATAGTATATCGTTTGATCGTTCGGATGAAATTTTTCGGGGATGAAATATTGCACCCTGTGTTCATTATTTCTTTTTTTTATAGAAGATAGAACTTTTGAATAAAGCTATCTTCGAAGCCGACCGCGGGATCCGAAGGAATTAACGCTAAGCACAGAAAATGCCCGATGTTTCCGGGTTAAAGGCGAACGCTTGAATAAAAATCTGCACGTGCTGGCACTCATAAATCTCGCCGCGTACGTGACGCTTCGGCCGAGATTGGAAAGCTTAATCTGGCCCGGAAAATTGGCCCTTAACGACGCACCCGCCTGTATTCTTGATACACAGCAAGCCGAATCGACGTGTCGCGCTGCAACTTGTCGCGTGCCAAAGCAGCTCGACGAATTACGGTTTGTCAAGTCCGAACAAAGGCATTTGTAAATCAATCGAGAAGTATCGAGGCGACGATAATTCGCATCGCAACAAAAATTGCTTTATCCAGGAAGTTATGGGTTTTCAATTAGCGCGCCGATATAATTCGAACGAGCCGCGCTAATTTATTTTATCCAATTATGCGTTGCCTTCGTAATGAGGATCGATCGATGAACAATTTACGCGGTCGGCAGCGACCGCTGGATATATACTATAATCGCGTTTCATTCTCGTAATCGACTCGACAAGCGCCGTCTAATCAACTACGGCGACGCCTTCGATTGTGATAATAAAAGTAATTCCCAGAGTGCCGCAGATTTTCCTGTGCGGCGATTGAAAAGTGTGCGGAATCATGGCGTTTTGAAAATATTGCGAATATCGCAGCGATCTGCTTTAAAGTCCCTTAAACTTGACGTCCCAAGAAAAAAAGAAAGAGCCACGAGGCGGAGTGTTGTAGACGAGGGTCCCGACGGTTCCCACCAAAGTATTCCGCGAGTCGCCGCCGACTAGACGGTGCTGGTCGTTATTTATGGGCGTAAGTAGCAGCGAGCCCGAAGTGCCACCGAAAGCCTTTTAATAAGGGAGGCTTCCCGTACCATATCCTCCCGGCCGACACGTTATTACTTCGGATACCTGCATACTTGGAGCGCCTTCGTCTGACATCCCTTTCGCCCCTCGGTTCAACCCTTCCCTCAAACGGGAGAAAATACAGACAAGTTAGGGGAGGGAGTGAATGCGGATCGATGGATCGAAAAAGTCTCTGGAACTAAACGATTGGTTCATATAAGGTTCGGGCTGGGAGGCCCAGAAACATCCGTGTGTGCATACAAACACATACACACGCACACACAGTTATTGTTACTGACGCTTCGGAAAGCCATGAAATCCCAAAGCAACCCCTTCCACGCATCCTCTTTCGACCGATTCTCTGGACAAGAGCCCCTCCAGCTAGTAGCGCGGCTGTCAAGCGCACAACCCCCGGGGAAACTGCAAAGGTACACTCGCGAAATTTCACCTCGGACAGGAAATGGAAATGGAAACTGAATCCTTATTGTCGGCTTGAAAATGCTCGAACACGATGAATATAATGACCGTTCCCCGACTTGTCACGTTTGCAAGGACCAACGCACGGTAACGAGCGGAGCTCTGCTAAATACTTCTCATTGTTGTTTAATTGAAATTTTTCGTACCCCGTTGCGATAGAGAAACGGCAAACGCGAGGCAGAAATTCGTTGAATAATATTAAAGATGAATGACTCCATTTACGCGGCGATGATTACGCGGGGAGAATGGAATACGAACTCTTTGAGATTTCCTGCTCGACGAAATGAAACGATACAATACTAATGAGCTACGATAACTATGCGATAAGTCACGCGGATATATTGAAACTGAACATTTCATTAAAGCTGATCCTACTTCTATTTTCGAACGAATAGCAAAATTGTTGATCAGTCGAGTTCCCAATCAATTACGTGAATTAAGGTATCGAGGTATGCAGAGGCAAGCTGAGAACAAACGAAACGCTAGATTAAAGCGGTTCTCAATTAAAATGATTGCTGGATCACAAGTTATGCGAGCGATATTAAATAATAAACATTCCATCGAGCCGACGGTTTCAGCTGGTCGAGAAGTGATAAGCGGCGAGTGCAGGATCAACGGTGAAAGCAGTTTGCGAAACAACCTCGTGCTATCTCGAAAGATTTCCCCGGAAGCCAGCGAGATCATTTTCATCGATAAGGCTCGCGCGAAATGGTGCTTCGCTATGGTCGACAATATTCATCCTATGGGGTAGTAGCGCGCGAAATAAGGCTGGCGGATAAGATTATGGTAGCTGCCGTGGTTGTTCAGGGAATGTTAACGATCACGAAAATCGTCCATATCTGTAGCTTCGCCCCGTCCTGCCATTTATGCCCACTTTTTTGCTGACTGCTACCATTCGACAGATCGTTCGTTCCATTGATATTGCGTATCTTTCAGCATTTCCAGCCGCTGATACTTAAATTCTACTGCCCAATTCGGTTGAAAAGTATTTGTTAAACAATTTTCAAGTTCGTTCAATTTCACGTAACTCCTCCTTACATCGCATTATGCAAATGCGTCCGGAAGTATATCCACAACATTTCGACTGGCTTATCCCCACGCGATCCGCAGCAGAAATTTCGGTTTGCACAGATTGCGAGTAGAAAGCCTCGCGGGTCGATACCCCGATTCGTGCAGCAAGAGTCGCGCTGTATCTCGGTCGGATGATCGCGAGAGCTCGATGAATGTCCATCGGCTGATCCGGCGAGCACACGTACGTGTAAACATTCGAGTCTCGCGGGTTGGAATCGCGGCGTGAATTAAAAAAATCTCAATCATTTGGAATAAAAAGTGTGCAAGTAATAATATTCTAATTGCTAAAAAGAGAATGAACCCATACGAGAGAGCTCCTCGAGAAGCGAAGCGACGATCTTCTGTAAAGATCACCAAATAAATGCAGCAAGGGCAGAAGGGTGGTTCGTAAGGGTAGCCGGGAAACGTGCATCGGTTCCCTTTCACTCGAATTTCCCAAGGGTATTCAGAAAATTATCAAAGCCCCAGAATTTTCTGGTTGAAGAATTTACGCGCGAGTTTCCCCGATACGGTCTCCGAAGTGAATACCTACCCCTCCCCCTCGCCCGTTGCTTGCTTTCTTATCCGCCGAATCTCTCTCTCTCTCTCTCTCTCTCTCTCTCTCTCTCTCTCTTTCTCTCCGTCTTGAAATATCGAAATTACGTGGCACGAAGCCTCGCGTAGGCCCAGCTCTCCACTGGTCGTCGGCGAATCGACGAGGCAGAAATTCCTCTGTTAACTCTGTTATTACGAATCGCGGTATAACTGTTATCTAGCCCGCCTGTAACGCGATAACCCGACACAGCAATGCGAGAGCCATTACCAATTACTACTGCTAGCCGTGACCGATCGATTTATAATCGACCAACGCGAACCTCGGGACTTACGATTGAATCGCTGACGCTCAACACTTTGCATTTACCCCCCCGTGAACTCTACGATTCGCGCTCGAAGGATCCCTGTAAAACGATCTTGCTTGTGCGGTCGCCTGGCCGCGAGCGACGACATTTAATCCATCCTTCTAAAGGGATTAAGGGGACATTTTATTGGATTTCGATAAAACACTTTCAATAGAGTCGTCGCCGTGTCGAATCGTTTAGCCGCACTACTTTCGCGGTGGCACAACCGAGGTAAACTGTGTAGTCGAACTTCTTTTTGCCCCGGTTGTGGTTTATTGAATAGCCGCTCACTGATTGATCCTGCGACAGCCGGATTTAATTAGTACTCGCACGGACGACTGATTTTCAGAGCTTCAAAGGGACAGCGTACGTTCCGAGTTTGGGGAACGCTTTCATCGATATTCTTTGCGGAAGGATTGACGAATGGACGAAGCTTGCACGAAGGCTACTTTCCATTAGGCCTCCAAAGTGGACTCGTCATCGGCGGAGGAATTATTCTGTGATAAAAATAGTGACCGATGGGGCAAACGTGCCAAGATGGGAAAATACAAATGGGTAGCGGTCGGTAGTCGATGCGTCAGCTAAATGGGGAATTTGTTAGTTCCAGGCTGAAAGCTTTCCACGCAACTGGACTATTTCCGAATGTCTGCTTTAAGCGACAGAAAAGCGCGCTAATTAATTCACCGGAGATGTCGTACGGAGAATAAACCGTTTCGCTCGACAACTACTTCTACCGCGTCGCATTTCTGTGCGCGTTTCTCGCTTACAGCTTTTCACGATAATCGTTCCACTTTTCAATCTCAAGATTTCTATTACCGTGAATCGCTTTTTCCTCTACGCTGTGGTATCAATTTTTAAAAATATCCGACCGTCCAGCTCCACGCGATTCAACACGCGCCAACCAGAGAAACGAGTTCCTTTTTCTTTTTAACTCTAAGTAATTTGCGGCAAAAGTTGTTCAGATTAATCCACTTCGTTTCACGACGCGTTTCCTAGTCGATGCACGCAGCGGCGCCCGCGCTGTGGCGATATCGCGCTTCCAGCCTCGTTTACCCGCTAAATTAAATGCGAATTAATCCCATTTTCCCGAGACGCGTTTTAATAGTCTTTCCAGCGTTTTGCCTTCGCGAAAGCGAGACAGATCGAGCTCTATTATTATGTAGGGAACCGGTCCCCTTTGTTTGCTTTAATTTTCATCGACATCACTGCTTGGCTTATCCCAATCTTCCGGTGGTTGTTCCTTAAATCCAATTTGTAGTACAGCGTGCAGTACCACGTGCTTGTAAAAATATATCGGTGAAAAGGAGAATCTGATCGGATAATATACAATGGATGTAAAATCCGAGATGCTCGATACTCGATACAGTCGTTGGTCGAATTCAATTATTTATAGGAATACTTGGAGCATTACTTAAGAATATTACCATTTTAAAGAATATTACTTTAAGTATATTACTTAAGAGTCGGTTCGGATTTTAGTCAGATTACAGTGATTCGATAGGATTATCGGTTCCCGATGGACATGTCAAGAAACACCGAGGGATCGATCCACTTCTATGCTTAGACCGAATCGCATCGACGACCCCCAAGAAATTAAGGGGGTGAAACTGCTTATATATCTTCGGGAGAAATGTGTATCGATTGACTCGCTATAATGTTCTAAAATAATGTACAATTTGCGTCAAGCTTAAGAAACATAAGCCTGGATAAAAAGAAGTCTGCAAAATAAAGAAAAACGCGACCAAACGAAGGGAAGGTAAAGAATTGCAAAGAAATTGAGGTCGTCCGCCGTAATTCTGAGCCGCCACGTTTTATCACTTGACCTTACATCAACCAGTCTCTACTATTCGACGCTTCTCGTCGTCGCGTCGCGAGTTTCTGCTGCGTTCCAAATAAATTACTCAAATAGAGGGAAGAGCAGAGGGTACAGCGGGTGATTCGCGAGTTGTTACTATGTAGCGGAAGTTCAATCGTTTTGCGACTCATTGAGCTGTTTTCTCTCCTTTAATATACGTCGAAAAGGGTTTAAGCGGATATTGTGACGGTACTCACCTAACTCTGGACCGCAGACCCTCGGTATAATCTCTAGAATGGCGCTGCAAGGTGGATCCTCGAAGCACAATTGACGCGCGTAAAGACAGTTCAGTATGGCAACCGGTACTTTGATGTCGGATCCTGCAAGCAGAAATAACGTAGCAGACGTTGGCAATAAAGAAAAGCTAAAGGGCCCTTTTATGGGGAGACACGTTCGAGGGGATTGAAACGCGAGAGGGGCGAAGAAGAAGCGTCTCTATCGCGTAGAAAATTCTTAATAATTGAACTCGATGAGCTAAATATGTATGACAACGCTGAACTGCATTTTCATTATAAAAGGTACATGGTGTCGAAGCACGAGAAGCTGGAGCGATCAGAAAAGGAAAGGAGCAAGGGGAGAAACCATGAGCAAACCAAGCGTCGATTTAATACACATTCGACAAAGATCTGCCAGTATTTACAGCCAGTGACGAGATTAATACCATCACTCACAGATCGTTCGTTATAGTGAACGGATAAGAAGGTTCGCGCGTATCTTAAAAAACAGCCGCAACTATTTCCAAGAGCACAGACACGACGTAGCAGGACGGAAAAGAAAACAAATGAAGGAAAGCTGGGAAACGAAAAACGGAAGGGACGGAGAACCTGCACGGAGTCTGGCGGATTTTTACGAGCCACTCGCGAAGCGGAAGTCGATAAAAAAGGAGCGTAACCTCGCAGTAATTAATTACGAACCGGTCGCTGCCGTTGGAAACGGCCATAAAAAAATGCACTATCTCGTATATTCCATTCCACTCATGGTACGTCGCTGCGCTCGTGGGACAGACGGATTTTTCGAATCGTAAATCGAATTCGAGAGCCTTTTAACACGGTACCGCTCTCCCGAGTTTGACCGGGCTAAGAATCGCCGCCGGTTTCGACCTCGTTCCTCTCTACCGCTTTCGGGCAGACATTTTTCACCGTCCGATCTCGCTCGATGCACCGAGCAAACGTGTTACGAAATTAACCGTGACTCGACAGGGTTTCGAAGCACGATTAAAGGAGTATGAAATATAACTTTACCCAATGTGTACTCTCGCTCCGCGTCCGGCTCGCACGCTGAAGGACGAACGACTGGAGTCCCCCGCCGAACAAATTCGCGGCGTCTATTATGACCCCGTGAATTTCTGCGAAACGACAATAAGCTCGGAAAACACGGTTCGATGCTCGCACGCGTCACTTCTGTCCTTCCATTCCTTATTCAACGAGCACCGTCAAGCGCGTTTCACGAGGGGTGCCGGGAAGGTCGGACAAACGAAACAATTTCCTTCTTGCCATTGTTTACGCCGCAGAACGAGGGGGCGAAAGAAACTTTTCCGCTGAATACTTCATGCGTGCGAGAAAAATATGAATGCTTAACAACGTGTACGTGGCAACGTCACAAAAGTTTACAACCGTCTGCGACGGTGCCGCTCATTTTTACGGCGAATGTAAATTTATTTCATGTCACTTACGTGATGCACGTACTACACCCGATGAGCGCTGAACGAGGAAAGGAGGAGTGCTCGTCCTTGCGGTGTTTAAAGTAACGACAACTGACGCTGATAGTAAAATTCGCGATTTACATTTTCAATAGAAATAATTTGTGCTTTTCCAAAGAATAATATCGCTCGCCCGTCCCCCGTCGCCTTCAGCGCGAGATCAAAGCTCGAACAGCATATTCGTTTAAATTATTCGGACATCTTTTTAATGGGGTTGCTGTGGATTAATTAATGAAACAGAATGGTGGATATTTAAATTGTACTGTACAAAATTACAAACGGCTGAAAAAACAAGTCCGCGCAGAAAGAATAATAACGAGTAATTCAGAGAAGACGCGCCGTCGAAACGGAATAACATTTCATTTCGATAACTACCGCGTCCAGCTCGCAACATTCCTTTCCATCTCGTTTCCTTCGGTGTGATTATTATTTTTAACTACCGCGGGGCGTTTTTCTGAACAACTCCCGTGCTACTTCGTTCTCCCATTCGTTTTAATAGCGTAGCCTGAATGTTCGTCCCTGAATCTTTCAAGCCACGTGGCTTTCACATTAAAACCCCATCGATTACATCCTTAACGTCATAGTCTGCGCGTCCATTCTTTCGGTCTGAAGTTTCCGCGAGGAAACTACCCCGTTTCAGCGGGTGGGGCAGCTAGCCCGAAAGGATTCGGATCAACCGTGTAATTGCAGCTGCGTGATGCGCTACGAAATTGAGTAGCGTAGCGGGGCATATTTCTATCGATAGCTTCGCTCCTTATTCCCCGGAGTAGCAGCGGGCGTTATAACCGCGCGATAAAGCACACGGGGACACGTGCGTGTATTAGTCTCGGGGCATATTGAACCGGGCCGACAGCGGGGTAACAAGTGGAGAGATACGCGATACCATGTAATACGTAATCGCAAGTTATACCGTTACATTAATTTCATGACTTACGGCCAGCGTCCATGGAACTGCGATTAATCGTGATTTACCGTCTCGTCGCGTCGCCCGAAAGCGACCATCGCTAATTACCGAAACGAACTGCAACCTCATCGTTTCTCACTCGAATGTAAAATCTGTAGACGATGAACGACGGCTCAAATACCCTCCCTCCCCCCTCCCCTCCCCCCTCCTGCGAACTAATGTAGGTTCGTTTAACGAAACTAACGTTTGATAATATTGCTAATGTTCCAGGACGGCGCACGGTGTAATGCGATATTGCGCGGCTCGTGTACACACGGCCTGTATCATTATCAGGGATGCGCTAATACAATCCGCAGAGTAATTCTGCCGTAGTCCGTTAATTGCGCCGCCGAACCTGATACGATAAATTTGATGAATTCTAGCACAGCCGCTCCCTAACATGGCGAAACCTGTATCTATCGTAATTCCGGAAGCCTATACCCGTTACGTAGATAATTCTTAAGCGTTTCGGAACGGTCGACGGATATATCCGTCAGGCGAAAGTCGTGCGGTTCAGTTAAGGGATTCTGTCAATTGTGAATTAGAAAAATGCTTCGGAAAACCGATCTCACCTACTTCGCTTCCACCGGATGGCCCATGGAATGCCAGGAAGAATAATGGCGGCGGGAACGTAACGCGAAACCGCGTGAAACAACGCGGCGCGGGAAAGGATAAACGAAAGCGGCGTGCGATAGCACAAGCGTGGTGATATCGAGGAAACTCAGTCGAATCGATGCGAAACTGAAGCGTACGTCGCGAAAGAGTCTCACGTGCGTTTCGAGCGTTTTATTTCCAAGCGGGCGCGAAACCGGCCGGGAGCCGGTTGGATAGCACGCGACGCGCGCGACCTCTTTCGCGAAACGATGAAGCATTGCCACGGATGCGGCTATAATCCAGTACGCCGGCGTATTGACGAATCCACTCGGACAGTAATGTGTTACGAGTGGCCAGATATGGGGTGAGCGCGTAATGTGTAATCGCGCGACGCATTATGATTCACGACAGCACACGCGGAACACGATAAAGTCCAACTGTGCGAGCGCACGCGTACCTGCGGCCATATGGCACGCCGTGTTCCGACCACTTTGCGAAATCAACGCGTGACACTGGAATGCTGAAGGGCGGCCAGATTTTTCGAGAAAGAAGTTAACTTACACGAGGTATGTATCGTTGCTTGCTCGGAAGGAGGGCGAAAGGATTCGTCTCGATTCATTGCCAATGTTCCTCATCTCGCGCTTCATTTTCCACGGATTTCCCGTGTCTGATATCGGACAGATCCCGCGATGGGATATCGTAGGTATTCTCCAAGGATGTTAGAGCTGGCCGAGTTCGATAACTCTATCGAGCATCGAGGGTACATCAAATTTGGGAAAGGGGTGGAGGGATATTGTTGCTCGAGTATAGTTGATAGTTCGCTAAGTATATAAACTGCTCGAATTAGAATAGAGTGGAGCATATGTAATGGAACGGGGCGTAGCGAAGGATTTACGTTAGGAAAGAAAGATAAGGAGGATCCCCATACTTTAAGAGAAAATTGTCAAAGACGGTTCCGCGAATTAAACGGCCCGGGACGAGGTCCCAAAGCACCCGGTTGTCGCAGCGCCCTGTGACGCAAGCCGAGTCGCGCTATGCGGCATAATAATTATCGTCCTTCGTTCGAGGGGCTAACTTTACGGAGTAGAAGTTCGCGCGGCTAACCCAATTTTGAAGGGGGCGAGGCACGGGAGAGGAGAAAAAAAAAATGAAACTTAATGGCACCTCCCAGGGGGGACACAGCCGCTGCAACAATTTCCTACAGCTTTGCTTCTCTCGCGCCCTATAGTCGGGCGGACCGTCCACGGGAAATCTCGCCGCGCTCGTAGTAAATCAGATTTGTCGAAGCGTAAAATTATCAAGTCGCCGGATGGACTTGCGAAATCAACTGTATTTTCCGAATATTAGGAAACTTTGCGACGGCAAATTGCGGTACATCGTCGCGGACCGGCAGAATGCCGGTTGATTAGTATTTAATAACCGGGGAAGTTTGTGTTGGATACTTAATTTTAAATGGCTCTCGGAGTGGAGTCGCAAACGATTGCATCGCGCTTCATACGAGCCGAACGGTACGTAAAAAGGACAGAGTGCAGAGACAATCCCTCCCCGGTTCGGTCCATCGAAAATTCCGTACCGCGGCCTTCCCCGTTCAAGGAAAATCCATTTGGGCTGCGCGGATGTATTTAATTATCCGCGTGCGATAGCAGACGAAAGATGGCGAGGATGATTCCGGGAGGACGAGAGGTCGAAACTTTTACGCTCGAACTGCGTTACAACGTCCGGGCCCGGTAGAAAGTATAACTCTCCCGTCTTATTAAATATAGATCTGGCCAGCAATTGGAACTTCCGCCCGAGCAGTTACTTCCGCTACCTCCTACCTGTTTCTTCTTCTTTTTTTCTCTCGCTGTGCCAGTCTCGTTTCTCAACCCCTTTCCATCCCCCTTCTAGCTAGACGCGCTTAACCGAGTCGATATCACATGTTTCGCCTCCGCTCGTTCTTTTCTTACGAAGTATGTTCCTCCTCGGGCCGATATCGGACACGAAAGGCTGTACTTCCGTCGTATATTTCGATAATGCAATACGCGCGGCGATGCAATAACGATAACGAGCGTATCTCGACGGGAGTAACTGCGTTTTCATCGTGTCTTAAAGTTAGTATTTCCGATTTCTCTCGATCGAAATGAGCTGAACGAACAACTGTACACATTCGCAATACTGTGTATTATCCGTTTGGCTGGTATGTACATTTAGCACATTGGATTAAGTAATAATTACGTAGATGAAAATCAGCGTTCTGTATTCGTAACAAAATTATTGAGCTAATATAGAAATCATTGCCACGTCCTTTGAGCGAATTGTCCATTATGCTAGTCGGCAATGAAACAAAATAATAAACCGTAACGCTTAATGATTTGCAGCACGCGAACATGAATTATTATTGATAAACTGTACCAACGCTGGAGCAATGCACAATAGCCATTTCACGTCGAATCGCACAGGATTATGGTCACAAGCATCTACCGTTCCCATGTTCAACTTTTATTATTAATAATTACAAAAACAATTCAGGTCAGAATTTAAAATTCCAGTTTGACGCGGCCCCGAATCTTGGATCGCCTTGAAAGTAAAGCAACACTGGTTCGTTTAAACCTTCCGAAAAAAAAAAGCTGAAACTTAACATATCTTGGATTACCGGTAGCAACCAATAATGCACTTTTAAAAATAGTCGATTCCGACCACAATCTTTGCGTCTAGATCTGAAATAGTTCAACCGCGAATCCTGTTACACGCAGCTCTGAACGAACAGGGTCGAAAAGGAATTTTATTTTAATCAACAGCGAGCCGTATACAAATACGCATCGCGAGAACGGACTGGTTCCCGATAAATACCTGAAATGCCGTCGGTAATTAAAGCGGCTTCCATCAGGAGAGCTGGAAACCGCCTCACAGTTCGATTAACTTTCAGAGAATCAAATTACAGGGTCAATTTGAGCTCGCGAGCCCGGCAGTCTTTTTCCCTCGATTATGCCTGTCGTTCCGCATCGACGGATTCTATTAGTTAATGAATAAATATGCCAATTAATGTCAATGAAATATATCGAGCGGCACTTGCCAGGAATTTGTAAATTGAAACTGCACGCTACAGCGGCGAGGAAATGTATGCGCCAATCTGCTGTTTCAATTCCATACGAAATCGGTTAGAAAGTTTTTACGTCTGAAGAAAATAGGAGCGTCCGGTTTTTCTTATTCTACTCTGGCAGATGTCGAAGGAAGGACCGTAACGCCGATATTCGGATCCGATTTAATTCAGTTCCGACGGAAGTATCGAATTAATGCCGAATGAAGAAGCTGCGGGAAAACCAAGATCGACTAATCCCCCTTTTCCAATCGCACGCCAAAGTAGGAAACATCATCCCCTGCCTATATACCCATTGGACACATTCTTCGATAACCAGAGATCGAACTCTTTCAGGACTTGCGTCAATTTCGCAGTTCTGTTCATAATCTTTAACAACATCAGCGTGCAATATCTCCTTTTGTCCCCGTTTTTTCCCGTTCTATTAACGTGATTCGTTCTTCGTACCTTGCATCTCGTCACGCTAATAAACAAACAAACCTAATGTAAAACAAAATCCATGTAAAAGAAAGATGCATGACGGACAGAGGAGCAGAGAGGCTTTTTTTTGGTAGAGCAAACGAACGGTAGAACGGGGACAGTAGGAAGGACCCGGCGCGTATCGGCGCGCAATCCTGCGAATCGATATACGGGACAGTGATTTTCAATTATCGGTTCGGCAGGAAACTCGCGCGCCGCTGCTGTTCATCCGCAGCTGACCAGCAGATCATGAGATGTTATCGTTCTCGCTGCGCGCGACGACGCGAACGACGCTCGATCATCGCCGGAGATCGGCTCGTGTCAGGATTTGCCTAGGGATTTTCCGTCCAACCGGTTCGCTTTATCGCTGCCTCGCGATTAAAATGTTTCGTCCCGAGTGGACGTGTTCGGGAAAAGCATTGGACTTTTCCGGTGCACGGTTTTTTTTCCCTATCAACCGATGTTTCCTTCGATTTAACTGCGATCGGCGAAGCCTCTCCCCCTTTCCTCGGAATTTACCGTGCGTTCGTATACGACGTCATATATCAAAACTAATTTTATCATTGAGCCGCCTAGTAAACAATTGACCGCGTAACAAATTTTCGGAACAGCTCGCTCCCGCGCGATGCATTAATTAAAAGCAAACGAACGTATTCATCGAACAACAGGCACGATGTAAAAGCTTCTTGTACATTTACGAATTTACTTCTGTCGCTTCTGTACACTATCGGAACGCGTTATCATCGCGCACCAGACGATTTCAAACATCCGCAGATCCGACGAACGAAAAACCGGCTGTTTAAAAAAAAAAAAAAAATACCTGCCACCGGCCCACTGTTCCATTGCCGATCTGCTTGTTGCCGAAGGAATCGCGTACAATATAGGTCCGACACGGAGCATCGAGATTATCGTTTCGACGCGTGCAATGGCGCGAAAAATCAGTGTCCCAGTGGACCGGGAAGTTGACGCGCGCCGCGCCTCGGGGATTTGCAGGGGATCTCCCGTGGAATTCGCTGGAACGCGATTAAAATGTTCGACGGCTCGCGCGACGGATACATCGTGGCGGCGGCGGAAAGGGTGCGTTTTCATCGGGGTGCACGCGTGTTAAGCGGCGGCGCGCGGATACAGATGGAGAAGGGGGTCAAAACGGGAACGTGAAATCCTCGTTTAATATCGATAGAAGGTCGTGTAAAGCCCCGCCCCGCTCCCGTCTCGTCCGACTAAATCCAAATCCTGTTGCGAAGCGTACGATCGCTGCACCGATGATGTCCCCGTGCTCAGCTAATCATTCGGCGTAATCGCATCTCGCGAAACCGTGGGATTCTTTCGGGTAGACAAACAAAATTACAGACCCTTGTCGTCCGTTCCGTTCGATACCCTCCGCCCCGACGAAACAGTTATTAATTCGGTTTACGCGTCAACGTTTCCCTCGGTGTGCGCGTAGCGATATTACGCAGAGACGAGCTTTCGGAAAAATCGCCCGACCAGACTTTGCGGAGGCTCGACGGCACGAGGTGAAAGACCTTTCCGTATAACGAAGGCACGTGTAAGACTCCGCTTGGAAGGCATTCAGCCGTTCGGCCGAGCCGCTATCGCTAGCTCGAAGTTAGCTCGACCGCGGTTATTATACCGACGATATAATCGTCCGGAACTTTGCAGCTATTTGTCGATAACGAGACGCGTTCCTGTCGCACCGTTACTACTGTGCGTCGTCGCCGTCGATCTGTTAAATTGCCCTTGATAATTCGCCGACCATCGTCGAGGGCAAAAAAATTTGCTCGAGGTCCAATTTGCCTGCTACCGAAGTTCGTTTCCCGAACTGCGTTGTATTCCCTATTATTCAGGTTAGAGTGAATTTTTACTTCGATCGATAAGGAACATGTCAACGCGATCTTTTGTAACTTTACTTTTATATTATTCGTGAATTAAGTGTCACGCGCAACGAGAGTGAACGCATGCGGCACCGGTGGCCGTATTGTCCAGGCGTATTGAATAATGCAAGTCGCGGGTAGATTTGGAAATTTGTGAAACGCCAGTCGGGATACACCGAAAGACTGCGGGCCGTAATAATAATTCATCAGCATGAATAATTGCGATATCACCGGGCCTCCCGTTCTGGCCGAAGGAAAATGCATGATTTATCACGTCAGATGGTTGACCCAAAAATTAAGTAGCCTCGCGTGATATAGAGAAATAATGGAAAACCACCCTCTTTGTCGCTTGGTCTATTTATTTCGACATCCGTTGTTCAATGTTCCAAAAAGTCCGACAAAAGAACGATAGCCATGTGATTTCAAATCTAATTTCCTTTTTAACGAACCAGTATCTTTTTGTGTGTGTTTTTACGTATAACGTTCTTTGTTTGGCGTTTTAGCCGTTTTCGTGCAGCGGGGAAGTTATCGTGAAAGGTTTCGTTATTGGATCAGCCAGACACCCGGCGATACGTGTGAATAAAAATCATTGTGCGAGGTTGTTTGACGGTTGCGAGGCCAATCACGACGCAGATAATGATCGTATCTAGACGCACGCCAACGTGGAAGACTTTAATTGCCGGGCACGAATCGATTTGTCGCCTCCGCGCCACGAGGGAACCTATCGTTGTGCACGAACGACTTTCCACCCTATTTTTACCCTCCATGCCTTTTCTCCTCGTCACTTTTCAGTCTCTCCGAACGTTCGCTGCGCTACCGTAACGGGGTAACGTTCGATGTTCTCGAGTAAAGGATCACCGTGTGCAATACGATTCTTAAAAAGTGAAAAAGATTATAGAAAATAATTCCGTCAGTCAAAAAGGTTTGATATTAGCGAGGAAGGGGAAGCAAGGCAGAGTCCCATAGGACAATGCGTTCGGTGTATAAAAATCGTTCGATGTTCCCCGCGAAAAAAAGGGGTTACAATCTTCCGGTCGAACTTCCCGTATCGCTATCGACAAGTCGCAGGGCCGCGGGGATGGTCGCGCGGAAGGAGGACGACACTTTGGTGAGTTAGTTTCGGTCTGCGGAGACGTTTTTAAAAGTTCGGCAACCTCCGGAAGTCGAGAAGCCAACGACTTCTCGCAGGAAGGCAGGAGCCTTTACGGCGCCCCTCGCCGCGGCTGTTACCGGCGTCGCCCGTTGCACTCTTGCAGGCTTGTCCTTTATTTTCCGCAGCGCACTTTATCTCTTTAACTGCTTTTATCGCGCGACGATTCGCGCACGAGCCTCAGCCATTATCGATTTCATTTCGTTTCACGGTCGGTGTTCCCGCGGCGGGAACGAACGGGCGGGGGGGGGGGGGGGGGGGACGGAAATCGTTCTCGATGGAACGCCAAGACATTCCGACGAAAGGATCGGGCAACGATGAACGGTTATTCGAATTTCTTCGACTCTAGGCGATGTTTAAAGGGGCGACGATACCTCCGCGACGAGAACCAATCGTGTTCGCGAATTGCCAGTGATTAATCAAACTCCCAGACGACTTCTTGCAAATTGCACTTCCTATCAGAAGTGCGAATCAATTTCGGGAGCCCTCGAAGTTTCGTCGACGAATGGATTGTCTCCAAGTACGAACGCGCGCCGTCCATCTGTTTATTATAAAAATTCGTAACTGCAATGGTTTTCCGTAAAGTGTCCTTCGATCAATATTTATACACCACTTAATCGATTCGACGTGCGATCGAGTAGCCCTAGATCCGACATTCATTTCGTTCCATCAACGGGTGGGGTCAAGAGTGAAAGTATTATAGAATACATAGAGGGGGTGCGAAGCATTTCACGGACGAATAGTTCGATGATGGGCGGCTATTCCCCGGAGCAATAATAATCCTGGAATCAATGACAAAGAAATCCAATCGCTCCGGGGGCTATAACCCGCCCTGCTGATCCCTGTCGACGTTTGTCTACTCGTTCTATCAGATGGAACTCGTTGCTATTAAACTTCTGCGAGTTCTTCGTACAAAGTCCTTGGCAAACGATCGCGATTTCACGCCAGCGTCTACGTGCTAGCTCGGATCTTCGATG
Organism: Holcopasites calliopsidis; assembly: GCA_023838395.1. Taxonomy (NCBI): domain Eukaryota; kingdom Metazoa; phylum Arthropoda; class Insecta; order Hymenoptera; family Apidae; genus Holcopasites; species Holcopasites calliopsidis. The sequence continues at coordinate 2,894,560 of JALHAQ010000004.1, read as the reverse complement.
ACGAGATCTGGTTAAATTACGGAGGGATATCCTTCAGCTCGAGGCGCTACGTCTCGTCCCGTAGTTGCTTTCAATGTCTCTAGTTTCATCTGGAGCGTTTTACGACTGATTTCCATAAAGCGATATTACTTAAGGGCGGCATACGTTTAAAGTACCAGAACCGATAGTCTCGAGCCGTTTTTATACTACCTCGAGCAGTAAGTAGCAAGTCCGTCGCTAATACACGTGTATAGAACGACCGAATAATCCAGTAATTGGCTTCGAGCTCGGAACTTTCCATCCCCGACACGGGCTGAAGAAAGTCGATCGGTGAAACGTTCTGGTAATTCATAGGTCAATCGGCGGTCGAACATCGGGGCGCGATCTATCGCCGGATGATATCTGCGTAAAAATTTTCAAACGTCACGATCATGCACTTGGAGCAGAGTATGCGGAATGCAAACGCGTTGTAATATAAAATTAATATGTACGAGCCGGTGCGTGATCCATTGGCCGCGCCGCATCAAATCATTAATTACAATGATTAATCAACGTGTGTGTATATGGAGATTGCTTTCGACATGATTTATGACTGCAATCAATGGGACGAGATGGTCCGGGTTATTAAATACCGAGTGATCGGGAAAAAGTGGACAAGCCCGGCAGCTTGCGTTTAAATAAACGTTCGCGAACGGTCCTTCAGGAATGCACCGATAGGGTGGCGCGGGGTGAAAGTTTAGCCGCGACGCGACGGGGGATAAACGCGATCCTCGGAACCGGACCGATAAATCGATAGACCGTGGGTGGAATTATTAACCCGGCTCGTTTATCCACTCGACCCGTATACTCTTGAGCGTCCGATTTGTCTCGCCCTTCGCAAAAACAGGAGTACGCATCAGTCGAGGCTGAAGATTTTATTTAATCCTTGCGATCAGAGCGCAACGGGTGAGACCGACTTCTTTTTCGCGAAATCATCCGAAGAAGGCCGTACTAAATCACTCGAGCTAATGAACGACGTCAGCGGTGAAAAGAATTCTTGATTTCTTCCGTCCGGTGTCGCGCTCTCCCTTTCTGCCCGTTTCGAGAAATTGTAGAAAAGAAGCAACAAAAACCTGAGAAGTAGGTTCTCCCGGTGAGAGGGATGCACGAGTCGCAGAGAGGAACGGTAAGAGAGGAGGGTGCAATTTAATTATGACTGCGGCTGAGAAACGCGCCCGCGTTCAGATGCGTGTTCGCAGGACCCGCGAGATTTAATATCATATGACGAATCGCTCCTTGTTTTTTCCTTTTACAATAAAGTAGATGCTTAGATACCAGTCCGCGTGTAACAATCCCAATCATATTTTCGATACAGCGAACCGAGAGGGTGGTTACTCACCCGATTGGCTCATCGACCCGTGGACAACAACCCCGAACGTGTCGCTCTTTTTGCCACCGGGGGATCTCGTAGTGACTGAAGAGTGGCGGAAGAAAGACACGCGGCGGGATGAAGGGATGAAAGATGCTGCTGCTTGCTCGGAGAGATCGTCGGTGAGAAACGAAAGACGGGCGTCCGATAACGCGAATGTTCCGGGGCTTGGAACACAGGCGAACCATGGTGTTCGATATGGCGTAAGATTGATTGAACGGGGAGGGTTACTTTCGCACTCGTCTTATTCGCGTCGATCGACGTTTCGCTTAGGCGATTGGCCTCGGAGCAGTTGCAGCGTGATCGACCCTGGACGCGCTGGAATATTTTTGAGAGATTGCAGTTCGATTCAAGCTCCCTGATAGCGCAATGACATTATCGGAAGGGACAGCAAGCTCATGACACTTTTCGTTAATGTCATTTAAAGATCGAAGAGCAGCGTCCTGCGACCCTACGAAACTGGAGTTTATTCCAGGGATTGTTTAAGAAGGCGTGTACGATAAGTAAATTTCATAAACGAAATGCGTTCGTCGTTGAAAGTTCCTCTTCCTTTTTTTTTTGTCGTTGCGTGACGATAATGGCCCGACCATGTTACTCAACGCTACGGAGAAATGGACGGGACAGAAATGTCCCCTCTATCCCGAGAATTATTAACCACTCCCCTCTATTTTATTACTGTCGTTCGCGACGCCGGCTTTTCATGAACGTGCCCCTTGACCATTCGCGTAATTACTTTTCGACACTAGAAGGAACCCGTTCGACTCGTATCAAAAGGAGTTAAGGACGCGGAGGGTGTTCATCCACGCGAAAGAAACGTTAGCCGAAAGACTTGGACTATCGCGATTATTCCCGTGCCACCCTCATATTTTCACCCACCGACGAGACACGCCAGACGAATCGCACACCCTCTGCATTTAATTCGTGCTCTCGGCCAGCACAATCGAGATGGAAGGAATTGCTCCCGCTCGGCAGCTCCCAGTCGTTCTTTTGGACGACACCGTTCGGAACTGGGCGTCATAAATTTTTTGTTTTAGTTTCTTCCCTAGTGGCGTAACGACGGGGCGTAAAGCGGCAACGGTGAAACAGCCAACACTATTGCGCAGCTTATAAGAAAGCGATCCGGACCGTTCTTTTTTCTCGCAGTAAACAGCTTTACAACGGTTTCACGATACCATTCTCGGGATAAATCGTTATCTCTAGTACAATTTCGTACTTTCGCAGTTCATGCTAGAAAAATTAGTCCCCTCCTCGGTCCAATAATGTTTGACAGAAAACTATTCGAAATTCTTCTCTTGAATTATTATTCCTTTCATGTTCCTCGCGACACGAGCATTTCTGCCCGCACCACTGACTTTCGTCTGGCGCAATTCGAGCTGAGATCTCAAAAAAAAAAAAAAAAAGAAAAAATGGAAAGAAAAGAAAAGCGGCCGGCTTGACCAGTCTCCGAGCGCCGTGAACCCATAAGGTCGCTCGGCATATTGCCATAAATGCCGGAAGAAGTTCTACCCTGCGGGACATCGGGATAGAAAGGGGGAATGCGAGTGGGAAGAGAGCTTTCTGTGCATCGTCGTGCGCCTTCGGTCGTGCCGCAGATGCAGCCAAAGAACGGGGCAGGACTTATATGGCGAAATACGTCCTTTCCGTCGTGTCTACACAAGTGCCGGGTGATTCGGAGAATTTATGACCCTGAGAGACGCGATTTGCCATCGCAGCCGAGTCATCCCTCGAACAAACTGGATAAATCTCGTACCATCTCCGTAAAATATACCAGCCCTGAAATCCTGAAGTCGAAAGCGTTCGCGCGTCGATGGATTTTTCCCGAGGTAAATGAAATGCGCGCGTTTGCCCGACAATTCCGGCTGTCCTGAAATTCTGCTCTGCCGGTTCCAATTCTGAAAGTCGCTCGTTCGAGGACTTGGTAGAAACAATGCTGTACAAAGCGGAGGCGTCACCGTTTCCGCATGCACGCAGATAAGTCGATGCAAGCGGTCGGTCCGCATAGTTCGCCGGAAGAGGAACGCGACCAGGTGTACGTGGGGATTCGGGATGAGCCCGAATCTTGGATGGGGAGGAAATTTTATCGTATATTCAAGACGTGTCGCGACTCGCGAATACGGGCGCCAGTCTGCACAAGGACGAAATAGTGAATGCAAGGGAACGCGAAGAGGAAGGGTTGACCCGTTACGGTACCGCGGAAAAAGGATGCCGCCGCACGCTGAATGCGCACGATGAAAATCGTCGGATTTTATTGCCGGCTTAAAGGGTTTGCAGTCGAACGCACAAACGCGACCGCATATTACGTAGTTCACGTGGCCCCGGCTGGAGCGGCATGGCATTTTCTGCTTGCCCGCGTTTCACTGTGACTTCCATATTCCTGTCCCGGGTTAACGTCTTTCCGCTATTACCTTCAATCGTCTTTTATCGCTCCGAGCTAATAATATTTTTTTGCTTTACCAAGAGAACCGCGTACGTACAAATCTCAGGATTTTCTGTCATACAACGACGTGTGAACGATCGATCGGGAATTCTTCGGCGAACCCACGTTACATCGCTCAGAATACTCTTTTACCCGAGAAGAATTATTTAACGAATCGCCAAACGCAATGCCGATTTTTCTCGCGTCGTACAGTCCACACTGGCTGCTACCTACTTTTGCACGGTCGATTACATCGGTAAACCGCGGCGGAGGATGCGCTCGTGTACACATAGCCCTGCGCCAAGGCAAACACGAGTATCCCGCGCTCTAATGAAGAACATTATGCATACGGGGGGGAACTGTGTGCAGCGTAACTGCTGACTTTACAGTCACTTTTGGCCCCGGGTTTAAATAATCCGCCAGCCCTGCAAATATCCCCGCCGATATTCCATCGGTTCGCCATTCTTCCAACGATTCGGTGCCAAATGATATATTCCACATAGAACCACGGGGAACCGTAAAGGGGGCAAGATCTCAAAGCTCCCCGGAGCAAAGCACGACCAGGATGCACATCAAGGTAGCGTCGCTAGGAAGCAGCCATACTGTCGAACAAGAAAAGAAAACGGAAAGATCTTGCAGCCCCTTTTGTCTCGCCGGAACTATTCCAAGGAACGAGATAAGTCGCCGCCTCGAAAGACCGTCGCGGGAATTTTTTCCACGGCTCTCTCCCGGGCCGGCGATTCGGCGCAAACGGCGGCGCCGCATAATCATATAGAAGCTTGACAAGTGCTTCGGCCGGAGCGACACCGTTTTTGCCGCTCGCCGACGAGACCCACGAGACAAACGGGACGGCGACGTGTTTGATGAGATACGTAGCCGCCTGTTTCGTTAACGCGGGGGTTATTCTCCGACGTGCCCGACCCACGGACGTTGCGATACAACCACGACGAAGATACGTACTCGTGGAAACCGTGGTTTCGACTGCTCCCATGAGGCAAGGGATTAGTGAGGAGGAAGCGCTGGATGCGCGGGAACAACCGCCCTGTTAAATAGGGCTGGAATTGTGTAATCTGAAATAGGCGCAACCCCGTTAGGGTTGAAAGAAGTTGAAAACCCATCAACGCGTGATTGCTATAGTCCTTTTTATTAAATACGTGATCAAGCGAGCAGGAGTTCATAGATTAATCGGGTGAACGATTACGATGATTGTAAAGGAAAATCGTGGTCGGATCGTAGAAGCAATTGCGCGATAAACCACCGCAATCCCGGTAACGCTGGGAGATATTCACGCGATGCTCGATACTTCATTGCGTAGCCCCGAAACATTTAACGTCCTCGGCCCAATCGCGAAATCTGCTCACGAAGGATACAGAGGATTACGTCACTGGTCTCCCGAGGCTGGGGAAGGAGGAGCAATTTCCTGCACGACGTGTGCCATTCGGGGAAAACAACGTTCGAGAACAGCAGATCTCGGTAAGAGAGCGGGAAATCAACCCCTCGAAACTTTTGCCCTCTTCGTTTCATCGACCCCGAGCTCGTCCCCGAGCCTCGCTTGAGAAAACGGAACACGCGTCCCCGACGAGAATCGAGATATTAACGTTCGCGATGGGCATCAAACACCGGAACGTGTTTCGAACAATCGTCTATCCGACGTTTCCGTTTTCCGGACTAGCTCCTTGGCGCGAGACTCGCGAAACGAAACGAGAAGAGAGAATACAATTGTCGATCGGCTACTCGGCCTGTGCAAAATTCTAGCGACCGCAGGAGATTATTTTTGCGCGGAGCAACGAACGATGGCGTGATCGAAACCTCGCCTCGCCTGACCATTTTTAGGGATTAATGATCCCGCGGCGGGTGTATCGAAATTTCTCGTGTTCGAGGCGGCTCGGGACTCCGTATACACGATGGCGATTATTGTAAAACCGGCGCGATATCGGAGTCCGATCGCACCTTCGCCGACATTACATGCCCGCCGTGTATAGAACTTGGCACGAGCATTGCTCGCCCGTATGCAAATTATCATACGCCATTATTAGATTAATTAGGCATAATTAGCGTCACGCAGAGAGCGTGCATGGTATTCTAATCGCTCCCCGACCGATTATAGGTCCCGTCCAAACGTTCTGCCATTCTTTATCGCCAGCCGGGGGGGGGGGGGATGGAATCTCGGTGAAGAGATTTATCTGCGACAGATTATTGCTCGTAAAACTCTGCTGCGCGTTTGAACATGCGACGAGCGTGCATTCGAAACGATGCATCGGTGAATAAAGTTTGACGCCTTTGGCGCACACATACATCAGTCCTCGTGCTTCCAGAACGTTTTATATCTCACCCGAATCTCCGTCCAACTTTCCTCATTCCGCAGCTGCCTCGACACAGCGGAGCCAATGGGAAATTTTGCTCGTTTTCCACGGCGAGCCCCTTCGTCGCCTCGTACTCTTCGAGCACGTATCGAGGAACGTCCTCGACGGCCCTTAGCCGGGTAACGAAGCGAATTATTAGCACGGTCGTCGATCGAGCCGATTCCAATTTTCTGGCTGCCTGGCCGGATCTATGTATCCGTCCCCGATATATCATCGTTCGCGCGATAATTATACAAAACTTTACCCATCAGCCAGCCGTCTTAACCGGGTCAACTTCCGGGACGAGATACACTTTCCCCTCGCCCCTTGCTCCGCTGGATCGCCCTAACGTTTAAAGGATAATAGAACAAGTTTCTCCGCGTGTATATTTCTAAGTTTCTAAGTTGCAGGCAATCGCGCGCCGCTAGAATCGGATGCATCTACGGGAAGCTGGCTCGGAGCCGGTACACCTTAACTGCTTGCAAACACCGTTTGATCCCGCTGACTGTAAGTCAGCGATCTCGTCGGGTTCCGCGAGTTACCACAAGTCTTGCGGTGCATCGCGTTCCACGCAACTCGGATAAGTTATTCGGCCGTTGCGGATCGCACGACATTTCCCGTGATTATGTAAACCGATGCTCGCTTTTGAAATCGGATTAAGGAGAAACGTTCGACGAGAGACGCGTTGAGGCGGAGCGTTGATCATGTGTCCGCAGGGGACAGGATCAGCCATGAATCCCGCGGACCGGGTGGGTAGGTAATTTTTCATGCCAGCCAAACGCCAGCGTCGATTTTTTAGCCGACCATAAAACTGAAATTTCTCAGGGCGTCGCGTCGCGTCGCGTCGTTGCGCGACCGCTGATATCATCGTATCCTCTCGCGTCAACCCTTCCAGCCGGGATCAGTCCCCTTAAACTTCTCGACATGCCTCTCTGTAACGCGATCGTAACCATGATTTATTTCGTGACCGAAAAAAACGAGGGCTTGATGTTCGATTCGGAGGGGTTGGTTTATCCGTGATTTACAACGGACACTCTGATATACTTCCTCCAGGTATAGACGCGGCATTTTCAAGATCGTTCGAGCCCCCAATCATCCTTTCAAATTGCAGGAATTTTCATCGCCCTCGTCCTGCGTTGCTTTCCCTGGCGACGATTTACGTCGGCTCATCTGGCAGCCACGAAACTTTCCGCATAAATTTATCGGTGATTCGGGCGTCACCTGCATCGACACCCCGCGACGAAGTCGGCCGAACACGTTGCTACAAGATTTAGATATCGCCAAGGGATGTCTTCGTCGAATAAACTAGACACTGAATTCATAACTTTCGGTTTCACACACACACAAAAAAAGAGAATGAGATAAGCATCGCATATGCCAATATGGAATTAATACCCGTGCATAGTGCTCCATTAATGAACACGTCACGCATATAAATCATTTAAAAAACAATCCTATACTATGACGGACATTTAGGAAAGGTAGAACCGAGTTGCCAGGAAACAAAGAGCGAAAAGAATATTCGCGAAACTCCACAGAGTCGTGGATAAGTAGTTCCAATAACGGGCTCGTTAATCACCCCGTACTTTTCAGCAAAGAGACGGACACGGCGCTTTAGTTCGATACTTTTTCCCGAGCATTTCCTCCTCATCCTCGAAACGGAACGCGAACCCGGAGTCCAGAATTTCTACGCCGAGGCTCCTGATGTTTTTCCGCGACGATTCGACGCCTGAATTTTACTCACCCGCGAGTACCATCCTGTTATTCTACGCCCCTCTCCTCTATGGGGGATCCGATATCGCGATACGATTCTCTTGTGACGGGAAACTGTGTCTGCATGCTTGCGGAGCTTTTGTTCGATTCAGAGAAACACTCGTACGCGCGTTCCCCTCGGTCACGTTTCGGAAAGTCCACCGTTACACTATACTCAGAATCGTTCCGGATACCAAAATTCTTGTGCATACGAAAATGTCAACGTTTCAGAAAACGGAAATGATGGAACGTTTGTGTCGACCGGAAAAAAACGATACAGGGAACAAGAAGAGGAATCAAGTTTGTCGAGGCAACGGAGGTTACTTGGCAGAGTAACTTTGCCGAGTTAGAAAAGGGGGGGCGGAATGAAAAGGATCGGAGGAACGGAGCCAGCAACAGCTGCGAGCGGAGCAATTAAACTGAATTCCTTCGGTCGTTTGTCTCGCCCGAACAACCGAAGGGGATACACCTTGTCCCCGAAAATGGAGGAAGATTCTTGCGTCGTAAAACTATGACGAGGGGTGCGTGGGAGTGGAAAGTTCGATTATGTCCTGTCCACCCGACTCAGTAAGTAGCAAGCGTCCCCCTGGCTCGTCGACGTTCTCCGTCCTGTTACGATGCGTAATAAACGTTGGCTCATCATTGGAAATTCTTTTCGTTCTTTCTTCTTTATTCTACTAATTATCTCCTTAGAAAGTTCTGCTCCTCTTTCTATTACTTCTATCTTTTTAAAAGAGATACTTGCTCCTAAATATCTAGAAACCCTCATACTTCTATAAAGTTCCAATTTTCACGGTAACACCGGAGCTTCCAGGCGCTTAATCAGAACAATTATCACCGCCGGATCAGCCAGAAGTCAGAAATTAACGCTGCGCCGAGTTCCGGCGGGGAGCAGCAGTCGGATACGTGGAGATTGTCGCGAAACCATAGGCGGTAGATCGTCTAAGCCCGATCGCTGATTAGATATTAAACGACGGGACGGGGAGGGCTTAATGGGATATTAGTCGGCGAATTGGAACGCAAGAGCTGGAAATTAGAAAATTAGCCTGCCGGTATTCATCGGGATACTCCATCGAGATACTGTCTGCCAGGAATATTGACTCCCCGTTCGATCTTTCATTACTGTCTTCGAGACCGTCGATAATCTCCTCCTGTTTTCTCGTGCATAGCACTAAAACGAATCATTACCTCCTATTTTCGTCGACCAAACTTTCGTCGTTCCCATACATGAATCGTTAGTTGGACGTTTCGATGCCACCGTCAGCTCGGTGTTGAATTTTTAATTGAAACACTTCTTTCCGCTACCTTCTAATGCAATTGAAGATCTCATTATATTTATACACGTCACCGGATCGAGCAAGAGTTGAATTTTTGTTTTTTTTTTAACGTTTAACGCGTTCCGTCGGGCGAACGATGTTAGGACGGACTTTCAAATTCGGGCAAGAAGCGGCCAGAACGTCGAAACGACGTTGTTCGTGAACGATTTCGTCTCGCTGTCGTCGAAGTCGCCGTCGTTATCGAACACGCTGTCACCATCGTCCTTATAGTTCGGTGCACCCTTTCTCCCTCGATCACGCGAACAAAGTATCAATCAAACGCGGCCATGCAGCAATAATCGTTGCTTCAACGGACACGAATACATTTATTTGCAATTACATTACCGGGCCATAAATATTAATTCTTCCCGTCGGGAATGATTCTGGCGGTGTTACGTCCAAAGGAAAAAAAGCAATCAGACTTCCCTCGATAGGGAAGAAGGAGTAATCAGTCGAGGCCGAGCTCGCCACGACCTGTTCTTTCTCTTTTTCACGTTCACGCCCACCCGGAAGATCGATCCCCGTGACTTACGATCGCCGGCGTGCGTGTACGCGGTCGCCAAATGATTTCCGACCCGATGGTAGTTACAAGGGCTTCAATCCCGCCGATAAGGATCTGTAATCCCGTGATTAGTTTTTTGCGCCGACTTATGCCGCCCCGTCGGAATCCACGCGATCCGACGGCTCCGCGTTGCCGAACTTGCGCGTCACTAATGATCCACCTGGGCTAGTAATTTCTGCCAGGGGTACGCACCCTCTCCTTAGACACGATTCCCGAGTTTTCGAGACGTTTCGTGACAGTCTGCTGCTCATGAGTTTCGGCAGGAATAAGTGCCGCCTACCGCATGGGAAAGTGGTTTCGAGCGGAAAGCTGTTCGCGGAGGAACTGTAACTTCCTTCGCTCGCGAGCCACGTGTTTATTAATTTGTTTGCACGGCTCGGTGAAGTTGGAGACCTGGCGTGAATAATTGTCAAGGGCAGGGCAAGTACTCCGCGTAGAATCGACGATGATCTCATTCTGTCGTTTCCTGCGATAGAAATGAATAATATAAATATATACAGTACTCGGAAAAGCTGTTTCACGATCGTGACAAAGAGACGTAGCGCAGAGTTGTATCTGATCAACGTCCACCGCAACGCGCCCCTTCCACGGAACGATTCATTATAGAAGGACAGGAACGAGAGATAACGCGAGCGATTGTTAATTAAAAACTAATCGCGGTGTTTGTCGTACAAATTGTTACCGGGGCACCGGTGATTGTCCATCGGTGTACAGTTGATACGAGCGCGTGCATGGAATCGCGGCGGGGTTGGAAACATTTTCCAACGAAGTACACCTTAAATTGTTATCTACCATCGATTGTCCATAATGGCGATATTATCCACAAACAGGGACACGCCAGCTGGATCGTGGGTCGAGTGCATGATGTAGCCGCGTTGATAAACGACTCGGCCCGTAATGCTCTCCGCCCCTCTGTACCCCATACTTGTTAACATTCGAAATTTGTATAATCGAACGACGCTATTTGCTTGGGGGGGAAAAATATCTACCCTCCCGCTAGCCCTCATTTCCTCGCCAGCAAATGCAATCTCATCGCGGCTGGATTAAATCGAGCAACAGAATATGTATATCCATTAGCGCGGCATAGAAAGGAAGATAAATAGTAAAATACCTTAAATACCATTGAATATTATTCAAATGAAATTGCTTATCCTGTTCCCGTCCATCGAATTAAACGGGACGGAACGGGATCCACTCTGGAGGCAGCTGATATTCTACCTTTACACAAAATACGTTAAAAACACACTTCAAGAATTGTTCTTGCCCGCAGGTGGGCAAAGTAAAACGTTTCACGGTATATACGGTGAATCCGATTGAACACCCCAGAGCGCTTTGCGGTCTCCTGCTAATTCCATTTACAAGGAAAATACGGTAACCGTTCCGCCGATCAGAAATTCGTTCGATTAGAATTTTCCCGAGCGGTGCTCGTAACATTTTTCAACGCCCTAAAAGCGCAGGGTCGACGGGGGAGAAATCGAGAAACGGGAAAACGCAGGAATGACCTGGCACTTGTATATTTTAATTGATCGTCGCCTGTGCATCAGGGCGTACGGCACTTAAACGTCGAACAGCAGATCGCGGCTCAGCTTAGGATAACGAGCTCCCCGGCAGGGGAGGTGTACACGGAACGAGCATTTCGCCCAGGAATGTCTGGCGTAACCAAGCAGCTCTCCGTCGTCTCGATATCGCCCGCCGGGATTTGCCGGGACAGAAGAACTCCTTCGAAACTCGCCGGCTCGGTGCCATCGAGTGGCAAACGAGTTTCGTTGAATTCCAGGCAAAATAATACCACCAAGGTCTCGTCGTTTCTACGAGCGAATCCGCCTAAAGACTTCATCTCGTAGAAACTTTAAGGTCGCTCGAATTCGATTCTCGTGTCGCGCGTCCCAACGCAGCCCTTTCGCTCTTCACTACGGACTAGTAGATGTCGAGATCGTGGAAATACAATTGCCTCTAAGAGAAATTACAGATCCACGTGAATCGAATTCCGTGTACACGCGCAGATGATGATAAAATCATTGCGTTCCCATCGATCCGTCTAACGAGAAAACTGCTCGCCCTGTTTAATTCGACGATCCAACGCGGATTCGAAACAGCTCGGGATATCGGAAGACGCTGTTCCGTTCAGGTTTGTCGAGCGGTCTCGCGTTTCGGTCAAGTGCGGTCGCCTCTCACCTCCGGGGTATCGTCTTCGTTCACAGAGACCGACGAGAAACGACACGATTCCGGTGAAACAATTAAGGCTTGAGACGAGAACTTGCCCGGCTCGTGATTTCGCCACAGTTCCGCGGATAGTTAGTGGCCCGGGTTCACGGTACGGGGAACCACTCCCCCGGGGACCGTGGATGACCAACAGTTTAACCAGAAATTCGATCAGCTTGTCGTCGGAGTTTAAGCGCTCACCGGCGCTCCACGCGTCGACAAATGTTAGATTGCAGTTTCCTCCGTGGGGGTAAGTAGCTTTGTCATTTACATCTGTGTTTCTATCCGGAAGATTTTCCGTCTTCAGTGATCAGAAAATCCGATCAGTTCTTACTGATTGAATAAAACAGATCACCTACGTTAAAGGGTCAAGCCGATGAATCTTTTCTTTCCTCTATGAATTTCTCGTTGTTCCTCCGAAATTCCACGAACGATACTTGATTTCCTGCAGCATTCGACGAGGCGGCTTTGAACCGTTTCGCCTCGAAGCAAGCAAGCGGGTAACCCGCGCGTCTGTCGCGGCGGGTCACACTCTGACTGCAGGTTAACGAGGTTCGGTCTGCTTCTGGTTACGCTGCTAGTGCGGCGGTTTAACCGGAGTGTTTGTAACCGCGTTTATCGGCGCGCCGACGGTCGGAAAGTCTCCGTTAAAACAATGTTCGCGAACAGTTCCCGAACACCGACGAGGACGCGCCTTTACGACCGCCCCCGGGCCTCGATCGATCCCGAGGAGGACTGTCCGCCTCTTTTAGAGAGAGGCGCTGTCAATTTTCTCGTTTACCCGTCAGTCTTTTATAGCCGGCGACGGATACGAATGACGAGACGAAACGTGACCTTCCGGGAGTTCTCTAGCGAACGAGAGACGGTGGACATTTTTAAGGCAGAAGTTGCGTTGCGTGAAGGTAGACATTGCAGCTTCCGGTATTATGATCCGATCGAAGTTACGATAGTTTGTGCTGCGCGTGTACTTCTAAGTACGATACTATCCTCGGTGACGTGTAGATTGGAAACTTTGAATTCCAAGTGAATTGGCTAGTCTTGCATAAAAATGTCTGAACAGAGAAAGACAATCGGGTGAAATTAGAATCGCACGTGTTTTCATGCCTGCGGAAATTCTCGCGTTATTACGAGGGCGACAATAACCGGGGCCAACTCGAGCTTCCGTTTCAGGCTTGTCCCTTGTCGCGAGCCTAATTAAGGCCATCCATTGCCGTAGGTGCGCGACGATCGGAATGATTTACGGTCGAGCTAGACAGGATACAAACACGATAATAATCCTCGGTTGCTTCGGGCTTTGTACGAGTTCCATTAAAACTTCCTTTAAACTCGATTCCGAACACGATTAAACGGTAGAGCACGTCTGGATGAAACGTCAAGGATTTACCAATGAAACTGTCAGCGTGGATTGGGAATAAATTAACAGAGATCCCTTTCTAGAAATAACAATACTCTCGCGATTCACCGGCTACGCTCCATCCGGTTCCAGAGGAGAATTAAAACTACGCTAACAAAGGATTCGGATACTACGGGGAAACTTTACACGATCGTCGGAATAAAGGGAACAGAGTGGTGTGTACGGTGTCTATTCTATCTAGAAAGTCGCAGTCAGAAGCGCACGCTTGATCGGGACCGAGCATCTCAGATCTTTTGTTCCCTTTGCGGCTATTCGATTAAACCAGGCTAATCAGCTTATTCAAAAGGAACGCCGGAGGGAAGCAGCACCCATTCGATATTTCACATGTTTCTAGCTGACCCCATGACGTGTTTAATGTCACTTTGATCTATCTAGGGATTAACAAATAGACGAGAGGATCATCGCGGTGATCTTCTTAGTCTCCTCTCTCAACACGCCGCCACTAGATCTCGCCATTCTGGCCTTTTCAGAATTGGAATACATTTATGCAAGTGCAGAATATATTGTGTGGATTTATTGCACGGTAGTATTTTGTGTTATATGTATGTAAAACACGTTTGTGATTGTAGAGTGGACGATCTTTATCTCATGCTATTGTATAAACTATGTAATATAACTAATATACATTATTTTGTGTGCGCAGATTTCCTGGTCAAGGAATGGGCACTGGATCCTGCATCTCATCAGAAACAAGAGGAAGGCGGAAGTTATTGTTAGCAAAGTATATTAAACATTATCTACGTGCGCTATATTAGCAGATGCTAAGTTAAATTATGCATAATACTAAACTATAAAATGTATTGCTATTTGATTTATTCTATTAACTTACTTGTAGATATTAGTTCATAAGACGTTTTTGTAACTTGCATATTTAAATCTAGGCTACTATTATTTCAACACTTTAATTATAATTATTATTTAATTATCGTAAGATGTACATAAAATAAATTTATAGGAGCAGTTTATAAATAATAGGGATTAAGTTCAAATGTCATAACTATTGTAATCTGTACATTATTAAGAGTTTTCAATATATCTTCCGTAAAGTGAATTCAACTGATTTAATTGTTTTAACGCCCGTCCACTCCTAAAAAACCTACTCTGCATTCTTACACAAGAAGTATCGCGAAGGAACTTTAAATGCGGAGTTCCGAAGCGAGAAACTTGTAGAAAGAGTCCTGTTCACGAATAATTTAAGAATCCGCGAAACTTAAGTTGCCGGAATTTCCTAGAAAATGACGTGATACTCCAAGAATCGGTGAAATGGAATGTTCTGCTGATACAAATTGGCGATTTCGAGCACCGGGGATTCCGTACAGTCCAGTTTTGGGAAATTCTTGGAAATGACGTCACATTCCAGGAATTGGTGAAATGAAAGACCTCCTCGCACATCATATTCTCCTAATACAAATTGGCGATTTCGAGCAAAAAGGATTCCGTAAAAGCAAGTTCTGGGAAATTCTTGGAAATGACGTCACATTCCAGGAATCGGTGAAATGAAAGACCTCCTCGCATATCATGTTCTCCTAATACAAATTCGCGATTTCGGGCACAAGGAATTCCGTACGGTTCAGTTCTGGGAAGTTCTTGGAAATGACGTCACATTCCAGGAATCGGTAAAATGAAAGACCTCCTCGCATATCATGTTCTCCTAATACAAATTGGTGATTTCGGGCACCGGGGATTCCGTACGGTCCAGTTCTGGGAAGTTTTTGGAAATGACGTCACATTCCAGGAATCGGTAAAATGAAAGACCTCCTCGCATATCATGTTCTCCTAATACAAATTGGCGATTTCGAGCAAAGGGGATTCCGTACAGTCCAGTTCTGGGAAGTTTTTGGAAATGACGTCACATTCCAGGAATCGGTAAAATGAAAGACCTCCTCGCATATCATGTTCTCCTAATACAAATTGGCGATTTCGAGCAAATGAGATTCCGTACAGTCCAGTTCTGGGAAGTTCTTGGAAATGACGGCAAATTCCAGGAATTTTTTGCCAAAAGGTGTTTTTACCCAATTTAAATCGATTGATTGACCCAGTAAAGTTGCAAAGCGAAAATTTTGGCAATCTTTTGTTAAATGCTTACATGCATACTTACCTATATACTTACCTGTATAATTTAATTTAGCCTTGTTCGTTCTTATACATATTACAGTATTTTTAGAGTTGGCAACAAAGTTTGCAGTGCAATGTTAGGAACGTAGTTAAAGGAATTGGAATAAAGTTTCCGAGGAGTGGACAGGTGTTAAAAAGTAACGAGATAAATTTCTTTTATCGCAGATTTATTTAATAAGTTTGGTACGTACAAATTACAGAAGTAGTGATACAACTCAATTGCTTAACTTAACTTAACTTATAACTTAAAACAATTAGTAAAAGGAAGCACAAATGTATATATTGTACAACAAGATCTATATATCGTGCAAGTAATGGAATTTTGTATGAAATAAAATGTATAAATCACATGTTCAATTTTTATCTCCTGACCTCGCTTACTCGCGCTCTCTCCGTCCAGATAAAGCCGGTTAATCGAGGTCCCACTGCAACTGCGGATGCCTCTCTAAGGTGTGCGCCAACATTAGCCTCGGCGTAGCAATGTGTCTTGACTGCCCAAAGAAGATGGACTCGAAGTAAGCGTAGCGAGAGACGAAGAAGCACTGTTGAAACGCAAACGTGGTCCAGTTCTGACAGCTCGACGCAGGGACAAGAGTCACGTTCCATCGCGCGACTCGCCAAAGGCGGGGTGGCATCCGGCAGCTATTTACGCTGGCAGGTTTCGCGGAGTGCTCGCATTTCGGTCGGCGAGCGAATTTTCCGTGGGCGCGATGGGATAATGCCGCGGGAATCGGCATTAACGAGTGGCTACGAGCGGAGCGTATAATAAGGCACGCCAGATATGCGGAAATTGCGGCGTGCCGTGCCGCCGCGCAGTTCTCCACGAACGCGCGACGATTAGGCGACTGCCTCTTCTAATTAAAATCGCATCAAACAGAAAGGTCCTGCTAGTTGCTTTTATCCGGCTACCACTGAACGATCCATTCAATGCGGAATTAATTTCGGATATCCGCCCTGCGTCTGGACAATAAGCAATTTGAGTAAGGTGGCAGCTTCGCATGGGGGAAGGCTTCAATTAGACACGTAACGCAGATTTGTTGGGAGAGTAAATTAATCAAGCGAAGGATTTATTTTTCATCGAACGACTGCTATTATTAGTTTGGAGTGTATTTTGATGTAGTTGTAGATATAGTAGTACCTCGGTTTGCCCGGTCGAGACGCAAGATCGTTCGATAGTTTCGAAATTCCCCACGGATCTATATCGAGGACTCGCTTAATAGCCTCGAGTTTGCGCAATTAATCATTTAACAACAGCGAAGGATGTATCTGAAAGTGTCCGACAGGTATTTAACGAGGAACTCGAGGAAAACCTAGATGAAAGCGTTGTCTTCTCTCTCTGATTGCCCGCTTCTCCCGCATAACACAATTGCTAATTAGCAGAAAATTAATATACAATCGTGTAAAGTAAGATAAAATGAACAATCGTCCCGATACGATTTCCACTTTGATTCTCCTCGGGCGAGGAATCCGCTGCTGGATATAATGCCGATTGCCCGGCATTTTTCCGGGGAACCTCTGCAGCGCTGTGAATCCGCTAATCGACCAGCGCAATTAACGCGACGCGTTCGTTTCGGCTAAGCGACGGAATCACCGTGGCAATAATTAAAATTTCGCCGCGACACGCGCGCACGCTCGTGACGAAAACGGGCCGCGTGGAACATTGTGGTGTGTACCGAAATCAGTTTCGGCCCCCCCGCGCGTTAGATGAAAAGAATCGCTGCGTATATCGCACCAATTAGTACCGGCAATTACAATTTAAACGGAGAAAAAGCATGGTTGCTGAGTATTACGATCGCGCGGACTTTGAACCGCTGTAACTCCGAAGATACGAACGATTTCTTATCCGTTCGGGTCTCATTAGAAGCGCGCTTTCCTCCTCTTTAAAATGGTTGTTTAATGAACTCGATACGACTTCCGGTTCCTGAGATATCGCCGTGCAAAGAAACGGGCAATTTCTAATGTTTCCGTATCGCTGTCCTTCTCCGCGTCACTGACCCACGCAACAAGATTCCCACGCAGGTGTCCGCAAAAAACAGGCGCCGAGTCAGCGGATTCCTTCCGCTTCTAGGAAAAAAACGTAAACACAGTAGCAGACGCCGAGTCAGCGGATTCTTTCCTATTCCAGGAAAGGACGTAAACACAGTAGCAGACGCGATTCCGCGAACTGTTTCCGATTCCAGGAAAATATGTGGGTCACGTCGCGGCATTTAAATGCCTTAACTTTAAACGCTCGTATCTCGGAAACTAATTGAGATATCGGAATGAGCCAAACGGCAAATTGAAAGGTATCCTCCTCGCTATCTCCTGACATACTTTTCTAAATAAACTTCGCAATCCTTTTTCCTGTATGTTTCTTCAAAGTTAATAATAAGAATGAAAATTAGTTTTCCAAGCGGCGCTTCGAGAATATCGGCGACGCAAACGAATTGCCGACGAGGCGAGCCTTTCTTTGGGCGTTGGCCACAACTCTGTACTATTATAACGTAACAAAAAACTGTGCGCGATTTGTGACCTGTTAAATGTCACTTTAGTTGCAACAAAGATGAATTTCGTCAAGATTAAACATAAACTAAAAGAAGTTACAGGAGTACATTTAGTTTTTGTTTAATTTTAATGAACTCCTAAGATTTCCATGATTAAAGTAAACACGACACGAATCGCATAGCTTCTTGTTACGTTATGATAGAACACGTCGGTCTCTGCTTTTGCCCGAAATGGACCTCCAATCGCGTCGACGCGACGATCAACGCTAACCATTCCAGTCTCACGCTTTCGCTCTTGCGCGAAGGAAAAATTTCGCGGGGAAATATTGCAAACCGTCGCTGTTGCAACGACCATAAGGTATACAATACTGTCGTGACAGAATTGTGTCGTTAAAAAAGAATTAAGGGAAGTGTTCGTGATCGTAAAAGTATCGGGGGATGTTCGTAAGTGAATCTGGAAACTGCTAAATAGCTTCACCGGCTGATTTCTTGCATTTCCTATTCGCCGTTGTCGGGAATCCATGCGCCGCTTAAGGAGTCTCGAACGAAGCTACAGTGAAAATGAACGCCTGCTGCGATTCGAGCTCGAACGCTCGAGAATCGAAGAAATGCTGGCCGGTTCGTTCGGCACCTTCTCTCAGGGACGTGGCAACTTGTTTCCGCGAATGCGCGGATTTAGTCTCACTGGATTGTACAGAGAGGCCACTATTTTGCAGCGGGTCACTCGGTCCTTTAACGACTTCCGCGAACTTACTTGGAATTGTCCCGGCGTAAAGCTGGTCCGACGCTATCTCGCCAGCTGAAACGAGAGAGATCACTCCTACGCGAGCTTTCTAAAACTCGCATCGCCTTAAACGTGCTCCCCTTCCTTCGAACTCGTTCAAACGACGAACGTCCCCCGTCTTTTCGCGATACTATATCGTGCATAGTCCCTGGGTGAATTGCGGCTGCGTCCGATAATGGTATTCAAATGCAACGAGACACCGGGGATCGAATTAATCGAAGAACTTAGAGCCGCTTCAGCTTCGATGAAACGATTAATTCGTGGCTCGCGTAAGGGACCTTGTACGGGATGCAATGAACCGCGAGTTCGCTGCAGCGATTCACGGGGGTTGGAAAAAAGAAAAGCCTTTCTGTCGAAGTTCGTTCAATTACGCGAACCCGGATCGAGATCGTTCCGGCGCGGCGCGCGGAGCGTCACTCATCTCCGACTTCGAGCAACTTTGACCATCAACGAAATTGAATCCGTGGAATTCTTCCTGCAGGCATCAAAACTGCATTCCCGCCGTGACTCGCCTCTAACTCATCGCGAACGCCTCGAGAGGATTAAATCCGACTGTGCAAAGCTCCGCACGATTCATTTGGATAAGCCCCGGCGCTTTCAGATGACAGCTTTATGATTAACGAAGAAATCCTTAGTTAGTAAAACTCTGAACGTCTGCTGGAAGATGTTCCCAAACGTTTCATGCACTTCCGGAATGCAATCAACCCGAGGAGCCTATCTCTACCGCGAGACTCTGTTCTAAATCGGCTTTCACAATTACCAAAGCAAGAACGAAATCTCTACTTTTGCCCGAACACGCGCCCGAAACCCGGACACGGCCCGGTTGCGCGCGTCTACAATAATTACACCAACCGAATTAGTATACCAGTTGATACGAACGCCATGTAGAACGAGCGCAACAGCTCTGTAATATCGTTTGCATGTAATTCTGATTTTCATCAATCAGCTCGGCCGTTTCGCGTTCCTGTTTCGAAAACCGTGCCACGTGGCTCGTTATCCCCGCGGTCGTAATTCGCGACACAAACTGAACGTAAGCTGGAAGCCCCGGAAAAAAACGCAGCTACGCGTTTCAGTGGAAAATCCGTCGAAAGTCAGGCCAATTAGACGACGCGCGGAGGAGCGTTTCGCTGGCCGATTCGGTGCATCGATTACGCGCCGCGCGCCATTTCGTCCACAACTCCGCCGTTCTACCATGTAATTTACGCATCCGGCTTTCATTTCGATTTCCCACGGACAATCCTTCCAGCCGCTGCCCCTACATTTTCATGGAGCTCGTGGGCCGAAAAAAAAAAATGCAGATTCACCGACGATTTTCTTCCGCTCTCTAACTCCCGCCTCTATGCCCTTTTCTCTCGGAGCTTCGAAACCATCTGGAAATGATTAGGCAGCTAGTATAATTGGACAAAATACGGTTCGGTTTAGTACTCGGCGGCAGTGCGATTAAAGCGCGCTCGACACGAAAGCTGATCTCGCAACGGCGAGCTTGTTTCCGCGGGACCGTATGGAGCGCCTCGTTTGCGGCGCTCGTTTTTCCCGATCGCCAAACGAATGTTTGGTCGACCGAACTACGCAGCGATACTGCTGCGAAAGAACGAGAGAAACGCGTTGGAAATCTGTAAAACTCGGAATGAGAGGCGATAGAGACGAATGCCACGCGAAACGAGTCATTTATCCCAAAACGAGGATCGTCGTTGGGAAAATTATTCTCACCGCGATGAACTTGTCTCGCGCAGCTGGGACGAGGGTTTTCTCCGCGGCCCAGTCGGATTATCCGCGGTGGTGCTGAACGAAACGGAAAAGCGACGAGGGGGATTTCAACGCGTTTCGCGTGCACGGTCGTCACGCTGTACGAGTGAAACGACAGTGACGAATCGTCAGCGGCGATGCTAATGAAATAAAAACGAATGGTAAAAATCGCGGTCTCGCGGGAAATTGATGCATCGCGGTGTCCACTGTTCGACAGCGGATGAAAGGCTCGACACGTACTGGTCTGCATCAGGGATACGGATGGAATAAGTATTAGAGCGGCGTTGAACAATATCTTTCCGCGCAACTATAACACGAATATCATTCCCTTAACATTACTTTCTTAAGATCGCTGTTTATCTCCCACCCTTTGCCGCCAGTGCGATTATTATTCAATCCCTGCGCCAGTATCAGCTTCGCTTCTGTTTCGTCTAAAAACATCCGAGACCGTCGTGCCTCGTACAGAAACGTGATCTCGCAAAATTACCAGCACCATTCCCGCCGTGGAATGTTAAATGTAAAATAGGGGCGACAAAATTCCTTTTCCATCTCCAGCAATTTAACAAGGAAAAATGCGACAAGGTGGTGGCAACACCAAACGAACGCTGTCCTTTAGCAGTTCGAGCGGATCTTCCGGGGAAATCTCGTGGCCCCGGCTACGCGGAAACGTCGATAGAAATCGCGAGGATGGTAGGATCGGAGCGACGCGACGCTCTGCAGCCGGTGGAGCACGAATTAATTCGTAATACCCGCTGCAATTAAGGTTGCTCGCGAATTCAGCAGCGTCGTTACAGGCCGAATTCGCCGGCGAGCGCTCGCTCGGCCAACTTCTTGATACAACAGAAACTTTAAAGTCAGCTTAGTGCTTAAGTCTGAAGAAAACTCTGCCCCCTGCCCCCGACCCCGTCCGCCCTTTATCCCCGGCGCTCTTCCTCTCGTTCCCCAAGCTGTCCGGGAGCATCTTCCACGAAGTAGACTCGCGACGCGAGCGAAAAAAAACTCCGTCGTCGAGCTTTTATAGGTGACTTAACGACGGAACTTCGCGGCGGCAGATGCCGAGAAAAATTAGACTTATCCACGCGCCCCCGACTTTTCATCCGTCCTGCCCTTGAGGACTTCCCTGAGATCTCGCGCGCCCTGGGGATCCAAGCGAGAGAAATTCCCGGAGATCGCGTTCAACCGGGCGGCGATCGTGGTACGTGTTCGGGAACTGCCGGTAACTTGGCAGTGGTAACTGGACGGAAATATTCGTCGCCGAGTCCTCGGAGGTGGTGAGTTAGGACTTAGACGCGAGAAATACTGAGTGCATTTCCCTCGACCGATGCCATTAATCATCATTCGTCGAAGTAAGCGCCGTCGTCGCGGGGATCGAATCGCGTTCTCGATTAATTACTGTATCGCCAGCCAGGAGAAAAACAAAGGGTCCGAGTTGCGGAACTCTGAACGAAGGAGAGAGAGAGAGAGAGGGAGACCATTCGCTTCGCTACTTATCGAACGAAAAATCGGAAAGGATTTCGAAAATGATACACAAAGATTCTAGAAGAACGAAATTCTTCATATCTTATGATCGTTCGCAAAAGTATGCATTATCCGCGTGAACAGTGGGGCGACGCCGGGATTTATTTCAACCCTAAAAAGTACATTCTTCGGAAAACTTTTCGGAAAGCGTCATGCTGAATCAATGCCTTTCTCTATTGACAGCTCCGTCCACGGTTATTTCGCGGAGAGCCTCGTCCACTCTCGTTCGTAGACCGTTTAAAAATAGCCAGGCAAAACGGAGAAAGAAAGTAAAAATGTCGATTGGACGGTCCGCAAACCACACAAATAATTCCTCGCCAATGGAATGTCCTTTCTAAACTATGATCGACATTAACCAATCGGGCGAACGACACCCTCGAATTGCAGCTGCCCGATAAATACGACGGTGAAATCTATGAAACGTTTCCCGGCCCTCTGTCTCGCGACCACGCATTTCGACTGTCAAGTTATGGACCGTTCGGTCGCGATGCCATTCAATCGCGTTGCTATTTTACCGCGGCGCAGTCGACTGCCCGGGCCGTGCCCCGGCGCGTATTCATCGCCGAGAACTCCGCGGAGATCAAAGCATGGCAAAAAAAAAAAAAAAAAGAAAACAGAAACGACTAAAACTACAGGTGGAAAGAAGGGGCATTGTTCGAGTTTGATTAAAGCCCGCGATCGAGGCCGTGGTCCGTGACGAAACCTGGCCTCCTGTCTCTATTCGTCGTTGCCGCGTTTACGACGCTTGTTGCTTCGGGACTGTCGGCCAGTGGTCACCGATATTGAAACCGTAGTCGAGAGTAGCTGGCGTACACCCGGAGGCAGGAAGGGTGTTGATAAAGTGGCGTTAAATGGCTTGCTTGTCCGTATTTCATTATTTCATTCACCTCTGTCCGTTTTAACGACGAAACCTGTTTAGCGGGATAACGAAACGATAGAGTTTCTTTCCGGGCGCAGTTGCGAAACGGCGATAGACCGTGGACGCGAAAACCGAGGAGAGGTCGAAATCGCTGGCGTGACTAATCATAAATCCCCTTTTTTTTTTGTCTTTTCGCGTCTGTCCCCAGTTTGGAGGATGCTCGACGAAGTCGTGACAGTGTCGAGGCCTCTGCCCATAGAAAACCATTCGACGCAGCGTCGAACAATGCGTGAGTCTCCGTGCCGCGTCGCCGCCTCGCGTCGCGATGTATGTACGTACGCCACTCCAGCCCGATTCTTCCAGGAGTTTCACCTCCTTGCCATCGTGCCTCCACGAAACCCTCGAACCCTAACCCCCTTCTGCCTCCTTGTGCCGAGCGTCGCCGTCTGGCCCTCTTCCTCTGCCTTTTCCTCTATTGTCCGCCGGCGCTGCTTTGATTCATCGCCATCGAGAGGGTTGTTCCGCGGCGCGCGCTCGAGCATCGGCCAAGTGACTTTCAACCCCGTCGCGCGACCCTCTTTACAACGCGTCTCCTCTCGTTCCTGTACAACTATGCGCCCGGGCACGCCCTGTGCTGACCTTTCAGACTCGGATAGGATTCCCACTCGCGTGGACCAAAGGGAAGGAATGCGCTCTTGCGATACAGGGGAATACTATCTTAGCATGCTGCACGAGATTTAAGTGTGCTTTCAGTATATTCGCCCCTTGAAATTTGCGACCATTCGGTACATAAAAAGGAACAAGGTAGTGCCTGCGGATTTTGCATCCTTGTTAGTTATAGGGGACAAGCTTAGGAGGATTTGCTTCTTCTGTGTATGGAAGCCAGCCGGAAGCTGTCGCCACGATGAAACGTGACTACCATAACGTTCTATTATTAGCGATAAGAAGTGCTGCCACTAGGCTGAGATAAAAAGCAGCGGCGAAATTGCGCGTACCGAACCGGTCGCCATTGGAGTGGCTCGGAGGATCAATACCCGAAACGAAAATAGCAAACCGTTCACAGAAATGGCATTTGCCGAACTCCGGGAAAGTTTCACCGTTTTCCCGGCGAATTATCGGCGCGGTGACGTATCGACAGAGCGATCCGAGTACTTCCTGCGGAAACGTCGAACGCGCGGGCCGGCTGAGAGTATGCGAAGCTCGGTAGCCATCGAGGAGTCAAAGCGCCTACCCTTGCGAGGTAAGCTCGAAACTCCTTTTGAATAAAGGGCGGCGAGCAGAAAAGGGTGCGAGTCGCGATTGAAGGCGATAACACGGCGGCGACACAAAAACCGTCCGCGCCAAAGGAACGCTGTCGGTAGAAATGGCGGAGAACGATGCAGGCGAGATGCAAAGGGACGCGCGCAATAGGAAAGGGTGGATGCAGAAAAGACAGGCGAAGAAAGGAGCGGCGGGGGGGGGGGGTAGGGAAGCTTTGGTCGAAAGCCAGCTGAAACGGGTAGAGGAAAAAGCGACGCGAATAGAAGATGCGGCGGGTCGAATAAAGAAACGGAGAAAAAGCTGCAGATACCGCGAGCGAACGAAGAATAATGGCCGGCGGGGGAGGGCGAAGCGAAAGCAGCCGAAGGAAAGTGCCGGGCGATAGGAAACGAGGAAGGAAAGTTCGTCGGAGAAGAGGAGGAAGAATATGCGAAACGACCACGGGTGGGTACGTCTCGTGGGACGGAAAAGAGGGACGAAGGCGGTCGGTGGCGAGGCTCGCTCGAGATGGCAAGCCGCAAGTGGAGGAACGTGTGGAAGGGTGGCTTGGAGGACTGCCGCCACCCCCGCGTGTAGTTGATATGCGAAAGGCTGCCTCCAGCCACGAGCTCGCGTATCCGTCACGCTAGTTCGAACGGTCCTCACACCCCCATCCGCAGCCTCACGATAGGGCTGGGAAGAGACGGATGCGACTGCTGTCTCGTCGCCGCGCCACGAACCTGACGCGCACCGATCTCGTCGTCCTGCCAGCCGAGGCACATCGAAGCTACGATGTCCATATCGCGCATCTGGGAAAAGTCGGGCCGGCTCGAGACGTCGCGGGTGAATTTTCGAGGCGACAGGATTTCCGTGCGATTCGTCCGCAAGTCGCATCTTCGCTTCGAGGGATCCATCGGAGACTCCCGGACACGTTCTTCGGAATCTCAATTTGCAAGGGATTCTGACTTTCGTAACGAGAAGACGAATATCCGGCTACGCCGACATCCTTCGGTGCCTTGTTTCGCCGAGCGAAATCTCTGGCGTGGCGGATCTCGCCGGGGCAGACGTTAAACAGATTCTCGAAGGTCGATATAAGTAAGGTAACCGGAGAGCGGGTGCTTTCTTCGGCCGCGCGACCGCCTTCCGCCACTCAACCTCGTCCGTTTCCGCTTCCGAACTTTTCCTCACGCTTTTCCTCCTCACGGTATACAGCTCTCCTTTATGCGCCGGCTGAACCAGCAGCGAAACTGCCTTTATCGTCAAGCAAAAACGCCTCTTCGTTTCTCCATAAGAAGCGGAAGTGTCGGGAACATCCGCAAATGGCTTTTCGATGCGATCCAGGTATCTATTCAGTGGACTCTTTCATGGTAAATCCAAGGGAAATCTCAACCGATTCGATTATTAATCACTCGCTCTAGATTGTGCAGATACATATGCGTATTGTTCTTATGCCGAACCTCCGCGTGAGAGCGATCTAACATTTGCCCGTTTACCATTGTCAGACGCCGAGCTCCCTCCGGATCCCACGGAACGTTTGCATCGCGGTAGGTGACCAAGCATCCAGGCTAGAGGAGGGATTGCAAATCCTCCACGAATATCCCCGGGACTTTCATCGATATTTATGAACCCGGTCGATCGTACTTCGTCTGCCGGGCGTTATCCCGGGGAAGAGAGTCTGTCGATACTCGACGTGAACCGGGAGATATTCGTTCGTCTTACTTTCTTCGATTATTCATAATTCAAACCGACCGGGTCAGCCGACGCGACGCGCTCTACCGTTTCTCCGTTCCTATCGAAAATTCATGGATACCGTCGGTCAGCAGCGAGAAACGATCCGACAGCGTTTCTCGTCCACCACGTATCGCACTTTCCCCAGTTCTCACGCTGGACACCTGTTTTTCTTTCTTTCGCTCCTCCGCGGGAGGTCTGCAAGATTTCGACGACCCATGCGCGAACAAACGAAATGGTTGCTACTGTTGCGACGAAATCGACGCGCGAGACGAATCGCGCCGCGTCCACGGTTCTCTCGTTCGTAAAAATAACGGGGACGACTGGGTAATAACGGCCACGTTGCGATTGCATTTAATCCGATTAAGCGGGGCAGTTGGTGTAGCCAGCACTCCCGTGGAACGCCGTTTGCGCGTTGTCCGGCAGGATCAATCCTCCTGGACATCGCGTGCCTCTCGTCCCTTGGTAATCAGCTTGAGGGAGCAAGGTATTTTTCAAACATCGAACATCAGTTGATAACAAAATCATCAATTAATTCACAGTGCTTTCCGCCTTTTCTAAAATGCCTCGCGATCAACGAGGCGATCATTAAGCGAACGACGCGTGAAGGAAAAATCGGCTGCTGCCTCGGAGACGCGTTAGCTTCCAACCCTGTCGGCTAATTTTCCAGTCGATACCCCGGATCCCGTTAACCGGCGGGTACGTTACACGCGAGCCGAGATTTACATACGCGGACCATCCTGCGCAAGTCAGAGTCAAACTCGAATCGGTGTCCCTATCCGGATGGAAGGCTGCGACACGCCACTCGGCCTGTCGCCAGTTTTCCCAGCATTGATTCCTCGCGTCGGACTCGAGAAGACGGAACAGAAACGCAACCGTTGGAGGGTCCACCCGCGACTAGAAAGATCCGAGCACGTCTGGGAAGCTGCGATTGCAGAAATGGATTCCAGCCCGAAACTCCGTGACGCGAGTTCCGTTATCCCGCTTAAGCGGTTCGGACCGAGTTCCCGCAGCGTCTTCCGAACGATTGCTCTGCTCCCTTTCTTGCCCCGCCTTTTTAGTAAAAACTCTTCCCGGAGTAATAGCGAGAGGGCTTTTCCTTCGAAAGATGGTCGCGGTGAAAATAGTGGTTGATCGACGTTCGTAGGCTGATCTTGAAAAGAGCGCGAGCACGTCGAAGGCTTTTCGATTGAAAGCCGCGAAGTTAATTAGCGCATTAATTAACGCTCCGTCGTTACAAAGCGACAGACCTGGCCAAGCGAACGCGTCTTTGTCGGCGCGACTAAACCACCTGATTTTTAATGCTCCCCCCCGTCAAAAAACGCTTTAGCCAGTGCGCGGACCGACCATGAAGGATTCTAATAATTCCAGACTCGGAGCGATGCAAGCGAAGATCGCGTTTTAAACGGGGGCCTCCGAGTATACGGTGCGAATAGAAGAGCGCCGCGCGATCCAGGTCGCGGGAAGACAAACGACTGGGGAAAAAAGCCGGGGCAAACAAAGTTGGAACGAGGGCGACGAGAAGAGCGGCGAAGGAAGCTTAAGCTAAGCGCCAAACATTTTTACAACCCTGGAGAAATCGCTTTGGGGTCGACCGCTTTCTTAGAACTTCGGACCGCCCGGAAGGATCTCGCTTGCCGGTGAAGTCGAACGATTTTGCTCATTAGCCGGGATTTCGTGTGTTTTTAATCCGCCGCTGAAAAGCGGCGGGCTTCCGCGTTACGCAACGCGAAACCGGTTAAGAAGGTTAAACGAGCAACGCGGGGTCGACTGGCGAGATCCTTTTCGTCGTTTCGTCGTCGCCGCAAGGAGCTTAACCCGCGGGATTAAGGGATGAACGGCCACCCTCTCGAGCGCGGGGCAAGGATCAAACGTTTTCGTGGAGAAATGTAGGATCTCAGAGCGGGACGACGCGGAAACGCTTCTTGCCTTGCGGGCTGACGCGACAGGAAGCTACGCGTATTGTCCTCGAGTAATTTTACCGAGTATAGGCAGCTCGTGAAATGTCTCTGCTCACCTCCGATAACCATCCTCCGCATTTTTCTAACCAGATAAATAAATGCTATGAAACTAGTAGGAGGAGCAGTGACGATGGAGTCGTGCTTGAACAAAGTAATTCGTCCGGAGAAATGATGTCTGACGGCAAAGGACGGCAACGGGAAGAATTCGATTCCTCCGATCCGGAAGAACGATCGGGAGCAACTCCTCTCCCGTGTTCGAATTACTCGCCGCGTATCCCCACAATGGTAGGAATTCGTTTCCGCCGCTACTCTATACACTGTACACTTGCCACAATGGGGTACAATGGGCAAAGGGGGTTGCCCGCTGGCTCGACGTGATACGTAGGACGGTACAATAGGAAAAGGGAAGCGGAAGAATCGCGAGGAGACGCAATAACTGGTAAAACCTCGGCGGGGCACGTGGCGAAATCGAATAGAATCAAACAACGCTGAGGATACGGTGTGTAAGAAGAGTATCCGACTCGCTTGCATTAACCGACATTACGGGTCCCCGTGATGCAGTGCGCTTTCCGGCGGAGAATAAAAGTATTATATTATCGTTGAAGTCTCTCTGTGAGTTGTACGTGTGGAATAATTACGTATGCTTGTAATTATAATAGAAAAGAGAAATTCAAAGTAATGGGATGTTGCGGAAATGTAATGTTTCTTTAATCAACGAGTCCTTTAAGTGGCATAGAAATAAAATAACTTGCTTAGATTTAAGTAGCATTATTGTGAAATCCGCTAAGGTGTCTCGATCCAACTAAAATTACCGCCGATCCTTCCCAAAGTCCATCAACTTCCTTGAACGAAAATCGATCCGCTTAATTGCTTCGAGCTGTCCATCCTTAGAGAAAGTTCGATTAGAGACGACAGACGCTCTAAACGAGTGTCCCATAAAATATGCAGAAGTCTGAGCGCCGCTACTTACAGACTCGATTGATCGTGAATTTGTTCCTAATCAAATATTATCCCGTCGCTTATTTCCCCAGTCGTCGCGCCT
Organism: Holcopasites calliopsidis; assembly: GCA_023838395.1. Lineage (NCBI taxonomy): Eukaryota > Metazoa > Arthropoda > Insecta > Hymenoptera > Apidae > Holcopasites > Holcopasites calliopsidis. The sequence continues at coordinate 2,865,694 of JALHAQ010000004.1, read as the reverse complement.
CGAAAGTCGCGAGGCTTCATCCGCGATCGCGAACCGCAATCTTCCAAAGTTCTCCCGGCTTCCCAGTCGAGTCTATCCCGGAAAACACTGTTCCGAGCAATTTTCGCGGGAAACCTTGCGCGGTTGGCGTTTCCACGAGCCCTCTTATCGCTTCCTTACGATAAACAGTTTCGCCCGGCACTGCAGCGATACCAGGAGCTAGCTGGACCAGCTGGCGAATTCGCTCGCGGAGAAATATTTTCCGTACGGCTTAATTACGTTACCGCGCCGCTTGCACGTCGGTGCACGCGTTAATCTCTGATAAACTGCACGGAAGACATTAAGTATAGATACCGTCGTTGCGGAGGAAAAAGAAATTGAACGAGCCAGCGGAGTAGTTCCTCAGTAGCTCGACTTAAACGAGTCTCGCGCGTTGGACACGGACGGAAACATTTATCGAGACATGGACAGTGATATCTAAGACCGCTTCGGCGGCCAGCTTTTCTCGAGCCCTCGCGTCGCGGGCCGCTCAGCGACGCTTCGATAACTGCGATAACGAGATCCGAATACAAACAAGGCAAGTTTCCACGAGCTGGGGAAAGCAAGTCCGGGACTGGAGCATCGAGACGAAACCACGTTCGCCTCGATGCTTCTCGCTTCTTGTCGATGTGCAGCTTCGTTTCGCGCTTCCCGCTCGCTTTGTCCCTCGATTACCGATAAAGTTTTCATTATACCTGCGCGTTTCACTACGACTCCGATCCACACGAAATATCCGCGATATCGTTTCGGTACTCCGAAGAGCTCCGGCGACCTCGGGAAGCCTCGAATCCAGACTCTCCGACCTCTTACGATCCTCCCCGCCGCCCCTCGAGTCGCTTTCCAATTTCAGCGATTCGAGACAAGAGCCGGAGGATTCTGTGTGTAAGCAAAAGGCCTCCGGCGATGACCTTTCGATAAGGAGGAGGAACAACGTCGCGAACCGTAACAAGAGGAACTGCCCGGTCAGGGGTGGAAAAAGCGTGGAGCTCGTACGGGCTTTGGCGGATCGCCAACGGGAGATAAAATAATCGCTTAGCGAGGTTCCCGGAATCTCGACGACACTGCGGGCGGATCGTCGAAGGGCGGACAGGGCGCGCATCTTCTGCTGGAGATTAGGCCGCGAACCGGACGCCTCGTTTCTCAAGCGTCCCCTTCGACCAGCTCGAGTCAGCCGTGTCCCCGATCCTCGTCCGTTTGTTCAGATGAAAGATTGATAAGACGGCTGAATAATGGGCCCCCGAGAGACGCCTACCGATCTCCTCGTCTCGTTTCGAGAGGACTCGTCCCCGAGGAACCGTGGAACATCGTGGATCGCCTCGGTCAGAGGTGAAGCTCCGTCTTTCCATCGGGGCTTCGATGCGCTTCCCGAATTTCTCCAAGAATTTTACGGACGCATACAACACTTCTGTTGCATGATAACACGAATGAATACTTCGAGAAGTATTTATCCGTTCTGACATATGCCGTTTCAGCTTCCCGTGCTACTTTAAACCGGTGGACCTAGTTTACTAAATTGCAGCTAATGAAACTATTTTATTAGAACATTAAACTTGCTTGTCACGCTTGAACTTTTCTGCCGGGAGTGGAAAGGAAGTCGCGAATGCACGATTAAAAGGTTCAATACAAAAGTTCCGACGAAATTTCATCCACGACGAGAGCGGGTCGTTTCATTTACAGTACAGCATTTACTGAACAGCATTTCGCTCCAACGGATATTTATCCATTAAAATAGAAAAAAAAACATTAACGGCGTTGTCTTTCGTTCTCTCCTCCGCGGCCCCGCTGTCCCAGTTCCCATTTCCCTCGCTAAGGTTTTTCAACTTCTCCTTGACTCCCTTTGCCTAGCTTCTCGCCCCAGCCTGACCCGCTTCCTCTCAGTCCGGGGGCTGAAATTTTTATAAGCGCCCGACTGCGATGCTCTCCCGCTTTGACAAGTTCGTTTTCCCGCGTCCTCTTCGATGCGCGGAACCTACGATCGGGAAAAGAAACGCGTTATCCCCGCAGCTAGGAACGGAGGGGATTCTGGACGGATTCTAAATCGAGCGTCCTCTCGAGCAAGTGGTCTTTATCAAACCGGCCCCGTACAGAGGAATCCTGGCCGTTCCAAATAAGCGTAAGCGAAAAACGAAGAGGAGCTCTTTGATCAAGCTCGTGATCCAATTCATCCCGCAAAGATCCGGCTGATGCGAGCAGATGAAACGATTCGGATACGTCTCCCCCTTTGCCCGCCGCGCAACTTGTAAAACACTCCGCGGAACGTCAAGCGTCGTTCCATAATAATTTCCTTTGAATCGGTCGCCCGTGCAACCGACCAAAAGGAAAGGGAGGATCATTATTTTCTCTGGAGGGGTTAAAGAAGCGCAACGAGCGGTCCCGAGCCGGTCAAGTTGCTTTCACCACGGAAATCTTTCGTTACTCAATTGCGATATTCATCAAATGATAAAATACTAATCCTCCTTCGACGATGAAAACGACGCGGATACAATTCGATCCAGGCCGTGTTTATCCGACGTCGCAGGCGTCCACCATTAATCCGTCAATTCTCGTTCCAGCTGTCGTTCCCTAGCGCCCCTATAAATCCACCTGTCCGATCGCATCTCCTCGCGGAGACGTTTTTCCCGCGCAACGATCCCGTTACAGCGCCGGATATAATTAACGGGTCCAGGGAAACAGAAACGGAGGCGGGCCTTGCCCCCTGGCTCGCGTCCCTCTGCTTTATCGCCGTTGATTATCCGAACGCGGGTGGGTTAAACGGATCGGGACGGAGCTGGAGATCGCGCGAAGATGAACGACGAAATGCTGGATACTACAGTCGTTGGGTGAATGGACAGTTGGAAGAATGTCGCGTTGCTTCTTGCGAGAATTCGGAAAGACGCGGCCACTTTTTACCGTGTGCGAATAGAACAGAAACACGCGCGCGTCACGCGACGAATGCGATGTGCGAGGGAAACCGGGAGTAGCTCTCGAGGACCCCTTCTTTGGAACTTCGGGAATCGTGTTAAATCCCAGCCAAGGAGAGATCACGAGAATCATCGTCGTTCCTCTTCGTCGTCCTTCTAATTAAGCAGGTTTTGTGCCGCGTTCAATTGTTTCGAAGTCGAGGTGGACGAATAACCGAGCGACCGCTGGACTTTTACTCCATTTATTCTTCAGAAACCTTAACTAATCTCAGGAGATCTACTCTATATGTACTTTGCTCTTTCTCGCAGCCGATTCGCGGAACTTACGCTCGCGATTTGGTGATGAACGTGAGTCGTAGGTTCGGGCTTGAATCAATGCGCCAGAGCGCACCTTGCGTGCACATTATTACTGAAGACAGACGGAAGGGCTGAGATGGGTAACACTGATCAGAACACTTATGGTGCAAGTTACGCAATACATTCCGGTATCAATATTTACGAATTGTTACAAGTCTGACGTATCAGATTGTCGTTTACAGTATCGGTGTAATTGCAGTCTCGTCTGGCCGAGACGGTGTCGTGTTATATGTGCGAAGGTTCCAATGTGTATGGGCCAAACCAGGCCCACAGCACGGCGGTGTCAACGACAAGTTGTTTTACGCGCACGCCTGCGGAAACTAATTACGCTGAACGCCTAGCGGATCGACCCTTACAAAATGCCTCGCTCAGAACTGCTCGCAGCTAAGGGCCAACAGTCGCGACTCTAGAACCCACTCGGGCTACTGTCCAAATCAGACTCCCCTACGCTCGCAAGACGCCTCGCCCATTCTAGGCGGTCGGGGGTGTCGGAAGGTTCGCATCGTCGGCGGAAGATCTCAACGCCTCAGGCTTGCTACCGTTTCGTTGACTGTATACGCGCGCAATTCCGAAACCGCGTGATGCATACTGGCCAGCAAACGGTCGGCAGCGCAGCGCTTGCAACGGACACCCCGATTCGCGCTAGCGTTAGGCGTTCACGAAAGGGGGAGGGACGAAGAAGGGCTCGCGAGATACGGCACCGGACGTAACATAACGACTACCTGTAAATAATTACGTAACAACGCATACGGCTGGCAATTTGAGCGATAACGGCGCTACGCGACGCGTAACAGTTTCCCATTAATCGGGCTACGTATCCACGAGCGGGAGCAATTTACATTGTCCCCGCGACCGATAATCTCGTAGGATCCAACATCGTAATCCGGATAGACGGACACGTCGATCATCTCCAGGAGGCGCGTATCGATCGAGGAACGCTCGAACGGCCACGGCTAACATCGACGTCCAACACCCGATCCCGCTCGCTTTCCCTCTATCCTTCTCCCGGGCCTGCCCGTGGCTCCATTATACGCGCGCAAACCCGTCCTGACCTGTTGTCAATGAAACGGGTCACGGAACTTTTATTGGGGATCAGCTGAATACCGCGCTGGACAAATATTTCACCGGTGGCACGATTAATGAAACGGGAGCGGAATTAAAACAAGACAAAAAAAAGATACACGCACGGGCGGTGTAGACCGAGCGAGTAATTCGCGTGCTTTACGGTCGACCGACCGAAACGATTGAAACGGGGGCTCTGCCCGGCGATGATGCTAAACTTTAAAACGCCGAACCCTTGCGAGAAGAGACCTTATTGTATTATGCGAAACGCAGCCAATCGAATGAATTGATAAACGATTAACGCAGGATCGCTTGATTCTTCAAAGAAAATTGAACGCGCGAATGAATCTCAGTAATTTCTCCGCAGCGTATTTGATCTGCGCGAAAGCTAGACTGAAAGAGAATCAACGAGACCCTCCACGACGACGTTCAGCGTGGCAAAGAAAATATTCGGGGTGCTGGACCAGGGAAGTGTCGAGCATACCCGTGACCCAGTTCTCCCCAGGCGTTCTCTGTCGCACCTCTTTCGTCGGTCTTAGATACGAGTCGATGCAAGGGAAAGAGAGAGAGAGAGAGGGAGAGAGAGAAAGAGGCGTCCAACCTCGCCTCGCCTTTTGGCCATTCAACGGTCAGCCCGAAATCGAATTTCCATCGGGACAGTAATCACCGGTCTTCGATTCGGATTCGTCGTTATCCTGAACGATTTGTTCGCTCACGGCCACCTGTTGCGTCCGCCGCTACGTCAGGAAGAAAGACCCCGCGGTAATTATTATGGAGAATTCGCGCGCACCATCCTCCGCCGCCGTTCCCCTTCACCCTCGTTTCGTCCCGAGGCTCCTCACTTCACCCTATTCTTCTTCTTTTATCGCTTCCTGACGCGGCTTTTAATTTTCGTCACCGCCACCGAGCCTCCGAGAAAGGGGTTGTTAATTGCGAGATGGTTGTTTAGTCGCGAGCTGAAGGAAGTGCTTCTCATTTCTTCCAGTAAATTAATTGTAGGAGAAAAAAAACGTATCCTTTAACATAATTTGAACGAACCACGGAAAAGTAGCAACAGCCACCCCCTATTTATCCGCGCTCCTTAAACGCGTAATCACGCTGCGCTACCGCCAGGCTCGCAGGCCCGGAGAATTCTTTCGGCGTTATAAAACGGCCCAGGGAAAAACACGCGACAAGTACCAGCTTCTTCTATCCCTCCCCCTAGTCCTTTATCTCTTGTTGGTTTCGCTTGCCTCGGTACAAACGAGCTGCGCGAGAAAAAGCGTCGCCCGAAGCGAAGCCGACTCACCGCTGTTCACCGCTGCTGGGAAATCAATTGAACCGCCGCCTCGTATCTGTCCTACCGAGAAGGCCTGTCTGCTCTTTCAGCGATTGGCAAGCCCGCGAATGTATCTCGAACGAGATCGCTAAGAACGAGAATGAATGGGGAACACCGCAGCGAATGCAGATCGCAAACACAGAAAAGGAAGCATAGCGATACCGATACGGGTGAAATTGCAAGTGCCAGGAGAGGAGATCGATTCCTGCGCAGGTGGCAGCTTCGACATCGCGCGGCAAGGCGTCACCTCGCGCGCGCCTGCTATGAATATTGCATTCCGATATTCCGGCCGCGCAAACTGTCCGCCCGAGCGCTTGGTAGCGGCGTTAATTAGCTGCCGGGTGGAACGTCGTGCATGCTTTCGCGCGCGAACACTCCGGGTGTCCCATGAAACAATACTTTACATTCTTTTCTGTTCTGCAAAAGGTGCGAACCCTTTGCACCTCGGGCAAAGACGTGGTGGCCCTCGCTCGAAGTTAATCGCAAATGGGCCGAGAGGGTTAAGAAACCAGAAAACCATTGGGCATAATAAGCACGTAATGGGGGATGCTCCAGGCTTCTTCTAATGCGTTAAGATGTTCGAGAACACGCCGAGAGACGCAAGGGGATTCCAGGGATATCGAAAAGTGAAAATGAGAAACCGAGGAACGGCTGAGAGCTCGCTCCCGGCTCGGGTGACGGTTCTCCCGGGTCGGTGTGCTTTTTCCACCAAGGAAGAGGAATCCGTGGGAAAGTCGCGATGGAGTTATTCCGATGGACTGGCAAACGAAAAATCACGGATGAACCTCGGTGTGTATTCGAGCCACGTAGCGGCCAGTCACTCGCCGCCGAGCCTCTCGTTAAGCCCGACGAATTTCTCCAGGAGACTAACGATTTTCAATCTTACGATGCGATGCATGCGTGCAGCCCGCCCCTATTGGCCGAGAAACATCTTCGTAACAATCGTTATTCAAAGTGTTTTCCCCCTGAACGTTCCACGGAGACTCGCTCGGAATACGAAAACGAGCGATTCCACTTGAGTCGGAGTTGAGTAATAGCGTTCCGGGGAATTCATGGTAAACGGGTGTACCGGAAGTTGCATGAGAAATCCTTGACCGGATCCGTTTTGCGCGTATCTGTCACCTGTCGGTGCAAATGCGACGCGTGACAGCCAGTTTTCACGAACGCTGTTACTTAACGAGCCATAAACATTGCAATGGGGAAAATTTGAAAGAAGTTCCTCTGAGCAATACGAAAGATTTGCCAGAATAATTTATTCGAGGCCTCCGAGGTTTCGGATAAAGAGATACGATTTACATTATTTAATCAAACAACATTCGTCGAAGATGGGAATGAAGTTTTCAAATACTCAAAGGAAGAAGAAGTTTCGCGGTGCATCGTACCGCAAGTGGAACAAGTCAGCGATTAGGTCGGACGCTGCTCCCTTGACCATTGAAGAATGCCGCGGTTTAAAAATCACCTAATAAAACGATAATGCGCGACCCGTTTGCGGAATCGATCGCGCTGGAAAATTATAGAAGGACGCAGTTAACTTCATCGAGTGGATCGAGTCGACGGTAATCAGCGAAGTGCACTCGGCGCGGGGAGAAATCAGGCAATCGCTTCGGAACTTCTTCAATGACAATCCAATTATAGTAAAAAGTAAAATCTAAGCAATAATAAATACGAAAATGGCTTGACGATATGATCGCCTCTAAATTAATGTCACCTATTCACGATGGAAGCCGAAACTTGCCAGATTGGGAGAACCGTAGAAAATGAGGGGACATATTTCGAACACCAACTTTTAACGCATCCGTTGTCCATAAATAAAAGAAACTTGGGGAAAAGAAAGGACTAAAACTTTTGCATACACCAAATAGATATAGTTTACCTGACACAGAGTAATCTTTGAGCAACGCGAAGTCAGGTCAGCCAAAAATCCTTTCGCCGCCCGTGTATTGTACATATTATCTAATTGATTCGACGCATCAGATTGGGCGGGACGCGATAATCGACGGCCCTTGACGAGGTAATTTAATTAATCCCGCACGCGTAATTACACGAAAGGATGCAACTGCGTTCGACGCGGGGCAAGCAGAGTGCCGGCCGTAATTAAAGTGCAAAGTTATTGAAGCATATTTCCTGCGGGCCGGTGCGCGTACGCAACTGTTACTATATGCAATTAATATGATTAACGTGGCGCGCAATCTAATAACCTGATCGGAATCTACGCTCGCGATAACGTCCCCAAGCAGAAAGGGACGGAGATCTGGAAACGAATGGATTAACGAAACTATTGGAGATCGATGATCCGATCTAACCAACGGTGATCAGTCCAAGCCTATCCGAGCCACGTCGAATAGGCGGTGTAAAACATATTGGATGCCGCGGATGGCTGTTGCCTCCCGTTACAGCGACTGAAATACTCATTCAACGAGTTATCACCGACGTAGCCTGCATCCTGTAAATGGAATTGCTATTGTTTCCGCCGTAGGATACACAGACGTTCTCCACATGATCTAAACTTGGGATGCTTTCAATTTTATTGGAACAACGTTGGTTTCTGATAACCGTACCCACGGGATAAGCTTCCGTAGCTTTTACATCACGGACACGGACTTTATCCGACGGAAACAGTTACGCAAAAGATCCTCGAATAATATTTCATTTTATATCGCACTCGAATCAATGTTATTACTAATCCATTACACTCCATCGAAAGGGGGAAGGGTTAGTGGACAGAGTATCGAGCAATTCGACGCGTCCGAAATGAATGCCCGAGGGCGAGCTACTATAAGGGTCAGAGACTCGAGAAAGTGATACTACACGAGTGGCGAGGGGATATCGTGCTCCCTTCGGCCGAAAGGTAAACCGACGGTCCAGCGGAGAGAGTCGGAGGAACCGACGTCGCCGGCAAATGGAGGGAAACCATCGAGCTTTTAGACGGAACGTCGAAAAACGTATCCGATTTCGGCTGGACGTGCAACCCGTTGTCGCTTTCACGTCCAGTTTACTTTCGCGGCGGGCAAACATCCGGCGAATAAGTTTCCCGTCGTGTCAGCCCGACGGGAAACGTTTCCGCCGACCGTGCCCTCTGCCCCTCGACGGGAGCGGAAGAAAGCCGCAGGACAGGCGCATCTGCTCGACGTCCTCGCGAATTTTCACGCCGCAGGAGACCCGACCGTGTTAATTCCTGCGGGACGGGGGAGTTCGATCGTTTGTTCCCACTGCAACTTTCCATCCGCGATTCAATAGGAACACCGATATCGAATGGACGGCACTAGCCTTTGGAAGGGGAACGAGTAAGACGTAGCCACCCTGCGCGATGAAGATCAAAGCATTCTTTTTCCTCTCGACGTGTCGCAGGAAAATGTGGGTCTCGTAAAACGAAAGATAACATCCTGGATTTCCTTTTACGGGCTGAAAAGTGAGTTACGCGCACGGCACATCTCGAATAGGGGGAGGGGAAAGGAAACGAAGAACCGGGTATCGAGCCGTGTCGAATACCTCGGCGGAGATCGTTGCAACAGCTCGACCCCTCGCCGCAAATGAGAAAATAATCTCGTTCCGAGCGTCCACAGGAGTTATCCGGGTCGCGGCCGAGCTTCGTGGATCTTTTAGGCGGTATCGATTTCACCGCAAAACGCACGCGGGACCGGCGGTATCCTTTTTTTCTCCGTCTCGTCCTTCTCCACTAACTTCCTATTCGTCCCTTTTCCTGATACAGTTGCTCTCGCACCGAACGCCCGCAGCTTTTCCCTGCATTTAACCAGGCGCGAGATACACGTGTAACGAAGCGCTTCTTAAGCATCTGCAAGCAGTTGCTTAATCGGCAACCGGCGCTAATTAAGTCAACCTATCCTCGGAGCCCAGCCCCGTTATGATTACGCACGATTGCCGCCATTCACACCACTATTTACATTGCCGCGCGCGCGCGCGCGCTTCCATTTACTTAAGCCACGTGTACACGATACCAGAAGCGGCGTGTAAACGATTATGGTGTCGCGGGGTGTGACGGTATCGTAAAGGGTAGCAACGCTAATAGTAGTGCTTGGGTTCGGTGCAATAGCCCGCGACGATAACGGCGTCGCTGCAACCCTTACGCTGGAGGTGATAGCGCCGTTGATGGTATTAAAAACACGCTTTCTATAGCGCGATAAGTCACTTTTATTGCCGGTCTGTGTCAATAACCACCCGACTGCAGGAAGCCCTTTTGTAGTAGCAGCACTCAATATTCTCAGCTCGGTTAATTAAATTTTTCTATCAAAGTTGCCTTCTTCGTTAATCCGTTGGCTGCTATTAGCGTTCTACGAAAATCTTCCGTAAAACGAATCTGCCGACGGCTAAATGAGTACTCTCTCGACGCGCTTCTTCCGAAGCAGAATCGTCTCCATCATCGTCGGCGTCACACCGTCCGTGCGCGCAACCGATTTTTAATTATAGCGCCTAGAAAACTGAATTGCGGCGATACGCCCGAGGCTCGCGGGCAACGGTCAACCAGAGAGGGGCGAAGGGGGCGAGAAGAAAATTGCATTTCCGGCCTATCGGATTTAGCAGGAAACGCTTTCAGCTCGAGGACGAGAAAAGTTTCGCCGGGAGCGACGAATGCACCGCCGTGGACGGGAATTCGACCGCGAACGACGCCCGCCTACGGAAGTGTAAGAAGATCGCCCGACGTGTCGCGTGCGATGTCCACTGCCACGTCGCAGGATTCGCGAGCACCCCGGCAAGAGAAGGGTGGAAAAGTTTGTGGATGCGGAACGCGAGGCGAGAGCGAGAGAAGCGTCCGTGGGATTTTTGCCAATCGACGAGCAGCGAGTTATGCGCACGCGAACGCTCAACCAACGCAACGATAATGAATATCGCGCGCGTTGCTGTGACGGGGGTCGCAGAGAGGTGACGATATTTTCGACAGGACGCGGCTGCGAATCGAGCAGCGAGCATAAAGCGCGAACTACCGGCTAAAATTAATTTCAGTCGCGATTTCTGGACGGACCGGTAGATTTAATTATTTCAGCTTACGCCAGCTCGCCCGTCAAAATATTATTTTATTCAGCGCCGTGAAATAAAACGGCATCGCTGGCTGCCGCCGCCCCCTCAGCCGCAGCGTTCGAATTAATTTCGAACAGCGTCGCGACGACCGTTCGAAATTAGGAGCTCGTCCCTCGTTCGGATAGAAGGAAATTTCGTTCGTGTCAGTCTGAACAAGTCGTTGAACGTTTAACCAGTATCGTCTTAAAAGGAGATTTGGAAATTCTTTAATCGACCGCTGTTAAGGAACACTTACTCGAATAATATGGGTAACTGTAATGCCAAGAAGCTGCAGGATCGGAGGAAGAGTTTTCTTTTTTCAGCCAGTAGAACGAGACTATAGTAAAACATATACAAGTGACAGGTTCGCATCAAGCTCGCCGCGTTTCGAAATGAAATTATGCTGGGGAATAATTCGTGGCAAATGAAGCGATCCGTGCGCGAAAACTCGTTCGGAACTACCGTACGAACGCGATATCAAATGGTCTCTGGATGAAGCGCGTCATTTAGTCCATTGTAAAACATCCGACTTTGTTAGTAGCGGCGACGCAGACGTATAACGAGCGTAAATCAATGTAATTCCGCGCGAATAATAACGCTCGCTTGAAATCCTTGCGTGCTGATTCCGAGCCCCGATTCGCTCCTCTTCTCTCAGCGATACGCGAGGCGACGAGTGGCGTTAGCCGAGAACGGGAAATCAAATTGTAGAGTCCTTGTCCGCCAGCCGACTTCGACTACAGGCGAATCTTCTTTGGAAATTCGTCTAACATAATCAACGGTGCCGGAATCGTTGATCTGCTCCCTCGCGCTTTACCAATTTCAGACGAGAACGTTAACGTGTTCGCGTCGTTTCATCATCCCTCAAAGCGTTCCGACCGACTCGCGGGAACATCAAAGACCGCGTGAGCGCCATTTCGCGTTTGTTCAGCGGTTACACGACACGCAGAAGCGAGGTGGTAAAAGCGCGATAAAAAGTCGCGAGTTTCGCACTTTCCGGGGCAGCGTCACGCGTTTCCGACAATGATCAGCACCCAGGCTCGACTGTACGCTCTCCGTTTGTCAGCGTGAAATATCTGTGTAGCGACGAGGGGAGGGTGGTGTAGAGTCACGGGAGAATGGAAGAAAGTTCTCCTCCTGAACAGTAGAATTTCCGAAATTCATTTGAAATGGCAGCCCTCGTAAAAGCTTTGTCCCTCTTTTTAAAACACCGCCCGGGCAAGTTTGGCCCATTAAAACATTCCGTGCGCGAATTCGGAAGAATATCCGTCGACTTGTCACTAATCATAAAATTTAACACTTCAAAAAAGATGTCCGAAGCGGTGTAATTTTAGGATAAGGCACTCTTATTCCACGAAAGACTGTCAAAACTGTTCTTACACGGTGGAATCCTTGATGTTGCGACTCTCAGCTACGTAATGCGACTATACCCGTCCAAAGGCACGATATCCCCGGGTAGTTTCGTGGTCGACTTACGCCCCTTTATCTTGTCCCCGTTCACGCTCGTTTATCGCGCCTCTATGTAAAACTTGCGGTGGCCGTGAAACTTTTCGAAGTGCCGATAAAGCGTCAGAATCGGGGATGTTAAGGCGCGTCTCGGCTCCAGGCCCGGCAATAAAAGTCTCACGAAATTTATCACGCTTCCCCGCCGTTCGTCTCGATTCTCGCCCTCTCCTCGCGACTTCCACAGTCCAGGATCGGGGGGGGGGGGGGGGCGAACGCGTGCAACGCGACTTTACCCTATCCTCGATGCCGCGATGAAATTTTAAGCCGCCAACGACAGAAAGTTTCCGGATGAAAGCGAATCTCTGCGGCCTGTTCGGGCTACGGGGAACTGTACCCGGCGGGCGACGAATCCTGGACGACGGTGTTTCCGAATTGACGGAAATTCAAAGGGAAGACGGATTGTTTGTAAAAATGTTGCGCGAGCCCTTCGCGATAACGCCTTGGTAAACGACGTTCACTTAATTTCCCAGCGAAATTGGACGGCGCGCATCGGTGAAATGTCAGCGAGCGAAACAACCGGTATAACCGGAAAGAAGATTCCCCGACCGAAAGCAGGGCCAAGCAGAGGGACAAGGAAAACACGCGAGAGAGGGTGGTGTCCTTTATCTGGCCGCGAGTTACGACCAGTTGTTCGGCAGAGGCCATTGCGGCGCCGCTACGGTCAAGACACGTGAAGGTCCCTGGCAAAAGCAACCCTCCACCCTTGCATCCTTTCCCCATGATCCTTGCCGAGGAGACGAACGATACTGGGCGTTCAAGCAAACGAGATTTCGCCTCGTTCGCCTGTGCTTTACGTTCGCCAGGGGAGAGCGGCCAAACTCGACGATCGTTCGTCAACGACTAACAACCCTGCTCTCTCTCTCTCTCTCTCTCTCTCTCTCTCTCTCTCTCTCTCTCTCTCTCTCTCCCTCCGACCTTCATCCGAACGGATTACACCGACGGATCTCCTTTCAAAAGTTATTTAGAGCGTTCGGGCGAGAAGGTACAAGGGATGCGCAGACGGAAAAGTGACGCGGATCTTAATTAACTCGGAGATCTCGCGACTCGAGTCGAATATCGAAACGAGGCGGAAGCTCCGTGACGGAGGGCTCGTCCTTGCACGACGCCGACGGCGAATAACAGGCCAAAGTTTTGCAGCATCGGCGGCGCGCGCGGCTCGGGTCTCGATTACAATCGCAGTTACGACAATTATGCCCCGAATAATACGCGACGGGACAATGGAGACAAAAGGGGACACGGCGAATCTTCCGACATTGTCTTCGTCGCTAATTAAAATAAATGAGCTCCCGCTCGAGTAGTCCCCTTAAAGTCTAGACGTTGAAAAAACACTGCCAGGGAAAGCTGTTCGAACAACAGTTGCCGAAAGTTGCCCGGAGAAACGGTGGACGAAGGAAAATGGGGCGAACTTTCTGGTAGAAATATGACGATGGATACGTCAACGTCTGGGGAGGATCGCGTGCGGGACCGGAGAGAGCGCAGCTTTCGTTGGTACATTTTGAAATTTTTAGACGCCACTATTTCTCAGCCCTTCGCGCGGGCGCCGTTCGTCGGAAATAACTTCGACGGGAAAGCATCGCCGCGCACGAAGTTTCTCGCAGTCCGCCCGCGCGTCATTGCACGTAGAGCTGAAACCAGTAAAGATTCGGCTGCTTGAATTCTTAACGATGCGAACCTCTCTTGATTTAGCACGCCGAACTTTAGCTACGTACTGCCACGAATAGTCATTGAACTTACGGCCGCGATTTTCTGCCAGTTGCTGGCAGAAGATTTACATCCACGAACAATGGACAACGATCAACGCTGTTGTGTCCTTCAAAGTTCAAACACTCTGGGGATGTGTATAGGGGGCGAAGCTAAATGATATTAACCGGGAGCCCTCCTTCCCCGAATCCACTTCTGGTGGAGGAAAGGGAAGGGGTTAGAGTCGAAGCGCGGTCGGACAAAAGAAGCCGCCCAGAATGAGCCTGTCGGAGAAAGACTTTTTTCCTGTTCGCTGTTTCCCTGCTAATTAACAGCGGGAAACGGGCGCTCCGGCACCGATGCATATTTCATTGGGCCGCGCTTACGGTTCAATCGAGCTGGCACAAGCGGGGGGAAACCTCTCTGTCCCTCTTGAAACAGCCACAAGTTAGGTCGGGTTAGTACGAGGCTTGTCCCTTGTCTAAAGTCCTGGGAATAACAGTCGGATTAACGCGCGAGGATGCTGCCTTAATGCGACCCATCGCTGCCTCGTTCCATCCGGCCGAGTTAAACTACTGCCAAAGAAAACAGGGCTGCCTTCCGGCATTTAGCTTCCGGGTTGTGCGCCCCCCCAAAAGATTGCCACACTTCGAGGATAATTTTCTTCCACCGTTTTAGCAAAACCATTTTACGCTGTGCTGTAAAAGAAAAATGTAATTAAGCCTTTATCAACCCTTTTATAAATGCAACTTTGAGAACACGCTCCACGTCTGTATTAACTGACACCTATTTTATTCTTGAACCATTTCCACGTTTGTCCTATGTAACGATATTTTACAAATCTCCTGTTCGCCGAGGCACGTTTTCCCGTTCAATAGAAACGCGTTTCATTCTGGCGAGCAACCGCGACTCGCTTCGAACATTACCCCGACCACCCCGCTGCACGACTTAATTGGAATGGAAAAAAGAGCCAGCTCTCGGAGCGAACTCCTTGCGAGCAGACGGAACAGCTGCATTACGCACCGATGCATATCTAATGCGCATTTCCCCCGGTGACTTTCGGCAAAGAAAACAAACGCGGCCCAGGGAAACTTTGGACTTGAGTCAGGAAAAGCTGCTGGCCGCGCTTCCCAACCGGCTCCCCGGGAGCGAAGCGACTTGGATTAGCTTTGCGAAAACAGAATTTCACCGGTAAGCTCCATTACGCGCGCCCCGCGCAAATACCATTCGAAAACGGGGCGACACGGCGCGAATGCTTATTTAACGCGACCTCGCGCAACTCGTGGCGATGCAAAATCGTTGGCGGTACAGGTTGCCGTTAAAAAATCCAACGAGACCTTTCTGCCGTTTTACTTTGCAGCAGACGTCGGTCCTACCGTTCTTGCGAGTCTTTCGATTATTCGAGTTAAGAGAAATTGGGCAAATTTATCGATGCCAAACACTACTCGCTCGCTATCGAAGAAACGGAATCATCTTCAGTTGCTCGAATCTGGGTAAGAAGCGAGCAATCGGATGCGGAGGATGTGGAAAATTAACAGGATGGCTTCTCTGGCAAGCGTGCCTGGACCGTGGCAATTTTCTAGAGTCGCGCTTCTTCCACGTGGGAAACTGGCAGGGAATGAAATCGTGGAGGAACGTAACAGCCCGAGAAAACGAGTATCGAGCTGGCGCTGCCCCTTGTTTACCAGCCCAAGATTCTTTGCCCGGCCTCGAGACGAGAATCGAAGAGAAACAAAACGTATAAAAGGAGCAGCCAGTTCCGGAGGACAGAATAGAATACTGCCTCTCCTCTCTCCCTTTCGCTGTTCTCCCATGATTTCGTCGACTTCCTGCATTCCTTGCGTCCCGAGGGAGGGGTACGCCCCCGGTTTGATTAGGAAGGAAAAGAAAACGGTGTCCTCCGTCGATTATACGACGTTTATCCGGTACTCCAATAGAAATGGAACAAAAGGACGACACTCGTGCATCGATACTCGCGAATTCGTGGAGAAGCGAAAATCAACGGAAGCGAGGCACGCAGCAGCAGAAATGTGAAACGAAATAAGCGCAGCTGGTGTTGTTATCGAGGGATCGTCGAGGGACGGTGGGAAAATTCGGAAACGCGTTTAGAACAGCGGATCGATGGTCGATGATCAGAGTGTCGGTTCACGGAAGACGCTCATCTGTCAACGGTAGCAGCGAACCAAAAGCAGACCCCGGCTATCGATTTTTATCGAGTCCACCGTGTTTCCCGTGTGCACGCTGTTCCGCGCGATTCGCCTGGCCGGGCACCGCGGCGAAATTAGAAGCGAAACGACGGGATCCCGTGACCCCCCGGCTTCGTGCACGATATCGATCGGATCGCGGCTACCTCTCCGGTCCGCATCAGTTTCTATTTTCTACTGTCGGAATCGCGCCTCGCTTTTCATTTTACTCACAACTGTTCGAAAGAGGGACCGCTGATGTACTCGTGAAACATGTTCATTGGCGACAGATCGGCAGCCCTTTCTCGCGACTTTCCCCGAATAAGCTGAAACGCACGGACAAGCCGCCACCCTCGACTAGGAGGAGCCGCGCAAACGAGGGAAACGCCAACAGCGTCGCCGTTAAGCCTGAAAATTAACCCCCGGCCAAGGAGTATCCGGTGAGCTCGTCGAAACGAAGCTTCGGCTAATTGCGTCGGTCTGAGGACGTCTGGCGTCGCGCCATGCGCCCGTGACACAGTTTCCGTCGAAACAAAACTCGCAGGGCTAGTCCCCTGGCCGCTTCTCGTCCTCCTGGTCCGGTGGGGAGAACGAGAATCAGAGGCGAAGAACGGCTTAATTTTATAGGATAATCCGTCGACGAGCCGCTGTTAAAGAGCTGCGGGAACGTCGTCGAGTTAGCCCGCGAAACAAGGAGAGTAAGCAGCTTTTATCAGCCGCGCACGGCGCATCCGTGTTGCAACATCCCGTCCACTTCAGCTTCTCTAATTGAACACTCGAACCTCCGTAATTCGTAAATCCGATCTAAGAACGTTGCGCCTTTTGTGCACGAGCATCGAACGGATACTCGTGGGGGTCATTGAAAACGTTCCGCGGTCCGCTGATTTTCTGCTTCTAATCGGCCGCGGCAGATGAATTTCCAAGCTTCGAGAGCGTTCCGTAAAAGTCCGTGAAATTTGCTGGATATTATTCGTTTCTACAGTGACGCGAAACACTGTGGAATTCGTTGCTGCTTAATTAATTGCGTATCTCGTGCGTACAGCGCCGTTACCATTCTATGTCACACTTTTAATTACCATCCACGAACGTATCAATAATATTGAAACAGCAAAATGAAATGAGAATGCGGACCGTTGGAATAATCGCGAAATAAAGAATGAAATAATGATTGGCCGATACTCGCGGGCACGCGTTACTGCGCAGCCAGGATATTAAAAACACGGACGGTCGAGGAATAGCGTAGGTTGCTGCGCGACGGTAGCGAGAATTAATTAAAACGAAATAACTAAAAAGCGAGAACCATCGAACAATCGCGGCCTGGTTCTAGCACTTTCGCAAACGAACCCAGCCATTTTACGTACGGTTAACATGGAATTCCCGACCGGCTCTGACGCGCATAAAACACATCGAAGAATGGATAAAAGCGGGGCCGCTGGCGCAGAGATATAGAAAACAAAAGTTACGTAAATTCGCGTAGAATTGTTTTTCTCTCGTTGGCCGAAAAATCGTGGGCCAACCAACCGGCGTGCAGAGCCTGCCAGCGAAAAATTAATAGCGAACCACCGTAAATTTAGGGCGGGGACACGTGGAACAAAAAAAAAAAGAATATCGCGAGCAGAAAGCAACACGCGAACCGTATAAGTGTTTAGAGCTCTAGAACTTTGTTGGGAGCAACAAACGGTGGACTAGGTCAAATGTAATATCGAATGGTTCTA
Source organism: Holcopasites calliopsidis (assembly GCA_023838395.1). NCBI lineage: Eukaryota > Metazoa > Arthropoda > Insecta > Hymenoptera > Apidae > Holcopasites > Holcopasites calliopsidis. Next base: position 2,847,945 of record JALHAQ010000004.1, on the reverse strand, counting down.
ATGATTCGAGAAAGAAAAGAATCGAAATAGGATGTTTGCGCTTCAACCCTTCTAGCTGTCCGCGAAACACGACACTTTGTGTTCGCCTTAGCAAAGAACGTCGCCTGATAAAGGACACGTGCACCAAGACGCGCGTCCCAGATTGCAGAGCCGCGCCATTCTAAAGCGCGACCCCGCGAAAGGGAATTCCAAATGCGTTCTCTATAAGCGGCATCATCACGACCTTCCAACTCGCGACTCTTCGAGCTAGTGCGAGCCGTAACGAGAATGCCGGTCGGCGCCGAGTAGCGAGCCTACAAATAACTACCATAAATAACGTTCGCATTTTCCGTGATTCCATCCAGCCTATACGGCGAGAGTCGCAAGAATCGCAGCCGGTTTCACTTTCGTTTCGCGTGAGCGCACCGCCCCTGGCGATCGCGGCCGAGTCTAGGGGTGAGTGCATCGCGTGCTAGAGCGGATCAGGGGTTGTTAAAAACGGAGGGCCTCGCAGTACGAATACGATCGTGTCGAACTGCGATTCTCGGCAGTCTCACGGACGAATCGATACGCATTTTCAGCGCTTTAACGAGTCGCGGTGGCGATCGCGCGTAAACGCATTCCTCCGACGTAGACCTCGCGTCATCCCCCGGGTTCGCATGTCGAACTCCGCGGGCGACGCTCGCAAAAGGGTGGAATCGCGTGCGCGACGCGCGGCGTGGCGTGCAGATTCGTCGTCGCCGGGCGAGTCTCGGGGCGGCAGTAAACGGTCAACCATGATTCCCTCGTGATTATAGCAAAGGGGGAGGGTGGCGAAAAAAATGCCATCCCCCGACAAGCACTGCGGAGGGAGACGGAATTCTGGAAGGTCTCCCTCGGCGACGCTTATTTGCTTCGGCTCCCCTTGCCGCAGCGGTAGGGAGGCTTTCCGATAAGGGGACGCTTTGCTTGACTTTTATCCTCGAACGATGTATGCTCGCTCTCCTTGCGAAATTGGGGTCGCTGGGAAGAGTGTTGTAAACGAGTGTTACCATCGATATCGGTGAAACGGAAGGGTGGGATGGGGGTAGTGAACGAACGGATATTCGGAGAATTATGGGTGACCGTGTGCCATAGCTTATGGATGCCGCTACCAACCTACGATCTACCTTAGTAACCCTGATTATAAAGTTGATAATGATAGTAAGCGGCGTTTCAGCATCTTAACAGTTTCAGCTGACCGCAAGCCTCCATTAAAATCGACGAGCAACAACCCTTCGCGCATTCCCGGCATCGTGCTAAAAACAATTCGAGCACACATGACCGCACGGAGAGCAATGAAAAGTTGCCTCGCAACATTTCAGCCCCAGCCGCGTCGTTCGCGGGCATAATTGTTGCAGCTTTATTCACCGGGGAGCTCTTGATACGTTTCGCATACGCTCCCGGGAGGGAAAAAAAAGAACGAGTGGGCGAAAAAACGAACGGCGGTGTTATTAAGAGAGCACGCGGGGCAAGGAACGCGAGCACCGCGCGCGGCTTGCCTGCGCTACCTACCCTACCTGGCCCATCGCATTCGTAAAAGAAATCGATCTAGCCGTCGTTTACACCGGGACACGCGCAAACACGATTCGCGCGGTCGTTGCAACCGCCGCGCGATGCGATCTATTTGCTGGACACAAACGATCTCTTCTCGGAAGCCCGCGATAAATTCCTGCGGCGACCCTTCACCCCTACGAGCGAAAATCGTGGAACGATAAAAGGATATCTTGGAGGGAAAGAGCTGCAATTCTCGACGATGAGCACTTCTAGCTGTTGCTCGAACGGGGAACTTCTTCAGTTTCGTCGAAACCCGATCGACGCTAACCGCCGTCGGATCGAAAGGAACGAAATCGGTGTTGCCTCGCGGAACGATCGACGCGCGTTAATTCGCGCGGCGAATCGGTAACGGAACGTTAGACGAAGTCGTGGCTCGCGGAAAAGGGCGGAAAGGCGAGGGCGAGTTCCAGGAATATAGGAGCTAACGGCACGAGAACGAGCAGCCGGCTGGCGAGCAAGGGAAACCGGCCACGATTAGATCTGCCTGCACGCCGGGCCTCTGAGGGTTCAGGGAGGCTAGCCCCATCCGCGATAAGGCCTGCGAACGCGCTCGTTCGCGAGGCTTTCGTGTCGAACGTATGCAGTCGCTCTCCGCCTACGCGGCTCCCTCGCCTATCGTTGTCCAGCGAGAACATTATTCGCCGGTTCATTCTCCTTGGCAATGTTCTCGCTGCCCCTCGACTGCCCCGTAAACGTCGAACTTCGTTCGCGAAGCGAAGCTTTGGATTTTAATCGATCGACGGGAGCCCGGTTAATAATCATCACGTCGCGAGCTGACCTTGCGCGCACAAAGCGCAGCCCGAGTTCCCCTACGGGACTCTGCGGAATTGCACGAGTTAATTGGGCGGAAGGCCTAACTGGAAATTTAGCAAGATTTTCCGCCGTCGAGCAGCGGAAACGGGCTGGCTGTTTCGGTGGCTCGAGTTTTCAATTATCGTTAACATTGTGCTCTCGCCAAGAAAGACGTTGCACCCGCCGATTACACGAAGACCTGAATGGGGTGCGTTGTGCATCGTTAATTGCCGCAGGAAGTCGGCGCACGCTGGAAGGCCGTGCTTAACGTTCGGGCGAAAATTTCAAAGCGAAACGCGCGATTCAACGGCTCGTCCACACGGAATCTCGCAAACGGAGCATCCGCGATCGGCGGCCCGCGAATTCCGCCGGTACGAGCAAGGGAATTTCAATCGCGCAACGGTTCGCGGTAAATTATTAAATTTTCAGACATTTTTTCCCAGCTATACTTCACTTGTATCATTCTTCCACGATCTATAACCTTTTCCAATATATTGCTTCACAAGTTTGATATTGGAGCTAATAATTATTATTGCGGCGTGCTTCAATGAAATATTTGTGTAGCTACTTAACTATTTCTTTGTGCAGGCCACACCCTTCATCAACCTATCATTTCTTTGTTTAACGAATTAGTCCTACCGCAAAGGAGAATCGCCTTTTCCCTCGATCCAGAAAACAGTTTCGATCTACGAAGGGTGCGTACCCCGCCAATCCCGTTGAAATATTCAATTACGCCGCGGTCGCACCGACCTCGCGCGTCGATGATCGATCATTAAATCCGGCTACGAAACGAGCCTCGTTGTAAAGATATTATTGATGCAGTTCCCGTGTCGATGTATGCGGATCAAGTAGGCGCGAGATACAAAGGATGGTCACGAGCACACAGGGCGCGGTGAGCACACGTTTATACACCCGGGTAATTGCGTTACATAGCGCATGCAGGCAACTGGTTCGTTCGATAAGTCCGCGTCAAAGGCTTGGGAATATTTACGCCCCGTTTACGCCGAGCCAACCCGCGAATCCTCCAGTATTATTCATAATCTTCTGTTTTAACGGAGGAATAGAGGAACGCAATTATTTTTATTTGTATTGCAAGCTGCGCAGAGAGACTGCTCCAAACTTTTTCAGCAAAAGGACTACTCCCGTGTTACCTAAGTGAGGAGCAAGAGAGAGAGAGAGAGAGCGATCCGATTCCCATCTGAACGAGCATCGAGGACCGGAAGTGTCCGATAACGGGGCGGCAAAAAGCAGAGACGATTTTAATTTTACGCTAGTAGCAGCTAGAACGGGTATTGAATTCGCATACGTGGTACGGCTTTGAAAATTCAGGAAACAACGGCCGGTGAATCAGATTCGGTGTCAATCTCCGCTCAGCCCCGGGCAGCTATAATATACGAGAGGGCCCCTCTCCTGGAGGACGTAAAAACGCGAGCACCCGGGCGTTTTTAAAGAGAGGACCCGTTTCGGATCGCGATCGAACCGCCCTGATCGATCCCCGCTTGGTCTCGCGTTACGACCGCTCGGATACGAGATCCCCGCCAGCTGAACGAGAGGGGTGGTTTCGTTGAACTCGATTGCCCGGTTCGTTGATGCCTTGTAAATAACGCTGCCAAGTTGAAAACAGTTCGCGCGACCCAAACGCACACACACACACGCAGCAAGTTCGAAACGGTCGTGCGCCGACGAAATAACGATTACACTCTAGTCCTGTTCGGCGGTAACCACGCTGTTAAATACACGTCGATGAACGTATTTCGTGCGACTGAAGCGAGGCACAAACGTTTCGCGCTTAATCGTAGAAATCGATCAAGAAACGGAACGTTTTCGAAGCAGAGGAGCGAACGTTTGCGGCGGAATCCATCGACTTCGATTCGGTTTGGCCGATCGATCCTCCTGACAGCGGACTCCAAACGCGGCAGGCAATTACTAATACACAGGCCGCTATTAAAGCGGCACATCTTTCGCCCCAGACGATTATAGACGCGGTATAAATAGCGCGCCAGCAATTCCATACTATCGCACCGACAAAGATCTTACCTTTGACCTAGAGAGAGGGATTCAATGTATTCTCGCATCAAGTGCGGATTCTTCTTTCTATGACACAACCCTCCACGCATGGTCGGTTTCGAAATGATCGATGACAGTTATTGGAGAACTACAAGCTCCGCTCGATGCTTCTCTACTCCTATTACAACACTTTCATCGGAAGTTTGGAAGAAAGCTTTAGCTCTAACAAGAAACTTTTGTCTCTACCTGCCGCCGTCGATATTCCTCTCCTTGGATCGTTATTTACCCATTTCTTCTTTCCCGCTACTTTATCAAAGCCTCAAGCTAAACGGCCCGCAGTCCTATTACACAACACACTCGTCCGTGTCGCTGATAAATGAATAAAATACCGCTGCCGGGTCATCTGCGATCCAGTGTCGATAAAGTCAGATCGTGGGTAATGCGAGAATGACAACGTTTGTAAAGTTAGCCGAACAAACAGCCAGCATGATTAAACCGCGCCAGTGTGCGGCTGCAAACGCACCGCGCGGGGAAACGGAAAAGTTTATACAAACGCGACCGTTGCTTTTTCGAGTGGCCGACCGCACTCGGGCTCCTCCACTGGACGCGGCTTCGCAGTGGTACAGCTCGGGACTGGCCAGCCGCCGTGCGGCTGATTTCCATTTCCGTTAATCAGCCGCCACGGTGGGACGAACTTCGTTAAAAAAAATTAGCGTTTCTCGCTGACAGATGCAGAAATCTGTCTAATTGGTTGATGTTCTTTTTTAAACAAGCTGCTTTTGGGCCGTCGGGGTTTCACCGTTTCTGCCGAGGGGAATATCGAGAAGCTTGGAGGAAGAGTGGAAAGGACTGCGCTTTCCCCTCTTTCCTAAAGAACACGCTATGAATGGACTTTCCACCGCTTCCTTTTCGCCGTTTCGTCACTTGCAATTAATTGCCGAATTTTTGGCGCAAGAGTTTTGCCGATGAAAACCTAAACGCTCGTCGGATGTAAGAAAAATAGTTAGCAAGCTGACGCGCGAGCCGGAAGGAACTTCCGACGATGGAATGTGGCGGCGTCTCGCGTGCGGATGCCTCTAAAAGTTAATTCCTCGCGGCGTGTGTACGCGAGACGTCGTCCCCGCTTGATTAACGATCGCGGAATTAATTTCGCGCAACGTCGGAGCAAATACTTCGGGGATTATGCGTCCGGGGCTGTCTTTGTTTTTCCGTTCAGGATCCCCCCCCCCCCATGAAATATGTATAACGCGTGTCCCGGTCGCTTCCCGCATGAATTACGCGCGGCGCGACGGTCTTGAGCGTCGCGGATTAATCAAACGGCGGTCGCTTAATCGAATCGGCCCGCCCACTCTATCAGTCACTCGACCCGATTTCCACCGTGCTCACCGGGGACGTTCTATAGACGAATGTTGACTCTGTCTCTGTTCGTACGATTATTAATCTTCGACGCGACGACCGGCGGGTTACGCATTAGGTAGTTGCGAGCTAAGATTCGCCAGCGAACGCGTCGTGATCGAAATCGAGAAGCCGACAAGAATATTCGCGAGAATCGTGGTCGTGACACGGTGAGGCGGACTCCAAAAGAGGAAGCACGTAGACCGGGTCAACGAGGGGTCCGCCTGGGTTTGCCGGCCGATTAATTACTAATTTCTTCGAGGAGAATTCTCGCGATTCGGCGTGTTCCCTTTGCCGCGGGTATTGTAATAATAACGGTGGGGCGCTTCGAGGGGCTCGCGCCGCAGCGGTCGGACGAATCGTGCAACGGAAACGAGGTCGGGTCGAATAAAATAAGAGACCCGAGCGATTTTCCGGCCCGGACTAACGCTTTAGAATGGACGAGACGTGCGAGACTGGTGAAAAACGGCCGAGAAAATGCGGGACGTACGTTGACCAGTGAGTTAATAAAATAACAGCAACGCCCCGCCCGACACAATTGTTTTCAGGCTTCGTAACATTTTGGGTTTCCATCGATCATCGAATTTATGCGTGACAGATTATCCGTAACAAATTTGATGATGCACCGCGGAATGTTTAAGATCGAAGGTCGGGATACCGTCAAAGCGAACGTGACACTCGAACTTATTTCCAATAATGAAACTTCACTGAATAATTAATTACGGGTCGAGAAATCAAACTATTCCGTAATTTAATTGGACCGATCGCTGTCTCCTCGTGGAGCGGGCCACTTGAATAGTCGAGCGTTCTTTTTCCATCGTGGCATCCTCCGACTAATAGCGTTGTTATGCAAAAGTCTAATTTCCGAAGCGATGAAAAATTAATGAGTCTCTTCTGTTACGAATTAATCACCCGGGTAAATAGAAACATATGTGTCCAACGTTTAGCCCCGATTAGTGCAATTATAAATTCCAACCAAGAATCGCCGAGGGTAAAAATGGACCAAACAAGAGAAGCAAGTCGTCTGATCGTGAATAGTATCCTCGAGCGTGTTCGATCTCTCCGCCGCAATTGATTAATCACGCCCGCTCGTAAATACACATCGTGGCTACCCTCGAATCTCTGCACCAATCGGACGCTTACGAACACCCCGCGTAAAAGTGAAACATATCGTTCCGTTCGATGACCAAATACCCCGGGGATGCGACTGACCAATGAAACACAGATTCGTTCGGCCACAAAATTACTTGAATCCGCTCCTAATCAGGCGAACCGGTCTCCCTCTAATTGTACATTTTATCTCGTTACACTCGACGAATGGCGAAAATTCCAGAAATCACAGAAGGGGTAGGCAAGGAGAGGGTGGAGGGTCGACCGAGGGACTCGAAGGTACTTGGAATTTATTCGAAAGCAACCTCGTTACGGTGCGGCCGGGCAAAGTAGGTCGCATGAAAATACCGAGGACGTTTAAAAGCGCCTCACCGTGCGATTTAACGTCAATGGGCCACTTCTCGTCCCTCCCTACCCCCCCTTTTTTTTTCTCCCTTTCTCGAGCTGGGAGATTCCTTTTTCTCGGGAGCGGCGCGCTTCCAACCCCTGCTGTCGCGCGTCTCCTTTCCCGCTTTCTTTCTTTCTTTTTTTTTTTGCGGGCCGCGAGTCGCGACATTTAAGCCAGGAGTCGTCGTAAGGACGGCGCTGGCGAGCTCTCGGAAAAATCTTTGCGAACAAGCAAACGCGAGCTTTGTGCCCTCGCGCTTGTTCCCAAGAAGGATTCCTTCTCGACGAGCTGCCGCCTTCTGTTCCGCACGCTTTCGTACCTCCGCGCGCGTTCCATGCCGCGTTCTCCTTCTTCTTTCCTTTCACTTTGCCGGGATCTTATTAAGTCTCGTGCCCAGGCCGTCGTGTCCCGTTTCGAACGTGTCCGCGCTACGTTGGAAACGAAAGCGGGGTCGGTCGCGAAATACAACTTATCTTTGCACGGTTCTTTAAATCGTGTCGCATCTACACCGTTTATCGGCCTCCCTGGAGTGGCATTAATCGAGATCTCGATTCCTCTCGGAAGCAACAGGGGGAAAAGAACGAAAAGCCGAGGGCATAGTTCACCCTCGAGGCGACGGTGGGGGATGATGATATCGGAAATCTAAGAGGCCAATGAAACTCGTAGTCCGTCGTTATTAGCGCTCTATGAACACGCACGAGGTATTTCAATGGAGCGGAATTCCGCGTGGCGGAGGGGTACAAACGACTTCCACCCTGAAACTTGGTCGCCGGCTATAGACGAGCTGGACGACCTTCGATCGCGGCCGACCTTAATCGAAGTTCATACCGTGCGTGGACCGAAATCGCCGCATCTGAACCGGAACAGAGTTTAACAAAAAAAAAAAAAAAGGAAAGACCAAAGCTTCGACCGACTGAAAATCGTCTCCGTCGATAGTATGAATGATCGATGCGCTTTAACAAACTTCGCCTCCTTTCCGCTTCTTTCAGCTTGCAATCGAAGAACCGGAAGCTCTCGCTACGGGCTTTCGGTGTTTCAATGGAAGTCAGAGAATGGAATCGTTGGGAAAGCTGAAAGGCGAGCCGTTAATGCTGAACGAGTTTCGGTTCTTTATACTCGTACTACTAGGGAACGAGTCGAAAGAAAAATCCGGCCTGGGCACAGCTTTGCAAGCTTCAAGAATGATCCGCCGATACGACGGGGAGGGAACGCGGGCAGTTTGGAAAGGCCGCGGCCCATAAATTCGAATTAATTAACGGTATCGATCCGTGGAAGAGCCCCGCGAACAGAAATTCGAGCGAGAGTATCCGCGGATGAAAGAGGCCGGATCGCAAACGGTTCGACGTTTGTTCGACGAAGATTAATATGCGGCGGAGAACGTTCATCGATCAATTAGCGTTTTCCCCTGTAGAAATTGAAAGTCGGAGGGATGTTTGTGGAGAAGGAGAAGTTGGTGTTTTCGCTTGGGAAAAGAAAAACCGGGCCACTCGGTTCCGCGCGCTCGTTCCGCCACTTGAATTACCACCGCTATTCAGCTCGCGTCGATAAACCATCGTTGTTGGATTAATAACTGATCCTAATTGAATTAATAATCCGGCTATCCCTCTACGGAAATTGTAATAGCTGCTCGGTGGCTAGGAAAATACGACCGGGCTATACATACAGTTATTGGTTCCTGGTCCAATTATTGGCTTTCCTTTACCCGCCCCGCGGCCGATGTCGGAATGTTCCATCGAAACCGCCAACCGAACGAATACTTAAAAAACGAAAACGGGAACACGCGGCGTGGTATACATTAATTTGTTGGATGTTTCGAATATACATTTGTACGAGCAAGAACGCGGGGAGTCTGAACCGAAAGATAATGTTCAAGTGTATCTAATTTACAATTACGCGATGACAATGCGTAAACGAGGAAGAACCGATTCAGCTCCGGCTGGGCTAAGCAACGTCAAAGTTTCGGGAAATATTCCTCGCAGGAGACGAGGAACTTTGTCGAATGCTTGGCGAACACGCCGTTCCGGAAGGAGGAAAGAATTGAAGGATAAGGCTCACCGCTTCTCCCGGTAGGCGTCGGCGCGGACGTGGATCTCCCTGTCGGTTCCGGAATCGGGAATATCAAGTCGCAGCACTCCCGTTCGGGGAACTCGCTGGCACGGGTGCACCTGCAGCAGCAGAAGAAGACGACGAGCGCCGCGGCGACGCTCGTCAGCAGCGTGTAGCGCGCGAGCAGCGTCCCGACGACACGTGACATGACTCGTCCGATCAGATCATGATACAGCATCGACGACGTTGCCCTGCTGCCCTTTCTCAGCCTCTCCGTAACGCGTTGTTCCCTTTCGACGCTTTCGAGTGCCAGCGGCCGATCAGCCGGACGATCAAGACGAATCCCGCGGTGGCCGCGCGACATCCCCTCGTCGTCCGTGCCATCATACGCCGTATCCTCCACCTTCGCCCCGATCCAACCACCGTCAACACTGGTCGTATCCACACCGGTGATCCAAGACCGCGCACACTCTCCCGGAACACTTCGACGATCCGATTCTACGAACGGAGAACACTTGCCCGCGGTGCACGAACGCCACCAGTTTCGCGAAGACTTAAGTGGCGAACGATGAATCGATTGAACGGCCGCGTCCCCGACGCGGCGAGTATCCCCCGTCACCCTCGGCCGCGACTTTCAAGCGGAAGAAACGCGGATCGGTCAGCCGCGTTTAGAACACGATCGAATCGAGCAACACCCTTCCCCGATGCCCGCGGTTCGAAAACAATTGTACGGGTGACTCTCTGTTCTAGCGCGTGTGGCCGCTGAACGCGATATGGCAAAGGTCGCGCGGGTCCTCGTGTCGCGTACACACTTGGCACGCGCGCTTGCTCCGATACGTCGAGCGTGCTTTCGGAGCGGAGACCGCGTCGCGTCGGCGTCCCGACGCCCAATGAAGACTGTGCCGCGTCAGACGCTCGCGCGACTACCACCACCCTCGCCAACCCTCCGAGCTTCCCTCCTTCGGTTACCTGCTCTCTGGCCTACCCCCGTACACCCCCCTGCAACTTACACACGATAGTTTCTGCGCGAAAGTGTACGCGTTCCAAAGCCGCGCGAGGGCATCCGCGGAGGTTCGTGTCCTTGCACACCACGCTCCGACGTGCGCGCGGAGACCCACCGAAATGTGTACTCTTATGTTCCCGATGTAGAAGCTACGAGGCTCAGGCGTTCGCGGGGCGGTGCGCATCGGCGAGAAGCGTGCGCCGGTGTCTCGAGGGCGCGCGCGAAACACCGGAGTGCGGAACTTGGTGACTTTGCGTCCTGCACGTTCCCCCGATTCTTTTTACCCCTCGAAGGATTGCTTCGATTCGTGTTACCGAGGTAACGATATTGGCCTCGTTTGTGGAACCGGGGGTTGCTATTAACCCTTCGCCCGCGACGCTCGTCAAATTGCAAAAGCATCCGACGCGAATAGTGGCGTGATCTTTATTAACCTGGAGTGAACATTAATGGATAGACACTTAAGAGTGATCCTAAACCAATAATCATATCCCCCCGTTCTTGATACTAGAAACAATCAGTGGGCAAAGATTTCGTAACAGTGCAGTTCTATTTGCACGCCCTTAAAAAGTACAGAGGCTCGTATCAATGGAACGGGACACATAAATAGACGATACGCGTATTCCACGTGGTCGTTCGCGTAGCTGCGCTCGCATGCATCGCCTGTACCTGTGCCTTACATTCGTCTCGTTCCAATATCAGAGTCCCACATACGTGCATGTATAGTTATCGGAGCAACGCGTGCACATGTACGACCACGTTGAGCACGTACATTTTGGCCGGCCGTTCGTGTTGCTATCGTACGTGTCGATGTAACACGATTCCACGGTAGTTCCGCGGAAGCGACAACGTCCGAACGGATCCGAGGGAATCCGAGCGGAGAAACAACCCCTGGCCGGGGGGTGGTGGGCGAGCGAACGGCCCACCGACAACCCTCGTTTCTTGTACACGTCGTTCCTGACCTCGTTTCGCTCGGTTTGTCGAGGTCGGTTACGCGGAAATGCCCGGCGGGGCCAGGCCGCTACGGTTCATCCCTGAAAACCCATCTCAACCCTTAACCGCTGTCGCGTCAATGTCGGCCAGCGGCTAGTCGTTCGAAGCCTCTATCGCTGATAATCTTTAGCAATTCTAGTGAACACCCGCACGATCATTGGGGGATACGTTACGTGCAAAACATTCCTCGGTACTTATCAAAATAAGTAAATCCGGAATTCATCAGGGTGACACCGCGGAGGGGTTGTGAAATTCAGTTCTTCAGAGATCAGTCTTGTCTGCGAGATTTCGGTGCTTCGACATCCTGGCCCCGGGCCGGGCAATTTTAATGAAGGATAACGAGTGTTAAGAGTAGGAGTGATTCGATCGAAAACGTCCCCGACGAATAATTCGATCAGAGTCCGCGATAGTATCGTAACGTGTGGACGGATGATGCCGACTGGCTGATTGACGCGGGGTTATCGTAGCCGAGTCGGGCATTATCAAAACAGGATGGGTGATTAGCAGAACTCACGCGCGATGGACAATCGAGATGAGCCGCGTAATGCCGGGGCGAGCAGTATTATTAATTCCAATCGCCGGCTTCCAAAAATCCAATGTTCCAGGCCGGCCGCGGAAAAGCACGCTTGCTTGTATAGCTGCGAATCACTTGACCGAGTTAACTTAGTATCGACATGTATCATTAACACAAAATGTTTCAGTTGGCAGGATTAATTACTTAATTGGTTCGAGTGTCAGCTGAGCTCGCCCGCTTAACTACGGAACTTTTTTCCTCGTGAAAATGTTACTAATTATTTTACCGTTTCTAAAATCGGATGCGACTAAAAGCTGAAGAAACAGAGAAGTCCCTTGGTATTGCTGAAGGGTTTCTGTAAACCAAAGTGGATCGCTGGGAAGATGGTCCGACGCGAGGCAGTAGAACACATGCCTCATTGGTCAGACGAGGTATTATTATACAATGTCGGCGAATATCGCGAGGATCACAGTATCCAATATTATTTGGACACTATTTAATTAAATTCCACTTCCCCTTCAACCCTTTCCGATCTTTCCCTTCTCCAATTTTCGGTGCGCCAAGATTGGCGTAGCTTCAAAGTAACCCGTGTGCACGCGAAGGTGCGGCTACTGCGAAATCCGCAGTAAACGAAGTTAGCAAAGCACAAAAAATCCCTTCCGATGCCTGACATCGGCTTTCGAAGATTGCAAATTAATCTCCGGCCACCGAGCGAGAGTCGCATGCAGTGCTCGAGCGTCTCTAGAACGAGTCGAACGAAACAAAAGGTGATTCCGTGAATCAGTGTCGGCGCAGCGACAACTCGGGGGGGAGGGTGCATTAGAAATCAGGTTCGAACGAGCTGTAATATATTCAGCGGTCTACCACCGCATCGGGCGACGAAACCGTCGACAGGCCGGATGCATACAGAACTCGACGATAGTCGACGTCGGTCTGCGGTTACGGTGAGTAGAAGTGACAGCCCGGTACCTGCATAATGACCCGACTGCAGCCGTGCAATGCGGCGCGCAAGCTCGCCACGGCGCGCGACGCGAAAACGGGGGGGAGCGTTGTTTCATTGCGTTAGGCGCACCGGCACGAACGCTACGAGCTCGGTTCCCCCTATTAAGCGGCCTGCTGCACACTACCGGCCAACAATTTCTACGCTTTGCAACGATGTTAGGCAGGCGCATACGCCTCTCGGCCGGACGGCACGCGATTTAAACGAATTCTTTTCGAACCCCTAACATCGCCGATGGCAATAACTCACTCCGTCGCATCGAACCGTGCAACTTTAGGCTGCTCGCAACTCTGTTCGCGTGTTGATTTCCCTTTGTTCCGCAGTCTCGTTTCGGGAACGTTCCGAGTTGGGGTTTGTCGAATGCAGATACTTTGGCCAGGCTACTTTGCCGGACTGCTTGTTCGCCGTTGCGTTAGTCGTTGTACGCGAGGCATCATTGCTTTAACGGGAGCCAAGGGACTTGGTGGAGGCAGGCTGAAATGATTTCAAGAGCCCAGGTGTTATAAGTAAAACATATTAATCATATGCAAATATAAATGGTTTTACATGGTAGAACTACCAAATAAACGGTACAATACTGGGATGACCGTTGCGCGAAAAAGCGAGTAAACATTCATTGTTCTCTCGATCTTCATACGCTGGCGGGGTGTCTGCGAAACTCATCGGAGTTCCGCGATGAGCCGAGCAAAACGATCTCTGCCTGTAAGGCGACTGGCGGAAAAGAAATGATAAATCTGTGACTCGGCGAAAGTTTGTAAAGGCAACCCTCTCGACGTTCAAAACGGCTCATCGCAAAGTTTCAGACAAAAAACGCAACCGCGTCGGTCCCTCGAGCATGGGAGACGTGCAGAATCAATGGCCATATCGAGAAGCTTGCAAATTTAGAAAAACGTGCGCGCGCTATCACGGTACACCGAAATGAATAGTCGAATGCACGAACGATCGTTATCACCCTCTCACCCCCTGATCGATTGCAAGCGCATGAAGACAGGTCGAACTGTTAATTAAAATTTGTATTCTTTGTAGTAGCATGCACTTTTATTGCGTGCACGCTCGATCACAATATATGTATGCATGTACTGTGTTATTTTCTGTGTGTGTGAATGTGTGTTGCGTGTCTCTGTGTGCCTGCACATATATAGATATATAGGTACATACATAGATCGTTCTAAGATCGCGCATGCCTCGGCGCATACATCTATATATATGCACCGTTTTATTAAATGATTTCACTTTTTTTTTTTTGTTCTTTTTCTTTTCACCGTCTCATTTTATACTTATGACGATAATGGTATATTTTACATGCACAAACAAAAAGTTGTATCACAGTGGGACAGCATACGTTTCGTTAATAACGTAATAAATTGTGTATCCACACAACTTCTTCCGCAACACCCCCTTTGACCCCTCCCCCGCAGGACGCCCCAGCGTCCGATCCCACCCCCGTCGAGTTCCACCCTCGGTCCACCGTCCCCGACCCAACCGCCAAGTAGAATCCATTCTCCGAACCGATTCGTTTAATGCTCACCGATTATCGCCTCAACGGCGCGATCATCACACGGATCATCCTTTATCCCGCTCGCATACAGACGCCCCGTATTAACGGACACATTTGCATCTCGCACTGTATATCCCGACACGGAAAACGAAGAAAGAAAAAGAAAACTGGCAAGGATCCAAATGGACGTACACGAAATCTGTCGGACACGATTTTAAGACGGTCTCGCGTGCTACGAGCCTCCGTCTCCCCTTTATTGGCGGGGACAATCGATAAGACGAGATCATCCTAAAATCGTGCGGTAGTAGACAGCTCAAAGTATCCTCCGAGAGGATATATCCCTTGTAACGTGCCTTCACTTAGCCGGCTAGACGTCAGAGTTGGGCAATATTTTCTTCTTGTTCTCCGGCTTGCACGAGGGGCACGCGAGTTCGTCGAAATTTCGTTGTAGCGCCGGAATAGAATAGGTGATGGTTCTCTGGTGTTCTGCGTCCGATGTATTTATTTTCCTTTCGGTATCAGATCATTGGTGACTCGTTACAAAATGATGCCCAACTCCGGAAAGTCCGATCGCAAGAATGCCAGGCGGAGACGCATACTCCACTTCTCTACGCTTCTCCGAATGTTTCGGACGCGGAGACAAGAGTGAATTGCAAACATCATTACACGAGTTTTCTTACGGTACAACTTTCTGAACGTCGTTTCTCCTCTGTCTTTCTTTCCATTTTTTTTTTTTTGTTCAAGCACACACAAGCTTTTCCCTCTGCACACTCTCCTCATTCTTTCTCCCTCGATCTCGCGCCGTTTCCGGCGCAGAGGCATCGATGAATAACCCATTCTTACAAATTTAATTCGTTATATGCCTAGGGTAACGATGCGTTATTGGTCTACGGCGCTCCCCCGCGTTCTTCCTCTAGTTTCTATTTTTTCTTTTTTCTTTTTTTGTTTCCTATCGACTGGCTGTCTCTACTGTTGGATCGTTAGCATTGACAAAGGAAGAGAGGAATCGAAAATCCGTGTTCCATCGGTTTCGCAATGAAAGGACGTATCGTGACGCTTATATTATTACTCGCTTCTCTGTGCTACAGCAGTTCGTTAGGTAGTTTAAATATCCTCCGTTAGTTTCACTTGGGACCTGAGAGTTTCGTCTCGTAGCTAAACCGTCAAGTTAATACAATATGTATACGTATATTGCTGTCCAATAATATTAGAAAAAAGTCACGACGAGCGTTCACGGGTAGCGTCCAGGTTCCACGGAAACCGGCGCACGCGTAGACAAATTACGGAAATCGCTATTCTTCGTTTATGTATTACAAATTGCAGCTGCGGTTACGATAAGTGTTATCGATACGATTTGATTATCAATGTTTCGCTAAACTCTCCCACCTCGCCGCGAGGGCTCGAGGAATAATATCTCGCTAAATGAATCGTTCCTTGTCAACCTATTTCTTCTTCTTCTTGCCGTCGCAGAATATCAAAAAGGGCGATCGACCATGAATCCCGTCCGTCTTCCTCTCTACCATCTTACCCCCTCGTTCTTCCCTTTGCGCATTCTCTCCCCTTCTCTCCCACGTTTCATTCTTCTTTCTTAGTCTCTCTCTCGCACTCCACACCTCTGGTTCAACTTGTACAAAAGCTAAGGCAACTCTTACACGTTATCCGCCGTCCCCGGGTTTCTCCAAGAACTTCGCCGTCTCTTCGAAATCCCTCTAACGATTCTCGTCCCCTTTTTCCCCCTTCGCGCTCGATCCTGTTTCAAGATGCACCAAGCACCCGTTCGCGACGCCAATATAAAATCTCGTCGAATCGGTCCGATTCCTCTGGACGCTTCGACGCGTCTCACCGATGGAGAACGCGAATATAAAACGGTAAATCGATCACACTCACCCCCCCGAGGAGCTTCGGACCGAGCGTCGCGGAGTTAATCGTTCAATCGAAAGTTTCAGCTGCAGCGAAACGTGTTTGGAGACCGGTCCCGCCGAGAAATCCACGTTAATCTTCGAATCGTCCCCTTACACTTCTCTTTGTACAAAGAAAGCCTCACCGCCACAGCTCGGGCACATATATACATCGTGATGTGACACGTTTTTGCATCGAGCAACAACAATGCACGATCCACCTTTATTATGCCATAAAATCTCAAACGGGGACACATACTCGCGGTCCCGTCCTCCGAAAATACAAAAAAGAGAAAAGATCTCGCGAGAGATCAACGTCTCGCGAGAACGCCGCCGATCTTCGTCGAAACTGTTCGCGAAATCGACTTGGATCGACCGGTTGGTCCATTCCGATGAGAAGTTCGAACAATTGAAGCGAATCAAGCCCGACGTTAAATGTGATTTGGGATTCTTGGAATGATTAATTCGTGCCGCGCTTCATTCCACGTATCAAAACTCGATTCCTTCTCTCCCGTTCCCCTGAAACCGCCCCGGCTCCGACGCGTGTATGACAAGTGTATTATAATCATTCGTCGAACTTGATTCGCCCCAAGCCTTCGCTCGCACGTCCGCATACGTGGAGCATCTCGCGTGAACACGTTTCACCGTGTTCGCAGCCCGTCCGATGCTCGAAACGAATCGATCGCCGTCCAATCTCTATCAGCGTCCACGCGTGCACACGATCAAACGACGGGCCAAGACCAGCCAATAGACATTTCTTTCTTTTTCCTTTCAAAAATGGTCGCGAGAAAGTTGAAACGATTCCAGTCGACGTTGCGCAGTCTGATCGCGTTCCGATCGAGCGCTGCCAAAAGCAAATTTCGCACGCTATCAAAAATAGAAGCGTTCTTCGACTGGTTACATAGACACCTGCTTGAAAATATTATACAGATCACCACGGATTGGTAAATTGTGTGTGTGTGTGTGTGTGTGTTTGCACGCGTTCACGTTTGCTTCTCCAAAAAGATCTTCGCAAGCATACAAATCTTGCGAATCTCGTTCCGCTTCGCGCGAAACCGCATCGTCAAGGTTTGTACGCTTTCGAACGATGTTCATCACGATGTCACGATATAATATGTATGTATATAACATGCGCACGAATATATTATAAATAATCGATTAAAGGTTCGTTTTCAAAGTAAGTAAAAATATATAGATATATAATATATAATATATGCACGTTCCTGTATATATATATATATATATATTTTTTCCATTTTTGTCGTTTTTCTCATCGCACTCCCACACTCATATATACTCTCTCGCCATCGAAAGCGTTTCGCGCCCATCGCATTCTTATTTCTAACTCACTGTTTTGTATTACGCGCACGCGAGCGTACACCTTTAGCAGCGTGCATTTCCGTCTTCCCTCTTTGCATAAGTGTGTGTGTGTGTGTGTGTTACATAGGGTTTTCCGCTTTATATGTGTCGCGGCACTCCTTTATTTTCTGGGAAAAGGCGACGAGCGCGACTCGCCGGATAATTCCTGGGGCCATTCGACGAGCCCCCTTTTGGAAACAGAAGCGGAGCTCTATTCCCGTGAAAGACGATGAAAAAGGAGCGCACGATCGTGTACGTTTGAAAGTGTCTCTCGCACGGCTTCCCTTATACTTCTATCGAAGAGGGATCGTTGACATCGACGAATCCGAGTTTCTCAGCGAAATCATTTGAAGTCACGACTCGTCATCGAAACACGCGTTTCCGTCTGGCCCGTGACAGGCGTTGATTATTCCCACGAGACTCGTCGCCTTCCTTTGCCGTTCTAAATTATCCCATTACGAGATTGCGTAACGACACCTTTGACTCCGCTCCCGATTCCGACGAAGCTCCCTTCCCGCCCTGACGATTGCGCAACAGTTACCCCGCTGTGACTCTTTGCGTTTCACTTTTACACTTTTCGTTCGTGCGCGAAACGACTGCGATCGCGGGAGCAACGTTCAGAATCGAGAGAAAGGTGTTGCACGCGAACGTGGATCGTCCGCGACTAGAGCAACTCCTTCGCTTCCGGAAACGATGTTACCTCTGTACAGCTTAAAGACAGTAGCATCGAGGGGGGATGACGGCGTCGATTCAACGACAACCCGATTAAACGACGATCGAATACTGCACCCGCGCGCCTGATCGGACGATGAGGAAATCTATGCTTAAGCCTACCAGCGCCATGGCGTTTAATTCTTCTCTCACGTATAAAAAACCTAAGCTATCTATAAACCTACGTAATTCGAAGCCTTTAGGATGAGCAACGAGCCTTTCCCCTTTATATTTCTTCTTCCCATTCCTAGTATATCTTTCACCAGAATATCATCATCCTGTACTTCACAAACGAGTAAATCCCCCCCCTAAAGAAAACTTCGTCGCTGGTCTTCGCTCTTTCAGCCACGAGATTCTCGCCCGTCCCATCCGTCGATTTTACTCGTCTCCGTTTCTTCTGACTGTAGGGGGGTTCAACGGGCGAATCGCGGGAAGCAACGGGAACCGGAGGGATCGTCGCCCCGGCTCGAGTGACCGCCGCGAGCCGGGGAACCGTTCTGCTCGCGGGGAGATCGGCCTCGATACACTTTTGCGATTACAGACCGCAATGTAATCACAAAATTTCTCGAGCATCGGTTCCTTCGCGATCGGTTCTAATCGAGATTCCTCCGGTTACACCGTCGCCGCCGACGCGAGAAACCCCCGTATAACCCTTTGAGATCATCCAATCATGCGTAGCGAGGAGCTTCGACGTTTGAGAACGCGCGACATCGGTTTCGACCGATGTTCGCCGGTTTAACGGGAACATCGGTGGAACGAAATCGAGAGCACGCGCGGAGTTGAAAGGTGGAGAAGAGCGCGACGAACCCGCGTCAAATTTTTCCCAGACCCGACGCGACGTATAAAAACCACCCGATCGATTCGTCGTGCATACAAAAAAAGACTACGAATAATAAAATCACGAATGGCGTTTGCACATACGGTCGCAAATGTAATTCCTTACACATCGTATTCGTCGCTAAAGCACGCGCGCGTTAGTCCGACGATCGCGCGCCTCGGTAAACCCCTAAAGTAAAAGAAGAAATAGTAGTAGTAATAGAAGAGAAGCGAATCGTAAAAAGCGATTTAAAAATAATAGACACGATAATATATATGTGTGTATGTGTATATATATATATATCCTTTCTCGAAATCACAGATAATATATATTCAGCTTCTTCGGAAGCTATCGATATCTCTCCCCCCCCAACCCCACCCCTCTCGTTTCTTATTCTTTTCGCGTACACGCGCGCAACTGATCTGGCACAGCACTCGAAAATCGAACGTATATTAAAAAGAAAAAAAGAAGAACACCCGCGCAACCGTGTAAAATTTTTTTTCGTTGTGATTTAAGTTCGAAAGTTGCGACAGGCACGTTGAAACCGACGACCGAACGAAAAGTAACAGCGGTGTGTAATCGAAACGAGCCTTTTCCATAGAACACTCCGACGTACTACGCTTTAGTATCGTAAACCGCTACGAAGAGAAACCGATCGGCAAGCGTCCGAAAGGCTCGTCGAATATCATTGCGTTGCGTCTAATTACATATACTCTAATATCACTGTTGAACGTTTCACCGTTCGCAATAATATCGCGTTCGCGGCGTAAACGGTGACCCCGCGCGACCAAGCGTGTCGCGCGGCGGCAATGCCGGGAAAATGTTCCAAAAAGAAGTATCGAAGAGGTCAGAAATACAGCGGTCTATAAAAGTGTTCGTTAACCGTTTCTTGGTTTTCCCCCCCGACCCTGAAAGGAACCGATTGCAGTTGCAAAACGTGACTACCCTGATTACCAATCGTGAAACTGCGAGTAGCTTGAGCGTAGTCAGACTTATGTTTCGTTCTTGCCCTATCCGTATATTATTTTCATCGGTTAAATTGCCTGTTAGACTAGATATATCTATATATGCCTCTGTTATTCTGACGTGTTCGATCGGATAAGTGTGTCCCGGAAAATGTAACGTAGCATGTTCCCCGAACGTATTTTCTCCCCGCTCAACGAACAACGAACCGCGACAGCGAATTGCTTTCCCTCTCTCGCTTCTCGTGGTCTTGTGCACGCGACAAAGTTAACTTCTCCAGTTGATCATCGAAACAAGACCTTTGTCGAAAGGCCTGCAGACCCTGAGGGACTAATTGTAAAAACCTACGTAGTGTGTTGTATCACTGGTCAGTGCTGACCGAAAAAAAAATTGTCTCCTGCGTCACGGTAACCTCTCAAAAGCTACACCCAGCGTCTGAGCATAACGGCTCGTATCGCTGCCAAATGCCTCCCCCTCCTCGTTAATTTCTCCCAAACAATGGATACCACCGTGCTTCGATGGAAACGGCCTGGGATTCTTCGAGAAATTCTGCAAGAAATCCCAGCGCTCGGTAATGACATGATCAAACTTGCGCGCCCACGCGCATACATGTCCCGACATTTTTTCTTGACTCCCACCGATGGACGATCGGCTCACGGATATTACGTGTGCGTCATGTACTGATTCTCGAGGGGTCGCGTTAGTTGTAGCTGATTCTGCACGTGCATCTGCATCTGCAACTGCATCTGTTGAGCCTGTAACTGGGCCAGGGCCGCGTGCGAGGCGAACGCCGGATAAGCCAGAGTCGTGTTCAGACTCTCGTTGTGCTCCTCCAGAGAGTTCTGAGCGTAATGTAGCACCAAATGTTTCAGACTCTTGTGAATGTTGTACGGTTCGGCGAAACCGAAACCACGCTCGGTACCGTATATTATGCAGTGGTTCACTGTACCGTTACACCTGTAACAGAGGCAAACGAAGATAATAGAACATTGGAAACGTAAAGAACGAAATGAAAATCAATCAGATATTAGCGAAAAGGAAATTGCTAGGGATTAAGATGTACACGTACATGATAGAAAGCGCGTACTGGCCGGTCCTCGACGTTCGAACGAGGAATGTACCATCGGGCCTTTCGGCAAGAATACGATCGGCATCGGAACGGGAACACTCGAGGTAGAGCCACGTCTTCTCGTCGGAATGAACTTCGAGGTCGACCTCCTGCAGGTCTCCATACAGATCGCCCAGCAAAGGATTCGACAGCGAGTGATTCAGTACCAGCTGGTTTATCTTGTTCTGCTTCATACCGTTCTTCTTCAGCCATCTGTAACGGAGGAACGTAAAAATTGAGACCAGCGAATCTATTGGTAAGCGGTACTGATAGATGAATCAAGATCAGAACGCAACACGTACCCTAAATGTTTATCCCTCTGTCGTACGAGTTGCAAGAGCTCCGTTTTCAGCTTGTGCATCTCCCTTTCGAGGGTTCTATTGTAGGCGATCTGTTCTTTCAGGCTACGATCCAATTGCTCCTTGCTGTCCTCCAATGATTTCAGTCTTCGTTTCAGCAGCTCGGCATTATCGGTTAGCCTGTGAATAAAAACGGGACGCTTGTACACAGAATTAAGGACACGTCGAACACGCGTCTATTGAAGAATATACTCACGTTGATATTTCATGCGGTTGCGCCTCTTTCTGGAACTTCTCCTGCAACTTCATTTGATCCTCGAACATTTTGATAGCCTCTGAAAACGCCTCCAACGCTTGCCTCTTCAATTGCACCTCGAACGACGTTCTATTGTATATTTCTGTAAATTCCTTGTACTCCCTCAACGCGTCGGTTATCTCTTTGTCGAGTTCGACGTATTTCTGCGCGACGTTCGCCATGTCGGTCGTGCTTGCGATTTCATCGTCCTGACAGAAAAATCAGTACCTTAGATCGCGCCGAAGGCGTATTATCCCCTCGAGTGTGCTCGATTTTCACAAAGAAACCCAAGAATTACCTGTTGAAAGCGAGATACAGGATACAACAGTTTGATGTCCAGCGTCGAGTTGTACTGCGCCAGGGAGCAATTCCTATAGTGATCGACCAGCTCGATAACCGAATGAAAGTTATACGGCTCCGAGAAGCCGTACTTCCCGTTCCGTTGACAAATCTTGATAAGCTTGTTGGTCCCGCCTTTGCGCAACGTCAGGGTGTACTCGCCGCCCTTCGATGACGCGTCGCGTACCAGAAAAGTTCCGTCCGGCGAATCGATCATCTTTTCGTTCACCTCGTCCCTCGTTATGTCGCCCCAATACCACTCGGCCTCCTGAAGCGTGCGAGGCCTATTCGGGAGCCATTAAACGCTGTAGTAAGCTCTCGAAATATACCGATAGCGGAAGGACGTGCAAGAAATAGCCACCCGGTCGTTTACCTGTGCGACTGTTGTTGCTCCTTCGTTTCGGTGCACGAAGCCGCCGATCGGTCCACCATCGGGCTATCCTCCTCGAGAACCGGGAACGGATCTAAAACTGGAAACTGCGGCCTCGACACTTTCCGCGGCGGCAATTGCGGCGGGCTCGCGAACTGCGGCAATCTCTCGTTCCAATCGCCGTGGTGCAACAGGATCTCTATTATTCGTATGTGCGCCTCGATGTTGTGAACGATTTGTCTGAAAGATAATCGGTCGAACGTGTTAACGAAAAAGTTGGCCCAACTGTCTCGTTTCTCGTAGAATCGGCACGAGTATACTTACACGATCCTTTCCCAGGGAGGTCTGACGAAAATGTGACACAGCACTTGTATTAAGATAGTAGGAGGCTCCACGTAGCCCCTCGCGTGTTGGAATTGGCAGATCCGACAGAAATGGGCCATCAAATGAAACAAGGTGCTACGATGATGATCCGGGAGTTCCGAGACGAGCTGTACCAGTCGCGTGGCGCACTGCTCATCATTTTTCATATCTGCGAGCGAGTAAAAAGAGCAGCTCGCGCAAATGTTTAAAAGAAAGGGGGATTGTTAATTCATTGAAATCATGCCTACGATACTCACTGGACGCTTCTATAAATCGATCGTAGAACTGCACGGGAATCACAGGATCCGGCAATTCGCGTAGGTATTTCTTCAGAACGCTCGCTATGCACTGAGGGCTGTACGAATCTAAATTGGCGTTACACACATCTGAAAAGTCAACGATCAACGTAGAACCATCGTGTGTACGGTGCAAGAGTAAATACATCAGCCGGCGTCGAACGCTGGAAATAGATTCACCTTCATTCAACTTTTGCCGCAACTCCAACGTTTGCTCGTTAGGAGGACTGCTGTGGTAGACTTTGTACAGATCCAGCGTGCTGTCGGCGAACGCCTTCTCCTCCAAGGCGCGGGTGCATCGTTCCACCAAGATCGGAGCACCGCGCGTGGTAACGTCGAATTGCGAGCACAGACCGAGGCCGAATACTGCAAAAGATATTCGTCTCTCAGTTCGATGTACCAAACTGCACGCGAGCATCGAACACGCTTTAGCAGCCGCGAGCAGAGCGAGAGGAAAGGTTACTTTGCGACACGCGGAACGTTTCCTTTATCGAACGACGTAGCACAGCAACACGGGCCATTTAAATGATTGATCGTAAGGTCAACAGCACCGGGGATACGGTCGTCCCTTGACGAGGATCGAAATGACCAAAAAAAAGACGAGAAATGAAAAAAAAGACGTACCGCGAAGATCTACCTTTCACTGTTCTAATTTATCGCCACGACCTCTGAGCCTAAGGACCTGCTGGTCGCTTCTTCGTGCCTCTGCGTGCACGCGTGGGAATTTTCGCGACGGGAGGCCGATAATGAAACTTTCATTTGTTCGGCACGCACGCGAGTGGGTCGCGCTATTTGCTCGGCCGCGGCGATCGACGCACCGCGACGATCGAACGAACATCGACGGCCGCGGAGACGAACGACGGGAGGTGGGTGAGGAGTTTACGCGAGTGTCAAAGAGGAAGGGAAGCGACGCGCATACAGGTGCATGGAGAGAAAACGAGCATGGTCGGGTGTATGTCATCGACCCGGTCGCGACCGAAGAAGCGACCGCGAGGCGAAATTAATTGGCACGGTAAATTAGCGCGTTCGCCAAAGGGAAACAGCGGCGGAGCCGCCAGCAGCCCGGACAGTTCTTTGCCGCCGCGAGGGAGGACAACTACGGGCATCTGCCAGAGATTCGTCGGCTTTTTATGACCGCGCGGGAAGGAAAAAAATGCCTGACATCTCGCAGACGCATTCCAGACGCTCGGTCGGAGGCAGGAAAGTCGCGTAGAATCGTGGAGAACTGGCTTGCGAGGGCCACCGCACGCTTCCCGGCTTAAAGGGATTCCTTTTTGTTCCAATCGAAATGGGACGAACGGGATCGAGGGGAGGATGCGTGTTTTCTGTGGTTACGTAACGCCGAAGACCATTCCGCGAAGATCGGCGTCCTTTCGAAGGAACTCCGGGCTCTCTCCTGGAAGGCCGCACAGGCCAAACGACCGATATCTCGGAAAAGAGTTCTCGCTCTTCGCGCGACCGTGCTGGAGAACGCGATCATGTTTTCTAGCAAAGCGTGCAAGTCGAGGCGACTCATCGCCGATACCGCGCACACGCCACTCGGTACAATCGAAGGCGTGTACGCATCCATTACGAGACAGAGAGAACCCCGGGAAGAGAGGGAGGAACAGATAGGTGGGACGGAAAAGAAGGTGAAGGAGGAAGGGAAGGGGAAATCGCGCGAGCGTAAGAGAGAAGAAGAGAGAAATGTATTTTTACGACCGCGACACGTTTTGTTTCTTCATGGCGTATCTTCTGCTCGGGCATGAAAGAGGCGAGAGAGAGAGAGAGGCGGAGCGCAAGAAATTTGAAGTAAAAGGCGGGCTAGGCCCCGTATGCGTATGAATTTAAAGCGGCGTCACCGGATGGAGGTCAGCGCGGAAATTCGATATTCGTCACGGTTGTTGGCGATCGGGCTGGCCGATCGGTCGCGTGGATCCCCGGTGCACGATATACCGGCGAGCCGCGTGCTCGAATCGGCGAACGCGCGACCGACCGGCGTGCAATTCGAAACGAGGTCGTTCCAATTTTACGAGCAGTAGGTGGAAATGCATTTTATTATGCCGAATCCGGTCGCAGACTCGAAAAAGACGACGCGCGACTCCCACCGACTCTCCTTTCCTTTCCCGCTCCCTTTAACTGTCCGTCTCTTCGCATCGTACTGTCAATGCGAGCTTTCGAAAGACCGAGCAGATCCCCAACGAAACAATAGCTCCTGCCGATCGTATTTTCATAAATAACGCGGTCGCGGCAGAAACGGTGCTGGCCCTGACCATTGGCGGCGGTCGCGATTCTCCGGAGATATCCCTCTGCTACAGCTCAGCCGTACCGTCCCGCTCGCGTGTACGAACCACGCGACGCGGCTGGCAAGTTAATGAAACACGGCTCGCCTCGTTTTGCAAGCAACGCGCGTGCATACGAACCCAGGTGAACGTGTGCCTCTTTCACAGGAGGATACCCGGGTCGTGCATGACGGTGTCGTACCATTCGCTCGGGTTCTACCGATAGCGTGCACAGCCCCGTGTGTCCGCTGTCTGAACTCGATGACAATTCCGAGAGTGGCCGCGGAATTTCTCGGAAAACCGTCTACCGGTATCGTGCTGTCGCGCGCACACACGAGAGCCAAGGTAACTTGTATGTATTTAGCCTGCAGGTCGGCCGCACAGCATTCGGATCGCGACCCGAACCACGATGTCCCTCTTTCTCGTTCACGGATACGTAGAGGAAGGTGAGAATAGAGAACGGAGACAAGGCACACGCTCGCGACCGGTGAAATAACATTTTTTTTTTTCTCGGCATCCCCACCAACGGCGGCGGTGATTTCAATCGAAAGACGCATGAATATTTATTTATTCAGATATTAGAGCGGCACAACTAACAACGCCACATCGCGTGTCCTTGCTACAAACTTTATAATCGACGGAACGCGGCTCTCGCGATTGCAAAGCAATTCCCCAGGCAGCGGCGTCGATGAACACGTTTCTGATGCAATCCCGGGATGGTCGGCTTTAAGAGACATAACTGAATTTTTAAATCGTTTCCGCGTGTTCCGTCCGTTTAACGTAACGAAGGAGGTAATGGGCGGTGCGTCGTTACGGCCGTGCCGTATCAATGTCACGTTACGACACTGAACGCCGGTGGTTCGTGTTCCGCGTGTTACCCGCGTGCACCGCCGGGGACAGATACACCACTTACCTGGAGTGAATCTATGGACGCGATTTTCCGAGTCGGCTGGCACGCAATTGGCGGGCAGACCCGTTGCTGAACACGTCCTATGAGCTACCAGACCGCAATCTGTCGCGTAACATGCGAAAAGAAAATGAAATTAGGCTTGAGGCGTGTACCGAAATCGAACGAGTACCGTCCCATCGGGTACCACCGTAGCTCGAGTCAATAGTTTAAGATGCTGCAGGCGTACCTAAACAGAGAAAGCCTTGGTGCAGGAGGCCTCTAAGGTATTTATGGCACTTGTCGCACTTCTCCAGCACGCTGAAGCTCTGGGTCATGAGGGTGTGCGGGGCGCCGCTGCCACCGGTGATCGCGTCGCTCGTGGACGGTGTAACCGTGGCCATGGTCGCCTCCGGTGGCTGGCATAGCTCCTCGATGCAGGCCAAAATGGTCCTCTGATGAAACTCATCCTTGATGCCCATGTTCTGCGAACAAGAGAAACGGGTCGTAGTGGCACGGTGAACCAGGCCGATAATTGAAAGTCCCCTCCCACCCTCCCTGTTATCGATGGTCTACCTATGCGTTACGGCCCAGGCGTTCACTTTCGCGTTCCGTCACGTCGTAAATACATCACCTACCGGTATTTCGACGAGTTTACGGGGGCCGTGGCGGATAATACGCGCTACGCGCAAAAAGAGAAAGAGAGGGAGAGAAGCTCGCTAACGACACGGTACAGTTATGAACTCGAACGATCGTAACGCGAGAAATATGGCAGGCGTAAAAGTCGAGTGAACCGACCCGGCCGACAACTCAAGGCTAAGAACCTTCCTTCCACTGGAGACCGGTGACGGCTCCTCTTCTGCTTTCCGGCCCGACGGAGTAGGACGATAAACGCGATCTCCGAATCGATACGCGACCGAGAATAGAATCTAGCGAAAACATCTTCCGTTGCGATTCCTTCGGGCACCGGTGACGTAGACGCATCCGAGAGGGCTGGTTACACGCGAGGCGAGATATCGTAAAAGGGCGAGCAGCGATCGTAATTTATACGCGTCGTAAAGTTTCTCGCGACCGACGTCTCGTTTTCCCGGCGTAATTGATTCCCGAATCAACAGGTGTCGGATGCACGGTGCGACTCGCGGGTAAACACTCGCGCGCACAGTCTGATGCACCGCGGGGGCGAGAGTGGACCATGACTCGGCGAATAATCGAGCACCCTTTGTCCAGAGCGGCTTTTTGGGATTCCGGCAGCCACCAGCAGGCGCGAGTCGATTTCACGAGGAAATGTATTTTCGAGAGACGCGTGCAGCGTAAGAAAAATTGCTTCGCCGACGGATCAAAGTTCCACGCGACGGCCCGCCCTCGCCGCTTCCGGCAACATCCGACTGGCACACATTTTCTCCAAATTATGGTATTCAGTGGCACTATCGCGCGTGGGGGGAGGGGGGGGGGCTATTTTAAAATATGCCGGCCGCAGCGTGTTTCCCCGGCGCCACGACGCGCAACCTGGGCCAAAACGCTATTTTTAGTGAAGCGCGCGCGGCAAAAGCCAGGAACGATCGATGTATAAGCGCGCACGAGAGACGGCTGGTTACACGCTGCCACGAGCCCGCACGCCGCGATCGAATTTGACGCGTAATTATTTTATTTAGTGTCCAGTCAGCACGCCGGCTGTAGACTGGTAGGGGGAAAACGAGGAAAGCGTTCGCGACCAGCGAACCACGAAAATAATTCGTCAGAGTCTCGGGAGAGACTGGGGCAGAAGAAAAAAAATAATCGCGAGAAGATTCTTGTCGAAATCATGGAGCCGAGATAAGGAGCACACGGGATAACGCGCAATTTATCAAGCTGACACACGCCGCTTCGAGTGTTAATTATACACGCGACTCATCATCAATCCTCCGAAAGCTTTTTTCGGCGCTACCGCTGGTTAGATACGCGCGGAGATGGTCGTTAAATCGTTACGCTCCGTCGTCTGGAAAAGACGCTCGGCGTCTCCATCCTCGTGTAAAGATAGTAACGCGTCCTTAATTTATTTTCAATAACCGGCACCCGCTCGTCACCGTCCCCGCGCGTTTTCGACGCGCGAGATAAATCCCTGCTCGATACATACCGGTTTGGTAATTAGCGAAAGTGTAGCGAGCCATTGCCGATACGTGAATTTGAAATTGACCCAAAGCACCGGAGCGATTCGGTGGGAGAGAAAGATGCGTTTCCCTTCGCCCGACTGTCGGACAACCACGCGAAGGACGATGCAAACGAGGATCGGACGATTTCTCGCGTCGAAGAGACACTTCCAGACGATTTACGAGTCGATTAGCATGGTAATACGCGATTTACGCCCGAAGAAGCCTTGGCCGTACGAGTATTTTTATTCTTTTCGCCCGCCGTTCACGACCGTCGAGACGCGTCGTGACTAAATTCGTGAAAGATCCTTGCCCAGGACTACGAGAGACCAGTCCCAGCAGTCCCCTGGAGGATGGCCCGCTGTGGAAGGAAGAACAGGTTGCGATATTTCGTCGAGGAATAAAAAGTAATCGGAGATTGTTCTGTTGGTCTCGGAGGGAACTCGAGAAACACTGCTCATCGTACAGGAAACATGTTAAAGGTAACAAAGAAATTCAAGTGGCGTACTTCATTCGCTTCGCGATGTAATCGTTCAGATACGGCGGGAGAGTAGGACTCCGTCGAGTATCGTTGATAACCGATGAAAAATTGTAAAAAAAAGGAAGAATAAAACGCGCGGAGGACTCGATAAAGAAGCGACTGTTGTAGCCGTGTACAGCAGACGCTACTCAGGGCAACTACAGGGTCAACGGGCCAAGGAAAACGTCGTCCAGATACTCTTGAGTCGAGGTCATCGCCTTTGAGTAGTAGCCAAAGAATTTTTCAACCTCCCACCGTGGTCGACTCCGTTCCCGACACGAAACAAGAAAAACGTGGCAAAAATTCGCGGCCGACTACTCCCATTCGCCTTCGGACCCCATTCCGAAAACTTTATTCGACTCTTAACGTCCCCCGCCTTGCCGCCGAGCGAAGCTTATGTTAGTAAAACGAACGGTGCTAAAAAAGGGGAATATATGATAAACGTTAAATGCGCAGAAAAGGATGGGCGTTTAAACAAGAAAAGGAACACTTACCATCAGCTTATCCCGGTCCAGGTAGGGAAGATCGCTCCCCTTGATGTCCTTCGATTTGAAGACATCCGCATAACGGTACAGATTTAGGGCAGCCATCCATTCGACAACGTTTAGGGACGTCCACTCGCTCACAGGCTATGGAAAAGAAAAGAAACGCGGAGGTTGAATAGGATCTCTCCGTTACCAGGTAATCGAGGAAAGTCACGTTCAGGTGTCCCGCGGAAACGAAATTCCCATACCGATGCGAATATGATTAATCGCTTCATTTCGCGAATGAAATTACATAAGGACCCCGGTAATCGGCCGTTTCGAATTCCGCGTCGGATAAATTCCGATTACGTGTTTGCCGTTTAAACAAAAAAATCGGTCGCCCAAGAGCCGCTTGTGTAAATAAAACGAAATCGTTCTCCGAAAGTTAGAACTGTTCGCACTGTCATCGATTCCACGACGCGATCACCTTTTTCCAAGATCGAGATCAGTTAAGGAAGAAGACGTGCGACGTTTAGACGAAATCCGAGAGTGAAATTCACTGGAAGGGCATTATCGAAATGCTGCTCATCCCTCGATCTCCGATCCACCACGCGACCAGTAGCTCCGATTCGATAGCACTGGCGCGATAGAAAGGGGACGAACGCGCGCGTGTGCATGCATCGAACAGTATCTGGAACGATACGCGCGATAAAGCGAAAGCGAAAAAAGCGAGGGGAAAAGAAAACGTAACCTTCTCTCGTAACCTTAAGCCTACGATCGTGTGACGACACGGACGAGATAGCACGCGTATCTCGCCCACTCGGGAGGAGAGACTCGGTATGCACCCATCCTCCTGCGAATATTCAGAGGGACGAGGGGCGCCGTCATACGCGGACAACATTTTTCTACCACCCCCGTCGCGCCGTTAATGTCCCCGGTGTTCGAACGAAAGTAATGGACCCGTTTCATTTTCCCTAGGGGAACTCTTGGTTACGTAAACATCGAAGCGTGATTAGGATATCGTCTGCCGCGTTTTCGGGGAAATTGCAGCCACGCGTTCAGCGATTTCGATGGATCGGTGCTGTTAATCGCCGTGCTGTAAGCCGCTCGCGCCGCTAACAGAAACGTTAACCCCGCTTGTGTATACAAGTTCGAATACGCTGCCGATCGCGTGTTCACCTGAAGCGGTAGAGTAA
Organism: Holcopasites calliopsidis; assembly: GCA_023838395.1. Taxonomy (NCBI): domain Eukaryota; kingdom Metazoa; phylum Arthropoda; class Insecta; order Hymenoptera; family Apidae; genus Holcopasites; species Holcopasites calliopsidis. Next base: position 2,817,377 of record JALHAQ010000004.1, on the reverse strand, counting down.
ATACCGGAAAACGTGTTCCGTTCTACAGGAATAACCAGGCAGATTAGATCGAGCGTAATCGTTGGCCGTTGTATGAAACCTTCGCGTGAAAAGTCTTAGATAAATCCTCCCAGCCAGCGTCCACTTCGACGAGAATCGTTGATAAAACGTGAGGAGTACAAAAACCGTCGGCATGTCACCGCACCACGATTGCGCGACTCTACACCTTTGAATCGGTCGGCATTTGTGGATAATGGAAGATGAAAAGTGTTAAAGCAGCAACCCAACCGTTTTCGTACAATAATTATGCCAAAAATCCATTGGTTACAGCCAGAGGGCAATATCCTGAAGCTCCTGCCTCCAATGGGCGTCAAGTCCAAGATGAGAGTCAACCCACTCCCGACGTCAGGCAAGATAAGGTCAGCTGGCAGGTCATTGATCATCGCGAGCGGGTTGACGTAACGCTCATCGCTCTGACCATTGGAATCTGAGCATAATTATTTCAAGAAAATGATCGGGTTGCGACCCGTGGTTCCTTTAACCTTTTCTCATTCTGATGACGAGTAAAATAGGATAGAGCGCGAGACGAAATTTCGACTACAATGTTTAAGAACAAGGACGATTTTGCGGATCCAAAGATGTCGCTACAGTAATAATGACATAGATTTTCGGATCACCCTGTACAAAGAGACATGTACACGAGTCGGATAAACGAGGAGGAGGCATGTCGGCGGCACAGACTCCGCTGCCGAACGTACGTCTGAGACTTATGCAAACCGCACGGCGAGACGGAGATAAATCCGCGCGTCGAACCACGACAGTTCACGTTCGAAGGCGGACAGCGGAGAACGTGAACGAAGAGTTTTCTATGCAAACCGTCGCGTTTCGGCCACTCTGCGGAATTCGCGCAAATGGATCCGATTATAAGTTTCGAGTGCAATTTTCATTTGGCCTCGATCGGCGACGATTTAGAATGCTCCGATAACCGTTCAAGGGAGTACGTAGCGATTAGGTCATCGACGCGGCCTTGCTCGCGTCGGGGACTAAGCGAAATCGTAATCACGATCGCAAACCTGAACTAATACCTGTAAACGAAAGTTACCTGCTGGTGAAAGATCAAATTAATAGCTGCAACGAAAGGAAGCGGAAGGTCAATTCCTCGACATGCCTCTTGGACCTCCCTTTTCAAGTGGCGTGCGCAGTTAGAAATTACGAAAGAGAGTAATTAAAAAACGTTTACGCCACTTTCGCGCGCGGATAAGAGTAATGTTAAATAAAGGACGGCGTCACGCGAGTCGTCGACTGAAAAAAAGCATCGGTTAATATGCGTAAAAGTGATCGTACTGACCTTGTCCTTGTCGAGAACCTGGCCCGGTAGCGCGTGACCCCTGCTACTCCACTGGCAGAGGTGCTGCCCGTTGTACTCCGAGCAGACCACATGGAAGCATGCATGACACTCTGTGGGACATAGAGAACCGCACATACAGCAACACAGATGACGCTTGGCGGCCGGCTCGGGGCTGGCTCCTATACTCTTCACAAGGACGTACTGGCCGCCGCCGCTATCGGCGCAGGCCGCGTGACCGACTGAATGCGAATCGACCCTCGCCTCCGCCGCTAAACCGCGAGCACTATCGCCGATCGGCGATTCCGCGTTCTTCAGCTGCACGCCGCTATCGCAGAAGCACAGATACCGATGGAACGAGACCGGCCTGGCGCAAGGAAAAGGCCCGCTCGGGAAATCGTCCGCCGCGTTCCTCGTAACGGGAGCCGCCTGGGTGAATTCGCTCTGCGGGCTTATAGACGGCCCCGGGAAAGGGTCGTTCGAGGGTGGTTTGCAAACGTGATGTTTCAAGAGCACGGTACTGCCGCTCGTCAAGCTCGTGGAGAACGGCGTGGTCGCGGGACAGGAGGAGGGACCGGGTGCAGCGTTGCTGACGGAATGAGTCTGTTGGTGGTTAACGCAGCATGGATATCGTCTGAGCAGGCACGACGACGTTACATTTCCCTTTGACTTGACGACTGCCTCCGAGGGTGACAAAGGCTCGTTGGCGTATATACTCGTTGCAGCGGTGATCGTGATGGTTGTCTGCAGATCGTTGTACGCTCCGTTGCTGGCGATGCTGGCTAGGTTAGCGTGGACGCTACGCGGCGATGATACTTGTCTGGGATCGCGATGCAGTTGCAGATTAGGGGTGACCGCGTTCGGGCTCGACGCAGGCGGAACGATCGTCGCCGCGACGGTAGACGTCGAGGCGACGGCCGCGGTGCTCGCCGAATTGGCGCCCTTGCGCAGCATGTAATTGTCCGAGTCGACGGCTAGGAGCCGCGACATGGCCGTGGACTTAGCCTTAGTGTCATCGTCGCCGGGGCTCCCTTTGGCCGTTCCTCCTTTGGTCGCTTCTGTCCTGGATTTCGTTTCGGCGAGCTTCTCGTGTTCCTCCCTGTTCGCGCAGCCCGCCGCCGTTATCGGGCTAAAGAGATCGTGTATCCTGCCGTGTAAGTTGACCGCAGGCTGCACCTGCGAGGCAGCGGTCGCAGCTGCGGCGGATGCACTCGACGCCCGCTTCATCGCTGAGGCCGGTCACGATCATCAAAGCTCCAGCCGCGACTAGGTTTTATTAAACGCGTCTACGGAGCTTGCCGAGTTTGCGATGCTGCGTTCGGCCGTGTCCTGGGCCACCCTCGATCGACGCGAGTCGCCCCTCATCGTCGAGGATCCCCTTGGTACCGTTACGGTGCCGAAGCCGCGCGCGACCACCGTGCCTCTACTTCTTCTGTTCCCTGCCCTCCGGCCGGAACGTTCTCGCTGTCGACAGACTCTCGCGTGCTAAAAACGTGGACGCTTCGCTCGAGTCGCGTCGCAAGGTCACTCGCATGTCGCCACCGACGCTCTCGCGATCGGTCCGCGCCTCGGACTTTCTTTTTCAAATGGAACACGGCTGGCTGCCGCGATTGGAAATGCGATTGAGACAACGCGCAGAGCGGGCAACGGTTCGTTGATCCCCGTGCTTCTTCCTTTTTCTAACGAACGTACGAAGGGCTTCTCCTCTAGTCGGCGCTTGGAACCGGCCCGTCCAATCGCCGCATCGTTAATTACCTATCAGCCGCGGAGGAACGTGTCGTTTCGTATTCGATGATTAGCTTATCGCCGAACACGTCGATATCTTCGGGAAGGAAAGATTCCACTTGGTATTAGCGCGGAGCAAGACAGAGAGCGAGAGGGAGGGAGGAAGCGAAGGCCCGTCGAATTTCCAATGGTGGTAACCTCTCCTCGGTGACTTCGTGATTCGCCGTGTTCTCAACTTCGTCCTTTATTATTAATATGGTTGAACTGGAAATAGACGGGGTAACGCGGGAGACGGAGATAAAGCGGTGAAAAAACGCAGACAGAGAGAGAGAAAAGAGTCGCTCCCGTGGGTGTGACCTCGTGTAAATTCGTTTTCCATAAATCTCACTCCTACCACTCTCTTCGTGCGCGCACACACGACCTTTGTATAAACGGCGAGATTCGCCGAGCCGAACGGAACCGGTTTCGTCAAGCAACGACACCGAGCGATTTCAACCCAGTGCCGCGAGCATGTAGACGAGGAGAGATCCTCCTCGTGGGTTATCCGAGGGAGTAATTCCAGGTGACCTTAAAGCAGTTCCCTTCGTCAATTAGATCGAATTATTTGACCAATGTTGGTCGGGGCAAGGTTTCGTGCACGCGCACGTTCCGGATCGAATCGGTCTCGGATCAAGCGACATGCGCGCGGACTCGATCCCTCCGATTAAGTGTATGCCTATCCGAGCAAACGTGTCCGTTTATCTTCCTTTCTTGATTCTTCTAACCTCTTGTTCTCTGTCGCGGAAACGGTCGTGCCCGACGAGTAATCTCGTGCGTAGAGAGAGGGAGAACGAGAGAGATAGCGGAGAAAAAGACGCTTGGTGCTCCGGATCTTCGTAACCTTCACCGTTCGTTAATTGTTGAAACGCAGCCGGCTCCTGTCTGTCCTCTTGATGTAGCGTGCGATGCTTCGAGACGAGTAGGAATACAGTTAGAAAAGAGTTTTCGCGTCGCGGCGACGGACGGAAAGAGGAGCGATCATTCGCTGCGAAAACGTGCTCGTCTAATCTCACGCGGGTTCACCAAGTCACCTAACATCGGGAGCGCGAGAATCGGGCGATATCGTATCCTCACTGTCGACGATGGATCTCGCGATGAGATGGATCAGGAACTTATTCGTATCCGTCGTTTTTCACTTATGAAACTGTCGATGTAGATTCGAACGATCCGCGCACAGATCATCGATCACGAAACGGAACACATCCACGCTTGCCCTTATCACGACCACCAGAAATCCGCGACTGCTGCGTCTCTTCGCTCTGCCTCGCGTTCTTCCTCCTCGATAGATCACTATGGAGCCACTTTACCAGCAGCGAGTCGACGGATCTGTCGGTAAAGCAGATTCGCACGGGCAATCTTACTCTGCCTCGTTCGTTTTCTCGCCACACGCACGTATCCGTTCTTCTTGGCAGAGACTACTCGATCCCTATCGAATCGAATGATTTTAATAGCCTTCCCGCACGGGTATTTAAAAGCTCACCACTTGCGATTTTCCGATCCCCCAAGGATTTGCACCCACGAGCTTTCACCCTACTTTGAAGAATCCGGGTACACTTGGTGCGATCGTTTCTTTTTCTGCCAATCGAGTATTCGGCGTTGGAAAAGCGTGATATCAAGCTCTAGTGATGTCCTATTCGTTCTCCGTTGAATTCACACCGGAACACCGGCATATACCTGCCTACTCATCGAAGCAGCGCACGCACGGGATGGAAAAGTCCACTAGGCACTGCACTTTTTGTACCGGCAGTCTGCACCACGCGCACACTTGCACACATAACGACGGCACACACGTCACTTTTCTGCACATATGTGCACGACACCTATCTATCCATCTGTCTCTTGCCCCTTATGATACTCTTCTTTCTCTTTTTCGACCGCTATCGTTCCGTCGCTCTTCTCGTCGCGCGCTCACGCTCAATCTCTCTCTTTCTCTCTTCGTTCCTCACCTCTATTGTTTCTTTCTTTCGCGTTTCGTTCCCTTGCTCTGTTACACTCGTCTCTGCACAGCCGGTCAACCAACCGACTGGTAACCGTGGGCCAAGGCTTCGGACTTCTTTCCTTTTTTCCCTTCTCTATTTCTCCACTTTTCTCCCCTGCATTTGCACTCTGCTTTCTTCTCTGGTATAGAGTCTTCTTCGATCATTCACAATTCGCGAAGACCGTTGGCAAGTTTTCAGCTTTCACTCGATCAGTCCCCCGAGCCGTGGAATCGGTGTCTTCCGCTCCTCTAGGAAATGCACACACCGTACCTTAGCAGCAGCACGAATTTCCCGTGTGGTCCAACGATCACCCACGATACTCGACGCGGACTCTTTCTCTCTGGCTGTCCGCCGATCTTGTCCCTTCGGGTTTCTTCTGCCTTTCCACCTTCGCCGATCGTTGCCGAGGCGTACAAGTCTTCAACGGATCCCGTACAATACACACAGCTCGACGATCCTCGCAGACGTTTCTCGCCGTTGCCACCGGCCGCGATCATACATTTACGCGGACGATTTCCTGCCAGAGAAAATATCTCCGGCGGCTCGGCGCACAGCTGACCGGCCGGTCCGCCAAGTTCGGTCAATAGCCATAGCAGTCGCAGCCTGCCGAGGGTTGCTCGTGCTCCACCGTCGCCGCCGCGCTTCGGCCCTTTCCGCCGCGTTTCGACTCCTCCCGTGGCCTTTATGCGAGACACCTCCGTACGTAGCGACTGCCGGACCCCGGCCACGCGAACCGATCGAAGCGACTTCGTGGAAATTCCGCGACCATTTTCTAACGCCCGGCTTACACGTTCCTCACGCTCGAAGAATATGATCTTATTTCGATTTAAACAGAAACAGATCCGTCTCTATTCGGACGAATTTCCGAGCGGGCTTATAATTATCGGAAATTGCTACTGTCGCCTGAGCGGTAACGGAGGTTGACGACTTTTATCTAGTAAACACGAGATTATTCGGACAATCTTTGTTTTTCATTTTTCGATAGCGTGTAAAATAATTGTTAAAGTTCCATCGATCAATAGTACGCGTGAAACATCCTTGCGATGAATTAGAAATTAACATCGAGCCGCAATCGGTCCGTCAACCCGGGCTCAATCCTTATCTAACAACCAGCTACGATAAAGTCTACGAAACGAGCGCATCTGCAGTTTCTAAGCGCACGACGGAATAAAGATCACGATTAAGTAGCTGATAGCAACAGCTACCACGCTCTCGACTAGAAATACAGATTCGCTATCGTTCGTGACTAAATAGGGCTAAAGCCAATCCAGTGGCACGAGAGCTACGTGTCTCGTTTGGGAAAACGCTCGATTCCCCCATGATCGTTCGCGTCGACCCGTAGATCCTTCTCTTGATGACTCGAAAGATCCGGAGTAGATAAAAATTCCATCGGTTCGAACGCGTAAAAATAAATTGGTAGTAAAGCGAATCGAGTCGCGGATAAACCTCCCCGAGTCCTCAAAAATTCACTCAGCAAAATCGCTAGCTTGGAAAAAGGGGTGGCGGAGAGGAAGCGCGACGAGATCTCCTCCCGCCGATGGAAAAGAACAAAATCGAAATCCCCCTGGCCCCCTTTTGCGCGTCGTAAATGCCAATGGTGACGAGGCCAAAATCAGATTTCATTCTTTACGATCGGCTCGTACGTCGTACTCTCTCGTTCTTATCGTAAAAAGCCTGCGTGCGATACGGTTCGAGTACGTACACATGCACGCGCGTGCCCTCGCTGCCAAGGGCCCCCGCTACTCGAGTTACATGAAAGGGCTGTACGCGTGTGTACTTGAAAGGGAAGAAAGGGACGTGAAAGTGAAAAGCGACTTTCCAAGGTAAGAGGGACTCGCGGGGCGAGTGGGGTGCTATACACGGATCCCCGGACATGGGATGATCGAATCCGGCCGCGCAGACGCCCTGCCTCCAATGTCCTGTTCAAGGTCACAGTACCAACGACGTACCCAACCCTTCGCCCTCAAGTGCAAGCACAAAAGGACCGATCGATTCCACGATGGAAAAGCTGACGGATAAACCCCTCCTCTTCGACGTTCGGACAAGATTAGTTTACCCCGATATCGTTAACAATATCCCGCAGTCTCGTGAGCGTGGCTAAACGTGTCTCGCTTCTGCGAAATACTTTGCTCAAATAGAAAAGCATCCCCCTACTTCTCATAAAACAGACCTCTCATGAAAGAACCTTTTATCAGTATTCTCGATTTCATCCGTGAAAGCCTGTACAGGATACAAAAAAAAAATGTTTTGTACCGGTCATCACAGACGTATTATTAAAAGATTTTACCGCAATGCTGGCCTTGAAAGTCAATACCAACATTTTAGCCTATTATCCTCGTCGAGGAGATGAAAAGCGTCGAAGGACCATGAATCGGTGCAGAGGCATTCCTAGACGCAGTTCGACTTGTGGAAGTTGCGGTAAGAATCGCGTTCCCCTTTAGCGCGCACAGTGGTATGCTTTAAATCAGGTCGAAAGAGGCGCGGCGCGCTTTTCACGCGCTCCGCTCCGCTCGCTTTATTAAATGCATATATCTCTATTGCCCGAACCTGGCTTGATAACTTTCTACTACGCGCGGCACGAGAAGTCCTCTGTTGGCTGATCAAACAAAGCGGCGACAAAAATTCGCCCGCGTCGAGATGGGAGCGAGCGCGCAAAATTTTCTGCGTGACCCAAGGGGCCGAGCGGGCACGCCTCGTACCCTCTGGTTCGTGAGCCGAAACCTGAACAGAAGCGGGTTGTTCGCGGATGTTCACCGATCGGTCGATGGATCCGTACAGATTGCGAAGTACTCACACGTTGGATCCATAGATCGTCTTCGCGTCACACCGCGAGCAAAGAGACAGGCTATAGGCGCGTGTAGAAACGCACGTCCGACGCAACTGATTATAAAAGGACCTTGTCGGTCGTGTTTCATTTTCTGCGCGCGGCTCTTATCTTCGTCACTGTGTTCGCTCGCATAGCGTACGATATAAGAAGAGAGTAAAAAGAACTTTTTCGCGGTGCTCTAGCTCGATTCGATTCAGCTGCGAGTATACAGAGTATCGAATTGATACTAGACATTAGCCAGCGCTGGGGGAATTTATATCGACGGAGGCTTTGATAAGAGCTCTGACTTAGAGATATCTAATACAGTATTGCTGGCGATATTGCACTCGTCCCTTTTTTTTTTTGCAACGTAACACACGTGGTCCGTTACGTGCATAGTTAGAAGAGTTTGACGGTCGGTTGCTAGGGAAGGAAAAAGCGTTTCGTGCGGTTATAAAGTCGCCCGATCGCGCGCCGCTTCGTATACTGCAACGTTCCACTTTTTGCGTTCGTCAATGTTTAAATACGACAACGTGACGAAGACACGGTCCGGTGCACCGAATGGATAATAGTACCAGCAAGCCGACTTCGTTTTTTATTCCGCTCTTTAGCTAGCTGGACTTTCGGACTATCAAAAGAATCGACGTGCTAATTAATTGCAGTGCCGGACTGCATATTTACTAGAAGCAACGTCGGTCGATTCCATCGATACACCGGTTGCATAACCGTGCACATAAATCGATTCGTGCGAATTCATACCGACGTAATTTTTCGCCTTCTAACGACGCAGCACAGGCTTCGTGGTTCAGTTAGTGCTGTTTAAGATGATTTCAACCCCGGTACGAAGTCGAGGGACCAACAAAGGCAACCGTTGCCTTCCATTGCTGTCTGTTCGATCGCAATTCAGAGAAACTCGAACAATGACATGGAGGAACAGTGGGATGCGTGGGCGGTAGATTCTTGGTAATGAGACGAGTTACAGCGCAGCGTTGCGTAATCGACAAAATTGCGGGGACCGTGCCGGTAATAATTAACAGCCGTAGTAACTGCTGAACGGAAAGTGGGAAGCTACATAGAAACGTACGTGTTCCGATCCGTGAACGCGAACCGCGTGCACGTGCTTTACGTTTCGAAAACATTTCCATCTGTACCCCGAAGCAGTAGCTCTTCGCGGGACAAGCGAATGCCAAGGGATGAAATAAATTCCAGGTAATCTTAACTCGAAGGGGAAACGTGTACCTTCGATGCGATGTGGAAATTGGTCACGCAGGAAGCATCTGACCGACGATTGTTCTCCGCATAGGACACGGTCAGTTTAATTCAACGTGAACACGATCGGTGACCCGCGACATCGCAACCCTAGTGATAAACTGTGCCGTGAAACGCGTCCTATTCTCCTTGCGTCGGCCTCATCCTTTACCCCGGGAATCCCGAATTTCCCATAGCAACGTGACGGTGCACTCCATTACCCATGACCTCCGCCCTGAGCCTGGGGGGAGGGGGGGCCTTCTATATATCTGCGAATCAATGCAGCTCCATTGCATGCATCCCGGCTCTATATGTTACCGCAGCTACGTACGCGTGTGTATACGTGCACGTGTGTGTGCATATCAGATCCCAAAATATAGTCGACAGTCTAACCGAAATGGGAATACACGCATCCGTGACGTCACGCAACCATCGCCGTACCAGATAGGAAAGAGGCACGCGTGATCGATTTCCCTCGCTCTTGCTTCCGCCGCGTCCGGCAGCCAGCGTAACTCGCGTGTTACACGAGAAAATAGAGACGGGTCTCCTCCCGCTTCGTTATGGAACGAGAACGCACGCTGCGCATAGTGCCGAAAGCGAATGCGACGAAATTCATCAGCGAACGAACCGCGAGTATCCGCGGATAACGCGAGCATCGCGGCTCCGTTTATTCGCAGAGAATCGGATAAGAGTGCCAGCCACTTATTCCCCCCCCCCTCCCCTCCCCGCCGTCGCAGTCAATTTAAATACATTAATTTTAGCGGTGAACGAAGGTCGAGGGCGGAAATACGTCCGCTGGCAAGCGGGTTCCAAGAGAATTCCGGTGCACGCTGCGGCAAGAAGGCGGCCCAACACTCTCGCGAGAGAGATAGGGGTTCTAGTTTTATCCACGACTTCCGCGAGTCACTGGAACACTGTCTCAATAACTGCGGCCCGGCTCTTCCCGGCTACACGAATATCCTGCTTATAAATATGTACAGATTGTAAATCGGTATGCGACAATAAGACAGCTGCTGGAATTGCACGAGAAAAAGGAGAAACGGTAACAAGAGGATGATGAATGAATTTCCTTGCGCCCAAGGGAGCGGCAAAGACACCAGGCCGTCGAGAGGAGCAGAGTGGATGCACCGTGTTTAGGACTCGCGCCACGGATTGTAAACGGAGGCGAGACGACGGATTTCCTCCATTCGTCAAATCGAATTCGCGCATGACTTTCTGTTCGCCGACGCGCTCGAGGTCAACCTCGGGGTGAATGAAAGAGAGAACGGTGAACGACGCCGCGAACCTCGAAAGAAATCGGGACTCGTGCACCGAGGGACCGATTCGAGAGGAAGATCGGAGGAGTCGGAATAAAGGAATCCCGATGGACCGAGCCGGGCGTTTAGGCAAGCGAAGAAACGCAAACGGTTTTCGCTGTGCCGCGAGATGTTCAACGCGTGGATCTCTCGGGCTGGAAAACCGTAGAAGCGAAACGAAAGAAACTCCGGTGGGGAATCTTGGAGAAATGATCGAAGTCTGCGTCGTGCAGCGACCGCTCCTTTCTCTCGGGCGATCGCCGTGGAGCATGGAGAAAAAAGCCAGCAACGCGTTGCACGCTCGAAAAACTTCGCCGAGAGTAGAAAAACACAAAGAATTATTTAAGCGAGCCGGCGGAGAGAGCTCTGAAAGTCCGCCGAAAGAAGGAGCCCCTGTCCGTATAAAACGAACGAGACGACAGATCCCGCGGCCGCGCGATGGGAAATACAGTGGGTGCATTAAGAAAATGCGAAGAAGCTGAAATTCAAAGTACGAGGGAAGAAAAACGGGGGAGGAGAAAAACGTAAAGGGCGTAGCGAGTAAACGTTGGACACGAATGAACGAACGGCAACTTGCTCGAAGGTACTCCGAAAGAGGGAACTCGCCTGTTCGAGGTGGACGAGTTAATTTTAGTTTAATCGACCGACCTGATACGGGGAGCTCGCGCCGGTGTGTACGTATGTAGGCATACGTAGAACGTATGTGGGTACTCTCGAGGAGAACGAGTCAAAGCACCGGCCTCTATACATACGTACGTATACGAAATGTTATACATCGCTTACGTGTAACTTCGACAACCGCCGCTTTTCCCCGCCGTGGAATTCACTTCCGAGTTTCCCGACCTCTGGACAACGCGGAGTCCAGGATATGGGAATCTTTACGTGGCTCGCCGCGTGCTTGGACTATACTCTACGACCGGTCACCTGCATGTTAAGCCTCGCTCATTCCGACGTAAGAATAATTAATGAAATTACATGGGTACGAATGCGTCTGGAATCGAATGCTTTCCTGCATACGTAGGAGCATGGAAGCGTACTCCCTGTACGCTTAACCGGATGGTCGGTCGGATCGAAATCATTCAATTAAGGCCACAGGCTACGGAACCGTCATGAGACCCAGAGCCACGAGCGTGACGAACGAAAACACTTTTCCCTGACCATCTCAATTCGGTCTTCGGAATCCTGGTGGGTCAAGACCTGTCGATCCGACCGGTATGTGAAAGATCATAGTAGCTCCGGCGAGCAGCAAAACGATGCAGCGAGGCTGGCACTAAGAAACGAGGAAGTCGAATGTTACCTACGCGATAAGAATGTGCGGGGCGTTCTGCGGAGCCGAATCGAATACAAATCAGTGGAGGGAAGGTCAAAGTAGCTGAATGAATAACGAGTCGCGAGTTTCGCGAACGCGCCTAGGTTCGAGAGCGTGAATTCGCGAGACCACCCGAATATAAAGTCACCGACGTGGTACCGGAAGCCACGATGAATAGATCGTTCGTTCCTCGGTGCACAAAGACGGCAAATAAGATACGCTGTGTCTGGGGGCCATTCGACACGGTCGAAAAGTAGAAAAATTCGTGAATCTGCTACGGGTGAAGGAGACGGGGGACAGGAGGAACCGGGGAAGCCGGAAATCGAGGAAAAAAGCGGGGGAAAGCGGCGGAAGGACGGAGCGCTTGCGCGACGAGCTCGTTTCCATGGCTTCGTTCATTTCACGTAGCAACAGGAGGACTTTTGACCCCGTTCGATTGTCCTTCGAAACAACTCGGTGCCTCATCGTTCTCCCCCGCTTTGTCGGACGCGAGAGATGAAACGCATCGTTGAATCGCGCTTAGGCGTCACCTCTCCCCAAGCTTATCGCTTACACCGTCCACGACGAGACTTCACTGTTAATCGACGCACCCTGTGCTTCATGATTGTCCAAAGCGACTGCACGTTGCCGAGAAATTTGTTGACAGAGGCTCGATCATGAGTAACGTGCATGTGTAATTTTAAGAGCAGATCGATGCGCAAGGAAAACCGCTACAGGGTTTGCGCCCCCACCAAAGAGTCTCGCTTTTGCCCAGCGCACCTTTTTCTCTCTCTCTTTTTTTTTTGGCATACCGTTGCTAAGTGGAAAATTCAGCCGCTGCACCGGGCCCGTCCGCCGTAAATTTCAAGTCAAACACGATTCTTTTTTCCAAAGCGCCTTTGGAGCTTCACTTATTTTCATTAGAATTCTCACAGACATTCTTCCCGGCTTCCTACATAATTTAGCCTGATCATGAGATATTCTCTCCGTGAAAAACGTGCAGACTTTCCCGATGGAATTTCTTACGGGCGGATAGATATTGCGCTTGCGGACAACCACGAACACCCTGCCAAATCGCCAGCAGCTGTTCCTGCATAAATCGCAGCCGGCGTCGACGGTGTGCTTTTCGGACAGAAAGAAGAATGGAATCGAACGCGGGTAAGGGGGAGAGGACATTTTTTTTTACTCGACTTCTTTAACATTTCGCCGGGGAACTTTGAAACGAGCGGACGCCTTTTCAACGCTAGAACGAGTTAGTCGCCGATGCGTTTCGAGAAAAATAGTATCTCTGCGAAGACTTCCTGCTGTTTCAGCATTGAACTAGAGTCTACCTCGACGCGACCGTTTAAAACCATTCTCTTTCCAGTCCACTCTTAGTTTCCATCGCGAATGCGGCATCGCAAGTACTTTCACTGGCTGTTTCCCTTAGCCCTTAGAATAATTTTGCGTTCTCGTCTTCTCGGAACGTGCTCCGTTTTTCCACCGCTCGTCCACGCGAAAACCCCGATCGAATGCTGTGTCTCGGAGCCGCAAGAGCGAATGGAGCGGAGCGTAGGTCATGGAAAGACCCGCACGTTCCGAAAGCGTGTCTTATGAATACCGTCCTGAAACTCGGTTACCATTTCTTTCTCCGTCCGAGCTAGGACGGGAAAGAATGATCGATTCCGGCGATGTGCAAGCACGACGGCCACGCCAAGCGTGCTCGGCCGCTGCGACTGGGTGTCCCGTGTAATCGCATGCACCGATTTTCAAGGATTAGCCGCGGAGGATCTACTTGGTCTCTTGGCCGCAAAACGGCTCCCGTACACGTGAGCCAGATACGCGTAGTACCTCGTGTTTCTACTTTCTTTCGTGCGATTTCGTGCTAACGCGCTCGAATGGAAAAGCGCCCGCTACCGTGATAGCCGCGTTCCCGGTACGTATGTTGTTTTCCGATCAAGAGATTCAATGAAACGTAAGTAATTCGGTTTGCACAGTTGTCGGTCCTATGTGACATCTGCTGCTAACCGATATATAGCGAGGGATCCGAAGAAATCGCTGCTCCTCTAGCTCTTCGCTCGCTAATTCTGTATCTTCCACGTATTCGACGCGGGCCGTGTCTATATTGGGCATACGCTCGCCGAAGAGGCAGGAATTATCATGAAACGATTCCGGGCTTATCGCACTGCAGCATGACACATCGGAGAAAAAATCGTTGATATCGTTCGATTCGGAGATGATGCGCATTTGCATGAGTTCCTCAGCGAGGAGAGTGTTCGATATCGAAGACCGAAGGAGGAATAAAAGTTATTTTAGAATACGAAGAGTATAATAAGAAAGTAATCGCGGAGGAATGTGGGGGGTGGAGGTAGGAGATCTATTTCTCGCTTTGCAATTAATGGGGTAAATCACATTATTAATAGGCCTTAAACGACATCGATCCGATGTTTAAAGGGGCATAGTGATCGAAAATCAGCAAATATTCAACAAATTGTGCAAATTGAACGATATAGGAATAAAATTTTATAGGGGGGTAGGTACGTCCCTGGGTCGTACGATGACAGAGCACCGATGGTGGGGGAACAGGAGAGGGGGCAATGGAAATTCAGAAAAGAAACTGTGGGTCGAGCTGGAAACTAACGCGAGGTAAGGAGAAGGGGGACACGATAGCACGCCACTTAAAAAACCGTGAGTGCATGTGTTACTATGCTACGGTGCCGCCCCCGATGGTAATCGAGGAAACCATGGTGCAAAGCATCGTCGAGCTTCGCGACACGTCTTCCAAGGGGGCGGTCTAGCCACCGCGCTTTTCTTACCCGGTCGATACAATTTGCAATTTTAAAATTGCATTTAAAAAAACTGATACTCGTCGTATCAATCGTCGTATTACTTTAATTTTAGGTCGTCCCCTTATTTATAAACAATTTCTATTGGATCTACGTGCGACGCGAACGATTTGCATACAATAAAACTAAAGAAAAATATTAAATATTCAAGTACTCACCCTTACATGTGACCCCCACTCTTCCAGAGCCCCAAACATAATCTTCGCCTGTAAAAATAAAAAAGAAGCGTTATATAAAACTGAAATTTATTGAAACGATTTGATAAAAAATATACTATTCGCAATAGAACGTAATACTTACAATGCTTACAGAGGATGGGAGTTAAAAAATATACATCTATAAGGACGTGGTTATTCGTAGGTTCCGCGTTCGTGGTCTCGGTTACATATACTGTAACGATAATAGAGAAAAGTCAATATATATTCAACGTGTTTTATTTATACCGTAAATGTTAATTATTAGGTACCGTATGGCCCATTGCTGAGGGTCACATAAGACGACTCTTCTTCATTATGAGTGTCTAAGAACGGTGAGAAGTTTCCTTTCAGCATTAGGACTCCCTCGCGTGTACCTTAACGTCTAAAAATAAAACGGTCGTTTAAAACATTCACCTTATTGCGATATTTCAATTCTTAATTCTGAAAAATATTTCTCACCGGTACAAAGACTCCTTAGCTCTGCTATTACACAAGCACCGATTCTCTCCTCCGGATTGAAGCGTTATCCGAAATTTACCGAGAAACGATCACATTAACATATTACTTTCTCCATGGAAAAATATATTAGAGTTAACTCGTTTGTCAGTCATACATAGTATGTAAAACATGAGTAACTTTGCACAACACTATAATCACAGAACATAATCTCTCCTGGCCGTTGTGCATCCTCCTTTTAGACTCGAAACATTTTTTATCTCGCTTCGGTCGCACAACAAGTCATGTCAGAACTGATTCCCATTCAATACCCAATGCGCATTACTTAAGTGTATTCGTAACTGTTTGAGCATCATTAAAAAACCAGTTTTCTTTTTACAAAAGGTAGAAAATCACTGTATAGATATTATACTCTTTCTTGGAACTAATTAGACTCTCTCGTTGATTATATCAAACTGCACCACGATTATCAAAAACTTACAGTAACTCTCGTTTAAGGCTATTCGGTTGTATACATAGAATTGTATTTAAAAATCTTGCTCGGTAAATATATATATGTGTGTGTGTGTATATATATATATATATATATATGAATAGCAATATATATGCAATGACGACTGTGATGAGATTTCGAGTGCCAGCTTCTCTGAACACGTCAAATCTATCAAAGTAACTTGATATGAACACAATGATAACTAGTCATGTACGACTATGCGATGCATCATCATTTTAGCATATTTCTTTGCGTTTCTTTCGTGGAGGTTTGCAGGTTAAATGTGCCTCTTGCGTGGATATTTATTTTATTCTCTTTCATATCCACGATCCCCTCATTGAGCGTAGAATAATTCCTGTAACAGAAACACATATTTATGAAATGTTTATTAAAGCACCATAGAGATTATGATAATTTTTGGCCAATTATTATAATCAATCAATTTCAGTTTTAATATATTAATACAATCCAGCGAAATATTTAATACGATCGAGAGGATTTTGACCCGTATTTCAGATCGCACAGTGAAAAAGAAATGCAAACGACTACCGGCACTCGTGTTTCGAGCACCTGAGATATTACCGACATGCGAATGTGTTGAGCCAAAACACTAGTGACATATTAAACGATAAATACCGGAGTTCCTAATAGACGACAAATGTTTTCACGAATCTTCATAGAGCGCAAATAATTTTTTACACAATTTCTAGCCATTTTTTAATTACATGCAGGAAAAGGTGTTAGAGAAAAAAATATCATACGCTTATCCAACCAATGACGCGGCGATGGCGTACATAATGTTTGAACCTAGCCAAATTGTTGTTAACGAAATATCGGAATCAGATCGAGCTTTTAATCCTCGATACGCGGTGAAACGAGTAAAAGAATATCAGAACGATTTGTTACGATCACGCGGCGACTTTCGCCCAAAGAAAATTGCACAAAGCGCTTGTGTTCGATGACGAACGGTGTAGCCGAAAGTTTACACGCGTCTTAAGTAAATAACCACGAACGCAACGAATTTTAACGTGCCGTAAAACGTACACTACGGATTCCCTCGTGACAGCAGCTTTCACATGAAACGAAACGCAACGTTTAAAAATTTGGAAAGGATCGGACTTTTCGGACGAGTATGAAACTCGACGGAATGATCGGTGGGGATGCGAGAACTTGGAGTTGACAATACATTTTTCGCTGGACCGATCGAACGTGGAAAACACTACCTCTACACTTTGGTACATCGGATCCTCGAGAGTTTGAGCTTCAGGTGGCCACGAATCGACCGGAAAACTTGAGAGACAGAACGATAAGTCACAAAGAATTGTTTCCCTTGATCGGAGCACGTACGGAACACGGTTAGGCCAGGCGAAGCAGCTGAGGGCGCTACCATTGACCATTGCTTACGTTTTATCAGGATGGGAAACCTATTCGTCGAAAACTAGTCTACGGTTCTTTTCCCTTTTTTAATTGATTCGAACGTATTATCTTTCTTTTATAATTATTAATTCACTCGAATATGCACTTACACTTGCTTAATTCCATTGTTCGATTGCCAATAACGAGAATATTCTGAGCAGGTCGACAATGCTAATTTAAAAGAAACGATTAAATAGAAAAATTAACAGAGACCTCCGCGTTTCTCTCAATCAAATAAAATTGAAACAAGTTTTAGTGAAAATAGCAATACTATGCGACGTTTCTAATTAAAACAGAAGTGATATTTAAGGTCCCTAGATCTGTCCCCACTGCATATTCATTAAGTCGGTTCTCGAATATGTGTGTTGCAGAACGCGTCGAGATTGACATTTGTCTTTTTGTTCTCACGTGGATGAGACATTCCGTGCTCTTGCGAGATAGCACTCATTTCCTAATATAGAGATTCAGGACACAGTGGACAAAGACACAGCGTTATCATGGTCCGAATAATTACTCAAGAAACTTACGATGAAGTCGTTAACGAGAACATTGAACAATTTTCGATGACACCCGAGGAAGCCATCGACGACGCGGTAAAACAATTCGAAGCTCAGGTAATCCAATTTGTTTACTTCTGTTTATCCTGATTAATCGATTGGCAAAATGTTTCACTTAATTGTCTCGGGTCGCTTGTATGCAATATATAATTTATTGCTCGAAAATATATTGATAAATTTCAGTGTTATTCAATATATAACATTTTTTTATTAGATCGATCTCAGCAACCAGCGAACTTCTTATTCTTTTAGATATATTTCCTCGATTTTATCATTTCTCTTTTTCGAGGATTAATCGTATGGTATTAGAATTAAATCTCAAATATTTTTATATTACGTGCAATTCATAAATCTCTTTTAAGATTGATAATAATACATCTCCACTCCTGAAAAATATTGCGTAGTATCACATGTACCCTACCAAGTTTGGCATAGAAGAATGTCAGAATCCGAATAATCTAGAGCGCATTACATAAGTAGCATGGTTTGTGCCGTGGTTGTTTTTATCTCCTCTATTTTTATAGGGCGTAGACTTAAGTAACATCATCAAAGATTTAATCCTCAACAACGACAATGAATTGATTCAGTCTTATCTAAGCCAAATTAATAATGCCTTAGAGGATCAGAATTATGAGGGTGTGCCCCAAGCGTTAGATAAGTTGAGAAACGAATTAGACAAAGATATTGCGCGTAGAGTATATGCAGGCAAAAAGGGGGCATACAATACTTTGATAAAATTAATGAAAAGCTGCCCCAATAATGCCACAGTGTTAAAGGCAGCATTGAAAGCTATCACTTCATTGATGACTGGTAATCCAGATTTATTGAACAATGAAGGAATAGCATTGCAGATACAGTAAGAGGATTATTCATAATTATAATCAGTCCTAGCGTGTATCAGCCCTTTCCTCTATACGTTTTTCTATTTGTTAAGAATTTTAGACACCCACCCAGACATTGCGACTTTGCAATATCTCTTGCGCTGGATAAGGGAGTGTTGTATAAAGCATGAGCTTAATAGACAAGGTATTTTCAACGCAGATATTTTTAATAAATTAAAGAAAATATTGATTCGCGACGACGCGTCTGGGCATGAATTGCGAGACGCTTGCGCCGTGATTAGAGCTCTGGTATTAGACGACGATATTCGACACGAGTATGGGAAAGCTCACGAGCACGCGAGCGTTATCGCGAAGGGTGCTCTCAATGTTCTCACCGGTCTGATGCCAAGTAAATACCACTCTTAATGCCCCCCCATTTATCCGTGAGAAATGTGAACATTTTAACGAAATGCATTTCATTGAACGCAGGGTACAAAAAAGACAAGGGGGTGGTGGGTGATTTAATGATAACTTTAGCCGCGCTGATCGTGAGGAACGAGTTTTGCCAGGAGGTAGAGGATGCAGGAGGGCTAAACTTTGTTATAGACGTGATGATCGATTATCCGGACTCGGAAAAGTTAAACTGGCAGGCCTTGAAATTATTGAAAGCCCTCGCCGGAAACGACAATGTGAAGTCTCACATTGTAACTTCAGGCTGCGGCCCTTTAATCGTCTCCGTCATAAGTAGGCTGAAAGTAAGTTTACCCTCGTGTGGTGGTGTTGTTTTTCTTTTGTGATACACGCTTTCCATAGCATAGAATAGCTGTATAGATAGGAAAGAGATTCATTTTCTGAAAGCAAACTGTTGCTCGTATCATAGGACTCTGAGTGTGTTGTGACCGCTGGGCTTGCATGCATTTCCGCATTAACACTGAGATGTTCCTCGAACGCTGGCGTGCTTTACGACTGCGGAGCCCCGCTTGTAATCATAGACGCGATGAAAGCTTATCCGAAAAGCGTGAATGCATTGAAGCAAGCCGCTTGGGCGATCCGAAATATGTCCGTGAGAAATAAGGCGGAGTGTTCAGAATTTATTGCTCATGGTGTAGAAGACGTCTTGGCAAGCGCCCTTCGACTACACGGTGCTAAAATCGAGAGTGACGTGAAAGCGGCTTTGAGAGACCTGGGATTGAAAGTGGAATTGACAGAGAGATGGACTGGAAAGGGAGTATCGATGAGCAACGATTAATTGCCGAGGAGGATCATCCGGCAAAATGTTCCAAGCTATTTTTTACACACGTTTCGTTTGAAGAAAGAACGCCGAATAAACTGCCGAAAATTAACAGCTAAACTTAGTATTTTTTCGTAGCTTATGCTAATATTTATAGATACGTACATTGTTTTTTTAACCTGTTTTTTTTATATACTCATGTATATTTATATGTTGTGTATTAATATAGATTTATAATAAACTCTTATCTTTAGTACGCTGAAGGAGATTGATGATTTTCGACCAAGCAAAAATACCATTCGTCCTTTTCAGAAAATCAGATTCCCACAGGTGTATTTTCTATTTATTAAACAAACTCGCGAGATCTTTTCTTGCGTCAACAGATGAATTACACATTCTCGAAAATTGGATTCTTCGGTCACGACTGTGCGAAACATCTATCTTATTCGCTAAACATCAAAGGGAAATTTCAATTCGGTTTTCGATTGATTCAGTGTAAGCTCGATTTTTACGTCTATCGTCTCGAATCTGGCAGATTTCTTTTGAGCAAAGTCAGGTGTTCGATATACATTTACCAATTGTTAGGAACAACATCCGCGAGAACATCGAACCTTTAAACACGTAACATCCATGTGTGGTGAACATCGAGTCTTTCGGTCAGTCCGTGCTCCCCATTTGTCCTGTGTACGATGAAAACCTTTGAGAAGAAGTTTTCACAAAACTATCCCTCGAAACGTTTCAATGATAAGTAATTAGTGCATCAAACTAATTGGTCTTCGATAGGTATCCGTAAGGATTCAAAGCACAACCAGTCATAAGTGACGTCCGTTCCTTTATTCTCCATTGACACGTGAGATTAAGAAGTAAAGGGTTGAATTTCTGAAAACTTCTCTTATCATAGACAATGTTCTTCGAATATCATGTAGAATACACATTGATGAAACCGCGCATCGATTCGCGCCAGTCCATACATCGATAATCCATTGTTAATCATTGTTTTTTCGTTGTACTTCACTCCTGCAAGAGACTACGATTGTATCACAGTCTTTGACGAGGTCACATTCGCTAGCGAGAGCTACACCGTTTCTCCAGCGAATGTGATAATACAGTAAAATTCACAAAAGTGCATAGGACTTATGTAAAAAGTTTCCAGAACGAAAGCGGCATCACAGTAGGGATTTCGGTCCTTATACTTTCATAGATCATGGTGTACTTATAATTATAGGATACGTGTAGAAAAATATAGTATGTATGTACACATTTGAAAGTGAAGTGGGAAGCAGAGATAAGAGCAGTCTACCAAAAGTGAATTTTAACTACGCTATCCGTTCATCCGAGTCTAGCTGCACGAATTGATTTCGTCTGGTGCGAATGATAATTCTAGGTGAAGGGAAGAAAGGAAAAAACGGTCGTGTAAATATGTGCAGGGTGGTAAGGAATTGTATGTAAAAACCACCACTGCGCGAAGCTACACCTTCTACCCCTTTGGCATTTGTTACCCTTATGACGAGTAGAGTCCGATAGGCCGAAATAAAACTGTTGACCTTAATTTGCAGGGTCTGGGACGATTTCGCACATGCTTCTTTCACAAATGCCCATCGATCCGAAGGTGTATAATCACGCTGTGGCGGTGGTCACATATAATTTCTTTACACCCTGTGCATGGTGAAATACGAACAGCGCTCGTATCTCCTCGAAACGCATGCCCGCCTCGTATCTAAGGTACTTTAAACTCATTTCAATCTCGCCCGACTACTCCTCCCCTATCCACGCTACACTAGTCAGCACTCGCCGCCTATTTAAATAAAACATCGCAAGGGGGATGCCCTTCGCTGAGACACGTACCTAACATTTACCATTCATGGTGCGCGTCACAGCCATAAATATTAATAATCGAATGATAAACCGTACAATCATAGGCGCCTACGTGCGTACGTATATCAAGCGCAAAAGCTGTCGTTCGGTTTTTGCAACTTCTCGCCGTCGTTAATAGCCGTGCGAATCGGATGCGTCCGATCGTTGAATCCGTGATAACGTCAGGCTCGAGGAATTGTTTCGTGCGTAGCGATGGAGACGTGGGAAAAGTAAGTCCAGCAAATACGGTGGGGAAATGATAAGAAGGGAGATGATCGAAAATGAAATAGAGAGCGATGCAATCGTCTAAAATAATCGGGGAATCGACACTTACCTGTTGATCAAGTTGTGTCGCCGGTATGTACAAAGCAACGAAACTATATAGAAGGAGAAACGCAAAGTTTATTGAAACGAATTATAATTTGCAACAGAAATTGGAGCAGCATCTCGGGGGAGGGACGCAAAGCGGGTCAAGAATATATGGTACGGTGGTCGTTGATTTCCTTGTCGAGAAGGCAAACCGGAATGCGATCTGATTGACACTGAGAACCGATGATTGCCTACGCAATTTTCACGAGATTTAATCATCTTAAGAAGTGTTGCTTATTTCAATCTAATCGACGCCCACGTAGCCCGTTTGGGAAGACCTTTACGAGCGACCAATTCGGTGGATTAATAATAATACATACGATGTCCTCCCACGATTTCTACCGGGACGCCGAGAATTACATTCACCCTACGTATACCAGCGACTTTACATTTACTTCCTACACAGACAAGCGTATATTTCATTCGACACTATTGCCCATAGTTATTACGCTACACTATGTTCGCGTTGCAATTAATATTAAGCAGATCGGTTTACACAGAGACTACGTTCTCGATTCGATCGAGCCTCCCACCGGACGTTTTCCATGGCAACCGAACGCGGCCTACAGCCTGCTGCTCCGCGCGGTAAAGAGGAAGAAAAAGGCTGAGGACGCGTTTCCGGTTTTACCCTTGTCGCGGATGGATTCGTTAATGAGTCTGGCTTGTAAATCAAAAGTAGCCGGATCCGTTCGACTCGATATGTTAATTAAATGCTGCACAACAGAAATTATCCGCGACCCGCGTATCCGTCGCGGACCAAGCTGGCCGATATCGGCTCGCGGACGTGATAAATAATGTTTTGCAACTAATACAGCCTACCTATCGAAGTACATTACAGCCGAGAGCACGTGCAGCCGTAGTATCGATCGACACGTTTTGCTTCTTTCCGTTCCACTGCGACAACGTGTGCGCTCGTTCGGAGCTTGTTCCCCGTGTTCGCGCCCGCTTGCCGGACCGCAACAGCCCGCGTGTACGTTTACCTAAGTGGCTACATGGGCGTACAGGTTTCGCACCGAGCGCCGCATGCAAATAGGATCGCGATTTATCCAGGGGCGTAACAATGATAATCCCTCGTACCTCGCCGCCGATAGGACGTGTTTATCGAGTACCGCATAATTCACGGCTATCGCGGAACCTGGGAAACAAATTTGCCAGGGGCAGCTTTTCAACTTTTAGCACACGGTTTTATTGTCGTGCCATTGGACTCGATTTAGAGAAACTGGAGGGCAGTCTCGGGGTCGATTAATTGACAAAATTACGCCTCTGCAGCGGCCGCGCACCGAGATATCTACTCAAGCGCTCGCACGATACGGGCTCCTCGTACCGCACACGCATCGTACTCTTTTGCTTCTATCGAATTCCTTTTTAGGTCTACATATCTCGAACGACTAGTTGATTCCTCTCGAGGCGAGCAAATTTTCGTCTACTTAACGACTGAAGGGAACCTAAAGAATCGCTTCCCTACCGCGGCGTATCGCGCAGAAAATAATACAAGGAATAAAGCCACGCGGCATTAGCTGGTTAAATTGTACGTAATACGGTCGCTCCTTTGCAACAGTCCTTCTAAGCTCGCCGCGGTGGCAAAATTTTCGACGAGGTTTACGTTCAGCTGTAGGGTGCGATCGAACGCGAAACGGTCAAGAACGTGGAGGGACGAGGTTGGCCTGAAATCGGTCGACTACTCGCGGCACCGACAGCACGAGTACTTGTAATACTTTATTCGACACAAACCGTTCTTCACCACCAACGAGCAGTTTGGATGCTTGTCGACGCACTCCGGCGACGCTTCGTAAGCTTCTGAAATCATCCCAAGTTCGACGGTGTATTAGAGAAAACGCGTAAAGGAATGACGTAGGTGTAATTTCATATAATTTCATACTCTTCGGCGGTTTGCCGGACGGAGGCTCCTTAGCCGACGGAGGATCCGTTTTACACGGGTCCAGGCCGCACGGCTGTCGGTCGCTCGGTTTCGCAGCCTCCCCGCAATTCGAGCTGCCGACACCCTCCTGAATGCAGCGAACGAGCCTGGTCTGTACACCGGTGCCGCAAGTCACCGAACACTGAAAAGCCACGGCGGTATTTTTGCATTGATATTTATACCCCATCTTAGAGTCGAAAAATGCTGGCCCCCCCGGCCGATCGTAAATCTACGGGCTTGTTCTGCGCGATTTACCTTCGACCAGTCCGAGGTGAACCACGCGGACGTGCACGCGGACATCCTGCACATCCGCTCGTTCTCCGGCCTCGAGTCGTTGCAGTTGCTCGCCGGCAACACGACGAATTCGTTGTTCGTCCTCGCGACGCAGAGCACCTCTCGATACTGGACACCCACACCGCAGGACACCGAACACTGAAACCATATTTGTCCGGCGTGTATTCAATCGAGCCCGATAACGGCGAGTCCGCGATTCGTCGCGTCGTTTTATTATTGCTACGGCGGAGAACGCTCGACGAACCCGCCAGAGATATACTTTCGGTTTATCTGTTACTAACGAATGACCACGGGCCGGTGAACCATTTGCCGCTATCGCAGCTCGTGCCCCTTCCGAAACACTGCCGCTCCGTTTCCGGCCTCTCTTTGGGATCGCAGAACAGCTCGCTGCCGTCAGCGCAGGCCACTTGCCTCGTTTCTACACCCCGGCCGCATTCCGTTGAACACTAGATCGCGCGTACAGAGAATGATTTGAATGGACACGGGTGTTAGGGTAAGAGAATAGACACGATTTCTTGAACTCCTCTCGAACGGTACAGTTTACCTTGGACGACCATTCGGAGTGGAGCCAAGGAGCTCGTTGCCCTGAAGCGGCGTGCATAGCGCTGCACGGAACTGATTCACAGATTTTCTGCGATTCAGGCTTGTTCAAGGGGGAGCAAGCTTTCCCCGACGTGATGCACGTGACTGTTCGATTCCGGACACCCTGTCCGCATGTCGTTGAACACTAAAATAAGAAAAAGAAGCGTTAAACGTTCAAAGTGGAACACTCCGCTGCACGTAAAGAGCGTCATCGTCTCAAGAACCTTGACGCATTAAAAGAAAAAACTCTACGGAAGTTCTCAGCATTAGATTCAACCTTCCTTCTGTATCCCCCTAAGCGCAGGGAAGCGTCAAGCGTGTCCTCCTCGTCTATCGATATTAAAGAAAAAATGAATGCTCTCACCGGCCCCCAAGCACCAACGTCCCATCTGGGCGTGTCGTGTTGCGAGTGCATGTGCCTCAATTCCGGCGCACTCGTGCAGGCTGGCCTCGTGCACGTTTCCACGGTCCTTAGGTCCGATGGTTGCATACACGCACCGGCCGCGACTCGCATTGTTAAGTTCGCGTTCAGTTCCTGTACGCATTCCAATTTTCGGCTCCGGGTCCCCGTGCCGCAGCTGACCGAGCATTCGCCCCACGGTTCTGCCCTCCACCTGAAACAGCGCGGGTCCGTTTCCTTTGCGGATTCCTGTACACGCCAATTTCCGATCGAATCACCGGACAAGACGAATTATTATACCTAGGCGGGCATGGATTATCGTTGCAACGCAACGGGGGCGGTTGCTGCGGCCTTCCCACGTTGCGGCAACGTTTGTCGTTCACGATCATCCGGTTGCTTTCGCGGACGCACTTGAAAAGCGCCGTCTGGACACCTGCAATCGGGAGTGAGCGTTCGGATGCCGTTTAAATGCATTCTGTAGCTTTCGACGAGCGATCGCAAGGGTGTATAAATAAGAAATCCGCTACTTCTTTAAATCGCTTTTACCGCGCGCAAGTGATCCTGAAATAATTCCCATGCCGTTGACGTTGGAATTAATTAAGAAGTTTGATCCGCGAATCCCTTAATTGCACGTTCGATACAGCCGAAGGGATTGTATCGCGACGGAGGGGTTCGGCGCGGCCGCACGCTATTTCGCGGTCAATTACCATCGTTGTCAGGAATGGAAATAAAGAAACGCACCGTGACAGCTGCCACGACGTTATCTCGGCCGGCCCGTATAAGCTGTCAGTCTAAATGAAAAAAATCACGGCTGTCCTGTTCGCGCACGGAGGTCAGAGAGAAACGACGGAGCGACCGCTCGAATATAATAACGTCGCCGCACGCCGGCCACGGATGTGGGGTTTCCTGTTAAATAAATTTCGTGAATTGAACGGAACTTCCGTGACGGTGGACCGAGCTGTTGTAATCGCTCCGCGCCTTCCGAGCTTCACGATAGTACCAAAAACGAGCGAGTCTCCAGCGACTTCCCACGCGTGCCTCGATTAATCGGCCGCTTTCGGTCGTTCGCGCCTTTGGGACGAGCTTTAATTAACCGCACCCTTCTTTTTTTGTCCGAATTGTTCGTTCAACCAATCTGTCCGAAAAATATTACTCATGACCGTACAATATGGAACGTTGTGGGAATTGGAATTATCTACCGTTCCCGTACCTCCCCCGCATTCCTTCGTGCAAGGAGACAGTCCGAAGACTTTCCACGCGTATCGCAATCGTTTCTTCTTCTTCGCCTTGGACTTGGGCTGATCGCCGGCCATTATCGTGGTCGGCGAATGCTTCATTTCTTCGTTCCGTCCTCTGTCGCGATGAGGCCGCGTTCGATCTTGATCGTGTATCGTCTGTGACAGATCGTCCCTCTGATTCGATCTGAAAAAGCGAAAAGCCGTTCGAGGACTAATCGCGATTTTCGACGCGTCCCCGCTCGACGCACTGATCTTATCCGGCATGCAATTTTAAAAACCCATCCCGTATACATCTGAGTATTTACGTTCTTGTTAGTGGAATCGTGGGAGCGATCCGGCCGTACGAATCCGGGATTTCGTTGCCACGATCGATGGATCCTGAAAGGAGAAGGAGACGGTACTGAGCGACTTTGCGACTTCTTTATGTATATCACGCAAAGGCCAGAGTGGCCGCGAAACAATTGATACGGAGGCTTGAAAAATGCTTTCGATTAACCACTTATGAAAGTCTTACCTGTCACGAATAGTGGCGGGGCTATCGACGGCCCTCCAGCGGACGCTGCTTTCAGCGGCATCATATATTTGTAAAGCACTCCGGGATTCATTTCCTGCGCCAGAATCTGAAGAAAGGGATTTAAACATACAATACCGAGCGCGACATCGATGTATGACGTCGCGGTTAAAGTACAATGTGCCGGGTCGAGGAGAGATCCTCGATGGCAAAAAAGAAAAAAGAAAACCGAAGAAGACGGTTCCAATAAATTCGAAAAGGGTCAGATATCAGAGACGTCTTTATGGGTGTGCGTAATACCTCTAAATGCAAAGAATCGTTCAGTGGCCCGGTCGCCACGATACACTCCATGCGGTTTCTGTCGCCCCTCTGGTATGTTAATGTCGTGCCAGCCGCTTTATAAGTGCCGCTCGGACTGTATGCCAGCGGTCCATTCAGGATGTAACTACCGTTGCTGTCTCTTAACGCTAACGCGGCAGAATGTCCGTTAGAGAAAGAACAGAACAGGGAAAATAGATCAATCCGTCGATTCTAAATAATAGGACGTAATTGTAATGGGTGATCAAGGAGTACCTAAGAAATTGCTGCTGAAACGTAGCTCGGAGATATTGAGAGACATGGCTCCTTTCGGAACGGTGGTTACGGGTTGATGACCCCGCGGTAAGATTGGTTCCATAAAAATGCCCTCGTACAGTCTACAACCTTTACCCTGACCACCGCAGACACCACAAGCGTCCATCGTGACGCCAGAACCTACCACACCATCGCAACCCACGGGCTGAAAAAGAAAAAAAGAAGAAATCATTTCACAGTGGACTTCCGCCACGAGCGCGTACCAACGCACGCGATAATACGCATTGGCCGAGCGAATCAATTGAAACGGCACGAAAAGAAAATGATCGATCCCACTGACAAAGGGGACACGGTTAACTAGTCGCGTTGTAATCGGGCTGGCAATTAAAATCCGCAAAGGGCAGAAGAAAAAGGTTCGCGCTGCAATTTCGTCGATACGTATCGATGAGGGATCGCGTCCAATTTCCGTTGTTCCGTGCCTGGAATACATATTTAATTCGTCGTACCTTGCATTGTCCGGCGACGCAGAGCCATCGGTCTGTCCGCTCCATAGAAATGCCCGCATTATGTCCACGAAGATTCGGCGGGTCGCAGGGTGTGCCGTCCGTTACCGCCGGTTCAAGCGTTGCGTAAAAACGCTCGCCGACCGCTCGGCAATTGAGCGCGCAAGAGTTTGGAGCTGGCCAACAGTAATTGCGGTTAAGAAACGTGGAAGCGTTTCAAGGAGGAACGATTCAAGACGGGCGAAAGCGGTGAACGATTAAAACTTCGCCGCGGAATTTCTAGAAAATTGCCCGGGGACAAAAGGGGGTGGACTCTGCAGAGAGCTCCTTATAAAATTGGATAGATAATCGATGGATAAAGAACGATTTCGTCCCCACCTCGCTCGGATCAGGCATCTACGGGAAGGGGTTAAGCACTGAGCAATGTCAGGGAGTAAGTCGAAGCAAACGGTTTCGAGGTGCAGCAAGGTAATTACCGCGGTGCGCTTTAACGCCAGCGTTGTCGACAAAACGACGAGACGGAGTGGCTTTGGCTTACCGTCCATGAAGGGAACCCAATCGTAGCTCTCGCCCTTGTAGTTTCTTCCGTTGTACTTGGCGCATTGTTCGGCCCGCAAATCCTCCGGGAAGTTCGGACATTTCTGTTGCGAGTAACGGCTTAATTAAACTTCGGGTAATTAAGGTTCGATCGCCGGCGGAGCTGTTACGCGAACTTGCTGCCACTGCGCGCACCTTCGAACATCCGCGCGACCCGATTGAAATGCGTTCTCTTTTCGAAAATGACGAAACTCCGTACGTTTCCGCGCGGAGAGCTTTAAATTTACCTTCAAACCCCGCCGCTTTTGTAAATGGATTTGAAAAAGAAACCACGGTGAGACGCGAATGCCGACTCTCGCGTACGTAGACGAGCGCTACCCTGGTAATTTCCGGGTGGAAGATTAATTACCGGCCAGCAAAGCCGTGAATAGCGCTCGCATGTCTGTAAACCACCGTTTCCGAGGGAAGTCTACCTGGCTCGTGGCGTGCCGTGACGAGTAAAAAGAACGCGAGTTTTTTAATTGCGACGCCGGGTTTGTCCGCGGAAATTAACAGAACGGCCGTTCGTTCGAGAACAACAGGCAAGCGTAAATTTACCGAGCTGCAAGTAAGATTCTCTTGCATGGAAAAATGATGTTCCTCTCTAAGGAGAATTCAGGCAAGTCCCGATCGAACGAAGACGAATTTCACGATTCGGTATTCCGATTATCCGAAAGCTTTTCAATCGCGTTGATTAAAGTGCAACAGCTTCAAAGGAATCTCAGTCGATCGCGGAGGCAAAAACGAATCGGCGATTGGGAAACGCTTTGAAACCAATCCGGAAGTGTCGCCTTCGCGAACGGGAATAGGAGGACGAATGATCATAGGTGTCTCTGTACGCTATGAAGGTCTAATTACCGCTAAGCAAGAGCCTGCACGGAGGCCAAAGCCGTCCATTACCGTTCAGTCTTTAGCCCAGCAGGTGGTGATTATTCTTATGAATTTGAACCAACACCGGGGGTACTCGCCAGCCGGCAGTATAAATTACCGCCGAGCGCATCCTTAATTGGCCTCTCGCGATGATTTGTTCGCGACTCGTGACGCGCGTCGGGAAGAAACCATCCAGCTATCCTCGATACGCATCCGCTGTACGCTTACCTATGACCCCGTGACAGGTGTACTTGGACCCGCGGGTAAATGCTTGCTTCTTACACCCGAATAATTTACCTAACGATCTGATCACGCTTCGGGTACAATCTGAGGCCGTAATCCATCATCGTCGAAAAACACTGCTCTAATTGTCTCCTCGTGTTTTATCAATCAATTCGATTGGGGCCGACGAAAAGAATTCAGCGAACACTTAGGCGATCCGTAATACGCGAACATTAATTTATCACGCGTCTGGGCACGCCGTCGAGGCGTAAACATCGATTCGCATTGCGCGTCGCGTTGATTTACCTGCGTGTTGCACGTGTGATATCGCTTGTACGTGCCGATGCAAATGGGCCGCGAATTGCTCGTCCCGTTCTCCGTGATAATGCTCCGTTTCCGCAACTGTCTCCTGGAACACAATCGTGCGCGATAAATCTTTCGGCGCCGATACTCGTTTGAATGCGAGACTGCAAGTAGTGCAACTGTCCGCATCGGCCGGCCCGTCCGGAGTATCATCGACCGATACTACTTTCATCGCGCGAAGACGCGCGGCGCGCTTTCAGTGCATCCGCGGGGAAAGGATTGCCAGAGAACACGAGGACCGCGAAACCGTCGAAGTGTTGAACTTGAACTGTTACGATCGTAAGATCCGTCGCTAAGTAACAACGAAACGCGAACGAACATCTCTGAACGATACCGCCGGGTGTTAAACTATTTTACTGCCGGCGAGGATTGCCGCCGGGGGGGCCACCGATAAATTCCACGCGGGGTCGTGTAATCGGCCCGGGCAGCGTTACAGAGGTGTAAATGTCAGCGACGATAACACGTTGCGAGACGGTTCGCGCGACTCGCCGCGGCTCGCCAGCGTGTAATCTTCCTCTGCTACCGATCCGCAATTTGCCCGACCCTCTCCGCGTGTAAAGGCAGGTGGCACGAACGTGTCGGGCACGGCCGCGCTGAGGAGCAGCGGCAACCGCGAATTTCTCTACGAACGGTCTGACGGGTTTAGTTTCTTGCGCCGTTTCGCGAAATCGCGGAACGATTTGCCCGCGACCTATGACCGCGTGAAATCGTAACGGTACAGGGGATTCTGCGATTATCGTGGAAATTGATGGCGCACGGTAGACCCACCGCTTCGAGTGATTACATTATCCTCTCCATGCCACGTGAACGTAACTTTTTAGTTTTCAATTTAAGTTACGAAAATTTACTTACTGATGCGGCACGCATTCCCGCGACTGAGCCTGAATCCCAGTGCCACAGGTCCTGGAACATTCGCTCCACGAACTCCACGCGCCCCAGGATCCTCTTATACGGTTGTCCCGGCCGAGGGAGAACTGCGTCTTCTCCCTTAGCATGTGATAAACCTGAAAGACATAGGTCTTGGTATTTGTCGATCGGATTCCACCGAGTCCTATTTCGGTTTCACGTGCTTCGTAGCTTAGAGTATCGTAAAGCTTCATCGTACGTACGCGAGTCATTATTCATCTTCGCGTATGCGGGAAGAATTTTTGAGACGTGGCGTGATCAAACGCGCATCGCGACATTACTCATTTTGTTAGTAGCACCTTTGGATTAATCAATCAAAGGGTGGCGAACGAAACCGTCTCGATGATAATCAAACGGCCGGTCCCCGCGCTATAATTCAGCCGGGTTAATTACGATCAACAGAGGGAGAGGGGGAGAGAGAGAGAAAGAGAGGAGCCGCTGCCGACTGAATAACGCCGAATACAAACAGTTTGTTCAATAATTAATAACGGTACTTCCGCGATTGAGATTGTAATTAGGCCGCTCGCGAGGCCGTAATTAATTGGAAGACGGATCCGTGGCGCCGGCGATATTGAAATACAGACGCAAGCATCGATATTAGTAATGGATCGCATCGTCAAGTGTGTCGTTCGTTATCGGAATTCCACCGAATTCAAAAGGGAAATACCGCCACGTATAATCTCGTTGAATGCATAAGAATTAACATTCCCGTAATTCGCGTCACACCGCCCTGGCAAAAGACAGTCCGCACTTGCAAAAGCTGAGTTTGGATCGAGTAAGATTAACGCTTCAGCGATTAGGGGTTGGCTTCAGCTCTACGCGAGCGCCAGCCGAATTCGAGATTCAGGAGGCTTTCAGGGAGTCGTTAACCCGCTGAAACGGAGCAATACTTCCTCGATGGCTGACATTAACCCCGGCATGTTAATCGCGCCGAGCACGAACTTTGCTCGGATATACGAGCGGCGTAAAGCAAACGCGAAAATACTTCATGAAACGGAGATAACCGACTCGGTCGGTGGAGCCGAAGGCTTTGAATTATGGAGCCGCGTTTCAGCATTCTTTCCACGATGAACGATCTTAATCTCATTGTCCCGAAAGCCTGTCAAAGGGATCCCCCCGTTGCGAATGCCTTTGCGCTGGATAAGAAGCTCGTATTACGTTCCACGAAGAAGGAATTACAGATCGCGTGGCCGATCGTTAACAAATCATCGAATTTTTGTTTCAAATCAATTGTTTGTGAGGCGATTTCTGAACATGTGCCAATAGCACAGAGGGATTCTACAGGAAAGCTTTCAGGACACCTTTCAGTGGTCCATGGTAGAAAGCTGTAGCGAGAGCTCGTTGCTGGTGAACGATTGAAAATGACTCGGCCGACCAATCATTACGATTAACGATCGATCAAAGTGTGCAAGTTTAAGCGACGATGGGCACCGTTGTCCCGGTTGCTTCGGGTTCAACAGGTTGCAAGAAAATTCTCGACACTCCGTGCCGAACCGATCGCGAATCGTATCTTGAAACGGTGTGCTTCCAGCGTGTAGCAATGCTGTCGAAAATGAAGCAGCAACCTTGACGACCAATTACTAGACACGCGCATTAATTAGCTCGTTAAAACGATTCCAGCGGCGGTGTGACGAAGAAGCGTTAGGCGATCGCGTTAATTGAGAACGCTTCTGGCACGATCTCGGGTGATGAATCGAGGCCGAAAGCGATATTTGCCAAAACAAACGATTCATTTAAGCAGAAGTGGATGAAGCCTGTAAACGAGAACGGCCGGGCGTTGCGTTCGCGCGTTTCGCGTTCATCGTTTGCCCAGCCTTGAAAATGCAGGCAGACTCGGCTGTAATTTAGGAAGCTTCTCGAGTGTTAATTAATTATGCTCGTCGCACTGCTCGGAATAACGGCCACGCAATTGCTTATTAATTCCAGTAAGTGGATTAAATTAATATGCACTGCCCGGCCATGCGTTCGAGATAAAATATCTTAACGCGCGAGATAGATCCGATAGCGTTATTACGGCCGTAAATTAACCGGCAACGAGTTATGTATCAAATTACTTTGCAGATTCCGATTTTGCAGGAGATACCTTAATGAACATATTCACCCTCGTAGGTATCAACGTTGAGATTGAGAAAGGATTCTCCAAATCGTATGTTCACTGTTCACTTTGTTTAGAACATTTCATGACATTTCAATTTATTATAATTCCCCAACTGTATCCTTATATTTACGAAAAGAAAAGTCTCTTCAGTTGCACAAAAATAGGTGGGTGGCAACTCCTACAAAATTGCTTTGCAGCCGCGAGCAACAGGCTGATCTCTGTTAGTCGTTATCTTAATCAAGCGTATAATGGAAACTTACTTCGATGGGATACTTGTCGGGCACGTGGGTACAGGAAACGCATGCCGCGGTCAGCATTGTCAAAGCTAGGATCGATCTGAAACATAGATTGCGCAATGATGCCTTAATTAATCCAGCCTAATGGAATGCAATTTGTTTATCGTCGTTGTCGGATCTGCTACGCGGCATTCGCGAGCATCCGGCGACTGTTGAACCGAGCCAATTCATCCTCCCCTTATCGCGCAAAAATATCAATCTTTCAGCTGCTCGTGACGCGTTAGACATTTCAGGAATGTGATAATCCTCTTTGGACGACCAGCGTTGCGTGCCGTGACGATGCGAAATATTTGTAGCTCCTGTGGGGGATTGGATAATGTATTCGCTTGCATCGCCATGGTTCGTTAAATTATTTACTTGAGGAAGATCCATAGCAGGGATTAATGCTACGGTTGCGGATAGATCGTGTTTCGATTGAGTCCCGTAGGAACGATTAATAAGAACGCGTTCGATGGCACACCCTCACCCCGATCTCAAATGAATAACGTCCTAGCAATAATTTCGTGCAGATGTTCGAGCTGGTATATTTAGAAACGCGATCGAGAAATTACCAAGAATTCCACGCTATTAAAATGTAAACAGAATTAGAGTGCCTCCGAATAGCGAAGAAAAGTCTCTCCCCGGCGATTTCGTGGTACGGCGCATTTGGAGCGATTTCACGCGAAAAGCATAGACGGAACATGTGTTCTCGATCACGCACAGTGCCTGTGGCGGATAATCGCCGTCGTATGTATAGGTTTTTATAGAACTTGTCGATTTGCGTGCCGCGAATCCCGTGTTACGCATGCATCTAGGAGCGCATAGTGTACGAAGCCAGGCGCCAGTCCATTTTGCCATGGTAATTATTAAAACCGCTCGGGGATCCGTCTGTTTGGTCGAGCAGGGGTAATAGACGAGGAAGCTGGGGAAAGGGAGCGAGGAAAAGAGCCAAGGAGGAGGAGGAGGAGGAGGCAACGACGCGCTGGATCAAATAAACTGTGCCACTAAGCACTAATAACGTTTCACTTGTTGCGTTTTCTTGGAAAGCTTAATTAATCATTACGCCCCTGGGTGGCAGAGGAGGGAGCGGAGCAGGGAAATAAAGGGAGGGCAACAGAGACACGAGTGTGGGGCCAGGAGAGATGGACCGCTCGCAGAGACACTGGAAGCGGTGCTGGGCTCGTGCGTGAAACGTACACGTCAAGAAATTTTCTATTGAACATTGCGTCGCAAGATGAAAGTCGAGGCATAAATAAACCACAATGGAAGGTTGATAAAATATTGAGAATTAATATAAAAAAAAAGGTCGGCAGATCGATACGTGGAAACATATGAAATTGGAATCTCAAAACTGAGGACAGAAAGTATGAAAGATCTGAAACAAAATAGAAAAAAGTAATAACGCGTCGTCCAAGGAAAGGGCTTTCTCCGCGCACGCAAGAGACGCAACGGGGAATCGCACTTGCTGGAACTGTGCTCTGGTTAACCGCTCGAGATCAATCGTGTCCGGCCGCAACGGCAAACACGTGTTCCTCGCCATTCTTTGTAACGCGGAGATCTCGAGATCGTTGCAAAATCGTTCAGCCGTTCCGATTCGAGCGTGCGCTTCTTGTTTCATCTTCTCCCCCGGCTGCTGCAACGAATTCCTGTTGCGCGCGAGAGTTATCGCCGTCTTCGATGCAACTTCCCAACCGGCGCTACGCTAATAACCGTTTCCTTTCGTATCCGGGCAAATATTTGCTCAAGCAACGCAACATTTCAACAACCCGCGGTTCTCGGGTTCTCCGCGAAGACGGACATTATTATGTTAACGCAGCCCCGACGTCTATCCGCGCTTGTGTCCTCGACGCGAGGATTCTAAGCTCGCAAGCTATTTAGCGCACCGAGGCGGCGCGTGAACTTCTTATTGATCGGTCCTTAGCATCGCTGCGCCATCGGAGACAAGACCGACATTGTTTATCGCGGCTGCTGCGATAGTTGCAACGGCTCGAACATACGACTCTTCGCTGTTGAGATCTCTCGGTGTAAGGCCGAGATACGAGTGTAAAAAAAAAACGGTGCGCATCGCCGTACACGCGAGCGTGCGAAACACGGTCCGCTTCGCATTTCCCCCGGGTCTCGTTGCACGCGTCTGACAGGATCTCGCGCGTTCTCCCGGGAACGGGGATAATTCATTCGATAGCGGAATTTCGCGAATTCGCGCAGCTCGTCGAGCGAAATGAATTCTAGCCCGGTGCAACGATCCGATAATGATCCCCGCGAGACGAAACGATTGCGCCCGATTAGCGCTCCCGGAGATATTTCATCGCGACGAGCTAGGGTCACTGAACACGCGCCACGGTGGACGGGGGTGCGAATACCAGATTCGATGGGAGATGCGGCTGCAGTCAGCGACGAACGATAACGCGAGCTCCAATCAAATTTATTGCCGAACTCTGAAAATTCACGACAAAGTACTGACACTCGTTAAACAATTTCTGCGAGCGGATCCAACAATTTTACGCGAAATTATGGGAACTTTGTCAAGAATAATCAGAAAGTGGGGGCCGCTGCTCTCAACGAGCGTAATAACAATTAAATCCTCCTCCCTTCACGGCTAGCCGGTAACTTTCCAATCTTCCGCGGAATTCGTTCGATAAATCGGGACATTTCTGCGGGCGAGAAGCGGATAAGAATAAACTGGTCGACGTCGCGGGAGGCCGGCGAAATCATTTTTACCACGGTGGTCCGCGGGACGGGGATTTTCGTCGCCAGCAGGGGGACCAGGGCGGTACGTAGGTACGCGCCGGGTACAAAAAGGAATGACCGTGAAACATGATGCACGATACGCGTACCGCGTTGTCTCGGTGGGCTGCTAGAATCTTCGGGGAGAGCGACGAGAAGTCGCCCCCTTGGACAATGGGGGCGTGAGTCTCGGATGGCATCTCTAATGATACCGGAGCACCTCGATCGAAGCGTATACATAAACGCGGGCATTCGTGAGAAGCTGTGCGGGCATACGTATGCGCTCGCGATCCTCTCCTCTCCTTTTTTCCCTGCTCTGTTCGCCTTTTGTCGGAGAGGACACAATAACCAGAGAATTTGCCTCGCAAGGGAAACGCAAGGGCAGTAACGAAAAGAAGGAGCCGGTTCCTGCAGTTATTGGCTGGCCCGTTAACTGCGTGACACTTAACTGGCGCAGACGGTCTCATCAAAACGTTGCAACAATGACATGCTGTGAAATCGTAGAAATACAGCGGAAAAGTGTCCAGCCGCATAACGCAAATACAAGAACTTCATTTACTTATTATTTAAAAAAATGAAGATAGCTCCTTATTTTGGTGGCAGACAGATTTACACCCGATGGACCAACAGGATTATTCCAGGGACCATAAGGCGGAGGATTTACTTGGTTCTGATAGGAGTTATCGCTCAGTCGCAGAGTGCAAGAAGTTCCCTCGTTGTTTGCGCCTAAGACGGTCCGGGAACAAGCGAAACGTCGACGTCCCTGATGCGTTGCCCTGTCAGCCGAGGGCAGAAGTATACTTCGCGAGGATGCTGTTGCACCAGAAGACCGTCACCGTCGTGTCGGTTTCCGATAACCGAGCTGCTGTCCGTGCTGGCGGTTGCTGTTGTCGCCATAAACTCTCTCCTCCTTACCACGCGATTTTCTTCCTCGCGCGTTTCTCTCTGCTTCCTTCCCACGGGGAACCTGCAGCTCTTCTACGCGTCGTCCCCTGTTCCGGCCGCGTGGTCCATCGCTCCCCCCCGTGCTTTTCTCTTGTTCCCCTGATTCATAGCCGGCCACGTCTTTCCTCGCGAGTTTGTCCAGGGTGTAGACACTTCCGTCCTCGCAGACCCGTTCGTCTTCCTCTCGCCTCGGTACATACCGGAGAACAGCCTCGCAGGCGCCTTCCGCGTGCCGATACACGCGAGGGAGGGTGCCTGGGAAAGTTCTCCAAGCCGCTTCGACGAAAATTATGGACAATTAGGCGACAGTTCGCGAGACTTGGATAATAAGTAGCGATTGACACGTATGCAAGGTGAACGACGGACAGTAGATACTATAATATGGAGTATTCGAAGGAGCGATTAAAATTTCTCTAGCTACTTCAGCACGTATTGCAAAGAAATCGATCTGTCTCGCGTACACCGTGATAAGCGTTCGCTATTTCCCTACAGTTACCTTGGGTGTTGATAAAATTGCACAGGTGCAAACTGCACCTCCATTGAATATGCATATCGGAGAATCTACTTGCATAGAGACCAAGGAAAAAGTAGGTGAAGGTCGTGAATGCGTAACACGACGGAGCTGAAAGCGCGCAGATGGTACACGGAACAGCGTTCGAGACTGCACATACAGCCGGTTTCTTGTATACAGTTAACGCGATAATAAGCGCAGAACCGTGTCACGAAACACCTTTTGACGGCCAGCACAGAAGCCGTGTTCGCGAAACTCGTTTGGCTCTCTTGCCTTGGCTACGAGACCGCGCGAAGATCTGCCGTGGTCACGATTTCCGAGTTTGGCCTTTTGCGGGACGGCTAGCCGCCGCGAGATTCCTGGACGGAACGTGCCAGGACAAATTTAAACGAGGATCGCAATGAATGCGTACGTGGAAGCTGGCTACCTTTTTTTCAGGGACAACGCTTGGCGAAGCAAATTTAACAATGATTTCCTTTAAGGGGTTTTTACTGTTACGAACGAAACTGCTCCTGAACTGACACGCAGTGTGTGGTCCACGCTATAACGCAGGGGAATAAAATGTTGGAATTCCCGGCATTTTATCGGCAGTTTTATTTCCCATTTCGAAAATACGCGTATCGCGAGATTTTATGACGGAATGCATGGCGCGTGTAATATGCGTCGCGAGAAAAATAATTAAATCCAGTGCGCTGTACCGATATTGGAAAATTTGACTCGTGGTAATTCCTACTTCGTAGCACGCCGACGTGTATGCAAATGCACCCCATGCTATATTCGTTTGTCTATTAATTTCAACGTACAGAGCAATATGAAAAGGGAACAGGGTGAAAGTATTGTTCAGCCCCAATGCGGAACCGGCGTAAATTTCTAATTACCCGTTTCGTCAAGTTCATCGATAATTTCGTACTTTCACAATTGGCCAGCAATAAATTCCAGGGCAAAGGGAATTACGTAGTCTGTCCTCCGTTCGCGAGTAACAGACGTAACAGGATGCAATAGGGGACGGCCAGGAGGAAGTCGTGAACCCTCGGCGTTCCATCGATGGTTATCGATTCATCCGGGCTTCTTACCCGGCGCTAATCAGCCACGAGCTGGATGTCGAGAAGGAATGAAATATAAGAGCTCCCCGCCGTTGTTGGCCTCTGTAATGCTCGTCTCATTGTCGAGTCTAATCGAATGATCTATGCATGACTGCCCCCGTGGCTGGTGGAATCTTAATTCGATAGCATTTAATATTAATAAATCGCCAACGGCTGTTGATCGGCGATGATTCTAGGACGGCGTCGACTTTCCCGTCTGGATAGGGTACTATAAATTCCAGCTCTAACGAAGCTCCATTATCGATTTAAAATCCATTATCGCTGCCCCTTGGTAGCGTCTTCTTGGAATCGATATACCCGGCGCAAGTCGATCACCCTTTAACTTTTAAACTTCGAAGAGATTTCAATTCCCCGAGAGGAACGGTGGCCAGAGTTCGTTCGCGTATTTCGTCCCCTTTTTTTTCAGCTTCAGCTTGGTAATATGGAATTCCCTTAAATACACGCCACTCGGTCGGTGTTATTAACAGAAGCGTGGGAGGATTGCGAGGGTGGTACGCGCGAGGAATAACGAATCCACGGCGACACCGGCTCTCTCACCTGAGTGACGGCAATGGACCAGGTGTAATCTGCGCGACACGTCGACACCGCGATCTCAAACGTCGTTCGCTTCGTTAACCTACATTCCGGCTGCTCGGCTCGTAAATTCGATATCGGTAACGCTTCGATCAATTAACGATAGAGAACACGAGTATGTTTCTCGTTAGGTGGTGACGTAATCATTTTCTCGAGACCACGGAAACTCGAAGCCTCGTTCCAAGCCAAAGCGCGTTGATTAAAATTGAAGAGGAAGCGCTGCTGCTTCGAGTGTCAGACACCGATGGCAAATTACAAGTTCTTCAAAAAAACAAAAACAAAAAAACGCCCTGGAATTTCATGCGGTACAAAAAGCCGGAACACCCTTCGGGAACCGTACACCTAATCCAAAACACGTGTGGTCGCGCGCGTGGACGACGCATTCTTTAAGCTTTCCAGCATGTACACACCATCCTTTCTTCGTTTTCGGACTTTCGTCTATGTCGTTTCCATCGCGGTCCTCCGGCGTGTATGCGCTCATCCGTTCGACTCGTTTTTGGTGTATATTAGGTTTCACGTAGAGACGCGAGAGCCACGGGTACGGCCAGTCGTGCGTGCAGCTAACAAGACATGTTGAACGTGGATGAGCCATCCCCGACGGAGGTGTACCGCCCGCAGCCGGCTCGCGATAACTTTATACGCTCTTCCACCTTCTCGTCGTTTGCCCCGATGACGGCCACTTTTCCACTCGCTTTATTACCCGGCCACGCGAACCTCGCTTTTCCCGACTCGCGGGCAGATACATTCGTCGAGAACGCGGTCTGGATGAGGCTCGATGACGAATTGATAGCCCTTGAATCGAGAGCGATCGCGCATAATTTCGTCGCATTTTTCCCCGAGGGTGAAATTCTTCTATCCCATCGGCCGACCTCCAGCCGACACGTGTGCGCTCATTAGTCGGAGGCGTAATTTGCTGATAGCTATATGGGATCCGTTTGGTAACACGCGTGTTCCGGCGCGACTGGCTGTCTTTCGACAAGGTACTTTTTAACCGAGCATAGCTTCTGACCCGAACCACTTTGCTACGATTATCGCGCCGCGCTATGAAACGACGTCTGTACGTCTCTTGTCATCGTGCACGCCTCTGAAATATATCGTGTTCTTTGACCCTCCTCCGGCTGTTGCGTGGAGAGCGCATTTAGAAAAAAAAACGGCCGAGGGCAGCGCATAGAGGAAAAAATGTGAGGGAAGAAAAATGAGCGAGGGACACGTCTTCGTTCTTGCATCCGGTTATATTCGTCGGGGCCAGTGGGGAAATTACAACTCCGGGAAATTAAGTCGAGCTTCCTCGCCGCGGTGTTCCTTTCTTTTTTCTTCTGTACACGATTTAATCATTCCGGTAGTCTCTGTTAAATCAGAGACCACCGGACACGGCGGAACAATCATGGCAACCCTCGTACAATGGTTATTAAATGCTTAATGGCGAGTAATTAGAATCCTTCGCGTTACAGTAATAAAAGCCAGCGATGGGAAATTATCTCAATCTTGCAGCTGGGAAAAATTCTAACGAGCCTCTCCGCCGGAGCTCCTTTAATTCGCCTCACTCCCCGAGACGCGAATAGACTGCACATTTCCCCATCCCTTTTTCTTCTCCTTCTGCTGGCGTTGCTCCAGTCTCGGTGGAGAAGGAGCCGGTAGCTGAAAGATACAGGACTTGCGCACGCTGCATCCTGACCTTCTCTCGCCTTTGTTTCTTTGCACGCGACGTCCTTCTCCTTCTCATACGTGCTGTGCGCGTCTCTCGCCCGTCGGCTGGCTCTGCAGCCGCCACCGAGTGACGTGAAATTATAATTCCGTAAAATTAACGTTGCATATGTTAATTATTAAGAACCGGTCCGTGGCTCGGAGCTCCGGCCGTCTTCGAGATCCTCGATTTCCACCGGCCGGGATGTATTATAAATACTACGAGCGCGCGAGTTACGAGCCGGAGCTGCCTCTGTGCAACAGCAACCGCTGGTCTTTCACGGTCGCCACAGGAATCGCCGTTAAAGCCTCGCCGTTCTTGCTTCGCCGATCCCACCTGCGATCGACCGATTCCCATTCGGTTAGATCGGATCCTCGGGTCAGCCCTCGGCTCGCGGCATTTCACTGACCTATGGAACGGTTTCAGCGTTGGGCGTCTCCAGCCCCTATCGATATAAGGTCAACGGATCGATGAAATGTTAAGCGTCGCGACGCAGAGAATGTTCAACTCGCCGACGCAGAGGGGAATAATTCAGATGTCGTGATATTTTTAGGCCGATGATTGCACGGTGTGTACCAATCGAGCTGATCGTAATCGGCGTTCCTTCAGGGGGGTAAACAGCGTTGCGTGCGGAACAGATGAAGAAATTACATTCGCGTTCGAGTGGATGTGCCGTCGAAGTCGGTGAAATTCGGGTCAAGTATCGGATCGAACGGTTCCGCTGTTCGACGAAGCCACTTAAATCAATTAATTTTTGCCCGCGGCACTCGACCCCTGAGGGTGGGCGTTAACTAGACCCGAACTCCCGATAAAAGCGAATTCCATCGCGTTCGACCCACACGGTCCCGCATTCGCTTGCGCGTAAAGGATAAATCAGACACGGAATTCCACTATTCGCCTCGTGGTCTATTTCTGCCGGCCCTTCAGAAGTACCTACCCGTTCGGCGGGGCGTGCGTCGCGGTAAACGCGTAACGTTCTCCAATTCGCACGGGTCCGAGCAGGAATAACTGCCAGGTAAATCGCGCCGGCAATATTCCGCGTTTCGAGCCGCTCACGGCGATTACCGATCGCGCCTTTTCCAACCGCGGTTTTAAACGCGGCGCAGCGTAATCGTCCGCAAAACGAACCGATTTTCCACCGAGCCCCTTTCAAGTTCCCTGAAAGCCACTCGTCCGGTCAATACGCCGCGCTGGCTGCAAATCGCGATCTTTTCGGTCGAACCGCAAAAACGCGCGCTGGGATAATCGCGCTTTTCCGGCCCGGCTATTATTTACACCGGGAATAAACAGACCCCGCCGCCGCTTCGCGCCGTCTAGAGCACCGTCTCGAAGCGTGCGGTTTCACTGTACAACCCGAGATATGTTCCACAGCGAATCGGCGCGGCTGGGTCCGAGATTTTCCGCGGCGATAAACGAAAAGGCGAGCAAAACTTCAGCCGGGCTCGCGTTGACGTTTGAGCGAACGAACGTCACGGGGGTGAAAGCACGTCGCAGAGGTAGCAGAAGGTACAGGGTGGCGCGATCAGAAAAAAAGCAACACTCTGTTCAAGCGGCGAACCTCCTCGGTGCACAGGCTAACGAGGGAAGTACACGAGACGCCGGATGAACGCGTTGTTTTTCTTTTTCTTTAAATCGTGCACGATAGCTACACTGCTTTACGAAATAATAACGAAAGGCGATGGTGCCGTGGGATCGTGAAATAGAGTTCGTTTTTATCTCCGCCGAGAACCCGTTGCTTCCGTCGTTATCTGGCCGGCTAAACCGATTACTCGTTTACGCTGCAGCCGCGGGAGCGTCTCGTCTGATCGTGACCGCTGTCATCGGCCATTAAATCGATTGAATCGATGGGTCAGGCGCCACGGGGGCTGTTGCAGCTCGGCGTCGGATGCAACGTGCACCGATCTCGGCGGCGCGTTTTTTCTTTCGCCGACCAGCTGGAAGTGTCGTAAATAATAAGATAAGGGAGTCACAGCCTCGGTGGCCGGGTTATCTAACCCGGAGCGAGGAACCACGGGCATAGATTCGCCGTGCCTGACGAGATGAATCTGTTCGCAATTGCCCACGTCAACTAGATCCGCGGCTGTCCGTTTTCGAGGAAGCCCCGGGGAGATTCAATTCCCACGTAGAAACTCGGCACAGGTAACCCCCATCTCGACCTCGAAGCGCACGTATAATCGCATCTTCCGGATGCAACGAATGGAAGCTGCGCGATGCGAATAAACGCTTTTAACAGCGATTACGCGTGCGTTTGATCCGCGGAAGACGAGCACGCGGGGCAAACGCGAGGCCGTGTCGAGTCTCTGAACGCCGTTTAATGACCGTAAATTTCCACCTTTCGTCCCCGTGGACGGGAATCTCTCTTCCCCTGGCGGTACACGCGTCGAGAATGTCACGTACAAAGGCGCCGATCCGAGATAGCGTGCCGGAAAGGGCAGACGTGCGGGCTGCCCGCTGCCGCTGACAATCAGACGTGGAAGTGTGAACATTTTAATGCCGCACCACCTACGAGCTCGCGAAACTTGTTAACCTGTTGCTCCCGGTAGTCACGGCTAATGTTTTTAATAAACCGAACCAAGAAGAGAGAAGGGGAAGCTTTGGTCGTTCGGAAAATAGAATGCTTGCCTCTGGAAAGTTTGATTGTCGGAGAACAGGAAGAGCTTTTCCTCTGCATTTCACGCTCCTACTTGGCCGAATTCTCTCCAAACAGCTCCCATATTTCTCCTATTGTCGTGTCGCGTGCGCAGAGGCTCGCCGAAACAGCTAACGAAGTAGGCTCAATTTCTTTCCGCAACAGGAAATAATTACTCGAGGCCGGATACGATCGCGGTGACGTGGGCCGTGATGACAGTCCGGCATGACTCTCAATCGGCTTTTACCGGGTAGCATTCGAACCTTTTGCTATGCCTCGCATGGCCCTTTGATTCGCTCGCACACAATACACGTAGTGCCAGACCATTGTTTTGTGCCGAACAAGCGCGTTTCGCTCGGTTAACGAACGGCGAGCACGTATGTCGGAAAGCTCACGTATACCGTTTGTTTCTGGCCCCGGGAACGGCGGAAGCTACACACGATATCTCTCCTCCCCGTTGATTTTCATCGCTCTCTCTCTCTCTCTCTCTCTCCCTCCGAGTCTATGTTTTCACGTTTCCTCTCCGTTCTTTCGCCGATGTGTCTCGCTCGAGCAAGACCCTTCCCGCGAGGGTGAGCAAAGATTTCGTGGAAACAAAGGGACTCGCGAATACAATGCTCGCAACCAGATAAGATACGTGTAAGCGATATGGAATTACAGATGCGATTACGTTTGCTCTAGGCTTTATCGTGTATCGATCGAATCGCCCCTTTGCCAGCCTCTGTTCACGTAGCTTCGAGATAAAACGAAGTTCCGTGGAAGCACTCATCTCGTACTCCGGCTCGAACGCAGCGAAACTCCGCGAGCTAATTATTTTTCCTGGACCAGGCAAACATTTCTGCTTTATTGTTCAAGCTCGTACGCGCTGCGCAGAATCGGTCAAAGGAATTAAAAAAAAAACTGCTCGATTCGCCCTGCTGCTGCGACGCAATGTTTTGCAGAATCAAATATCCGGTGGCAGGGGGTTTGCAAATAGTCGATACAATAGCATCGATGAAATTGCAGAAGCTGTTCGTTCTATGTGTCCCGATTCCGGGGGTAGGATATTGTGCGTATGGAGAAAAGGGCGGGAGATGCTAAGGGAAGCTGTGAATGGGATTGAATCAAGATTTCGGGGAACGCGGACGCGGCTTTGCGATTAAAATAAATTCCCCGCTTGAAATTTTTGCTGAGAAGCACCGGCCAATTGTTTCCACGCGTTCCGCGCATTCCGCTCTCATCCACGGCTTTATTAAACTCGCGGCCGGACCGTGACCGTCGTAAATCTCATCGAGCCAGAGAGAAGAACGGGACAAGGCAGTGACAAGTGCTGTAGGATTCCAATCCAACGAGGTTCTTGACGAGCCGGTCTAATTA
The DNA here is from genome assembly GCA_023838395.1 of Holcopasites calliopsidis. Lineage (NCBI taxonomy): Eukaryota > Metazoa > Arthropoda > Insecta > Hymenoptera > Apidae > Holcopasites > Holcopasites calliopsidis. Next base: position 2,772,600 of record JALHAQ010000004.1, on the reverse strand, counting down.
GTCGAGGAAACGTTTGTCAAAGAATATTCTCCGGGGGGACTCGTTGACCGCGTGCTTTATCATACATGTGCCATCGTTGTTAATCATACCGTTCGGGAGTCCCATGAAATGTACAGCCTTACAAATGGTGATCCGTATATCCGATGGAGAACAGAGGAGCGATCGTTCGAACCTCTACCCGTGGATCTTTGGCCACCTTGTCGCACGCGAAAGAATCGGCTGCACATACATATGCACGGTCACTCCTCTATCCGTCGCACTGATCCTAACTGTGAATCCCGACGATGATCCTGCATTTCCTAAACGACGCTCGTCTTTCTCGACCCTCGTCGAGCAAGATACAAAGGCGTCGATTAAAATTCAATGCTGGTTTGTTAGTCCCGGATGCCTGGGCTTGGATCCCGAATGGAAGACGTTGCAATGTTGGCGAAACGGGAGAACAATGTTGGCATACTCTCGACTAATTATAGCAGGGACACTGGCTGCACAAACGTGCGAACCCGGGTCGCGCGTACGAAGTTTCGCCGAAGCTGCTCCTTAATAATCCATTGTGGTTCGCAATTATCCTCATAGCGGGTTGCGGTGGGTTCGCACTAAAATGGACGGAACGCAGTTTAAAATCTTTCGCTGAAATAACACCGTTGTCCAGTCACGCTGGATATAGAACAGCCAATGGTTACTCGACCGCGAAAAATGTTCCATTTCCACCGGCGCGGACCTCTTTGGGCTTTTACCGTGCGGCAAAACACGAGGGTGAAACGCGTTCGCTTCAAGAACGTCGTTTCGATTGCGCGCGTACACGCGTATGTATATTTGCGCGTAGATCCGCGTGCAAATATGTGCAGAGGGTGTGTGTACACGCGTAATTGTGAGCGAACGTGTGCGGACGTGTGGTGTAATCGCGTTTAAACTATGTCGCGGAAAAAGGGGGACGAGCAAGCAGAACGACCGTGCATCGCGTTAACCACTTGTTTGTCCGTTAATCTTCAAAGCGCCAAAAAGCGTCCTGCGTCGCGTTGACTGCCGCGGAAGCCGACTGGGAAGCTTTGCAGACCTCGTGAGACTGTAACAATGTAGCCCGAGTGGATGATCGAAGCGCGGACAACTCTGGTGCGTCTCGATTTCTGCTTCCGCGTCGCGGCGCAGGACGAGGGAGAACGCTGGTTTCCGGCAAACTGCTAGATTCGAGCGTCTATTTCCAGGCGACAGTATAATAACAACGCGTCGATGACGGTCTAACGACGCGTACTCCTGCAGCAACGTTTACCGGAGTTCGTGCCTCGGACCCGATCCAGCCGATCAGCTTCTCGCTCGCAGTGCTGTTCTAGCTGGCAAACCGAAGATCGAGGAAGATATGGTGGAAATGTGGCAAACGCCCAGTTCGGGATTTATATATTGACTCGAGTATACTATGTTTTTAAAATAACAATGTTAGATAAAATAAGAATAATGGTAGGACTGCCGAACAACTGGGAGAACTACCCCTCTTTTCGTAAATCTCTCTCGAGTTTGCTGTTACCCTCTGCCGCGAATGTACGACTCGTGAAACGCATATACATATGTAGTTTGTCCAAGTTTCGGATGAGCAGCGAGAAATCAACCTCTTGGACCGGCAGTTAATGATTTTCGTAGCGCAGCTGCAGGCACATAGTTTTAATCATGTTAGTTTAACACCTGACGCTGTAGTCAGACAAGTTCGAGTGGATTTCAATTAATACATCTCGATCGATCGCGTCGGCGTAGCGTTCAGCGGCTAATTAACAGTTCTGCAACTACGTTTTGTATAATAACACCGATGTACAATCTAGCTCGCTGATCCCCGGAGCTCTCCGAGCAACGTCGCCCGTGGGAAAATGGCTTTTGATATACACTGTCGATATCACGTATGCGCTGCTGCGTACAGGCAACCGGAATCGTGCACCGAAATGTTTCGCTCAATCAAGAACAGTCGGGCCGCCCGGGGTAATTCGAGGGAAACGAGAGCCGACAGCTCGCGTATCGATTAAGGAATTTTTCCCGAGCGTTAATTGCCTCGGTCGAAACCTTTCCACCTTCCGCGCAAAGAACTAGCAATCGAAATAAAAATCTCGCTGTTTAACTTGCCGAAACCGCGTCTCCTCGGGACTCCCCAAATAGCATCGTTCAGACCACACGCGAACGGAGCTCCAAGTGGAGTCGTCATCGCGTATGGCCGGACTCGCGGCGGTAAAAGATAAGGTTGAAACGGTGAAATCGAAATTGCAGTCGCGAGTATGCACGGGGCTCGGCTCGCCCACGATATCGTTCGAGAGAATAATTATAGGTTTCGCGTACACGTTGGGTACATATGAGACGACGGTACCGCTGGCGGTAGCGGTGGTTCACGTCAAGCCACGCTATCTCCCCGCTCACTGAAAAATAAACGAGGAGGCACCGTTTAATGCCGCTTTCGAGCCGTACGCTTGCTACCCGGTCAAGGAGTTACGAGACATCGCGAGCTCCCTTATCTGATGCATCCGGTGCATGCGTCTGGAGCTTGCACATTGCGCGCGGTATACAATACCTACTGGCTGATGACTGCCGGCCACGTCTTCCTCGTTACATAGCGAAACTGGAACAAGTTCGTGGTCCGTCTAAATGCTCTTGGAACTTGCTACAGTAATAATTGCCTTGCTATAAAAAATTCGTGAGGAAACATTAACTACTTGCCCCAAAATTCGTCTTGATCGAAACACTAATTAAGCTTACTCTTTATTTAGAAAATGATAAAAAGTGCTCGGAGAAGTGCAGCTACGGTAGGGTTGAGTTTGAAGCTCAGCACGCTCGTTGATGTCGAATCGCGTAACAAAGTTCCGACGTTCCGTAAATAGCTTTCTTGGAAATGATGTAATTTCCAAGTAAAATGCGCATCGATAACAACGGCTTTTCACCCTGCCTTCGTTCTTGACTCTTGTCAATGAAAACACGAAGCTACAAAGCGTGGTACATGAGCGTATCGCGAATAACGACCGATCGCGTGTATTGCTCGCGATCTTGCTTATGGAAGCATTAACACGAAGAAGCATGTTATCGTCGGCTATAGCGTCGAGGGATCGTCGAAGCTGTGCCGCCGATAAAAAGATGCTGTAACCTAATTTTTCCGTGATTATCTTCCCGCGTCGGTCGGGGATACAATAAAGAACGTTGTCCTATCTACCGCCACGCGGAAGTTTACAAGCGCTTAACGACATTTACACGACTCCGGCTGCTGCTGGAGCAGACTGCAAGAACGTTTATCGCATTCATTCATTAGCGCAGTGGCGTTAAACGCTGGACGCCTCTCCGTTTAAACGATTAATAATTGTTTCCATTAAATTGTCCAGGCTTCTCCTTACGGTTTCCCTCGCGGAGTCAAATCTTAGGGGACAAAGGTCGAAAGGTGTACGTGGTAGCGCGCGGCGGCGTGAATTAAGCACAGCTCGAGAGACTAGTGGAAACGAGCTCGGAGGCCTCGACACGCTATCAGCAGGTCAAGAGCGTCAATTTACCGTGCAAGTTGCTGCGATACGCTTACACTCGATTAACATAGCGCCCCGTGCCGCTCGCGGAGTAGGCGCTAACGGCTTTACTTATGCGTGGAATCACGAGCAACCGGGGGAAACCACTTCGTCTCACTTTCGAGACAGCTGAAACGAGCGCGACGCACGGGGATACCTGCGACGCTTCCCTCGGCCACGGGACGTTCGCCGCACACCGACGACAGGCCTTCCATCAACGAAGCGGACTTCGATGGGAACGAGCGTGTACGCTCGCCATTCCCCTTTTCGTCGCTTGTTATTTATACATACGCGATCCGGGCTCTTCCTCGAACCCTTAATCACTCGTTCTACCTTCGAACCAGGAAACTCCGCGCCGTACCCTGTTAATTCTTCAGCAACGACAGATATACCCCGGAGAGCCTCGATCGCCTTCGGGGATTCCCTGGAGACGGAACGGAAAGCAACGCGCACGGTACGATCCCCGCGGACAGTGGTGCATGCCTTTTCGTAGAATGGTTGACAAACATCGAACGGACGGACGGAAGGGTTGACCGCGCGCGGAGTATCATCCTCCGAATGCATCCTTAATTCCACGCGCTTATCTCGAAATCAATTTAAATCTTGACCGTCCTCGCCTCGTTCCTATGCGCCGTAGAGAGCTTTGTCCGTGCCGACGTGGATCAGCCGTTGCAGTCTCTCTCTCTCTCTCTCTCTCTCCCTTTTCTTGTTCCGCGCCACGTGAGAATAGCGACCCGCGCGCATAAAAGCCATTGTTGCAGAAAAGGGAGGACGTCGCGACCGACCCGATGTTTCTCGTACACGGCTCATTCAGCATGCAGTTGCCGAGGCTATCGCGCTCCACGGACGTTGATAGAATACGCATCGTTGACCGGGGGGGTTGCGACGCGGCGTTAGGCGTTCGTGGCTGTCACACCGCGTCTCGAAACTGTCAAGGTCCTAAGCGACGAGGCTCGATGCCAATCACCGCCTCCGCGATCGCCACCCTCCTGAACCCTTCTCGTATCGGTACCCGCTGTGCACCTTTCGCATCCTCCACGTTTCTCTGGTGACTGTTGCTTAGACGCTCGCCGCGGAAATGCATGTTTGTTTCATTCCACGATTTTCTCCCGAAGGGTTGCTTCAGCAGGTAGAAAAGCGTGTTTCGCTCGTAAAATTCAGATACGGTATCGCCGCTGTATAAATACGATTTAAAAAAAAGATGTTTAAGGCTGTTCGAGGGTCACGGTGTTGTAATCGTGACACCGATCGTACATCAGAGATGTTTTAGGTAATAGCATCGGACGCGCCCCACCCTATGCAAACGTTACGGGTCACTGTTTCTTAATAGACGCTTACGATTAGATTGATATTGCGGTCATTATCCTCGTGCTCTTATTGCTGTACCAAAGCCATTCTTCTGTTTATACAGAGGGTGAGCCAGTTGTTAATAAAGAAAAAAAGTTGCTCCAGATTTAGTGGATCCGGGGTCATGTTCGTCTATGCAGGTCAACGAATTTTAAGATGACCTCACAAAAGAATTATCGCTGAAGAAGCCGCATTGAAGAAACTTGTTCTCCTCTAGAGATATTCTTGACGAAAAGAATACCCAATCTCGGACAATTGCATTGCGAATCGCGGTTCGACGACGAGCGCCTTGTCTCCGCGCTTCCTTTTCACCGCCGCGCACGCACTCGAGAGGTTTCCTCTTTTCAAGGAAGGTTCGGTCCGATGCTTAAGAATAGAATCGCGGAAGACACGCACGATCGCGAATACAACGTCGAAGACCGAAAAAAAAGAAATCGTGCGTCAGTGGTCTCTGCGTCGAAAGAAATCGCGCCTCGCGAGAAATGTTTCATGCACATTTCGCCCAGGCGTTGAACACTCGAGACATCGTTATTGACGCGCGAGAAAATTAATTTCAGCCGTACCTTTTCACCGCTCCTGAAACTCGAGGCTATAAACATTGTGCACCACCGGTGAACGACAATTGAACTTCCAATGCAGTTATTGTAATCAGGAAAAACCGTGGGGCCGATTCGTTTCCTCGTAAACTCCCAAGGAAAATGACCAACAGTTCGCATTGCTTGTCAAACGCCCCGAGCACCGTAGGATCTATTGTGTTTGACGATTTTATGAAGCTCGCGGTGGTTTAACAACTCGTAAACCCGTAACAGCGTTCGTTGCTTCGCGTCGAGTCTTCGATTTGAATTTCATTCCGCGTCGTTGTCACCTTTGGCCAGCCAGAAACGCGCGTATTAGCCGCGTTCAGCGTGGCCAAGTGGTGCATGAATCTGAAGAACGAGAAAGGAAGTGAACACACGGTTCGGCTCGGTGGAATGTTGTAAAACCAACCGCATTGTTGGGACAGCAACCTGTTTGAGGGGTGCGCGACAAAACGACTAAGGCTGTTTTACGAGCTTCGTTCGTCATCGTGAAAATAATTTGCGTCACTTTGCCGGAGCGATTGCAGTATTATTGTTGAAGCTTCCGTAATTGCAGGTAACTGTACCGTCGAAGTGAAATTCGTTCAAGTACAAAAATGACCACTCTGCTAGACAAGTTCCTCGAATACAAAGATTTGAATCAATTCCAAGCGAATTGATCCTCTTATCGAGAAGGAAGTAACAGCTGAAGCGGACCCTTCAATTAGTCTGTTTCCGAGCGTCGATCGATAGTGGACCACCGTCGAGAACGAGCACGGTGACCCCGTTTTGATATGGCCAGGCAACGACATGGAAGTTGACTTAAAACTCGATAGCAGATTGATCAGAAGTATCGCGACAACAATTAATCTATGTGGCACCGTTGCTTCGCGAAGCTGTTGCGCGGCGCGGGACACGTTTGTATAAGTGAACCGGACTAAAAAGAGAGGCGTGGAATTCTTAATATCCGTCTCCGGTTCAGAAGAAAGCGTAATTGACGGTAAGCAATCGACTTCGATGGAAGACGCTCGGTCGAGATGTACACTGAGCGAACTGGTCGCGTTCGCGTGACGCGCGCAAATCAGCGGAAACGCTTCGAACATGTGCGTACATAATGAGCTTAATTGTAAGCCTCCGTGAAAAAGAAAAATCCCCCGGACGAGAATTACGAGGTGGCCGAGGCGCCACGCTCGCCAACGGACTCGCGCCCCTCAGCTCCACCCCGGGCTTATGAATAGTACTCGTTGTGCGTACCGTGCGTACGTGAGCGAACCGCGTTTATTGCTGCCTTTCCGCGGCAATTCTATCTTCGGTTTCGAGATGGGATCCCCCCATGGTTGGTCGCGAGCCTCCCGATACAGGCGAAATAAATCGATCGGGACACGCGTTTTCATACGCGCCGACTGAAACGGCTGACGCGTAATTAAACGATACTCCCCCGCTATCGAAAGCTGCGCTTCACCGTTCCTAAATGACCTGAATGAATCCATAGGTGGTCCCTATTTTTATTCGAACCATGCCTTTGGCTTCTTTTCCTTTTTGTTCTCTCAATGACCGATCCATTGGAATCGGCGGGAGTGGAATCATGAACGTTAGCTGGCATTAATTAACGCGCGCGTTCATCGATTCCACACCGGTACGAGGTTGATACTCGATAACGGAGCCCGGACTCGGCCGGGCAGCCGCGCGTATCATCGCCACGAAATTTCGAACGGAAACGCTTCGACTGGCGCGTATGATCGATCGTCCCACGTCATCGAAGACGAACGACCGGTTGTTTGACACCGATTAACAGTACATACCCTGCACTCGTAGTAACGACCGCGGGACACGTGTGTGCTAAAGGGACAGAGGAAAGGAAAAGGGCTGGGCTGTGCAACGCGCAGAAATGCATTTTTCTCCGCTGTCTAAACGTGGCTGCGGCGTTTCGCGGTGAAGATCAAAGTGGAAGACAGAAATCGAGTACACATACTCTTCATACATATTTCTGACACGTTCGCACCTCCACCCTCGAAATCGCGTTTCCCGATCGCTTCCTTTTCGCTCGTCCCTGCTTTCGTTCTGATACATGCGATACGCACGAAGCTACGGTCTAATAGCACGCGCGAGTATTACGCGCCGCTCTATGCTCAGAGGGTGGTCGATAAATTAGCAGCTTTGATTCGAAGAAAAGGCAATCGCTCTGATGTATGTCCCTCTCGGCCTTTATCGTTTCGAGGCATTAGATAAGGAACAGATTGCTTTGTGTAAGACATTAATCCGGAGGAAAGTCCTCGCGGCACTTCGCTATCAGACTTGCGCAAAAACAAGTCGTCGTCGCCTGGGAACATCGCCAAGATCGACGCAGACAGCTCGTCGGAACTCGGAAAGCTGGACCGAAGGGAAGCAAAAAGACGGACATAATAATTATCAACGAGGAGGGCGTCGCGATGAAGTTTTCAAGGCGAGCAAAAACTTTCTCGTTCGACGAGGCGTATTTTTCCGTCGCCCCGTATTATCGCACAAGGGAACGAACACGTATGTACAGGCGAGCGCATGTTAAACTCACCCACGTACCATAAGTAACGTGCACCGTATGCGATGTACGAATGTGATATACAATCGTACACGCGTGTCTCTAGACTCGACATAATCACCGCGCGCATGCCTGCTACAGATTGCTTATTGTACGCGCGGCTTCTTCTTCGTCCCTTTTCTTTTTTCGTCTTCCCTTTCGGGAGCCTGCCACCCCCTCTCGACAAAGGGATCAACGTCGCAGGGAGTCACTTTCACGGTTATCAGGGATGACTGCGGGCGCGCCGGAGCTTTGAATCTACCACTGGGAATGCCGTGCAGAGATCGCGGTGAAAAATCGCTCTCTTCGAGCGTGCCTTAATGCGCGATCCGTGAAACATATTTTATATGGGAATTTCCAGGAGATTGAGTGGCGATGAATCGAAGTAATTTTATAGCAGCTTTAAAGTTGCTTTGCAGTTCGAAGAACTCGCGCAAGAGTCGAGGCGTAAACGGATAAAAGAAGAGGAGTACGGGGCGTTACGATGAACGTTTCCCGGCAAGGGCGGAAAATCCGGCGCACTTGCCACGGTCGATCCGTAATCGAAACCAGTAATTATGCGCGGGCATTGGCATGCACGGTGTACAAAGGAGACTGCACGGATAACAAGGGACCCTCTGCCCGGAGCATCGAAAGTAACGAGGGCAAGGATTGATGCCCGTTCATTCGGTACGATGTGCATCGAGAATTATTACGAGGTGTCTGTATTAAAATAAACTGCTGGTACCTACCTACGGTACGGCACGGAGGGAAGGGGGGTATCCTCGTTAAAATGACGAGGTATCGTGGTCCGATCGTGTTTCGACCGTTCATGGATCCGTTCGTCTTCTTTCTTTTTTACATTTCCCTCCAACGAACCACACGCTCGCGGTTACAGGCGATCCGCGATACAAATCGTGTACAAATTTCGCATCGCATTCGTGCACTTTGCGTACGCTTACGTTCGAATCGAGTATCGCGTTGCCAGCCTAAACGCTTTAACCGATCTATGCTTCATCGAGAGTTTGCGCCAACGCGAGCACCGTTCATTCCCTCTGCTTCGATAAACGTGGTCCAGAAGCGTTCGAACCTTTTTCTACAGTTTACTCTATCGACTTAGGGTTGAGAAATAAATGTTAATCGAGCTTGGTTGCGAAACCGAAGCTTGGACACGAGATACTATGCTCGAACGAAAGGATCTACTCGAATTGTGCGAGGAAGTTGGTGAGCAGAATCGTACAGTTCTCTCTAAATCCAAACATCGAACAGCTCTGTTACATATTTAATCGTCCTGTGTGCGACTAATAAACCCTGTTCCGCGTATTCCGTTCTCGCTTAATAGGCAGCAGAACGGAGCGGTGCTTGGCTCTCGTTCGATCAAGGCGCTTTCACGGTTTCACGTTTCCAAGACGGTGTCGCGTGAACTTTTTAAACAAAACGGCGGACGTCGATCGCGCTGAAAACGTGTTATTTGCTGTTGATTGTTAAACAACACGAACACAGAGCGGAAGTGATGTATAAACAGAGATGTTAATACTCGATCTAATTAATCATCGATGAGAAAATCTAAGTTAATATATCCGAAATTATCCGAGCGTCCACAAATCTTTGGACTCGATTAACTGTAGTGTCCCATCGCAGTCCCTTTCCTAAGGCTTTATAGATTCAGTCACGAGAAGAAGGGTCTAAATCATGCGGGATAATTGAACGGGACCGGTTCATTCGCCGATCCCATTGATTCGTTCAACAGTTGCCGAGGAATATTTTGCTCTTGTACACAGTTCTTCACTTACCCGAAACTCTTGACGGCGATGGTCCCGCGTCGGGGCGCCTGTCGCTGCCGCCGCGGCATTTCCTCCGAGCTCCACGACGACCGGACATTTCTCGATTTTCGTGAACGATCCATGAAGATTTGCTCCGAGGCTCAGGCCATCCTGTGCATGAGAAACGTCGCGATGCGTGAAAGAGGCGATGCTCATTACCGAGTGAATGATATAGAGCGCAAGGGGGGCCCGCCGCGCAACAAATCACGGTGCGCCGCGAACGGAAACGCGAGGGACGCCTTTAGACCGGTTAACGTTGATCGCCTTAAGACCGGGCAGCTCTAGCTTTTACCTTCTCTCATTGTGTAATAAACCCTTCGAACGCGACCTGCCCATCGAGAGGTGTTCAATAATTCTATGTCACCGTGCTTCCTCGATATCCGTTCATTAAAAACGTATCGGGGGGAATCGCTGGCGATCGTATGCGATGGGAAAATCAGACACCCTAGGCGCGTTTTCTTAAAAACAGAAACAGTAAATTGTGCATACGGATTAACGCAACCCGGAATTTATTCTCCAAGCGCACGTTTTTGCGACCACGACCGATGTATCGATCGACATCACTACAAGGTCTGAGAAAAGTTCGGAGCAACGAGAGCGCGGGAATGAACAAAAAAAGAAGTCGAACGATGGTAATTTACGGGACGATATATTAAGTCGCTACTTGGAGAACGCGCGTATAAAGAGGCGTCTATATCCACGGTTTCTTGTCCGCAGCATCGCGCGCTTTCCGTTGTATGAACAGCTGTGAAGAATGCGTCTCGACTCACGTTCTAGACCGCGGCACGAAAGCGCGTGGCCCCACGATGGATTGCTGGGGAAATCAGCTGTAAGGTCGCGGCGCCCAACGACACGTTCACGGTTCGTTTCGTCGAATAAATTTCAACCCTCTCGACACTTTCGTGTCATAACTTGCACCACCGAGGGATACTTGGACGAGGAAGAAAAATATTTCTCTACGCTGGGATCCGTTTCACAAATCGGTTCTCCGATGGCAAGCAATTATGTACACCACTCCTGCTATACGTGTAAAGCTATTTCCAGTCGACGCAGGGAAAAAGTTCCGAAAAGTGCTAGTCAGAATGAGAAGAATCTTAGCAAACACTTTGACGTACCGTCGTGCCTCATCTAATCCCATTCTGTAGGCGCAGCAGGTGGACTCGCGTGCACATCACACGTGGTACACATTTCCCAAGAATCACGAGCGGTCCACTGGGAAGAACTCAGCCGAGCTCGATCGATGCCCTCCCATAAGAAACACCGGAAAAACGCGATCGAGTCCTATCGACGACCAAATACCCGTCGTTCCCGCGTACAAACTTATCAAACCAAAGATCCGTCGGACCGTTCTTTTACAAAGTTTCTTTACAATCACACCGATAGATCGAACGTATCACGTCCGCACGAAACTGCTCGCTTTCCTTTAAACAAAAAGAAAAAAGAAAAAGGTTCACGAGGGAGAAGAGACAGGTGTTCACGCGTAATCAAGCGGAGAGGAAACTCCGAAGAGGAAAGCCGAGAGCGAACTCACGTTTGCGCGCTCACAGGCTGGCGCAGCCGCGACAGGAATGATAGTGGCGAAAGTGGGAGACCCTCCGGGAAATATATAGGACCGCAGGGTAGTGGTGGATTCAAGGAGGAAGGAGGCGGTGGTTCCCGTCAACGCATCCCCCGTCGCTTGTGTGTGCACGCACACGCGCCTCCACGCACGTGTTCGCGCGAGATGTACATGCACCAGCCGGTGCACGGAGATGCATCCCAGAGGAACGACTCGAAAAAGAAAGAGTTCCTGCTGCCACGAGATCACGAATGCCCTCTTTTTTTCGAGCGCCTCGCGTGTCCGGTTTTTGCATATCTTTTACCCTTCGATTTGGAAAAGAAAAGGTTTTCATCATTTTCAATTCACTCCGTCACGTTACAGTCATATAAAATCGTGGCAAACCATCGCATTGATTACGAATAACTGTGACGATAAAAATGTACAGGTGCGAATGGTATTCGAAAGAGTATGTTAGGGGTGCGCTCTTAGAATTCGACGCAGCAGCCCTTTACAAGTAACGAATGATATGCAACAAGTGCATTAGATTACTCGTATTCCTTGTATACAGTTATAGAAAATTGTGGAAGTTAAAAATTTACAGGTGCAAATGGTATTTGAAAGAGTGCGTTAATGGTGCACTCTTAGTACTCGACGAAGCGATCTTTTACAAGTAAGGAATGAGACGTAACAAGTGCATTAGATCATTCGTATTCCCTCTTCCCTCCGTCTTCTGTTCCAAGGTTCCTTTAACAAAGTAACAATAGGCACATTACGGGCGTGTAAAATAGACGTCTGGAAATAACTGACACCATTCGAAGAAGTTAACTGGTGCGATTCCTGACAATTTCCGTCCGCGTAAAATCCAGTTCAACGAACCGCGAGCCATGCTACGATCCCTCGTAAAGTTCTTCCAGCGAGATTAGGCTAGCGGTTTTCCTTAGGTTATCGATGGCTGCAACGGTGCAATGGGTGCACAATGCGCTACGGATATTTCACCGTCAAAAGCGTGACGCCCCGAAGCCACGCGCGACTCCGCTTCTCCAGATTCCGCTGCTCATTTTTCCGCGCCGCGTATCGGCTGCGGCAGAATCGCTCGGTTAAATGCCGCGACGAATCGAGTCGGTGTTACGTAGACCGGTATCGCTGGCAGAGAGCAATCCCCGGACCTCGAACCCATTGGAAAAGAGATGCTCCAAAAACGGAAGTCGCGTTGCGCATCGCATATCGCAACCGTGGCATAAAATCTACTGGCGCCTCGCGGAAGCTTCTTCCCTTCGTCAGAATAAAACGCTGCCGAAGAAGAATCCAGTGCATTGCCAACACTCTCGTAGAATCAGAGATACTCGAAAGTGCTCTTCAACGCGTGTGTGCAGTGACCGCAGCAGTGGCACGCGATAGAAGCGCGCAAAGAAACTCGCGTAACCGGTAAATGAAATCGTAGAACGTATTCCGCGCGCTTCCTTTTTTTTCTCCACGATAGGCCAGCGAATCTTCGCTTTAAGGTATGCGTGAACGATCGGTACGTGTACTACTACTTCCGACGCATCCGTTCGCCAAGGGAAACGTGGTAGCTCTCGCGGCGGTGCGTCCGTGGCATTAGTCTGGCGCCAGCAGAATCGTTCGCGCCGATGCATCGTTACGCGAACCACGGTAAACATATTCTGGGATTTATGATCCGTATTGGGCCACCTTGTACCCAGGAAATCGAACGAATGCCGAGTTAATTAACCTTCGATCGAACGCCTATGCAAATGGTCGCGGAATCACGCTCGACTTGCGACCATCGTACACGCCACTATGTTCTCGCGACAAATATTTATCAAAATATACTGACATCGCGTGTAATTCATATTAGCTTCGACAAACAGCGTCGCTCGGCACTCGCGAGCTTCAAATAATTTTCATTCGACGGATGCCGAGAGCGCGACGCGAAACTCGACGATGCAAAGTAAATACGTGTTCAATGACGGTTTCGGGGAATGCCCTCGAAACGCTTATTTATTTTTCCATTGCCGTCCCGTTTAATATGCCGTGTACACTCGAAATGCGCAGGAGAAAAATGCAGCTTCGTGCCCGGTCGTTGATAGCGGAACGCATTTGCAAAGTCTCACGAGAGCCGCGGAATCGGTGCGTCTGGAAGCGAATGGAGAAAGACAATTATGAAAATGAGGTTCGTCGGCGGAGCGTCCCCGCGGATTGTTTTCCGTTCGGGAGGACTTTGTTCGCAGTTACGCGTACCACGCGCTTTACGATTATGGTCACCCCGCGACAGTAATAAAATCCGATTAATTTATGCGCCGTTGTTTCACGATCTTCTCTAGCGACCGTCCGTGCTGCTTTGTACCTCTCGCGAAACACACGGCATTGTCGAGGACCCGATTAAAACAGTTTAATTTCGCTCGTCCCTCCACGGTTAATTGAAATCCACAGCAGCCCGATTACCCAAACCGTTGTTGCGTTCTATAAAAATGCACCTGCGTCCCAGACCATATTCCCAGCTCGAGTCACAAAGAAGCGGCGAAAGGATAACAGCTTGGCGACTAATGGATCGTTCCGAGGTGCATTTTCGTTTATTATTTCGCGCTCGACCACCGCGAACGCGAGCACGCGATTACAAATGTCAACGTGCGCAACGCGCGGTGTCAAGTAATCACCGGCCACTGTTTGATCGCTGCTAACCCTGACTCATTCTATTACTTACCGAGATTCATTCGCGGAATAACGCCTGCTGCGCGATGTCATTAAAACTCGCGCAGCGTAATTTCGCGCGATCATTGACTTCGCTCGCGCTTCATCAAAAGTTCCCCCGGCCTGTCTTCTATTGAGGAAATCGTGGAACAAAGCGGTAGCTCGGGAAAGAAGAAGCTCGAGTGCAATTTCTATTTTCAGCGTTAATTATCCGCCCTGTTAATTTTGTTCGGCGCTAATGAACGGTATTGACGACGATTAATTGTAATTAAAGCGTCGCTCTCGTAACCCGGAACGAGCGAGGCAGCAACTCGAGCGGGCATAGAATGGTGTAAAAAGTTAGTTAAAGGGTGAACGGAGCGATAAAACGGCGGCAAGACGCGGGTACAACGAGCAGTTATTGTTTCGTGGAGGCTGCTTCGCGGTCTGAACGTTGGCCGAATGGTGGCCCCTTCAACTGGTTATATCATAGTGTTTCGGGCTGTTTCTCTTCCCGTTCCAACCTCTGTCAACATTTACATACGCGCGTTTTTAACGATAAGTCACGGTGCCGAGCGATAATTCGATGGAACAAACGGAAATCACAGGGTGGAAGTAAGCAACACGACTTCGCACCATTTTTCCCCATTCACAAAGCGAGAAAGATTTTTGCCGAATCGTGGCAGCTCGAGGCGTGCAACGATTACTCGTTGAAGAGGTATATCAACGAACCTCGGGTATTTTCTGGGCAGACTTTGATTCCATTTCCCTGCCTGGCACCGTGGACGGGAAATACTACAACTATCACGCGTGTCAGCGAAGCAGTGAAACTTGAAGAAAAACTGACTGGTTACGACTCCCGTTGACCTGATTGAGAGAAACTCACGAGCGTGATCTAGTAAAGCCCGCCAGCGTGAATACTATCATTTTCTGTGGCCAGCAATGCTACCGTCAGTGTAAGCGTTCACCGGCAACATGTCGATGTGTCCAGGCATTCGACGGGACTACCATTAATCAATCGTCGAATACTAGTTGCCGGCGTACACGGAAATTATCCTTCGCATTCGATCGTTTCTAGAACGAAGACTTTTCTCGTCTTCGATCACCTGGATTTATTGTTATCATTCAAAGGGAAATCGATTCGTCGTGCGAAATAGGGGACAGGACGGACAAGAACAAACAGAGATGAAAACACGCGCTTCTCATATTAGAAGAGAGGAAATGGGTTCTAACGATTCGTTACGTTTCTTTTCCCTTCCTTTACTTGTGTAGTTATTCTCTTTTGGCGAGGCACGACCCTGTTCAACACTTTCGTCGAATTATACGCCTTGACCTATAATTTGGACACTATTTCGCATGCCGTAAGCATGCAATCACGAAAAGGTGTTCCCCTTTTTGTAAGTGGTTCCACCTAGATGAAGAATTTATCGGCTAACAGCCCTTTCACGAGATTATAATACGCGAGTACATACACGATCCGATCGGATCTGCGTGTATAGCCGACGATCTTTTGCGGGGCGTCATAATGCACCGAAGCGAACTTTCTTCCATCCCATCCCCCGTTTCATCCCGCCCGATCCCAACAGCGTCGCCGTCACTTTTATTTTCTTTCCCTCCGTTGACCTCTCCCTGGTGTAAAATTTCCATGATTTCACGTAACGCCGACGTGCAAACACTTTGTTATTCAAATATCGCGTCGTACACCTCCTGTCGAATTTAATCCTCCCTCGAGCTTTCTCGCACGACGACCATTCTGGGAGGTATTGCCGGCAATAAAAGGGATAACGTTACCCCGCTCCCTAACGGAGACAAACAGGCTAATTGCGTCGGATCAACGTGGATTTCAAGTAAAATCACCTTTGTCAGCTTGTCCTTTTTTCCCACAGATTTCCCTCCGGCCTTGGTGGGTGTTCTCGACAAAAAAAAAAAAATATTGTCGTCGACGTGTGAGGTCTTACCGCTCTGTCACAGACTTCTCGATGCCCCTTTATGAAATTGAAGCTGATAATTCCAAAAAGGATCTCGCGCGCCCAGGGTGTTCCCGGACAAGACGGTTCAAGACAATGCAACAATCTCGAGATTATTGAGCAAACGCCCGCCGTGCAAACAGTCGTAACGAACCATCCACGGGTGCGTAGGATATTCCTCTGGCGATCGGGCCAGTCGTTTACATAAAGCAGACGCGCTATCAAAAATCTTCTTCATTTAAGGTTCGAACTGAAGCTAATCTTGACGCGGGCAATGCGCTCAGCATAATCGTCTCTCTGCGTCATCGTTGCTGAATTCGCCCTGCTACAGTTTCTTGCAGATTCGAGATGCATCACGCTCGCCCACGAAGCTGTTGCTCCTTCGAATAACTTTTTCATCGGGCCATCGACTGGCTTTGCTTTCCCTTCTCGGTATCGACAGTAATGACCGTGCTTGAATTTGCTCGTGCAAACAAATCGTTGGGTGGATGAACTGCTTATCGCGTCGGCTCGAATATCAGGCCGGGATCGATCGCGCAACCCTGGCTAATTTTCACGTAATTTTGCGACGAGCTGTAGCTGTGCTCGTAACGTAAGCAGAGTGCAACGCTTCGGCGCAAGGTCTCGAGCCGGGCCGATCACACGCAACAAGTACCTCATCTCGATTGGCGATTATAGCCTCGTAAATTCATTTTGAGATCAAGTTGAACGAACACGGGGCAACACCGTGCCTTCCACCCCGTCGACGCGTTATGGCTCAATTCGCGGCAACGGAAAGGACGGCCTCGTTCACCTGCAATCGTGTTTCGTGACTCTGTCCGCACGACAATTAATGTATCGGTTCCGACGACGACTTTGCGCCGATAATAGGCGGTATTGGCATGTATAATCAGTCGGTCGTCAGAGAATTATATTCGCTTCAGTTTCTTTTTTATGCTTCAATCCTTGTTACGGTATCACGTGGTGTCGTACGAAATTTCGATGAACTCTTTTTCCGTCACGTGCTGAAACGGACCTTTGCGAACCGGCACGATAAACTCGTGCGATGAACCGCACGAGTGACTATTCCCCCGAAGGCCACTTAATAATAGCCCGTTATCGGTGTGCTGAAAACTGATTAAAATACGTGCCAGCCAGGATGTCCCATTAACGAATTAGCACGACAAGCTATTTAGATAGTAACGTTGTTACAACAGCCTTATCTACTTTCGCCTCTCCCTCCCCCCCAAAAAAACGTGGCCGATGTGTCCATCGATCTCTCCAAAAGTTCACCAAGAATGTGCACCATCTCTACCTCCATTTAAAGTGAAATACTATTGTCCGTATTCTTCAATCCCTGGCTGTACGAAAAACAATACTATTGATCCTCGATAACCACTGGACCGTGGTGGATCCCAGGATTCAACCAGCCCTGCCTATCCAGCATTTCCATCGACTGTCTCAAAAAGTGACAGAAGGCCAGTGTTTACGCGCGCGGCACGCGTTTATCGTGGCAAATTGTAGCTGCTCTTAGGGACAGCTCGCTTCGACAAATAGCCCACGCTATTATCCTCTCGACGCGCGTTGAGCGTCGCGCCAGGACCCGGCATCCAGGCAAATCAATATACCCTGGCTCGGCTAGCAGCTACCGCTGCATCCGCTACGAATGCAGCCAAGACTCTCCGCTATGTGAAATCAGATATCGGAGCCGTCCGCCAAACCGCAATAGTACGTTATCATCGATACAGGCCAAGCTCGAAAGAGACACTTATCCAAGAAAGCGGTTTGGATTACCCGGACAGGCTTACGGAGGCGCGAAACTGAAACGTCTTCGCCGATCCAGCGACCTTGTTCCGTAGCTCCAGCTGCTGCAACGTGGTTGTAGCAATGGTATCGGTTTGTGCGGCAAGAAGAAGACCCTTGAGTCGCGGCAAGTTCTGAATATATTTCGATACGAAGTATGCGATTTATTTGCTTTCTAAAGTTTTGCTCTAATCGAATCAAGCACCCATTTCGCTGGACAAAGTATGCTGAATCGTACTCTTTCCTACGCGATACCCGTAGGAAGACGAATGTATGTAACAGGAAGCAGCGAGGTAGAATGAAAGCAATTTCGCGATGGTTTCGTTTAAATCGCCGGAACTCTGGCCGCGCAATCTCAACGTGTAACTCGATGCTAAAAGAGGTAAGGACGCTCCGGTTGATCTTGGGGCCTGTTTATGGACAGATCGGAAAGTGTACGCTCGATTTTCCAATAAATCTCAATTTAAGGGGGGTCGTTCGTACTCGCGCATAACCGTGCATTTCATTTGGCAAAGTAATTTCGTAATGGCGCTTGAGAAGGACGATTGCCCGGGGACGCGGTCCGCGTTGCATTTGCCCGGGTAATGCCGTATAAGTAGGGCGGCTTTAAGCTGGAGCATTACCGTTCACGATGAAATAACAGTGATTATGGTGCCCGCGGTGCATACTCGCGACGCCTATCACGGCCCAATAAACGAGAACTTAAGAGACACTGGTTCTGTTCCTCCACTCCCCTTTGTTTCCCCTTCTGGAGAGAAGTGAATTAAATCGGATTGAAAAAACGTCATAATTTCTTCGGCGAATGAATTCCGCAGCGTATCACGGGCATCAGAGAGAGCGAGGATGGATCGATGCGTAGCGATGAAAAGTTCCAGGGCTTGGAGCGATGCAGGCGCGATTCTCCGGCGAGCTTGCCGACTCGCGATCGATCAAGCCCAGCCCGGGTGCTTTCAATTAGTCGGCGGGGCCAATTAATTAACGACTCGATCGCGATTTACATAATTAGACACGACGAGTGAATCCTTCGGCGGATACGCTTTTTGAGAGTTGCACAATTACTCGCGTCAATCGCTTCGCTCGCCCTCCGACCAGGTAGGTATTCCCTTCCCGTACGAATGCTGGAAAGCAGAAAATAATCGTTGGAAGCGCGTACTCCGAATTGACAAGTTTCCCCCTGCAAAAATTGGGAACCGTTCAGAGTAGAGAAATTACAGGCGCGGTAGGAAAGCCGTATACGACTGAAACGCGGTCCATTCGTCGAGACGATTTCTTTGTAACGTGATTTCACTGGCAGGGCTCAGATTTCCTTCTCCTGGCCCTTCGGCACGCTACACCCGCGGTTCCGAGGTGTTTAATCGCGGTGACAAATCCCTTTGACAACGAGAAACCGTTTTACGGTTCTCCTCGATGGCCCAGGCCGCTGGATAAACTCGAGGAAACGTATTTAAACCTTCGACCGTTGGTCCAGGTAGCCGAGAAAACTCTCTACGAGATCGGCGACTGCGAATTGTTGAAGAACGTGTGATGGCATAAAGGGCCGGCTGTCGACAATACGGCCCAACGTCAATCCAACAATATAAATGAGCGTTTGTGTCAGGAAGCTTTGCATAGCGAAACTTGTTACAAATATCGTCGATGGATCCTATTGAGAGAGCTCTCGTCAATCGGGCTTTGAATTCGAGATTCACAAAATATTTGCGCTCTCGCGGATACGCGTTCGGCGTAATGGAAACGTTCGCTTTTTCTTCGTTGGACGAGAAAGAAAAAACGTTTCACCGGGGAACACAAAGGACGGATTTTCCAGAGCGCGTACAAAATCGACGACGAATACAATGAAGACGATATAGACGCTGTGACTGAAACACGGACGAGCCGGATGTTGCGTCACGCAAACGGGGGCGTTAGAATTTTTTTTTCTAAGACCTGGGCGCGTCGTTCCCCGGTGAAATCGAAGGTTCATTCTTTCGATAGACCCGCACGCTACCTTGACGCGCAAATGAGACAAATCGCCTTTTAGGTAGGATAGAAGGATACCTGTCGCGGTGCAAATAATTGCTGCGATTAAATAGAAACTCGAACGAAGCCGGAAATCGAATTGCATTGTGCGCCAGTGATAATTATATCATGCAATTAAAGGGTAGCTATGCCACGTGGAAGTAAAGATCCCTTTATTCGACTTCGTGCGATGTGCACACGTTCAGAATTATTTCGACTGACATCGGTGCATCGGTTTCGTTACCATCCCGGTATCATCGATAACGACAGTGCAAGAGCAGTCGAATTATTGGGCAAATGGGCCATCATAAATCGCATTTCGGTAACGTTCCAGCGATCGATGCGGACACGATCGAACAGCCGGAAGAGAATGGTAATCGCGAGGCCCGCAGCATCCAGAAGAATTATTTGACGGGCAAATCGCTGGAAGAAGACGCGGCGTCTCTATCGTTCTTCGAGCAGGTCATCGCGCGCGGAAAGATAAGCAGAGAGGGTTAATCGATAAATATAGCGAACGATACAGTCGCGATCGATTGAACGCAATTGTATGGGATGGGAGTGGTCTTTACGAACGGAAAAGGCGCATCCTGTGCCCTGTCAACTGAGAGTCGACAATGAACCGGGTCCACGAACGGCTACGAGGACGCTGATCCGCACCCACGCATTTTTCGGCGATCCCGAAGTAGCTGGCGAGGCCTTTGCAAGTAGACCAGTTGCACAAACGCGAAAACTATCTACCAACAAAGCGTAGCCCTCCTGAAATCGTAAAATTGTTTGCTGTCGACAATTTAACAATCCCTTATACATCAGTCGAGGATCAATAGCAATGATTACAGACGGGTAGGCACCGTGGGGTGCACGCGATCAAAATGCAAGTGAATGTATGAAATAGGCAGGGGTGGTAATCCCTAGAAAAGAAGAGGCTTTCATCATCCGTTGAATTCTATGGATGTAAATCAGAGACGATACTCGTGACATGATAGAGATGAATAGCTTCTCGATAGCCTCTGCATTCTTCGACGCGTGAAACGTATTACAAACATTTTGTCCACGCGCGGTTCATGTTGATGACCCCAACGATACCGGTGCTAATGTTTTCCTGTATCAAGGATGATTTTATAGTTTTAACGATGGGTACAGGTACCCATAGTAGTTTTTACTCCACAATAATCTTAAGACTACATAAAAGTCGTAGCTATCAGCTCGACATTATTTACAACATAATTGGACAATTACGTGGTAAATGATATCGATTGCCCAGGTCACACCACGTGGAGGTTGCTACGGTATGTACACTCTGTCCACGAGTCATCGAACATTTACTGGTTTTCAGCTAAATAATTATTAGATGGAATTTTACTAAGTGGAAGGACTCATGGACGGGGGGTACGGTGACCCTAAATAGCCATCCATTCACTGCAGAAATGAGAAAATTCAAATCTAAGTGAAGCTACCTCTAAACGCGAGCAAAAGGAGGAGACGTTCGTCCTCCTTCTAAAGAGAAATCGTGCTGACTCTAGGCGATCGCGACCCTCCCAGCACCGAACAAGTATTCTACATTTTCCCGAAGCAAATGCTCCCTCGACATGACCCCAAGAATGAGTTACCGCGCGACTAATACAGAGCGGTCAAGAGCCTTGGTCCCGGAACGCACCTTTCGTACCTTCACCCACCCAGCGAGTCTTGTTGCGGGTACGAATTCGTTAGACGAATCATCCTATGGGCGTCTTACCAAGGGAAGGTGTCCCAAATTGCACCCAGGTGTGAAACGAATCGAACCGTACACCACCGCAAGAACGCCCGGTCAGTAAACCGACTGGTCCGCGGCTGGGCTACGTTACGTCCAGTGAATTTCGCGATCAGGACACCCAATCGTTCTGATGCACGAAGTAACTTATTCCTGTGATTATGTGCGAGTTCGCAACCAACCCGGAACCCCCTGCGAAATGATTAAACATTCAAGAACAAAGACTAATCGCCAATTTGTACGCTACACTAAAGGCGAATCCGTGGTAAAAGATAAATTATAATCTGAGTAAGAAAGTATGGCTTTGAATAGATGGCTATTTCGCTCATTCCATTCACACTTATAAAACCAGAGTATTTGTCTTAAGACTAAACGCGCTTAAATTATGAATACTTATGCCAAGTCTTACATTAATATGGTAATATACCAGTAACCATCCATTGTAGATACTTGTATTACGATTTCGGAGATACAGAAAGAAGACGAAAATAATTAACAATTAGTATCAGATAAATAAATTATAAAGTGAACAAGGAAGTACGTTTTTAAATGGATGGTCACTTGGCTCACTCCACTCACGCTTATAAAAACAGAGGTGTAGTCTTAAAACTAAATACGTATGTAATTATTATAATACTCTCTATACACACTTACAAAATCAGAACAATTTTCTTAAAATTAATTTGTCGTTCAATTGAGATTTAAAGCAATGATGTAATTCGCAACAGAACGCGCGATGAAATCTGGCATCGACTTACAATCAAATGATAATAAATCAATGTCAGATTTCCTTTTCCGATCCCGGACCCGGTCACCCTCCACTTAGATATCGCACTCCATTCACACTTATAAAAGCAGATGAATAATCTTAAAACTATATAAAAGTCGTAGCTATCAGCTCGACATTATTTACAACATAATTGGACAATTATGTGGTAAATGATATCGATTGCCCAGGTCACACCGCGTGGAGGTTGCTACGACATGTACACTCCGTCCACGAGTCATCGAACATTCACTGGTTTTCAGCTAAATAATTATTAGATGGAATTTTACTAAGTGGAAGGACTCATGGACGGGGGGTACGGTGACCCTAAATAGCCATCCATTCACTGCAGAAAATTCAAATCTAAGTGAAGCTACCTCTAAACGCGAGCAAAAGGAGGAGACGTTCGTCCTCCTTCTAAAGAGAAATCGTGCTGACTCTAGGCGATCGCGACCCTCCCAGCACCGAACAAATATTCTACATATTCCCGAAGCAAATGCTCCCTCGACATGACCCCAAGAATGAGTTACCGCGCGACTAATACAGAGCGGTCAAGAGCCTTGGTCCCGGAACGCACCTTTCGTACCTTCACCCACCCAGCGAGTCTTGTTGCGGGTACGAATTCGTTAGACGAATCATCCTATGGGCGTCTTACCAAGGGAAGGTGTCCCAAATTGCACCCAGGTGTGAAACGAATCGAACCGTACACCACCGCAAGAACGCCCGGTCAGTAAACCGACTGGTCCGCGGCTGGGCTACGTTACGTCCAGTGAATTTCGCGATCAAGACACCCAATCGTTCTGATGCGCGAAGTACCTCATTCCTGTGATTATGTGTGAGTTCGCAACCAACCCAGAACACCCTGCGGAATGATTAAACATTCAAGAACAAAGACTAATCGCGAATTTGTGCGCTACACTAATGGCGAATCGATTACAGAAGATAAAGTATTGTTTAAGTAAAGAAGTATGTTGCTGAATGGATGACTATTTCACTCATTCCATTCACACTTATAAAAACAGAGTAGCGGTCTTAAAACTAAACGCACCCAATTTATTAATACTTATACTAAGTCTTACATTGCTATAACAATATACCAGTAACCATCCATTGTAGATATCTGATTTACGATTTCAGAGATACAGAAAGAAGACGAAAATAATGAACAATTAGTATTAGATAAATGAGATATAAAATGAATAGGAAAGTACGTTTGTAAATGGATGGCCACTTTTCGTTCACTCCACTCACACTTACAAAAACAGAGCAATTCTCTTAAAACTAATTTACGTCCAATTGCGTTTTAAAACAATGATTTAATTCATGATTGAACGCACGAGGAAATCTGGCATCGACTTAGAATCAAACGATAATAAATCGACGTCAGATTTCCTTTCCCGATCCCGGGCCCGACCACCCTCCACTTGGAAATCACACTGCATTCGTGGCTTGGGCACATTTTATTTGGAATTAAATGAAAAATAGCAATTTCAAGTAATAAATGTTTGCAACTAATACATCGCGTTTATTTGAGATAGAGCCTCTGTTTCCTTGAAACAATGCAATGGAAAGTTACTTCAGGCAATAATGAAATACCAAAATTATTTTGAGAAAAATCGTTTTCGTATAAACTAGATTGTAGCTATTTCAAAATAATATCTAGCTAAATAAAGAAATTTCCAATAAAATAATGCCCAGGCCTGTTCCATTCGCACTTATAAAACAGAGCTGTGGTCTTAAAGCTAATTGTAATTTAAAATGGTCATTGTTCGCTCTATTCATTCTTAAAGTAGCAGTTCAGTGGTCTTATAACTAAATATGGACATACGCAAATGTTGAGAAGTCGGTTCATCGATAATGACGACGATGGTATCTAATTGCAGAAAGTGTTTAAATTAATACTCACTGAAAATAATTAACGCTCGAAAATAATTGTCCTTAAAATTATATACATACGCAAAACACGAAACCGTACTCCATTCGCACTTAGAAAAGTAGTTGCTGCAATGGACAAACGATTCGTATGCAAGGTAACATTCAAACCTGAAATCTGAAAAATCTGAAAAATAAAGAATGCCTGTAAACGGAGGTTTCGATTTATTATATCCTGGGTTGAAGTAAATAAATAGAAAATAATTTCAAAAACCATGGTCCACCGACATAATAAAAATAAGATCAAGTAAGCAAGATCACCATAATTCTGAACATTCATTTAAACAAAATTCAGTAGCCACAATACGCTCTAGAATATATAATAGTTTCCTGAAAATAGAAAATACCTGAAAACAGTGCGATTTATTGTATCTTTGGTGGAAGCAAATAATTACAAAATAATTTCAAAAATCATGGACGACCAACTCAAACACTATGCAAAATACAAGTGCGATCAGACAAGCAAAAATGTCATAACTAGAATTCTGTATTAATAATTTGAAAACCAGAAAACAACTGTTCTCTGTTTCATTATCATATCCTTGATTTCGGTAAAAGTAAGATAATTCAAATGACCGCGGAGTAATAGTTGAAATTTGTAAAAATAATTTAAGTGACAAGACAAATATTAACACAACAATAGATAACAGCAGCTGATCAGTAATCCAAAATAGTGATACATGGAAAATTCAAAAAGCATGCGACTCACCGAACGTAGAATTACTTTACAGTGGTCAGTGGTCAGTGGTCAGTGGTCAGTGGTCAGTGGTCAGTGGTCAGTGGTCAGTGGTCAGTTGCCGGTGGTCAGCGGTCAGCGGTCCAGAGCCTTTGGTCAAGTGCCCAATACTCCAAATCCAAAGCCCAAGGTCCATTAGAGCGATAACCACGAAATTAGGAGCTCTTACCCCTTTCACGGCCGCGATAAAACTAAATTATGGCGCGCAAACGGGGCCTTATATAGTATCGGGTGTCACGCACAAACAATTTCCGAACAAATAAAATTCGCGCCAAAATTTTATACTTTTCGTACGTTATGAACTATATTCTATAATTTATACAATTAGCATGAATTGATTAATTCATAACAATATCTTGTTTGCAAAATGGGCAGTGGTCAGAGATGCCGTTTCTATTGAATCGGACAAAGTTATTCGAATAACATTTCAGCTAAAAGTGAAGATTTTACTGTACAACATGGACAAACGTACTACGAACTAAGTTTTGGTTTATGTGTCCTGTCGTATATTTTATTCAATACTTATTTATGTAATATACTTGTTATTACATTTTGTTTAATATTTATAAGGGCAAATTTGATGACACATGTATAACTTCAGTTAATACTTTTATTTCGCCACTCTGCTCACCACAATATTTAATTACAGACATTTTAGCCTGTCAAGCACCAGAGGTGATGTTATTCGATAAAGAAATAAATGCATTGAGTTGCCGTTGTCTGTTAACAGTCTCAGTAAAAATGAACGAATTTCTTCAATAATCGTACATTGTACATATGTTTTACAGTTTTATA
Source organism: Holcopasites calliopsidis (assembly GCA_023838395.1). Lineage (NCBI taxonomy): Eukaryota > Metazoa > Arthropoda > Insecta > Hymenoptera > Apidae > Holcopasites > Holcopasites calliopsidis. The sequence goes on along the minus strand of JALHAQ010000004.1, from coordinate 2,746,898 downwards.
TCTGTTAAGCACAATTACTGCTTTAGGAAGGATTATTGCATAAATATAGCAGTACTTTTCTAATTGATTTATATTACATTTTAACATTCCTTTAAAATCTCACGCGTTAGCTACTCTTATTTTTCCTACATCTACAAAGTACTCAAACAGTGTGCAATAGAAACTTTCTACAAACTTTGAAAGTTATGCGGAAAGTAAGACAATACGAGTGTGATAAATTGTAAAATACAATATGTATAATTACACATGTTTGAAGCTACTATAAAATGGATAATGCCAGCGACCTTCATTTATTTGTTACCTATGACACTAGTATCTCGTGGGTAATATTGTAGGAATATATTATAATTTATTTTAAATCGATTGTTGCGTAATAGCACGATTCTGAATTATAATTACAGTAGATTGTAATTGACCCTTTGATTCTTAGTGTTACACCGATGCAACATTCATTTTAAAACTACAGTAAATTTTGGTGCCTGCAGTTTTACTAATAGAAAAACAAATCTCAACGTTTTACTCAAGTGATTCAAGTACTTCCTCATGTGTTCCCGCCAAAAATTAATTCTGCATTTCTTCATGTCTTTTTCTTGTGTTTCGTAATAACTATTTAATAGTCTGAGTGTTAAAGGGTTGATCAATTCAAATGAAAGATCATTTGACCCTACTCAATCAGAGATTTCAACGTTTTTGTCATATTTTATTTAATAAGCGCATATAACTACTGAACGGAATTATTTGTCACAATTTAATATTTTAGAATTAATATCTAACCAATTAATCAGTACATTATCTTCCCGAGAATTATTAATATCAATATTCATAATTTTGTGTACTGGATTATTTAAAATGGTTATTCCTTCCGGCTCTACAAATTTAAAACCAAATTGATTTCCGTGTCCTGTCGTATATTTTATTCAATACTTATTTATGTAATATAACTTATTATTACATTTTCTTTAATATTTATAACTCCAGTTAATACTTTTATCTCGTTAATCCGCTCATCTGAATAATTACAAACGTTACCCCGTCAAGCACCAGAGGTAATCTTATCCGATAAAGAAATAAATTCATTTATTTTTTATTCTTCATTAACTATCCTAGTAAAAATGATTGAGGTTTATCATTAGTTGTACATTATATGTATTGTTTTACTACCTTTTTCTATATACTCATAATTTTTTATTAAAAATGAGTTATTTTATAAATGGAACAATAATTATTAAACTCATTTTTATTATATGCTACTATTTCTTTACAATGTTACATACTATTTATTCTTACTTTGTGTTACATCCATAAAGTATTCCAACAATGTGTAATACGAAAATAAGGCAATAAGAATCTAATAAGTTATATAGCAACATAATATAATTACATATCTTGAAGCAGTTATGTAATGGATAATGTCAGCGATCTACATTTATCTATTAATCGACCTACTCATTCATTTACCGACGGTGCACAGGCCACCAAGCGCATTTCCTGGCATAGCAATTTACATGGGGGCTACCTAAACAAGTTTCGCAACCAATGCTTAGGTGGCACTATAGTGCATTCTGCTAGAAGGGAACGGAACGATTTTGGATTCTTTCATTGCGTTTCGGGTAAAAGTGTGAAATTAAGCTAGAAAATATTGAAACATGATAGGCACATTTATTTCCAATGCTTGTCAAGCGCTTCCGTATGTAATCATTCCGTTTCTCTCACCTAAACGATGTTATTACATGTGATTTGCATCGAAGAGGTTATGTTTGTGTTACAGCCGACTCACATCGTTAAGCCAAACTTGTTCCTCGATCTTTAATACGACAGGGATAACGAACTCGTGGAATCTTACTTTAAGCAGGACTAAAATAAGATATCATTTCCCGCGTCCTAACGAACGCCGTCGTATAAAACGCCATGGTTGGGAAGCAAGAATGTCAACTCCCAACGGAAGAAAGATACTGATGAGGAGAATATTGAAAGGCAAATACGTACTTAGTCACTAAATGTTATATGTTGGTTCATTAATAAATAATTATTGTTTTTCCAAATATTTATACTTGTTACGGATCTTCTTTCATCATTATGTATGTGTTCGAAGGCTGAACTAAAGTGCAATGTATTGAGCATTTAAAAAAATATGTAGTCAGTAGATGTTTTATATTGCAGTACTAAGTATATTATGTACAAGAAATATTGTTCTCCATAAAATATTTAAATTCAAGTTGTTTACATGTCCATTCAAAGTGTGGCATTAAAGGAGCTTCGATCGTTAAATCTTGCCCAAAAAAGGATGGTAAAAACACTGATCTCAGATGAATATGACTAGGGATAATGATTTGTTGATTTGGAGTTACATTCAGTAGCTCGTAAAGCTTTCTGTCCAGCTTTGGTGGCCCAGGGTTACTAAAAAAAGGATTAATCTGTACATACGTTTCGCCTACTTTTTGAATCTGTGCTGAACAGACATTATCGCCTAGAACTGGACAGTACAAAAACGTGGATGCAAATAGCCTGATTGCATGCCTTGTCTGAGTAGATGCTTTTATTTGTATCAAGGAACATAAATTATGCGTTGAATTGGATAACACCTCGTACTCTATCTTCAACAATTTTATTCTACCAGATTTTTCATCTCGTTTAGACCATGATGTAGTAATGACAGCCTGAAATTTGTATAGAACTATGAAGTCCAACTATATGAATAAACAATTAATATAATTACCTTTTTTTCTTCGAACGAAGGATTGCTCATCAATTTTATAGCTAAACGGTGCTTGTTTTTTAATTGCCTAGGTACATTGATTGTAACTATCCAATAAGTATTTGAAAAAAAGTGAGAGCGAGCATATGCGACATGTATAGCTTTCTGAACAGCAGGTCCTGCTGCCAAAAGTGTTGCACCGCTTGTGTACCTAACATAGAAAATTATACACATGCTAGAAACGGAATGGCATTCTTAAGGAATAAAAAATTCGCTTACATTTCAGGAGTTTTAACTACAGTTAAGTTTGGATAATCTAACCGATCACGAATATATGGTAAAGCATCTTGTAACGTATAAGCTACACCATTTGGCACATGATTTCTTACATTCTCATACTTATATGAACCGGTGCGTCTAATGCCATAGGGTTTATTTAACACTACTAAACCATCTGTAAAATAAAAGTTAGATTGAAATTTGTTGATCGTAAGAATTTACCTTTACTGTGGTACCTTTATTGTAAATTATATTGTTTAAAAGGTCTTCGGAAAAACCCTGTAACGACTTCCATGGATGTACTTGTTTATAAGGATGCACTTTCTTCTCAAATCCTTGTTTTGCAATGTTTGGAAAATAATTTCTTTTAAGTACCTTGGCGCAACATGTATTCGAGCACGCGTGTCTAAATATATAAAACTTTGCCGTGAATGTCATCATTCTTGCTATATAAATTTCGGTTTTATTCAAAAATATGTACTTTTAATTAACAACGCGCCTAGGTAAATTGACGAAAATATAAATTCAGATGATATAGTTTATCGGTAAATGCGGTGTACTGCAACATTATTTAAAATAAAGGCAACTTCGCAATGGTATCGAACGGTGACCAATTAAACAGCATTCACTCGTATTGTTCAGAAGACAAGAAAAGTATCGTTAATTAGTGAAATTCGGATGCTCCTTTTTCAATCAACACGCGTTCAAAGGACAAAATTTAAGAGTGTTTTTACGGGTATAGAGGCAACCATCGACACCCTCCTTAAAAGCTCGGAGAGCTGCACGATACCATAGAAACATTGCTTGAGACAGTTAGACAGCAAAATAAGCAAAGATGGCAACTACTGTGGATTCGGTTAGGGAAAAAGCCCTTCAAGATTATCGAAAAAAGCTCATGGAGCACAAAGAAGTAGAATCACGTTTAAAAGAAAGTGAGTAATATTTTTTATATATGTAAATTTTGGTTATCAGACATTTATAAATATTTCGTGGTCCTAACCTCAACTTCTTATACAGGACAGATCGTTCTTAAAAGGATAATGCAATTTTAGATAAATTTTGATTACTATTTTTCTATTTCCAGTGAGAGAACACCTCAAGGATTTAACTAAACAATATGACAAGTCCGAAAGTGATTTAAAAGCTTTACAAAGTGTTGGACAGGTATACCTTTTAAATTCCCCTCATACACATTTTTATATTGTAATGCAGCATTTTAAAAGTCACAATTTTTCTAATTTGTAACTGGCGTTTTAGATAGTTGGGGAAGTATTGAAACAACTTACAGAAGAGAAGTGTAAGTTTACAATTTACTAAAAATGTTTCCTAACATAATTATGTATAAATACATGGTTTTGTATATGCAGTTATAGTGAAAGCAACAAATGGTCCACGTTATGTTGTTGGTTGTCGACGACAACTTGATAAGAATAAGCTAAAGTCTGGAACAAGAGTAGCTCTCGATATGACTACTCTTACCATAATGCGTTATTTACCACGCGAGGTAAAGTTTATTTTATTAAAGATCAACATTATCACTTTTAAAATAACGTTAAATAACCAACCATATGTATAGGTTGATCCTTTGGTATATAACATGTCGCACGAAGATCCAGGAGATGTTACATACAGCGCAATTGGTGGTCTAAGCGAACAAATACGTGAACTTAGAGAAGTTATAGAATTACCATTGCTGAATCCTGAACTATTTCAAAGAGTTGGTATTAATCCCCCGAAAGGATGTCTTTTGTATGGTCCACCTGGGACTGGAAAAACGTTGCTGGCTAGAGCAGTTGCTAGTCAATTAAACGCAAACTTCTTGAAAGTTGTGTCGAGCGCGATAGTGGACAAATATATCGGCGAGTCCGCAAGATTGATCAGAGAAATGTTCAATTATGCCCGCGATCATCAACCATGTATAATATTTATGGATGAGATTGATGCAATTGGTACGTATGTTGTTGTTTTTTGACAAAGGAAAAGTGCTTTCTATAATAACCGTGTTTATACAGGTGGTCGTAGATTTTCGGAAGGTACAAGCGCCGACCGAGAAATTCAAAGAACTTTAATGGAATTGCTGAATCAAATGGATGGTTTCGATTCTCTGGGTCAAGTCAAAATGATAATGGCTACAAACAGACCAGATACTTTAGATCCAGCTTTATTACGACCGGGTAGATTAGACAGAAAAATCGAAATTCCATTGCCCAATGAACAAGCACGTTTAGAAATTTTGAAGATTCATGCCCGGCCTATATCTAAGCATGGAGAAATTGGTACTTCTTATTTTTCATTTTTTATATTGTCTGAGTTACTTTCTGTGTATGCACTTTCGAAAACATCAAACTGTTTCAGATTATGAAGCCGTGGTTAAACTTTCCGATGGATTCAATGGTGCTGATTTGAGAAATGTCTGTACCGAGGCAGGATTATTTGCAATAAGATTAGAAAGGGAATATGTAATACAAGAAGATTTTATGAAAGCAGTAAGGAAAGTATCCGATAATAAGAAACTCGAGTCCAAATTAGATTATAAACCTGTTTAAGCGATCCGTACTATACATACATATACCGTCGTAAAAAATTCAAAACCGTTTATTCACTAAACAATGTGCAGGTCAATAAAACGAGCTTGCTTTATTGTAATGTCATTTGTATTTTATATTGAAAACATACATGATAATTCTATTAAATCATTCGTTCGAACTCGATGTTTTTCGCATTATTATACGTTACTTCTAGTAAAAATATTTACAATTTCAATAATATAATATTTCTGTTCACGTGTCCGCAGTGCTTGCTAGACGCGTTTTCTTTCTTTCCAGATATTCTTGTACATTATCATATTTTCTTTTATATAAAATGGAAAAGAAATCTTGTTGAGTGTTATCTTTTCTCAATGCTTTCCAACAATCGTTCAAGCGATTTATTTTGCAATTCATTGCATCACTGAGGACAAATTTGTTATTGTTAAACTCGTACATTTCAAAACCAAGATCGTTCAGTATCCATAAATTGTTTTCATAAATACAACATTCAATCGGTTCACCATTCATAATTATGGTCTGTAAATAAGTTGCTTCAAGCTTTGATGTAGATGTGCTCTCAATTAAATAAACTAATAACAGCGTGTTGTTGTAAAAGCTCATTACAGCTATGGACGATGCTGTGGTCAGTGCTGAAACCTTTAAATGTTTAACAGGTATTACTTCAACAGATTCATCCAAGTGAATATTGTGAAGTTGTTGATTGAACTTTTCAACATCGCTTTTCGATATTTTGTCATGAAAATCAATACACAATAGCTCTTTCCCAATTTTGTAGTCCCATAATATAAACGTGCCATCTCCTCCACAGGACAATAAAATGCTTCTATCATGTGGCAATTCCAATACATTAGTTACAAATTTTTTATGTCCTAGACAATAGGATAAGATGTTATACGAATTTGGAAACATGGTTACTCTGATCTTTTCATCTCGGTCCGTGGTAATAATATATTTTTCATCTTGTGTAATTAGCACATCCAGTAACATTGACAAATGTCCCAAAAGTAAAGTTCCATTGTCAGATTCTTTGTTAGTAAAGAGGTAAGCATCCCCTGTTTTATCTGCAACAACTATGTCATTGTTTGGAGTAAAGCGTACCTTACTAGCAGCTCTTGGAAGCACTTTATTTGACAAAAGGTTTCGTGTTTTCGTATCATATAAGCATAGCTGCTTACGATTTGTACAAACAAAGAAATACTTTCCATCGTCCGAAAACATTACATTCGTAATCGTGTGAAAAGTTTCGATATTTATATTGTTATGTACATCGTGCTTTTTGTCGACTTGCAGTTCAGGTAAGCAAATTGTTGCCTCCGTATCACTTTCTATATTGTATATGATAATTTGCTCGTTGTTGCATAAAATAACGTCAGAATTGTGTATACAAAAACTCATGATTGAAGCACGAACTTTCGTAGATAAAATGAAATATACTTAATTACTTTTTACGTGAGTACTAAATGTAAACTTTCATGCTTTACAGTAAACTGCAATTTACAAAAAAGGCATTGTCAATTAGATATCTCGTAAATAAAACTGTTTAAATAAAGAACAAGGTTGTTAACCTTCACCAAGCACGTGAAGCTCCATGTGTATTTGCATTCACATGACAATGGCTTAAACCTTAAACTGTGGAAGAACTACCATCTGTACCAAAGGAAGCATCAGTAGTCCAAATTTACTGACAATAAGATTTAAATGGAAAATCGTGCGATTAAAAAAGTACTGTTCATAGAGAATCTTTTTTATTTATCTTATTGTTATCTCAATATTACGCGCAAACAAAAAGAATCTTTCGGTGAACAATCTTGGAAATATAGTGACGTATTTTCACAAATTCCTTTGTTGCATACCACCATCTATAAATCGTTGCAACCATTGTGTATGTATTGCGTTTAGTTGTCAGTCTGTCATTGTAATTCAACTTCTGATAAAAACACAAAGAAAATGTTGATTACCAAGCCTTTTTCATACATGTGGCAATAGATACATGTTACTTTTTTTGCGTGTAACAGAAATCGTGAGAGTGTTAAGAATAATCTTAAGCAACATGCTCTTTTAATACAAAAGGTACACGGACACGATTAACAGTCATGTCCAATTTGCGTATCTGCGATCATTAAATAATGTACCGATTTATTTTCGCATTGTGACGCTAATAATATCATTTTTAAAAAGTACATCTTTCAAGATTTTATATTTTCAGATTTTTGTATCGACAAAAGCGTAAGTGAGATCATATATTTCAAAATGTGGAAGCCTTTTGAAGCTGGTAGCTCGCCAGTTGACTGGTGTGAACGTAATTATAGCATTTCTTCTAGTATCGCGGAATTTATGAATACGGTGTGTATTTATACAAAGGAAATTAAATAAAATATTATCTATTGCACAACTACGATTCTCGTATACTTTTGGAAAACTAAAATGAAACAAAGGCAAGACTATGATTATGCTTTCACTTTCAGCTGAGTAATATAGTATTTTTATTACTTCCTCCTGTTCTGATGCACCTCTTCAGGGATTATGGAAGATTTGTGAATCCTGCGATACATGTAATTTGGTTTTTGTTGATGATAGTGGGCCTTAGTAGCGCATATTTCCATGCCACTTTATCTCTCATAGGTATGTAAAATAAATACTTAAATTTATGAAACATAAACGGATGATATAATTATTTATTATTCTTTTTTACATTAGGACAATTATTGGACGAGTTGGCAATTCTATGGGTATACATGGCTGGTTTTTGTATGTTTTTCCCAAGGAGGTATTTTCCACATATTTTACACAATGACAGGAAACTGTTTGCCATTTGTGCAACTTTACCAACTCTAGTTGCAACGGGTTTATCATTCATCCATCCTGCGATAAATGCATTCGCTTTAATGTGTCTTGGTATTCCCGCGTTCGGATTTATGATCATCGAATTAAAGAGGACAAAATCGATGAAGGTTTACAGATTGGGTTTGAGATGTGGCGCAGTATGGTTGTTAGCAGTTACTTGCTGGTTAAACGATCGTTTATTTTGTGATACTTGGTTGAATTTAAATTTTCCTTATTTACATGCACTTTGGCATTTGTTTATCTTTATTGCGAGTTACACAGCAACTGTACTTTTCGCATATTTTTCCGTGAAAGAGGAAAAACCGCAACAATCACCGGTTCTAAAGTATTGGCCAAAAGACGATTTTGAGCTTGGTATACCATATGTAACTATCAGGAGTTACATTAAACTTGATATTAATACAAATATATAATTGGTCAGTGAGATCACTTTCAAGGCTGCTTTTCATAAACTTAACTATAATTGTCTTCAAGCATAATATGCTATTTACTTTACTTACGAGAAGAACTTATCTTTATACGAATATTTTTATGAAAGGGAAATATAATTTGTATTTAAGTACACTACTTAGATGGCATACAACTATTTCTTTTTAATATGTGATACTACTCTAGTTACTGTTTTTGTACAAACATATGTGATTAACGACATAGTAAGATATCCCTTATAATGTAATATTAATATGTAAGAGTATAAAAATGTTTGTTCACTTTAATTAAATATGAATACATATTGTTGTAATATATTTGTGTACCGAAGAAAGGGTGCTTACAGTGCGAGTTTTCTTGTTGACCCTGCTATAACAAGGACAACTTTTTATACAAAACATTTTTATTACTTTTTATGTAACAAATGTGAACAACTGCAATATTTCATAAAAACAAGTGAGAGTTAATGTAACAGCTGTACATTTTTCAACTTGCATATTCCCCTCTGTAAACTACAATATTGTTATCAGTTTCAAAGATTTTTACTTCATATAAAAGATCAGGATTGGGCATTAAATCCTTTAATTCATTAAAAATATAAATGGCTAGATTCTCGGTTGTAGAAACAACATTCTTAAAGTAGGGTACATCCTTGTCCAAATTCTTGTGGTCCAATTGTTCCACCAATACTTTTTTCATATATACTTTTAAATCTGATATATTTATGACCATGCCTGTTACAGGATCCACTGGTCCACGTACAGTAACTTCAACTATAATAAACAAATTGCAATAAGGGCCATTGCATATTAATGAAGCGATAATAAAAATACCTGTATAATTGTGACCATGTCCCCAGTAGTTGTTACATTTCCCATATGTTTTTTTATTCTCTTCCTCGCTCAAGTTTTCGCTAAAAAAATCTTGTTTAACTAAAGGGCGACTTTTGTATTTAAATAAAATAATACCTGTGCAAGCGGTGGCAGCTAGATATTGTTTCTTTTCTTGTTAAATAAGCAATCGGGCGTGCCATTTCTTACGTATGTGACAGATGTACGTCCTATATGCTATCATATACTGTAACCCATACGGAAAATCGTAATTATATTTTAAAAAATGGATGATAAATAATTATATGTATATATATAGTTAGATTTCTTTTAGCTATGTACCAACGTTACATTTTGTAACGTATTTAATTCTTTGTAAATATTTCTGAAATACTACCATGTTTTTTGTATCTTTTTTTATGCAAAAAAGAACGGGTTGTTTAATTAAAATTCGAATGCAATTAAAGTATGCACGTAGAAACACTTTATTTGTCAGAATGTCCGAAAGAAAGTAGATAACTACCTGCTTGGAAGATTGCTGGAAGTTACCATTGAACCAATCTGATTATTACAATGTGTATCGGACTTAAGAAAGGAGTTTCTGCGACAGGAGCTTAGGTTACTTTCAGCGAGTTTAAGCTGACTCGCTCAGTGTGTGGTATGTAGTGATATTTTGCATCCAAGAAGAGTACTTAAAATTTAGATACTTTAACTCCTCTTGTGAATATAATAAATAATTTACTAATTTAATGTAAATGCAAGTTTGATTGTGCAACGTTCGTTGTTCCCTTCGATAAACGTCATGCCGGTAACGCCCTGCCCTAGACTTTGCGACAATTAGTCATATCGCCGAACGAGCGATGTTTAATACAATCTAACATAAAGCAACAATATCGTTTGAAGAAAATCTCATATTGCTTTGAAAAGAAAACCAAAAGAAAATGGATAGCAAAGGAAGAAAGATCATCGTCTGTGATAATGGAACAGGGGTAAGGTTATGGTTTTATTTTCTTATATTGTGATGTTCCTTTATATTTTCGAACCATATTTTACAAATTAATACCGCTGGTGTTAATAAGTGCAAAGACACGTTTGGTATACATGCGCATGTTACTTTTGCAGTTTGTGAAGTGCGGGTACGCTGGAGCAAATTTTCCAGCGCACATATTTCCATCCATGGTTGGACGTCCTATTATTAGAGCCGTCAATAAAATAGGCGATATCGATGTGAAGGTACATTTTACGTTTTCTAAAATTTAATATATTCATTGTGATATTCGATACAATTTTGTTTACTTAGTTGATAGCTTGATGCAATCGTAATGCATAAAAAAGAATTTGTTGCCTTGTATTCAACTCATGTCTTTCACATATTTTTATTTAGTTTATTTTGTCAATATTGAAATTCTAATTGCAAAAAGATAATAAAAAGTACACGTTAATGAATCTTACATTTACAACAATACTATTTTAAAGTCAAGTTAATTCATTTACGTTGAAGCTGTTATTCATAATTAATAACTCCCGAATCATTTATTAATGAATGTAATTAATTTTCAGCAAGAATATTGTATTCGTGTAAGTTATTTTATAATATTACAGTGTGTGACCCAGAGTATCGATTTGATTGAAAATGCATTTATCATATATTAACTCCTTTTACTAACAAAAAACCAAACTGGATTGAATATGTTAAAAGTAAGATAGTTTGTTTAAGAGTATTAGACTACATAACACCACGGTCAGAAAAATATAGAGCCTAGAATTTATTTTGTTTTACTTGTAATAACAATATCGTACATTGTTATCCTGTCCACTTTAAAGTAATAGTATATTAAACAGAGTAAAGTCCATAGAAATATAACTGATACTCATGTGGGTGGGCTGTTATATATGTTACATTTTTAAATAATTATCTAATATATTTGTGTCCTTATACTTGCTCTCGTAGGATGTGCTTAACATGCCTGTAAGTTTATTGCATTTTTTGACGCTAATATCTACATTTACGAGTATTATCGGTGCTAAGGAATTGAATGTTTTTGCAGAAATAGTACAACGTTTGTTGAATATCATTTGTGTATTTTTATCTACCAAACGAAATTGTTTAATAACCAAATTGAATATAAAAAAGGGCAAATTTTCTATGGAAAACGTGTACACTTATTGCCGATGTTTACACTTCATGTTATATCCACTGTTATTTTATGAAAAATTAGAGTGTGTTAAGCTATTGATATACTAACACTAACGGAACACTAATACACTTCATAATGTAACAATATACATAGCCAAGTCTATCTTATTGTGTATTGTTGTAACAGGATTTAATGGTTGGGGATGAAGCAAGTAAACTTCGTTCTATGCTAGAGATTAGTTATCCGATGCAGAATGGAATTGTTAGGTGTGTATGCAAGTGTTACTGTATGTAGTTTGCATGTATTATGAAATGTTTAATTCTTACAATACCTACATAGAAATTGGGAAGACATGTGTCATGTCTGGGATTACACGTTTGGGAAGGAGAAAATGAATATTAATCCCAGGGAGTGCAAAATCTTGCTAACAGAGCCACCAATGAATCCCATCACGAATCGAGAAAAAATGATTGAGGTAAAAATAAAATTATACCTTGTAAATTCTTCCGCCTAAAAAATTTAGCTTATATATTACTATTATATTATTCAGGTAATGTTTGAGAAGTACGGATTTGCTGGAGCGTACATTGCAATTCAGGCGGTACTTTCACTGTATGCTCAAGGATTAATCAGCGGTGTTGTAGTAGATTCCGGAGATGGAGTCACTCATATTTGTCCTGTATTCGAGGAATACGCTTTACCCCACTTGACTCGACGGCTGGATATAGCCGGCCGGGACATCACAATGTATTTAATTAAACTTCTTTTACTACGTGGTTATGCATTCAATCATTCTGCTGATTTCGAAACAGTTCGAATGTTGAAGGAAAAATTATGCTATATCGGGTACAATATTGAAACCGAAGAGAAATTAGCACTGGAAACAACAGTCTTAGTTGAATCGTATACTGTAAGTAGACTTCTGTAAAATGCAATACAACTGTTGGACCATGATTACATGTTTCGAAAGCTAATCTTTTTTAGCTCCCTGATGGAAGAGTAATAAAAGTAGGTGGTGAGAGGTTTGCAGCACCGGAGGCTCTGTTCCAACCTCATTTAATAAACGTAGAGGCACCGGGAATTGCTGAATTAGTATTTAATACTATTCAAGCAGCTGATATCGATATACGAAGTGAACTATATAAACACATTGTTCTAAGCGGTGGCAGTACAATGTATCCAGGGCTTCCATCTAGACTTGAGAGAGAAATCAAACAACTTTACCTCCAAAGAGTATTAAAAAATGATACCTCAAAGTTAAATGTAATTATTATGATATAGCTTGTATATTCGTTGTAGCTTAGTTTTGAACATATGCGTAATTATCTGTTAACGCGTTTCCAGAAATTTAAGATAAAAATCGAAGATTCTCCCAGGCGCAAAGACATGGTTTTCATGGGTGGGGCAGTATTAGCAGAAATAACAAAGGATCGTGAATCGGTATGGATCACTAGGGAAGAGTATGAAGAGAAAGGTCTTAGTGTATTAAAAAAATTGGGTTCGTATGAATCATGAAGAAAGTAGTTACAGAAATGTAGAAAAAAAATATACATTTCCTTTTTATATTTGAAGCCATAAAAGTGTAAAGTTTTTATATTTTGGATTCACAATTAATTCATGCAAAATTGTTCGTCTCAAGTACATACAGGTAATGGACATAATTGGAAAGTTAATTCGCAATGCGGTGTAATCTAAATTAATATTATTTTACTAACATATACCATATAATTGAATTAGATTTAAAGTGCTGTTAAAGCACACTTCCATTAAAATTAGATTTGAATTATTTAGTGTTACAAATATCAACTTTTTTCCGGAGTATTCCATATTCCGTATTTGTATAATTGCCATGATACATATATTTGTAGACGTTATTCATTGTAAATACGTTTATTGCTAGCACTTTTTTCTGTTCAATTGAAGTGTAATTACACCTCGTAGCATACAATTCCACGATCAATTTATATGTTGTATGTATAGTTACATAAAATAATGTTAATATAATGGCTAAAGTTAAATATGCAAGTTTGTAAATATTGTAATGGGCGTTCAAGTTTACTTTAAAAGTTTTCGTAGTATAACTATAATTACTATTTTATTTTTTATATAATTGCTATTTCTGGATGAGCAAAAGATTTTGAACTTTGGCTATTATTATCACAATTTATAATAACATATAGGAAGACAGAAAAGCATTTATTAGCCTTCGCATCCTCCTCTAACAATGTTAAAGTTGTCAGGACAGAATTCATACTTTAATTTAATTAAAAAACAGAAGATACCGGGAAAAGTATTTTATACAGTGTATATATATATATATGATTTCGTTTTAATTTTAGTACACGAATTTATAAAAATAAATGTGTTCCTTGCGAAAATTCTCCCAGTAATTAAAAAATCCTACACTTATATACATATTGATTTAAAGTAAGGTAAAAGGTAATGAATAGAAAATAGTTAGGGCAAATCTACAACAGTCTTTATTATGTTTCTTCATTTGACCTTTATATTGTGTATCGATATACACATTTTACATATAAATAAAAATAACAATATAATTTTTATTATACAGTTTCATATTTAATTGGATATATAACAATAGATAACTGTTTATGTATTCAATTTGTTAAGATTTGTACAAGTGACGCGATAGCATTCTGTATAACAATAAAGTAACAAGCTGTTATTTAAAGTAAATATAATTTACAAACAGTGCATTAGCGCATGTGTCCCACATTATAAAGTTGCTTTCGAAGTGTATATAATTGTTTACGCTTTAATAAATCACTTTCAATGTAACGGTTGTATCATATTTCACTAAGCTATACATATATATATTTGCATATCATGTTAAGCAAATAAAAAAGAATAGTATATAAAAGACTTTCATACTTGGGAGAATTTTTTTTCTAATTTTTATCGTCTTTAACTTCTGATTTCTTCTTTGATACATTAATACATAGCTACATCAAGTGCAAAAAAACGCTTTGATGTATTCAGTATGGAATTGGATGGAAAACATGGAAGTTCTATCAGTTATGCCTTTAGAATGTAATCGGTTTATCCTTACACTGATCAATACAAAAACTAGTGAAACGTTTAAGGAACTTCGGATACTCCCTTTTATAAACAGCGCGTAGAACAGATGCTGGAGCCCACCCACCAGGATTAACTGTAATTAAAACAAAGCTGTTGTAGATATAATAAGACAATGCTATGTTAGTAAGAGAAATGGCAGAGTACGAACCAACAGAACAGTACGTTATTTTGCATGTTATATTTTCCCTTTTTATTTCATCCTCATCTTTCGGAGGGTCGATAAAAGTTTGACAGACAAGACAAACAGTTAGGTAAACTCTCACACATTTTCCAGTGTTTGGCTGTAAAGATTTTTTTAATGCAAATAAATTGTCAATGCAATGAGAGAGTTTTAAGCATTGAGGAAACATACCGGATAATCAGGATGTTCTGTGCTATGATTACAAACGATCCATAAGTCATGTGCATCAGGATCTTGGTCGTCTGAGACTCTGCGTATATGTGACCAGAACAATGCATCTCTTTGACTCGCTGGCCAAATTCGTTTATGCGTTTGTAAAAATATCAAAGTGTCCTTAGAAACATTTTCAACCACGGTCATGTCTTCGAGCGTGGCTTCCCACCCTGCTCTGTATTCAGGGCTGAAGAATATATTGCAAACTTCGTGACCTGTAACTCCTTTTACAACGTGACAAGCTTTCAAAGGATCTACCACTAGGCCATCTGCTTCTTCCTCACGCCTGTACATTCGCATATCACCGTCTTCGGCAAATAATTGCCATCCACCTGCTCCTACTTCGAGACGCGCGTAATGCAGTTGTTCCATCGTTATTTTCTCTATCTGAAGTCAAGTTTGATAGTAAATAAAGAAATTCGATTAAAACTATAATATGCAGTGTGCGTTTTGCCGAGGAATATCTAGAAGCCAAGAATGCTTCCAGATAAAATACACTGCATGTATCCTATACTCAAGAAATAGTTACCTCTGGCCAAAGTCTATGCTGAATCTCTGGCACGGTAGAAGTGGTCAAAATTGAAACTGATTTTTGTTTCAAACGATCCCTAATCTGATTCTCTTCATCAATTTTATCTAAACCAGTCTCCACTGCATCATAGAATTCTTCGTCACAAAGAGCGCTATGTGGACCTTCCTTCAACACAATTATTTTTCCCATTTACATTGTGTTCTTTATATACTTCTCTCGCGTGGCAAATTAATCTGAACCAACCTCATAATCTGGACCTCCATGAATGAGGACCCTAGGTCTAGGAGAGTCAGTCTGTTGCATTGTGACCTGTTCTTTTAATGTCTTGAAAAGTTCTTGTGCTTTTCGTTTTTTCTCAACCTCTCTTTCCCACCTACGGCGCCATGCATCCTCTCGTTGCACCATTAATTCAACGCAATGCTGTAAAGTCGCCAACACACCCTCGCTCGTTGCTTTAAATGTTATCGCTTCGCCTTTGAAGTCTACAGACTGGGCAGCTGGATTAAACATTGTCTCAACTTTATTTTCTGAAAAAAATGGTATCCAATAAAAAAAATTAACCAGTTTGAAATATAACAAAGAAATGTGAAATAGTTGAATACAAGACAAATGAATATACATAAAAATATATACAATCGTTTTTTATACCTTTCGAGGGAATATTTTTAGCATTTTCCGCACAATTATCAAAGTACTTCTGCAGAGTATCAATTTGTTTAATCAGAATATCCCTAAATGTCTCGAGCTCTGCCAATTTTTCTTTCAATCCTCGAACTCCACGTTTGGTGAAGCTACCTGCGCTTGTGATAGACTGTGTATTTGATACAAGCGATATGGCGCTACCGTGCCGCTTTAAACTGTTTTCACTTCCATAGCCGGATTCCGACTATTTGAAACAAACATGTAACCATCTTTGCTAGGCAAAAGAATTTATATTTCCTTTGGATGTAATGAAAGTATAATACCTTGTAAGATTTTAGAACGTCGACCCAGCGTTGTTTCTCTTCTGGACTGTTTGCTCTCAAATACCATACTAAGCAATCATTTACAGACACGTCGAATCTACATTCATCGAACTCGTGAGCCTAATAGAACAAGACATAGTAATACCATAAGATTTCATGAAAAGTGGATGAAACAAAGCAGTTATATGTAAGATGAAGCACTGTATACCAACCCGTACCTTAATGTTGGCTTTATACAAGCTTATCGAGCCTCGACATCCGAATCCACTGTCCTGCTCAGATTTGTAATAAGACAAAGTACCATCTTTGAGAACAATAAATCTAGTTTGCCAGCCATGTATATAATTTGTCCATTTGGATAATGTACCCTGAAGTTCCGGAACCACAACACCATCCGAACCCTCTTCGTCTACATCATCAGCATCTACCTCTGCCTCGACGCATTCGACATCCTCGTTGGTAAGACGAACCGTTTCTATTTCATCGGCCATTCTAACGAGGGCAAACTCGCTTTCAGTGTTAATTACTTTCTAATATAAACTTAACATACCCAAAGGAATATCGTTTAAAGATATTGTGACGCGGGATGATCTACCGATAACTACTTACTCTACAGTAGTAATTTAAAAATTTGCCAAATGAGAATCGTGAGTAATCGGACGGGAAAATCGCTTCAGAACATATTGACTGTTAATTATCGTATGTAACCTCGCGCTTAACGGCTTATCGAATAATTGCGACATTAACAGCTCGTATTTTTCGGAAATAACAAGACTCAAGTGGCAAAATAGAAAATCAACAGTTTTACTTAAGCACAATTTTCATGAGTTTACGGACGTTCTGTAATCTTTGTCTATTGGCCACACTTTTCTAGAGCACACATTTTCAATTCTTCCTGAATATTAATTAATTCTTATGTTAAGTAGATTATACTGCTGTTGCATCATACATTATTAATGTAGTGCAATCAAAATAACAATATCATTCTACTACGTTTACAAAGTTATCTATCGCATACACTTGAAATCGAGAATCAATTATCGAACACAATCGATACAAATCGAGAAATGTTTCTGGTTTTGAAAACTAGTAGGAGACCGCCAAGTTCAGCAGATCATGGTGAATATACACGTGAAGAAGTTGCGGTTGGATCTACAGCATCTGTGAAAGAAATGTTGTTTGCTACGTTTTTCGTTTTACTTTGCGCGATATCGAATGCCTCGGTGCATAGATTAAACGTTCCCAGAGTTTTACTACCAGTATTCAATGATTTCGCTGTGAATTTTACTCTCGAAGTTACTGACGGTGCTTGTTACCAATGGTAATCATTTTTCGTTTTTTAATATTTGACATTAATTTAGTCCCTATTTAGTTAAAACTTTTGTTTACTCTTCCATGTTTTTGTTACGGTAATTTTAGTTATCAATGCCTGATGAAAAAAATATTTTTTTATGTTATAACCCTTCCGTAATATATTGTCGAAAATGAAGAATTTATTCGGTCATAGGTCAACATCACGTCTGGACATTATTCAACTAATACCCATAAACGAAAATGTGGAGAGGACTTGTTCCTCAGCGATATTAATTCAGACAATAACGAGGGAGGCTCTCAGAAGCACTGCAATAGTGTTAGCAGAAGATGTGAACACTGGACAATTTCTGCGGTGTGACGTTATTGTCGACGCGATTTTTTCATTGAATCTTGTAACAACTACGAGAGAATTATACATAGAGGAAGCTCCAGAAGCGTTTGAAGTGCGTGCATACGATGAACAAGGTAATCTAATCTTTCAAAAAATCTTTTTATTTTTTAAGATGTAGTTTAGAAACAGATTTTTGAAATGTGTATAAATTCTGTATTTTAATATACCACAGGAAATGAGTTTACGACTCTTGCTGGAGTAGAATTTATATGGAGCATAGACAATGCTGATAAACATGTATCGGACACTAAAACGCCAAACGATGTTTTAAGGTTTATGACTTATCAGGAATCCCAATATGAGACACCACCGACGGTTGCAGCTTTAGATGCAATTGGGAAGAAGGGTCATATTGTGTTATTGGAAGGAATAAAAACTGGCACAGCAAAGGTATTGTTGTATTATGTTGTAATTATACACATTGCACTTTCTAAACAAAACAACGTTACAGGCGATTGAATAAATATTATGTTATAGGTTTCTGTAAAATTGCCTTACCCAGAATACAAACATGTTCCACAGATTGAAGTGGAACTAATTGTAATAGCTAATTTAATTATCATTCCATCGGATATAACAGTTATGGCATATGATAGTTTTAAATATAAAATAATGCAGGTAAGTTAATTTCATATTTATTTAATTTGAATTTCATTCGTAATACAAGCTGACTTTTATCTAATAATAATTTGTAGGCACGCCAAGGGCGTCTAGAAGAAATAAGTTTACCTTCCAGCCAATACTATTTAGAAGCAAAAGATCCAGACATACTAGAAATCGATAACGACCGCGATTTTGCGTATGCAAAATCTTTAGGACGCACCAAAGTATTTTTACATGACAAAAATGTTCGCGACGAATACCCCGTTATTTTACCATCCGCTACAGTTAACGTGAATGATGTTGCTTACATAACTTTTGCTGTATTGCCTAATAGAAATTGGGGTTTAATACTCGGCCATACTCATGAAATTGTAGTCGAGTTATACGACAGTAAAGATCATAAATTTCATGTCGGAGAGGGTGTTGAAGTATCGGTCAAGATAGATGAGCACTACTTTGAGCCAAAATTAATAACACATAACGGTACCTATATCGTTGGTGTACCAATCACGTGTGGAACAATGACTATCGAAGCTACTCTTAACGGTATAATTGATCGACGTGGTAAAAGGGTTGCCCTTACATCGCGTCCCTCAACAAGAGCCGAACTTTTAATTCATACCCCGGTTACGATTCAACCTAAAATATTAGCTGTTCCATGGGATTTTAAAGCTAAATCAAGGTTACTATATTGTTATAAATATATTTTTTTATTAGTGGTAATTACGATTTTATTAAAATGTGTTTTTCTCGGTATAGGTATGATATAGTATTAAAAGCAAGCGGAGGAGACGGATCGTACATGTGGTCGAGCAGAAATCCATCCATCGCAACAGTCTCTCAAAATGGAGGAATGCGGATTTTAGCAGCAGGAGCAACAGAAATAAGCGTTGCTATGACGCGAAATCAGTACAATAAAGACACAGCAAAGGTATACGTGTTGCCGCCCACAAAATTAAAAGTGATCGAGTATAGTATGGAAGCAGCGATAGGAGAGCCGATTTATCTCCACATTGCATTATACGGGAAACTGATTAACGGAACAGATTCTAAAGAAATTCCTTTCAATGACTGCAGAGACATCAGTTTTGAAACATACATTCCGGATGGAAATTTTGTACAAAATGATAGCAACGTTATAGAACCTATAGGAATCGCTTGCGCCGTTATAGCAGTCACTAGTGTAGATATTGGAACATCAGATGTAACTGTGGCATATAACGCCAATGGTCAATATTTAACCGATAACATCACTGTGTCTGCCTATAAACCACTGATAGCTGTACATCCTAGTAGCAAAGAAAGTTTGTTGACTGTTGGTTCTTCGAGAAAAATAGTCTTTAAAGGTGGACCCCATCCGTTGTCCAGCAAGCCTCATAGTTATTCGCAAAAGATTCAGGTGACTGACAAAAAGATTGCCGATGTAGTGGCACACGAAGATTCACCGGCTAGATTGTACGATTTATCTGTGTTCGAAGTCATGTGTAAAGCCCTCGGAGAAGTAGATGTGACGTACACAATTTCAAATATCCCTTTACTACCAAATTGTAAAAATACGCACGCATCGGAGACGGTGAAAATTATTTGTGGAAAGCCTAGACATATTTATCTTCAACCCGAATTCAAGGATAGCAAGAACTGTCCCATCAGCATAAATTCCGAGAGAATAATGGCACACAGCGATAAAAAGTTAAAACTTATCACGATAGTGAAAGACGAAGAAAGTAGAACTTTTGATAATATCACTAGTTTGCATATTGAATGGAATTTAAGACCCTCTGCGATAGGTATTGTGGAAATGCCTTCCAGTTCTATAGAGGAAACCATTACGGATATGAACGTAATTTTACCAAAGAATCACTATCAAAATGTAATTTTTAAGAAGCATTCTGGATCGCTCGTGTTAACAGCCACGGTAACCGGCTATCAAAAATATATACTGAGTAAATTAAAGATAATACCAGAATGGCCACCATTTGCCATTGAAACTGAAAGGAAAATTTATGAAACTCCTGTCATAGAAACATCAGTGGAAATCGTTTTAGTCAACGATACTAGCATTAATCCTAGCAAATTGATGGTGTTGAATGACCCGTCCGCAAAATATTACTTACAAGTAAGCCAAGGCTCTGGTTATTATGAATTTGTGTTGAGCGCGGACGACATAGCGGATG
This sequence comes from Holcopasites calliopsidis, assembly GCA_023838395.1. Lineage (NCBI taxonomy): Eukaryota > Metazoa > Arthropoda > Insecta > Hymenoptera > Apidae > Holcopasites > Holcopasites calliopsidis. Next base: position 2,725,662 of record JALHAQ010000004.1, on the reverse strand, counting down.
TTCGATACATTGAGACGACGAAAGCGATCAGTTTGTCTCCAAAAAAGGCTGGAATACTTCACTTATCCCTGGTAGATCTTTGTCTGCCTTCTAAACCAGCCGAAGCTATAATCGAAGTACAGCAAGTCGCTGTGATAGAAGTAGAGACAGTGAGCAAAATAGAAAAAGGGAAGTGCATAGTAGCTGCATTGAAACTGTACGATACGAATGGTCATATTATAAAACTACCATCCTTGAATGCTTTAGAATTTAAAGCAGAAATCGACAACGATTGTATAGAAGTGAAGCAACTGCCTGCCAGTGAACACGGCAATCCTCCTTACGATCAGATACTCTACATGATTTACGGAATGGCTGAAGGAGAGTCTCAGTTAATCTTTGTGAATAAAGGTGGTGACAATGAGGTGCAGAGCGAATCAGTCAGTATTCAAGTCTTCCTACCTCTAAGAGTCTTTCCAAAAAATTTAACGATACTCGTGGGTACCGTTTATCAAGTGCAAACGACAGGAGGTCCATCGAACGCGGAGATTGAATTTTATACGAAAAATAATATCCTAGACATCGATCATAATGGTGTATTCGAGGGAAAGTCTGTTGGACAAACGAAAATTATCGTCAGGGCTGTTGGCCTCAATGCTAGAGGCAACAGAGTTATTTATTCCGAGGACTATGCTGATATACATGTATTGTATCTTGAAGGAGTTAAAATTGTCGTGCCGACAAGCAGAGTGAAAGTGGGCGCAACATTTCCACTTTGGGCCTTCGGCATCCCAGACCATTTAACTCCTCTTATCATAGGATCCATGCAAGTACCATTAATTTTCATGTGGTCCTCTAGTGACTCCAGTTTGATAACTCTGCATAACATGTACGAGGGTACTGGTATTAATATCAGATACCAAAATGAAGTGTCTTTGAGGGCTAAAGCAATTAGCCCTGGATTGGCAACTATTTACTTAAACGTGACAATGCCATCTAATATTTTAACTGGCTTCAAAAGCGATGTAACGTATACCACATTTGTAAAAGTTGAAATTTTCGAGGAATTGCGTCTGACACATTTGGGATTACCCATCAACGTGCCAGTAATACTAATGTCTCCGAATTCTGTGCTGAAATTACAAACGAATCGCGATAAGCATGGTTCGACTACTTACAAAGTATTGTCGTTCATAGACGGAAATGATTCAGAGGATCCTCATGCTTTGTCACCAGCATCGAAAACTGTTACCATCGATAAGAACGGTGTGATAAAGGCCGGCGAAGGTTTTGGAAAAATAGTTATTTCAGTCACAAACACGGAGGCGTATAATTTGAAGCAGTCGCTAACTGTTATCGTTGAAGTAAGTTTCAATAGCGTTTTTCCAAGTGTGAATTTACTCGGATATTTTCATTCGAATCATTTTATTTATAGGTAAAACCCATTCACTACATGATGCTCTCTCTAAAATCTGTTCTGAGGATTCGAAATGGCGAAGAGTTGAATATGCTGCCCAAGGGTATGGAGTTAGACTATGTTCTGGAGTACTATGATAACGTAGGAACAAAGTTCCATGCTTCCGAAGTCGATGCCAAAACTACATCAAATCGGGCTGATCTTGCATCGTTTGTTAGAAGTTCCGAGAATGTGGTTACTGCAAAGTTCATTGAAAATGGAGATCTCGTTGTAAAGGCATATAACGAAAGGTATCCTAATGCAATGTTTGATTATGTGCATATGATGATTGGCGATATAGTTTTTCCCACAAAGGTATTTCACTCGTCCTATGATACATTTATAAGAAAATATTACTTCATATGTTATACAGCGATTCTTGTATAATATATTTTGTAGACAACGCTAACAGTGGGTGATATAGTATGTTTCTCAATGCCACTTCTATCTTCCGATGGTGAACCAGGCTACTGGCAATCTTCAGCTCCCGACGTGTTAACTATAGACCCCATTACGGGAATAGGACGAGCAAAAACTATTGGTTACGCAGTTGTAAAACACAGCCTTGCAACTCACATGCAAGGAGAGATAGAAGTTAATATTCAGCCTATCGCAAAGGTATTGTCTTTAGTCTATTGTGCAAAAGTTACGTTGAGAAATTCCCAAACTATATACTATATTTTTTTTCTTAAATATAGGTATCCATTGTCCCGTTAAGGGGTCGGAATATTACCGGAACTGAAAGATTTAGCGTCCCCCTCGTACTGAAGAGTAAGGATGAACAAGTTAAAGAAAATAATGTATTGTCCCGAGGCTTAGGTGGATGCAGAACACTGACTTCGTTCAGCTTGAATTCATTTCCCTACACGTGTAATATACAATTTGTCTCGTCGACTTCGTCTATTGGAGTAAAGGATTTGTTCCTTGTTAAACCACGATTTGATATTACAACTGGTTCGTATTAATTTAGCTTTATAATATAACAAATATTTTTCATTATCTAATCACTTTTAACTATTTTTTGTAGGTTTCTATTATTGCGATGTGATACCAACCGGTTCTCCAAATATAATTTGCAGCACATTAGAAAGCCGTGTTCAAATAGGTGCACAAAGCAAAGATATTGAAGCTGCACCTTTGGAAGTTGCATATCTTCCTCCAGTTTATGTTGATGCAAAGGAAATCGTGTTTATCAACGCTCATTCTCAAACCATACCAACAGCAACGCTCGAGATATATGGCTTGCAATCTGTACTAGATCATCTTATTGTAAGTGGAATCTTTTTGCGAATTTAGATTTCAGGTTTGAATATGCATGATTCCCTATAATCTTTTCAGATGGATGTACCGGATGGAATAACTATAAGTACCAGACAATACATTTCAAAAAATACGATGCAGTACAAGTTGCGCCTGATGCATAATCATGATGAAATTCAAGGGCAAAAAGTTGTCATCGTAAATGATATTACCAAACAAAACATATCTGTACGTGAAGACAAAAATTCAGTAACAAATGTTGTAGCTGCCTACGATAGTTAATGCGTATATTTTATTCTAGCTTTTCGTACGTGTAACAAAGTATGAAAATTTCATACCATTATCTGGAATTCATTGGGTAGATTACATGTATTTCCATCGTTATACATTTGGGACATTTGCTGTTGTAATAATTACTTTCTTCTATAGTGAGTATTTTGATTTCAAATAGTTTCATATTATTTTCCATTTGCTGTGTGATTATTTTTTTTACGTTTAATCTCTTTTTACAGTATGGAAAAACAAGATTGCGAATATTGATCTAAATATAAAGAATAGAGCAGTTTTCGGTCTGTATATTATTATAATAGTAGTCTTTTAGACACTAAGCTGTTGGCTAACTGAAGTCATTTTTTTTTCAGCCGACAAATGTCCACCGCAACTGAAAAAGACTAGTACTCCATGTTCAACTACGTTAAATAGTCCAAACGTGTCTATCCCCCGAAGTCCAGTTACGCCGATAAGACCGTTTTCCACTTCCGATTCCCCTTATAGTGATATTCGTCATCTCTATTTATCAACCAAAAGGAATAGATCAATGAATACGTAATATGTAATGCAAAAGAAAATAACTGCAGTGCAAAGATAGACTGTACTTATAACACAGCTATAACGTATTAACTTCATTCGTTTGGGGACAACTATTCAATTGTCAAACTCGTGCCTTATTGCCATTTTTATTGAGAGATTAATTATTGAACTATATAAGGAGGATGTTTCTGTTGTTTTTATAGTGACTATACAACTACATTAATATTAAATAATAGATACGATACAATGTACATTCTGTAAAATAGAGCTTAAGTTATGGAATTTTATACATGGCAAAACTAATGCAGTAACTTGACGCAGTTCTATCTCAAGTATACATTGATTACGTTCGAATTACATATTTAAGGTACACGGTTCCTAGTCATGTAATTTTGTAATTTATATAATTACAAATAATGATATATATTTAGTTACTTGTTATACGCGATCTCAAGTGATATTGCAAAAATAGTAACAATTTTTACTCATTTGTACCACAACTGAAATGTTTTGCAGCGTAAGGTATACTATACATGCAATTCATACTATTCCCTGTATAATTTTTATATTTATATGTAGTTCTTCTTACTTAATATTTATGTGATTTTTCATATGTTTTTTACTACTCATATTAGTATCAACAACATTGTATATCTCCGTTTATACAGAAAAGTAGAAATACGTATTGTGAACGTGTAGTATGTAATAAACAACGAATATAAGTTATTTACAAATAATATTTATTATAAAATTAGATGTACAAGGATGGTAGAACAATCGAACACCTCTTACAACTGTATGAAAACAATCTCTTTGAAATAACTTAGGATGATCGCATAATTAATGTTTTTTTGTGTTTTTAAGCAGTTTTTCATATTTGCTCTTACTAGAGTACCACAACGCAAAGGGAATTGCTAGTGAGGGTAATGTCATCACAGCGAACGCAGCCCAATCGATCTGAAATAAGAATATTGTATTACATTTCCCGTAGCTCTTGTACAATTTATGTAACATCTGAAAGTTACTCACAACATGCGAAGAGAACTGCTTGTCATAATCCCTAAATGACACAATTATTGCTTCGCCGGGCTCGCTACTTGATGCAAATTGCAGGCTCGAAGCATCTTCTTTAGGTTTGTACAAAACTTCTGCCGATGTGAAGTTGAAGTATCCATATTTACGTGGCCTCACAACAACTGTATGACTAACATTCGTGTAAGGTGGAACACGATCTATCCTGGCATTTAATTCTCCGCTCACGTGAGTGAAATGATCAGGATGGAAAGAGTTATCCGTGATTTCTACTTCTAAAGCAGCTGCATTTCCAACATTGTAAACTGTGTACTGAAAAATAATAGATCTCCCGTTAAGATAGGGATGTTCTATCTAAATTAATTACATTAGAGATTAATTAGTGTCATACATACTTTTATCACAATATCCATATTTTCTACGAGATATTTGTTAAGTAGTTGTTTGGATATTAATAATTTTGCTGCTTCTTCCGTTTCCTCTGCATATGTGGTAAGAATAATAGCAGCAAAGGCTGCAAATATTATATGCCACTTCATGCTGAAATAGTAAAATATAAAACAATATTGTTAGCAGAAAGTGCAGCATTTACAAAACATGTTGATTACTTATGTCAGCCCAGGTATGAATCGTATATAATGTTATCAAAATTCGTGTATTAAAAACGAAGGTCATAATTCTTTTAAATCTTGTTAATAGAAATGATAAAATTGTTAAAATAGTGCCAAGTTTATTCATAAAAAGCCGGTAAATTGTAATTACAAGACGATAGAATATTTTGCTTACACAATGTACAGATATCTTAGAGAAAAGTAATACTATTTTCAGTAAATATTTTATATCGAGTTAGAAATGATTTTACAATTTCATAACGAGCATTTCAATTATTTTCGTAGTAAACATTTACACATATTCTTACCTTTTCGTGCAAGAGAACTCGTGTCACTCACGAAAATGTAACAACTACTACACACGAAGAGCTGGAAGATGCATTTGAGAGAAGTGCCAACAGCACACACTTTGATGCCACGTTTCGTCGCAGGAAAACACAGTAGCGCTAGCTATTAACTTCCGGTAACGGGAGTGTAATAAAATGGCGGCGTAAACAAGCTGATCGTTTATCGAGTGTCAACACAAACCTCATTCATACGGCTGAAAATATTTGTGTGATTTCTAATTAACATTATCCTTTATGTACCAAATCAAAGAACATCCTTTGTGTTCGCAATTGTATTCCGAGGATGTCGTAGAGTAGCAAGGTATGCTCTTATCCGAGCTATTATAGCTTTACTAAATTCGAACTTTCACGCATTATTCGTGTGTACAAGCTTATTCTAGCTGTACTTATTTAGAAGTATATTATTAAAAGAAATGGCTGCAAAAGTATATCAACCAGACCAAGAACTGGAGACAAAGGTTAAAAAAGGTTAGGATCGTGTGTCACTTTACAGCGAACATGTTTAAATATATTCTAATATCATCTTTTTTGTCTGTCGTAGCAACTGAGCGTATATCTGAAAACATGCACATAGTCGCAAACGAACCGTCGCTTGCATTTTATAGACTTCAAGAGCATGTGAGAAAAGCGTTACCACCTATGGTAGAGAAACGAGTCGAAGTGCTTGCTCTTCAGCAACAACTTCTAGGCAGATGTTACGATGTAGAGTATGCAGTGAGTGCTATTAAAACGATGCAAGGTGCCGGAAAGAGTTTCGAGAACACGTTGGAATTTATTAAGAATGCGATATTCTTTAAACAACAACTAAAGTACGAAGAGCAACGTAGACATAAAAAGGATGGTAACAGAGATTCTGTATATAAAAGATTATCCGCGCATATCCCTACCCTGGATCACTTACCAGATGAAATATCCGATGTTGTGAGAGAAACTGCTAACAGAGTAGAGTCTATGATGAACCATGCCAGGTACTCTACTGAGGTACAAAAAACGAGTTAAAACTTAAATTAAAATTTAATATTTATTTAATTGCAATATTGTTACAAAATACACACATGAGTGTTATGAATAACTTAAAGTTAACAAATACTTTATCCATAAGTAAACAGTGATTTAAAAATGAATAATATAACATTTTTAATAAAGCTATTATTTATTATATCCTGAACAATTAATGTGTTCAACATGCCTCACGTGTAGAATACTTTTTTGTACAAAATATTTTTGCATATTTTATATTAGAATCCAATATTTTTAGAATAGTAGAAACCTGTGCAAAATTGATTACCGGTAGCATCACGTTAAGTTTTAGACGGAGTTATACAGATGTCGTCAGGGTAATGGGAAAGGAGTGCTGTGCGTTATTGGAAGGATTGGTGTACAAGATGTTAATTAATACATAAACTAGTGATAAGAAGAGTGGAATACGAATGCTATGACAATCCTTTAAGGAGCATGACCAGCTGGAACATGTTTCATTTCCGAACAAGTCTTGGGGTATGTTGATTTTCCTATATCCCGATTCCGTTCTAGGTTATGTCCATTTGGCATTTACAGAATTTTATACAATTTTCTGAGATAATACGATTGTTTATTGGTTTCTTGATCGCATAAAAGTAATTTATTTCTAAGACATTTATTTCTGTGTATTTACATCAATATTACATTTCGATCTTCTGGTAAAAATATTTTACAAATCTGACGTAAAGTAGGGCATCGACGTCTATATCGTAATTTTTAGATTATTTTTTATAATACGTTTTAGTACAATATATAGGAGTAACATAAGCTTGTTGATAAAACAGATTATTAATTATGAAATAGAACACTCCCTTGACTCATGAAAATTTATAATATGTTGTAATGTGATTCGCAAGTATTGATAACTTCCGATATATTGCACATCAAAAAGCAATCTCTTGAATATATAACTAGACGTGGCAATACTATATACATAATTAACTTCGCGCAGAAATTTATTCTATCGATACGGAAATTCCAGGCAAATTCTATGGACTCGACAAATGAATATGCCGTGCGCGTTTCTTAAGAGAAACTGCGCAAATACTTCACGATTGTGAAGTGCCGCGTTTTATACTGACTTAAAATTATGTTTACTGAAAAAGTCACAGTCTGCAGATAATCTGCTAAATTTGCTTCAGATATTTCTGATTATCGTGGCAATCGTAAATTTCCATTTTACGTGCATTTTACTTTAAATCTAAAAAGACGAGTCTTTGTTAGCGAGGTGCTTTACGTTTGAGAACAAAATCATTTTAGGCCCTGGCAATTTTTTATTTTTCAAACCAAAGCAATCGATAAGGTTTTCAGAATAGTAGGTAATTACGTTGCGGAGAAAACTAAATTAAGTCGGTTTACACGAGGCTTTGTTTTCCACCGAACTTCGCATTTTTCCGGCAAAAGCGAGTTCTGTTATCTTGTCTTTAAACAAACGACATTTGGTATAAATAATCGTCGGTATAGTTTTTGTCGATGCGCGATAAATTCGTCCACCATAGATTGTCCTAATCATTCGTGAGTATGGTCACGTAATGCGGCCCAGCATATTCACGTGATTCGACGAGGACAACGACTTTCGCGAATTGTACCTGGCCGCATGTGTTGTATTTAAAATAGTTCGCGGAAATGTAGTTCATGTTTAAAATCATCTGTAAAGCATTTCAAACTCCGAAGAGCTATTTGTTTCCTATATAAACTGGCAATGCGGAATTAGTAACCATTTCTAAACAGTCGAATTATGTGTAAATCTTGAAGCCGTTCCGGAAGTTTATTAGCCCACTATATCCGCATAAATACAACTTTCCACAGAATCCAAGCGTTCCCGTTATTCTTAATTTAGGGCTGACATTGAAATCTCAATATAGTTCAATCATAAGTCTTATTTCAAACTACACGTAACGAAGATATACGTGGGTGGATTCTCAGACATACTGTGTTCGATTTTTGCGAAAAGAAAAGAATCTATAGGTATGTCTACAGGTGCGACGCATATTATTCCGCTAAATTCGTAAACTGTTTCATAAGCGCCCGCTTCTTAAGTCGCAACATGTAAATTTACATATCTCTTATAAGAAATGTTCCCTCAAAGCGTTTGCATAATTCTTTACACAACTCTACGATGATAGTGAATCGTTACTGCATCGAGGCGGGGTCGTTTTGAACATCGAATATTTTATATCCATTCACCAATTTTGCAATAATCGAAAGACACGTGGTTCGCGCGGGGCTCATTTCGCGAGCGCGAAAAGTGATAGCGATAGTGTTGGAGATGCGCACAGTATTTACCCCCTTGCGATCACGCTCGCGAGTTAAGGATTAAACATAAATCGCGTACACCCCATCCGTTGTGGTGGCTGCTTCATATTTTATTAATCGATTCCCTACAAAAGGTACCTTCCCAACTATCAAAATTCATAATTTCGAACGATAAGGGAGCTACGTACAACGTGAAAGGCGAAAGGAAAGAGGATCGAAAGTTGCCGAGCAGCGTCGAATTGAGCCGATCGTGTTCAGAAGGGTCGATCGGCGGCCGTTCGAGTGTGAGCGCACTTTTGTTAGTCGGCGACCGCCGTGCTGTTCGTGTTGCTTCTTTATTTCTACTTTCTTTTTCTAAATTTGAGGTATCGAACGTTTCATCTTATACATGTGATCCCGAAACCGTGACAGTTCCAGTAACAAGTTTCTTGCCCCGCTTGCGAAAGAGAGCGGTCGAAAACGAACGGCTTTATTAATTAAGAAGTATTTTTTTAATTAAATAATTACAAGTCGCAAGTGCACGAACTTATAAAATACACAGAGATGTAAATAGAGGGCTGCACGTTTTACGTATCGCCATTTTTTCACGTTATTCAGTCGGATGTCAAAAAGAAACCAGGAAAAGCGGACACGCGATATACATGCGATACGCGACCACGTGCGCAATACGTCAAAAGAGGTTCCATCGAGTTACTGCGTGCACCTTAACGAGGTATATGTTCCCCCACATTTAGTTATTACTATTTTATCTATGGCACTAATTAATGAGACAGCGTCGCGCGTTGAGCCGCACTTTTGGACTACTTATGCACTTACCGCGACGCGATTAAGTCATATTTATGTAACTACTGTTTCATTTAATACCGCATAAGCAATTACTGATAAAGACTGTCAAACACCCGATAGATAACGTAGAATTGTTGAAATCGCTTATATATGTGTCCCAGCGGAGTGCCGCTTTTCACTTTCGGCAGTGAAATTGATTCCATTCGTGATGTTAATCAGGTAACAATTCTAACAATTGTACTCGTGTAAAATACCGTATAAAATTACGACGATTTTCGGTGATTCTGTGAACGAAGTGATCGTTCGATTAATTACGGCAATTAGTTCCTTTATTTAGTTGGTGCAATTGATATTCTTGTTTCATATGTACCCGTACGTGCCAGTCCATTTTAGCCGCGCGAGAATGTTCATCCTGTATTTACGGATGCAACTCGCGCGTTGAAAGAAAATATCTTTTGTTTTTTTTCGCAAGGAATACATAGGAAATACGTTACGTTCGATACAGTACGGACGGGGAATTTGCTGCAGGATAAGAGTTTGCCGTCATACACTTGCGAACAGTGGGTGTATCATTACGTTCAAGGAGGTGAATGTCTGCAAAGAATTTCGTTGTCATAGATCTAATTTCAAAGTAGGTACTTATTTTTTCGCTACCGTCGGAGAATCGATTATAAAACGATACACCATTGAGCTCATCAAACGAAAATGGAAGAAAAAACGTAGTAATAAATGTAAAATTTGTTACGAAAAGGAGAGTCAAGGTGATAGTCAAAACTAGGCTGCATATAATTAAAAACTCTTAAAGAAGGTTTTGCCTGGGTGATATATCTTCATATTCGCTTTATTATGCTTGGTCATACTTTCTACCTATTTCGTGAACAAATGCTTCCCATAGCTTTCACACTCTTTCCATTTTCACTTCTTTTTTTTCTGTATACGGAATCACCGAAGAGCAATAACGATAATAAGATAAATGTGCATTGAAATAGTAAAATGATCGCAGAATTATTATTTTCGACTGTTCTGGTTTTAGTCATTTTGTGTCCGATCGAATGCACTCTCTTGGTGCCTTGGGTACTCTCACTTTTTACCGCGATCTGAGAAAACAGAAAGGGGTTTATTTGTGTAACAAATACCAATCAGGGTACAACGTAGAGACTCAAGTTTATTTTTGTTTCTGTTCAGATATTTCGGATGAGAACGAATCGATATTCTATAATTACTAAATCCTCGCTATCAGATTCGCACAATGTATTCGTCGCTTGTACTTCAATTTGTCAAATGATAAAATTACATTCCAATATATGTATCGTAGTCGTAACACTTTCGAGGCGCTTGTCACGTCGACATCAATATTCACGGTCAAGATACATATTTCACATTGGATCTACTTTAATATTAATTAGTGTTAAAATATTAACTTAATTTTTAGAGGTAGTTTCCGCGGTGGAAATTACCTGTAAGTATATCATTAGAGCGAAGTATGAGATAATCTCCTGCGGCTTTTTCATATGCAACGATCACACGCGGCCACTCCCGCCGATACATATTTATCGGAAGTAGGAAATCGGAGGGGTTTCACAGCGTTTCCTGGAAACGTTTGACGCGCCTGTATTTGAATGACAATGTATCGTCAAAATAATGCGAGTGCTTTTCAGCGTCGGGTTCCCATTTATTGTAAGGAGAGGTTACTGGTCAGTTGTGTATAGAAATGTTCTCATGCAGTCTTGGAAAGTTACCGACCTTGGCAGACATTTCATTCTTCTAGCTTATTACTGTTACTCAATTAGTTTTTATCTCTTCCATTTTTTCGTAAACCGACACGCACAGTTTACCACGGGTCCGCACCAAGCGAGGACATACATGGGTACATAGAGCATTTTTCTTGACTCCTAAATTCCCAGCTGAATTCCGGTTTAAGCATATTTAAGTATTCAGGTTCAAGCACGCGCTATAACGCCATTGATATCTCTATTGATGGAGCTTAAATTATTCCCCATCTGAGTGCCTTCGTTGCCTTCACCTTTACCCGATGTTACCTGAGTTTCACTTAAGGCAGAGTACATGTTCGATCGGTCCGGCAAAGACCGGTACCAGAGGAATTTCTTTAAAAGAAATCGAGTCCTGTAACACACATGTGTCGGGACCCCGGTTGCGCAATTCGAATTGTTATAACTATGCGGAGCATTATTGACACATTACAGAAATCTTGTGGGGCAATAACCGGTCTTTAATTTGCTCTTCCCAAAATTATTCCTCGTCTTTGTCCTTTCTCGCTTTTATGGTTTACCTTTTCGACACCCTTGGGAAAGTCGAGGGCTACCTGGTATGCTAAATTCTCCATATTAATTTTACCGAGTTTAATTCTCGAAGAAGGATTTTTCCACATTAACTGCGGGCTCATTATTTCTTTTGGAAAGGTCCACAAATTCTTTGCACAGAGTTGCCCCCCAAAAGCGATCCTCTGACGAAAAGTACATTAGCGAAAATATCGAAGAAAATCCTGGGCGGCTTTGTGTTTCAGGTTGTAAGTAGTTATCGAAAACGAGAAAAATGCTGACGCGCCTCTTCGAAATTCACGGTCGGTTTTGTGCTGGTCATCCCTTGGAAGTGATAGTGACGACCTTCACATTGACGGCATGCATCCTGAACATGGAAACCGGAAGCGGACAGGCGCGGGATGGAACCCTGCCCGTGTCTTCTCATTGTCGACACGGGCGATGTAATTCGGATGTAAGTAAATGATGAGAAAATTCGATTATCATTCTCAATTTTAGAGACACTATTCGAGGATTCGTGTATTTTTTTAAATCGAAGCTGGCTTATCATGTATGATTAACGCGTGAATATTTTCAGGATCTAAATGCTGCCGATATGATAGTCATGACTATAATACGATGTCTAGCAATACTGTTCACTTATCATCAGTTTCGTAATCTACAAAAATTGGGTTCAAAATATATTTTAGGTAAGTCGTTATACAGTCCTATTCCTAATTGTATCGGTACCAGATGGTAAGCGCAACTGTTACGCGTATTAATCTGAATAGAAAGAAAGACTTTATTTAAAGAACAGCATACGGCGATTATGTGTACGGTTCGATTATTCATATAACCGGATCCTTTACGGTACGCGTGAAAGCTTTCAGTGTCAGTGAAAGTTTCGTGGAAAGCGATATCGTTCAAGTCCCGCGACGTCACACGATTACAAGTAATTATCGAATTTTGCATAAGGCCTTGTCGTACAGAAATCGCGCTGTATTTATAATTAGAAATAAAGATACCGGTTATTGTTAATGATAATATTTGAATGTAATATTATTGATAGGTATCGCAGGCCTGTTCACCGTATTTTCCAGCGTCGTGTTCACATCCAGCGTAGTAAATTTCGGACGCAGCGATATTACCGATTTGAAGTAAGTTTTCATTGGAAAAGTTTCACTCGGAATGTTCGCGATGCGTATGCCATTTAATTTCCCATTGCATAAAGGTATCACCGTTTTCCAGGGATGCACTTTTCTTCTTCTTGCTTATCATCGATCTCTCAAAGGCCGCTGTATTGGCACAGTTGGCCCTCAGCTCTAGAAGTCAAGAAGAAGTGCGGGCAAATATCGCTCGCGGCATGTCGCTTCTGGGGCCAACTATGACATTAGACACTTTGGTGGAAACTCTACTTATTAGTATAGGATCTTTATCCGGTGTGCGGAGATTGGAGGTCTTGTGCAGCTTTGCCTGCCTCGGAGTTGTTGTGAATTATATCGTTTTCATGACATTTTATCCTGCTTGCTTGTCACTTATTCTCGAGGTAACTTTTAGCTTTCACTGTTAATTATTATTGGAAAAACATACGGGTCTTTTTCCTACAAAATTGCATTATTCCGCAGCTCTCTCGGGGAAGTAGTGCGATAAAACCATTGAGCGCTGATAAGATTTTCATGATGCATCCATTAAACGAAGAAGATCAAAAACCAAATCCAGTGGTAGAGCGCGTTAAACTAATCATGATAGCTGGCCTATTTGTGGTACACGCCAACAGGTACGGTATTTTTGTGTTCCTTTTCTGTCTTTCCTTCTTCTATAATGTATACGAGCAACGTTTCCGTTTGAAATGAACTTTATATTTTATACATCAGATAACGCCTAACAATGGAGAGAAAACTGACAAAAAGTTATCACGAATCTGCCCCATACGATGCGCGTATTTTTTTTACTCGAGTATGCTTCTTGTTTGGCAGTTTTCTTATTCTTAACTTGTACACGGGTCAGGTTCAACTTATTACATAGTAACATACGTATACGTTTAATTCATATTCAATGAATTGCGCAAAAAAGGAGATGCTATCTCGACGAGGTTTGGGTTCATTTAACCCTTCGTGTGCTAAGTTAGGAAACAGTATGCGACACGCGTGTGTCGAGTTAAGAATGACCGATAATTATCGATCTTCTTTACGTTGCATTCGAGAACCACCGAAATAGTAGACGAAAATAGCCACATACAATAAAGTTAGGGCGAAACTAGACAATTCATAAGTCTCAGAAGGTTGCGTCAGCATATGGTCATTGACATAATCTTGTATTTATACATTTTAGTCGTTGGCCATTCAAAAGTGACGAAAACGAGAATGCGGTAGAAGGCCAGGTACCATCCACGAGTTCGCACATCCTAGTGAATTCTTACAACAAGTCAGACAATTCGTCCGAAGTGAATGAGTATTTTATGAATTGGCTGTCAGTTAGTGCAGACAATATTGTAATATTGATCCTCCTGGTCGCGCTAGCGATTAAATTTATTTTCTTCGAAGATAAGGGCGATATCGCTAAACAATTACGATTCAAAGAGGAAGACGAAACAGAGGAGAAGGTCGAATGTGAATATGTAACCGGTGAAAATATGAGCGCAGCCGCTATGAATATGTCGTTGCGTCAACGATTTGGAGAATCATTGTCGATGCGTTCGGCGGTCTTTCCTTTGACGGAGGAGGGTGGTTGGATCGATGAGGAAAATGAATCTGAAATGGAGTTCACTGACAAGGAAGTGCAAACGGAAGGAAGACAATACAGCGCGGACACGTCAAATAATGATAGTCAACCCGTACAAACGGGTCCTCCTCGGCCCGTAGAAGAGTGTCTTGAAATATACAATTCCGAAGTAAGTGGACTTGTTATCAATAAGTATATTTCCTATTTGGATTAACAATATATTCTTTACTGTACAATTGAACTCCCAGCTTGGAGCTGGCGCACTCACGGACGAAGAAATAATTCAATTGGTAAGGAAGAAGCACATAGCCGCCTACCAATTAGAGAAAGCCTGTGAAAACATGGAACGCGGTGTTGGAATTAGGCGTCTTATACTTGGCGAAGCTGGAAACTTTCTGGAATATCTGTGGGATGTACCATATAGAAGTTACGACTACAGTAAAGTCTTAGGAGCCTGTTGCGAGAACGTCA
Organism: Holcopasites calliopsidis; assembly: GCA_023838395.1. Lineage (NCBI taxonomy): Eukaryota > Metazoa > Arthropoda > Insecta > Hymenoptera > Apidae > Holcopasites > Holcopasites calliopsidis. The sequence continues at coordinate 2,710,655 of JALHAQ010000004.1, read as the reverse complement.
TAGGATACGTGCCAGTACCTCTTGGAATTGCCGGCCCATTGCTAATTGACGGGGAATTGTACCATGTACCAATGGCAACGACAGAAGGATGTTTAGTTGCGTCTACGAATCGCGGTAGCAGAGCATTGTTAAAGTGCGGCGTGACCAGTCGCGTGGTCGCGGACGGAATGACCAGAGGACCAGTCGTGAGATTTCCGAATATTGTCCGAGCTAGCGAGGCGATGCAATGGATGCAAGAACCTGAGAACTTTAAAGAAATGCAGAATAGCTTTAATTTAACTAGCAGATTCGCAAGATTAACGAAGATTCATATACGTATCGCGGGCAGACATTTGTTCATACGTTTTGTGGCCACTACTGGCGATGCAATGGGAATGAACATGTTGTCCAAGGGTACAGAAAAATCGTTGCATATGGTGAAGGAGCAGTTTCCCGATATGGAGATATTGTCGTTGAGCGGCAATTTTTGCACGGACAAGAAGCCAGCAGCGGTAAACTGGATTCATGGTAGGGGTAAGAGTGTAGTTTGTGAAGCAGTGGTACCTGCAGACGTAGTCACCAACGTGTTAAAAACATCGGTCCATGCCTTGGTCGATGTGAACATAAGTAAAAATATGATTGGATCCGCTGTAGCTGGCAGTGTAGGTGGTTTCAATGCACACGCTGCGAATATTGTGACGGCAATCTTTATAGCCACGGGTCAGGATCCCGCACAGAATGTTGGGAGTAGTAATTGTATGACTCTAATGGAACCATGGGGAGCGGATGGTACAGACTTGTACGTATCTTGTACAATGCCTAGCATAGAAATAGGTACAGTCGGAGGTGGAACCGGTCTTCCTGCGCAAGGTGCGTGTTTAGCTATGTTGGGTGTTAGAGGCGCGCACGCTAGTCAACCAGGTGAAAATGCCAGCCGATTAGCCAGAATCGTATGTGCTACCGTACTTGCCGGAGAATTATCGTTAATGGCTGCACTTACAGCTGGACATTTAGTTAAAAGTCACCTCAGGCACAACAGGTACGTTGGCAAACAAGAACTGGGTGCAGTCGTAATGATGATACGAGCGAGATGGAAGTGATACCTTGTACATAAGTAGATCAAAAGCTTGGAAATTTATCAATAAGTTATCGTGTTTGTGTACAAAGTCTATATCATATTTACAAGAGATATTAAGTTCAAGAAAAACAAAGTGAATCCTGTCCACAATGTTTCATTTTATACAATGAATATGTATCTAGCGGACTTCCAATATGAATCTTCTGAAAAACCTTGATCGGAAAGATATTATTTTGTACTTTGATTGTATTTAGACAAAAATCAACTTTCTCCTACTCGTATCATCATCTCGATCACACTCTGCATATTTATGTTGTTTTATTTAAATAGAATGGGAGACATTTCGCAATTTGTAATTTCATTTCAGGTCAACTACTACTTTTACAAATACAATGACTGTCCACCAAGATAATACAGGAGATAAATTACCCGTGCCAAACATGTTACCTTTACAGAACGTTTGCAAGGAATTTGTAGAGAAGTCTTAGCAGTAATCACAAACGTACGAATCTATTTTTACTTTATAGTACGACTGCTCCAATATAATGTTCCAAAGAGTTAATATTTCAAATTATGTATATGAAGAGATATATACCAAAAGAACTGAGATGAAAATAGGAATCAATATAGTGTACCGGTATCAACGATTTTGATGAAAATGTAATAGGATATAAATTTAAATCGGACGCAAATATAGTTCAAACCCAATGGGTTTGGCTTTTTTTCAGTTAGCATAGTATTTTAAACGCGATGGAATGTGTATACTAATTTACAATGAAATATGCAGTCACTAATGGTTGTATAAAATTAGGATGATGCAAAGATTACTTTTTGCATTCACAGTCATATTTTTACATAGTGCAATATTAATTTTTAGCTGTAGCAATTTTAGTCCGAGGGTCACAATGTAACAGTAAAAAGAAGTGTAATAAAAAGAAACTGTACATTATGTAGTATATTGAGTACAATCAAACTGATGGATGTTTTCCATAATAAACAAAATATATAATTATGGTATTATTATGCAAATAAAAATTAAAAGTTGTATTACTTGTTCGTTAATATGTAAATAATGTAAAAGACTAGGATCACTAAAGACCAAAACGCAGTCATGATTTTGCAGAGTTTTATTGATACGAACGTATAAATTTTAATTGAATATAATCAAACAAAAAAATGAATAATAAATTAATAGAGGAACTTAAAATTTTAGCATTTCTTTAATACTTGTGTATACATTCTGCAAGTAATAAAACAAGATTCTTGCTCACTCAAAAATGATATTCGAAAACACAGCCTTATATGTAGGTTTTAAAATACGACGAACATAAAATTTACATTTTTTCATAAGTTTCTTCGTAACCACATGTGATGCAAGTATGTGAATATGTATCATCATCTTCATTATATGTATCTTCTCCAAACTCGTGCGTATGAGACGCTTTCGACGTTTTATCGTATAACGAACTTCTGACTTGCATCCTTAATTGTTTAATCTGTGTAAGAGAAGATCGACAAATTGTTAATATATGTATGCACTGATATTATTTTGTATCTCGGTATAAGGTTCGTATTAAGCATCGACCAGTACCTTTTTATTAAATTTTTTAATTTTGGTTCCTTCCCTCTTAATATCACGTAATTCTTTTTCCTTAAGTAACTTTTCCTCTGAGCCCCAAACTTCTAGGGCCCTCTGCTCTATTTGTAAATGTAAATACAATTTCATTTCCCCCCAATTCGCGTTGTGTGGATTTTTTCTAGTGATATATTTCAGTGGAGGTTCTCTTTTATCCAGATCGCAGTCTTTTAATAGATATTCCTGCTTTGCTTCCGTTTTCGTAATTAAGGAGTGCTTTCCCTCAGAGTCTCTGAAACAACACAATTGATCCTATTGCTAATCGTAATGTATTTTATATGAAAGATCTATGGTTTTCGTTGTAATAATACCTGCATTTATCGCAGACAGAAAGATTAAACGTATTTAGAAGATAAGAGCCGTTAAACTCTTTTTTACATTCTTCGCAATGGGGCAAGTCAAAAATAATAGGAGCAGGGTCCGATGTTATTTGTAACTAAAAACAAAAAGAAGCATTAGTTTGCACATCTGAAAATTTAGTGCTACAGAGCTTAAAGCATTGTAATATTTTGTACCATTTGTTCTTCTAAATCATTGTCTTCTTCTATAAGAAAACCACCTCCGCTGTCTATGACACGCATTCCTTGAACCTTTATCGACCTGCCCTTTGTTGAATCGCCTTGTTCTCTGTGAAGAAATTACGAAATATTTCATCTTTATGCCGTCAACAATAGTAGCTATTAATTTGTTGTAACGTACCCCTTTGTATAAGGATGTGAAACTACTTTAGATTTTTTTAGAAGCAATGCTTTTTGCCGATTTTTCTCTGCACGCTCTTTAAAATGCAGTGCATTTTCATCCGATTCCTTGTCCTTGCAAGGATCAGTTATCTCCACTGTAGTAGACATTCTGTTTCACACTAATATCGTTATATTTCTTAATTATGTTTTGACACTATCGAACCACAGACTGTTTTTCTGTATATGATACGGTTAATCAAGACTATTTTTCAAACAAGCATAGTAAAATAAATAAATATGCTATGAGATATCAGTGCATCTTATATTAAAAAATGTATATAAAAGATTGCAAAAAGCTGAGAAAAGAAGATGAACACTGACTATTTGTATACAAAATTTTCAATTTTATACGGGCATTTATTTCACCACACTATTAAGGAACTTTGCGCCCACTGTAGTGGGGCTTTGATTCTCGAGCTTTCTGCAACCAATCAGCGATAACTATCTTCAGTTCGTCAATGTACCTCCTCGAAAGTGAATCGGTTCAATTTCTAGCGAAGTATAATCGCGTGTTTTGCTGTCATTTGAGGTTGCAAATAAATGAAAAATATCGCGAAGGATCAATAAAAAGTTCATTAAAACACTAGACTATAGTTCAGAATATTTCTGAATTTGTTGCGCACTACGAAGCATTACTGTAATCGTGACCCGTCAACGATGTTTGAATTCTGAACCAACCTTCCTTCGACTACTGCGCGTTGTTTTGTTGTTCCTTTATTTATTGTCATTTCAATAAAGTGAATAAAGAAATAATTTTTTTTCGCGACTAAGCAATTAAACGTTATATTGTATTCGTATATTTAATTAAATGGGATTATGAAAAACAACGTGCAGTACCCACGTTCGGATTTACTTGAACAGAGCCGAAGCGGGAAATGATGTGCGAGATAAGTCGTCTTTATATATACATATTTTTATTTCGTAATATATACATATCATATTTATATTTACAAATAACATATCATAATAAACATTTGTAATATGTACAAATCCTACGTATGGCATTTCTACCACCTTTTTTCATAAAAAAATCCCCCACGTATAACTAATACTAGCATGCATCACAGATTTCATAATGAGAAGGATGAGTACGTCTATTTTCTCATTAATAGTTCGAAACAAGTATCAAATGTACTTAAAGATGGTGGTATATCTTCTATTAGTCGAATTATGCATAATGCATGACCGATTTGCTTTCTTGCCTTTAACTCTTGCACAAGAATCTCTGCATTTTCCTTCACGTTCATTAAAGAACGATTCATGAGGACGTGCTCGATAATTCGTCCGTAAATCTCGTGATTTGGATCAAAAGATGCTGTCAAGTTTTTTAAGAATAACATTTCTAATATTGGTGCTGATAATGTCAGTTCCTGTAACAAAAAAACAACATTAATGAAAAGTATACGCACAATAGAAATTTAATTCTGTTAGAGCACATGCTTACACGTACTTTATGCTTCTCTTTGAGTATTTTTACTGCTTCTTCATGAAGTTCTGGATCATCCAAAACCAGTCTGACATAAATTGCATGCTCGAGAGGGATTTGTTCCGTATTTAAAAATTCCTTTAGTACCTGTTACAAACATTTCAAGTAATTTAGAGATTGTATTAGAATATCCCCAGCTTTACTTGTAATATGATTAAACTTACATTTGTCGAAGACAATGCTTCTATCAATTCCCTATATTCTTGAAGGACTTGTTTGTGATTTTTACTTTTATCTTTCTCTGTTACATGAACATTGATTATTTTCATCAGTCGTAAAACGGGATGTTTGTCGATTTTTGTAAACTCAGTATCTTCAAATTTTGGCCATTCTAACAATATTCGTTTCACGTCATAGAAGTGATCAATATTTCGTATCTTACCAAATACTTTGTTAAAACATTCAAAACGATCCTTTTCTGTCCTACATTCACCGATATCTTTTAATAAGGAAATATTGTTTTCTGTGTATAATTCTTCATCCAGAGTACTCGTTTTGCTCTTTACATTTTCTACATCCTCGTCTGAAAAATTACCCCAATCATCTGTCCATTCTACATCACCTTTGCCATCATATTCAAACAAATTGTTTTTAACTTCACGTTCCTTGTCATGTGACAAATCTTCTTCCATTAACTCTTCATCGTCTGATTTCTCAGCAACTGTATGTGAATTCTGGGTAAACAGATTATTAGATTCAGTTTCTTTTTTAGAATCTTCAACCTTATTGTTATCATCAGTTGTTTGATTTGAGTCAAAGAAACTTGTGTTTTTGATCCCGTAGAGGTTGAACAAACACGTTCCCCAATACTTAAATGCTTCGTAGATATTAGAGTCCATGCTTTTATGTGCTATACTTATTGCTTTCTGCATTAAGCTTAGCGGATCATATAAATGCAAATTTTCGAAGTCTCTGTGCAAGCTTTTGCATAATTCTAAACAACAGTAATACATTGCTGTTTGAGTGTACAATTTCGTTTGTGGCAATTCCTTTAAAGCGTCGTGTATTTGTTTAATACAACTCTTTCGTATACTAAAGAGATAAGCCATGCCGAGCAACCAGTCCTGCTCCATAGTATATTTCGCACATTCCAAGAACACTAAAGTAATAATGTTATCATGCATTAGGGATTTAATTTACATATATTGTATACAAATTAAATATTACATGGATAAATGTTAATACTTACAATGATTAATATCACTCACTTCTAATCCGTAAGAAGACGACTCGGTCAACATAGTTATCCTCAAGAAAGCGCGACAACATTTCAGTTGCGTACTTTCCAAGTCAGGCATGGAATAATTTGCATATTTGGTTTCGAGATTGCTGAGTTTGCAATTTTTATGTAATTCCTCATAAAAGCATGGAAAACTCTGGATATCATTATCATCTTGATGATGCTCCTTATTATCGCGTTCTACGTCTTCATATTGGCTGTTCATGAAATTAAATTTTAATCTAGATTTCCAAAAGCTTGAGTCGCTTATGTTTCTTATTAAACCAAACGTAGAGTCCTTCATAAGGCTTGCAGAAGTCTTTACTATTCCGGTAGAAGCTTCTAATACTGTTGGAACGAATTCTTTCACTTCTACTTGCGGCTGCAAATGAAGAATAATTTAATATTTAATTTAACAATAAAATTACTTAAATTAACAGTGTTTTTTTTACATGTATCCCTTACAGTGGTCAAGGCATCTGTAAATTCGTCATCGCTATCGCCATCATCAACGTCATCAGATATTGTATCAGGTGGTATCCATAGTTCTAAATTTTTATGCAATATTTGTATTTCTATTAGATGTATTTGATCTAATGCTTTGCTCAGTATCTCGCTAGGCCCATTGTTTATCGCGAACCATAAACATTTTTGCCTAGTTGTTAGATCATTGTAGTCGTCGCAAAATCCTAAATCTAACACGACTGTCCAAGCAGGAATGTAATTATTTTGCATTAATTGCTGGCAAGTGGCAGCGCAAACACTAAAGTCTTTCAGCTACAAAAATTGCAATAGATTAATTTTTTATATGTGTACAGTAATTGGTAATGTTTCTATAAATTTACCGCAAGAGCTTTCTTTGCAATCAGTTCTAAAACTTTTCCCTCTCGTGTTCTGCTATTATTCGGTTCAATTCGCAAGTAGTTTGCTAACGTTAGCAATCTTTGCCGACTTTTATGAGCGTCGCCCCGTTTATTTAAACAATCCTCTATCAGTTGCAATTTGTTTTGCATTAATCGTACTTGAAGCGGTAATATATCGATGTTAAATTCATGTAAAATTTGAAGCGAGTTAATCAGATCGTATTCTTCTTTTATTTGCGGATTATCATCTACAATTAGCTGAAGACAGGCCCTGGAAGAATACGATGTATAAAAATGAAAATAATTTAACAAATGCTATGGAAAGTCAGGAGTCTTACCTAGCTAATTCCATATTAGAATCGGTCAAGGATTTGGAGCTATTAAAATACTCCTTACTGGCGTCTAGAATTAAGTTTATTGCTTTCTCATATGATACCTTTAATAGCGATTGTTCATTTTTCTTGGTCTCAATTAGAGCGGCGCAATTTTGTATGTTACACTTAACTCCCGACACTAAACGTGCCGATACACAAATTTCGAAACATATTTCTATGTCGACGCAAGTAAAAATTAGACCGTGGATTTCCAACATTTCATTTAATAACTGAGCCCATCTATTCTCATCTGGCGGTGGAATTCTTGAAATAAAAATAATAAAATGGTGATTAAACACTAACACTGTCATAAAAGTATTCAAATAGAATTTCTATGCACTTACATCTTATTCAAACTCCTTGCCATTTGGATTAGCAGCTGCCTCGCAGAATCGGGATTGCTCTTATTTTCCCGTAATGTATTTAGTGCTATTTGCACACCATATTTATTCAAAATTTTCATACATTCTAACTCTCTGTCGAGCTCCTCCAGTAAAGTGGATATTGAACTGGTTTTTACTCCATCGCGATCCTTGGAGATAGAATCTACAATGCCTGTTGCTTTTTCGTACATATTAGGGTCGTTGCAGGCGTATATGCAATCTATCGCCAAAGTACCAATATCCTCTATCATTCGAAGAATCTCATGATCGTGAGATTGTTTTAAGTATTCGAAAAGTTTCACTGGTAATTTTAAATCTTCTTTACTGATGCATATCAGGTAATCATTAAACAAATGCCTTTGCAATTCTCCTCCTAGATATTGATGCCTTCTTCTTATGAATGGCAATAATAAATTTTTTATATCGTCGACGAAAGTTTTTACCGTGGTCATACTCATTAATAGTTTAATTTTTTCCAAATTGGATAATTTTTGTAGTTGATCTAAAGAGAAATCTTCTAGATATACTTTGTAAATCAGGTCATCCAAGGTTTCCAAATCCAGTAACAGATTTTCTAGACCATTAATATTATATGATTTAGCAATTTTTATTAATTGCAAAGCATTATCTATTATACAGCTGTTTCGTTCTATTTGATAAGCACGCGATTGATACCATTTTTGTAATAATTCAAGCGTAAGTAGGGTGTCTCTGTACTCAGTTAACGATGGATCGTATTCATAAAGTAGCTGCGATTTGTCATCGTCTTCTGAATTAATTATCTCATTAAATTCATCTTTCTCGGACCAATCTTTCTGCCGTAATTCACATTGGTCGAGCAGAAATAATTGTCCATCAGTATCGCATTCGGGCAAAAGCTTTTTATATTTCAATGGATTTAACGTTTCCGGGAAAAAATTGATGATTGCCAACCAATGCGGCAGCAAACTTTCACCATAATACGTGAACATAATTTCAACCGCCCGACAATTTCCATTCTTCGCGAATCTAATTGCATTTTCAACAGCTGAAAACTTTCGAAATTCTTCGTAAAAATTTTTATCATAATTTACCGTGGAGTTCAAAATGATTTCGTATGTGAGTAACTTATCCAAATGATCTAGAAGCTTTCTTCTGTACTTAATTAAATCCTTCTGAGCTTCGGATAAATGCTTGATGTCAAGTTTTTCAAGTATCTCATTTACTTTTTGCGCCTGTCGTAAGTTTATGCTAGTTTCATCCATTTCACTCCAATCTTCGCTAGTATCGTCCAGTACGAATTTTCCGTTATCACAAGTGCCTATTGCTACTAAAGTTTCCAAGTTAGCACCCTTCAATCCGAAATTTAATAATTCTCTCGCGGCTTCCATAGTGTCTGGAACTCGGGTTATGCATTCGTGCAGTACCCAAGACCTTTTCGTAACTTTGCTCAAGTGTTCTTGAATGGCATTCAAAGACAATTCGGACTTTCGCCATTGCGTTTGATAAACGAGATCTGTGTCTAAATTATACGTATTTGCTAAAGCCAATGCCTCTTCATATTCCTGTAATATATCTTTTTACTTAATTTAATTCGAAACGTTTTGGATTTTATAAACATTCATACCTCTATATCAATCTTCCTTGAATAAAGTTCTTCAGGCGTTGTACTTTTAAGACCAAGGATTCTGTATGTTCTAAATAGTATCCTAGACTTTTTCCTCTTTGGCTGAAACCTTTCGATATCGGTAATGGAATACAAAGTACTTTGCATTAAGTTTGTCGTGTAATTCAGTATACTGCTTGGCTCTAATTCATCGTCCTCTCCTTCGCTTTCCGATGAGGCTTCTTAAAAATGAAATCAATATTCTACTATGTAGAACAATACGTATGCTACCACTTATCTACAACACGCGATACAAACCGGCTAATTGATTTTCTGCGTTAGATTCTCTATTTCGTTTTTTGCTCGTTGTGAATGTTTCACAATCGAGGCATAAAAAGCCTCGATCTGGACCGAGTTCACATATTTGTGGTTGTCCGGCCAAAAATTCTGGACAAGTGCCTAAAAGATTCTTCAAGTTGTTCGTGGAACATACGGAAATAGATCCTGAACATCTTGCAATGATAATTGCCTTTGGAAATATAAATAAATTAGGATCACGAGCATTCGAAAAATGAAAGTAACCAAAAAAGTAGTATTACCTCTTCAGACCACCAGCCAATATCTAATGGATGAAATTCAGTAACAGCTTGCGGAAATTTTTTTGATTTTGCATGCCCTAAAGGATTAGGTATGTTGAAATCTGGTTGCTCCGATAACTTCCACTTCCTTTGTATCAATAAACTAGGCAGTCTCCACAAGGATATCGTTCCATCAGTGTGCAAGCATGTTAAAAATTTGTTGTTCGGTGAGACTTTTATTTTAAATATGATCGATTCTGGTTGAAAGTTTAACGTCGGAATAATGTTCCATATTGAAAATCTTGATTTAGTTTTTGATTCATTATCAAAAGTAAACGATAATTTACAATATGGATACTCGTTCAAGGGTCTCCATGATGTCAAACCACTGTCAGAAGCTGTGGACTGGAATGTTACATATGTATAGTTAAGGATGAGCATTTTCTAAATTGGTACAAAACAAGGTATATAGATTACCATTAATTTTTGAGTTATGGTATTCCCAGCGACATAAAATAAATGGTGTTTCTCGTCGTAAACAACAGAATTCACTCCATTCTTGTAAAAGGTGCCAAAAGAAAATTCATAATTGGATTCGTATCCGTTAGTTGCTGAAATATGGTACGATATCAGCAAACCGCTATAAGTGATTAACATAAATTCGTAGGACCATTTCTCAGATTGTGTTCTCGGTGTGATAAATATCATAGAAGCAATCGCGTCGCCAGCTTCTAAAATATTAGGGTTTTGGGAAACGGTTTTTGGAGTGAGGTTGAAAATATTGCTTCCCAGCGCATTGTAAAATGATGTATACCCGTTACTGGATGCTAATGCTAAAAGTGTCCCGTCTGGACTCCAAGCCAATTTGCGCCATTGCGGGAAAGCATCCTTCGGCACTAGATGGACAAAGATATATCACAGATGATAAATATTTCAAGGATACAGTTGCTCCTCTAAGAAACCAGATGTTATCATAAATTACCAGAAGCTTTCCCAACAATTGAAGAATATTCGTCTTTTGCTTTTCGAATTTCTATAACGTTTTCTTGTAAAAGTGCAAGGACACGACCACAATCCCCAATTGCAAACTTCCATGGTAGAGTAAGACTAACTTGTTGCGATATGCTCTCTGGTAAGGAGTACCTATTGTTAAGATACCTAAGTGCATTCTTAATTGTCCCAGTTGCGGGTAATACTACAGCGTCATTTTTACATTTCTGAAATAAAGATATGATTAAAAGATGTATGGAAATATGGAACAGATGTAAACAATTTCTCATACGAATATTCGTCTGCATGTATAGGTATAACTTACTATTAATTCCGGTTCTTGTTTTCGAATAAAGTATTCTAATAATTCGTAAAGTATCGGTTTATTTGATAATTCATTTGGATTGACCATTGCGTATCAGAAACATAACCTATTACGTTGACATAAACTTAGACTATCGATAGGCAGTAGTGGTGGAGAAGTATCGATAGTACTCTCGATAATTATGGATAATGTTGAAATACATTTATGTATGTACGCATTTGGTACTTATTGCAGAGTGTTGGGCAGAGTTGCTACTGCACATGAATAACAGCGTCGGATAGATAGGGCCTCCTTCTAACTATTCGATTAATATTCGCTTTAATATATAAACAATAATACTTCCGAGTTGAAGCGTTTAAATACAAAAAGCATTTATTGCTTACAGTTTTACAGTTTGTCAGCCTGATTGGCTCTTTGATACTATCGATAGCAGTGGTGGAGAAATGTCGATAGTGGGCATTAACGATACCTTCCCCTAGTTGGAGCACCAGTCATCGATAGTTATCGATAGCGGTGAAAGTACATTGCGCGCTTATAATTTACAACTTTCAATACCCATAACTATCGATAGTGGAAACAAAGTATTGATAGGTTTTGACAGTGGTGACTATCGATAATTATCGATAGTATCATCTATAGTTCTCTACTACAATTCAAGACGGCGTCGACCATTTAGTGCAATTTGTTTACATCGGTGACAATTAAAACGTTTTTATAATAATTTTGTACTTGTCGTTTAAAAATATCTACATGAACTTGTTCTTTGTGTATTCCCAAACGTGAGGAGTGATATAATATTAAAGGAGAAGAACAATACATTTAGAAAACCTTCTGTGACATATACGTAACCTCAATTATTTATTCGGTCAATGCTGAGGTTTACTCTCTTGTATTTTAGATTATTCGCGAGAAAATATCACATTACGAGAACTGTAAAACTTATGGTTTTACTTGCAACAATTCTGTAGTCATCAATTGTAAAATTTGTATGAATTTAAGCTATGAAATATATTGCAAATCAGTTTATAAAAATAGCTATCAAATATTAGCTTTTGCCCAGCGGATACCGTGTCCATTCGCACCCAGTAGTAGGTTGTTTAGTTAAGTTTTCTTTCATTCATTTAAAATTGTACATTTTTGAATAATAGATTAATAATTGTTTATTGCAGGCCTGCATAGTGCTACTTTAAGCAGCATTTCTGGCTTCTCCGAGCAACGTTTGCAGCTCTTCCCACCAGTGTTTCTGGTTCCATAGACGATTCAGCCTCCCCCCAGCACAAGTGGAGCTCCGAACAAGTGGAGTTGCTACTTTAAGCAGCATTTCTGGCTCCTCCGAGCAGCGTTTCCAGCTCTGCCCACCAATATTTCTGGTTCCAAAGACGATTCTGCCTCCCCCCAGCACAAGTGGAGCTCCGAACTCTGTGCCTCCTCGAACAGCAGTAACTGTGTTTGTGATGTATCGATGTTGTGTCTGTATAGTAAAGTAACAGCAGCATAGCGATATCGTATTAAATCATACTTATATTAATGATATTAATTATATTTATATTCGTTTTAAAAATTTATATAAGCGTTAACTTTAAGATGGATTATAAATGAATTTCTAAGAGTACTTACTAAGTATATTATAATAGTTTTTAAGTTTAAATAGTATTTTTAATTGTAATCTGTACATTATTAAATGTTTAAATAAATATGGAATAAAAGGAACTCCTCTGTATATTTATTTTACACCTTGACCATGCCTGGAATGTCCCTTTCCAATTCCTTAAACAAAGAATCACAGATATCTTAATATATTGGAAATACGTGGAAATGACGCCCCAATTCCAGGGATCGGTGAAATAAAAGAAAGTTCAGATCCTGAGAACAGGAAGAATTTATGAAAAAGGATACCCCCTCGCGTATTATGTTCTGATACAAATTGGCGATTTGGGGCACAAGGGATTCCGTAATAGCAAGTTCTGGGAAATTCTTGGAAATGACGTCACATTCCAGGAATCGGTGAAATGAAAGACCTCCTCGCATATCATATTCTCCTGATACAAATTGGCGATTTCGAGCAAGAGATGTTTCGTGAAAACAGGTTTTGTAATGTTTGGTAATCACGTCACAGACATGAACTCCGGATACCTCCTCGCGTATCATGTTCTCCTAATACAAATTGGCGATTTTCAGCCAAGGGACTGCCCGAAATTTACGATTTTGTATCAGGAGAACATGATATGCGAGGAGCTCTTTCATTTCACCAATTCTTGGAATGTGACGTCACTTCCAAGAACTGCCCGGAACATGATTTTACGGAATCCCAAGTGCTCGAAATCGCCAATTTGTATTAGGAGAACATGATATGCGAGGAGGTATCCGGAGTTCATGATTGATGACGTCACAATCAAAACATTTCCAGGAGCAGCTTTTACAAAATCTTGTGCTCCAAATCGCCAAATTGTATCAGGAGAATATGATATGCGAGGAGGTCTTTCATTTCACCGATTCCTGGAATGTGACGTCATTTCCAAGAATTTTTCAGAACTTGCTATTACGGAATCCATTGTGCCCCAAATCGCCAATTTGTATCAGAACATAATACGCGAGGGGGTATCCTTTTTCATAAATTCTTCCTGTTCTCAGGATCTGAACTTTCTTTTATTTCACCGATTCCTGGAATTGGGGCGTCATTTCCACGTATTTCTAATATATTAAGATATCTGTGATTCTTTGTTTAAGGAATTGGAAAGGGACATTCCAGGCATGGTCAAGGCGTAAAATAAATATACAGAGGAGTTCCTTTTATTCCATATTTATTTAAACATTTAATAATGTACAGATTACAATTAAAAATACTATTTAAACTTAAAAACTATTATAATATACTTAGTAAGTACTCTTAGAAATTCATTTATAATCCATCTTAAAGTTAACGCTTATATAAATTTTTAAAACGAATATAAATATAATTAATATCATTAATATAAGTATGATTTAATACGATATCGCTATGCTGCTGTTACTTTACTATACAGACACAACATCGATACATCACAAACACAGTTACTGCTGTTCGAGGAGGCACAGAGTTCGGAGCTCCACTTGTGCTGGGGGGAGGCAGAATCGTCTTTGGAACCAGAAATATTGGTGGGCAGAGCTGGAAACGCTGCTCGGAGGAGTCAGAAATGCTGCTTAAAGTAGCAGCTCCGCTTGTGCTGGAGGGAAAGAGAATCGTCTATCGAACCAGAAACGCTGGTGGGAAGAGCTGGAAACGCTGCTCGGAGGAGTCAGAAATGCTGCTTAAAGTAGCAGCTCCGCTTGTGCTGGAGGGAAAGAGAATCGTCTATCGAACCAGAAACGCTGGTGGGAAGAGCTGGAAACGCTGCTCGGAGGAGCCAGAAATGCTGCTTAAAGTAGCAGCTCCGCTTGTGCTGGAGAGAAAGAGAATCGTCTATCGAACCAGAAACACTGGTGGGAAGAGCTGCAAACGTTGCTCGGAGGAGCCAGAAATGCTGCTTAAAGTAGTACTATGCAGGCCTGCAATAAACAATTATTAATTTATAATTCACAAATGTACAATTTTAAATGAATGAAAGAAAACGTAACCAAACAACCTACCACTGGGTGCGAATGGACACGGTATCTGCTGGGCAAAAGCTAATATTTGATAGCTATTTTTATAAACTGATTTGCAATATATTTCGTAGCTTAAATTCATACAAATTTTACAATTGATGACTACAGAATTGTTGCAAGTAAAACCATAAGTTTTACAGTTGTCGTAATGTGATATTTTCTCGCGAATAATCTAAAGTACAAGAGAGTAAACCTCAGCATTGACCGAATAAATAATTGAGGTTACGTATATGTCACAGAAGGTTTTCTAAATGTATTGTTCTTCTCCTTTAATATTATATCACTCCTCACGTTTGGGAATATACAAAGAACAAGTTCATGTAGATATTTTTAAACGACAAGTACAAAATTATTATAAAAACGTTTTAATTGACACCGATGTAAACAAACTGCACTAAATGGTCGACGCCATCTTGAATTGTAGTAGAGAACTATAGATGATACTATCGATAATTATCGATAGTCACCACTGTCAAAAACTATCAATACTTTGTTTCCACTATCGATAGTTATGGGTATTGAAAGTTGTAAATTATAAGCGCGCAATGTACTTTCACCGCTATCGATAACTATCGATGGCTGGTGCTCCAACTAGGGGAAGGTATCGATAATGCCCACTATCGACATTACTCCACCACTGCTATCGATAGTATCAAAGAGCCAATCAGGCTGACAAACTGTAGAACTTGACGAATAGAATGTTTAACCTAATAGTAGTCATTTTGAAGTTTGATCCCTTTCGTGTCAGACATCAAATTGAGAGGACAATGAGCTTAATTTCTAAATAAACTGAATAAATAATATATGTTATAATTCATAAATTCATACCGACACAAAGAAAAAGACCTGTGCCCGTGACTGTACATATTAAAAATATTAAATAAATCTTCAATGAAAGACTTTGACTTGTTATATTTTAACACCTGTCCATTCCTCGGAAACAGGATTATTTATACAAATTTTTAGCTTCGTTACTTAGCATTCAAAGTTCATCCACATGATAATATTTGAACTCAACCGCTATTATTTATAAACTATTCCTATAAATTTATTGGCAATACATCTTACGATAATTAAATAATAATTAAAATTACAATGTTGAAATAAGAACTTAGATTTAAATATGTAAGATACAAAAATGTTTTATGAACTAATACCTACATGTAAGTTATTAGGATAAATCGAATTACAATGTATTTTATAGTTTAAAATTAAGCATAATTTAATTTGATATCTGCTATGTAGTGTACTTAGGTAATGCTTAATATACTTGGCTAACAATTAATTATGCTTTCTAGTTATTTATGATGAGATGCAGGATACGGTGTTCGCTCCTTGACCAGGAAAGCTGTATACTCAAAATAATTTATTAGTTATATTATATCGTTTATATAATGGCATGAAAGAAAGTGAATCAATTAGTAAGATGCAGTCTATACTAAATTCTACAAGTGCAGTTGATAAATATTCCTTTAACACTGAACAAAAGTTATAAGTATAAAGACAAAGATAAGTGTAAGATTTTTTACCCTTATACAGTCCTGATTAAAATATTTTTTATCATCCCGCGTTAAGTATTTGTGGCAGCATCTCGTAGCTCAATGGAGGACTCCACCCAAGCTATAGTAGAGCTCGATTCTACTTCCGGTAGTCGAATTTCCGGTGCGCTGCGCGCGCGTACGGTTTGCAATCCACATGTTTCTTCGGTTTGAATTTCTCGCACCTCAGTGTTTGTATATTGTTTCAAATGATTTGGAGGAATTTCTGATACCAATTTCGTATCATCGATATAACGAACAAGATTTTGGAAATCCAGCGGTTTGAAAATTGATGCAAATTTTTCTGTTTCCTGTTCATATAATCTAATGGATAATTAAACATTGCGATTATTTTGGTATAATACAGTAGTAATGCGGAGCGGGGGGTATTAAAAAGAAAGAAAATTAACATTTTTCGTAAAATAATCTCACCGAAACGGCAACCATCCTGCACATTCCCTGCTGCACCTTTTCTTACTTTGCGCGGCTAATTTCGCAATTATCTTTGCGTCTACGTTAATCGATTTCGGTTTCTGTGCACAGGACTTTAATTTCTCGATATTTAGAGTCAGATGTTGTATTTGCACCTTCAGTATCGCGTTTTCGTGAACCAATCGAGCATTTCTTTGCACCACCTATGGGTCCATGCAACAAATGATTTCTTCTGATTAAAACAAAAATACATATAAAACATTCTACAGCTGAGAAGCGGTCGTAGGAGATCCTGTTTTCTACAGGAAGTTACCTGTAAAAATTTCGCTTTACTCAATGGCAGAGGATCTTGGAATTTTTCCGAAACTATTATATTAAGTTCCTCCCTAGCTTCATCCAACTTCTCCATCATATCCGCCATTACTTGTAAATGTTCCTTCAATAGCTGATCAAATTTTTGCCTCAGCGAGTCTTTAGCGTACTTCATTCGTAAAAATTTTATACACAAATTGTACGTAGTTTCGACCTTTTCATTTAATTCCTTTTTGAGAGATTTATTTTCCTCCTCCAAAGATTCCCGTTCCTCCTCAAGCTCTTTCCTTTGCTGTTGCAATCTCGACGAACCGCTTACGCATCTCGTTTTGTGCCTCTGTATTTCACTATTGAAATAATCTTTTTCTCTTTGGTAGAAAAACCTTTCGTCATCCAACTGCTCTGGAATCAATTTGATACATTTAAGGATTGCGATGAATTTAATGTATATTGCCCTAAGTCTTACGTTTGATGCTCTTAACACATTTCTGTTGCTTCTTCAGCTCGGCAGACAATCGCTCGTTATCTCGTTTCATATTTTGCAACTGTATTTCTTTTATTTGTATAACATTTTCTAAGGATGTAACTGTTTCTTTCAAGTCCGTTACCTATGATCATAACATTAATATCGTTAGTATAAATATAAATCGTCGAGATATAGGACGACCTAAATTATTCATACTTGTTGACGCAAATTTATTAATTCCTCGTTGGCGATTCGGCATTGTGTACTTGTACAAAGAACCTTCTCATCTGTATCCCTCCTCAAACTATTCTTTGAACAAATATTCTGCATATCATAATAGGAAATAATTACTTTCCAGCGCCAAGCAGTAAAATTGTATTCACCTTAAAGCACATTGCATTATAGTATTTTGTACCGTGAAGGCGGACTTTAATAATTTGCTTACCTCGGTATTTTATAAAAGTTAAATTGGACTACTGAAATGTTTCATAAATATTGTAGGTTCTATTAGTTTGCAGACGATTTCAGAATTCTTGCGGGACGGACTAACGTATTCTTCAGGCGTTGCGAATCATCAACATTTTAATTTCTTTCATTTACTTATTTTTTTTATTCATCTCCACGTAAATCGTAGGGGCGATCAATTTCTTCTTTATTACATATTGATGAAAAAATATTTTCCTTAAATTGCCAATGGTGCTCAATTAAAATAGCGACAAATGACAAACGCTTCCTCGTCTCGGAAGTGCTTAACCTGATGGAGGAGCTAATATTTTTCAATGCCGGAAAACGGGTGCTTGAACAAAAATAAGGTCACGCAATACTGATTAAAAGTTGTGAAATTTTTTATTGTATCGTATATGTACAAAATAGGTGTACAGACTACTTATCAATCGCATGGGCGCGTTTTACACACGCTTCACGTATGCTCTTATCGCGTGTAACCACTGATGTAAGAGCATCGCATTGTGTAGTACACCTGTGCAAACCTCTTCTTCTGTTACCTTTCATCAAATGGAATGAATGTCGGAGATGATGCGATAAATGTGTTTCTAATCTTTGTTTTTTCTTTTAATCCTGATCTCATCATGTTTCCCCCTCTTTACAGTCATTAATAACATTCTATAAGGGTTCAGTGACTATTTACCCTTTCCCCATCTTGTACACACGAAAATAATAAATTACACTTGGAACGTTATCTTCGCAACCTGTTTTCTTTTTTCATTGAAGAGCATAATGGTTTCTCACGGAATCGCTTTTACATGACTACGTTACATTAGTGTATCTTTCGCATCACTGGAAGTATCGGTGTGTGAACACGGCATCGGATAAGACAAAAAAAAAGGGAGACAATACGAATACATCTCATTGTAGATCCGTCCGTGCTTTCCACTAACTTTATTAACAACTGGGCCAAATGTACCTTTTTGTTACGTTCACCTGTAAAAATCGCGTCTTTATACTAATTCACGAACAATATTAATTACATGTTCCTTTTATCAACGTCTTTGTAAGAAGATAAAATATACTACCATGTACCATTAGCTCTCAGAGGAATGCCCTTTGAACTTTCCTTCAATTCGTAAAATTTTGTCAGAAAAATAATTTCTAATTTAACATTCATATAATCCCATAGAGTTTGTCTAATATGTTTTAAGGGTCATTCTTCTAAGGCATCGCGAAAACTGTTCGCTTCAATAATCTCGAAGAAATATTTGGTGTCAGTAATGGCAGTCTGGCTCCGTAATCAGATTGAACGTTGTATCAACTAAAGCACTCGCGAACCAAAAATAAAATTGTAACGTTCTCGGCGGACCATGTAATACGAGATGATCTTGATAATATTTGATATTGGTCCAGTTGTGTTTGAAAAATGTGGAAAGCAACGTTTGTCGTCTGATAATCTGGTGAAACGATACTAGATTCGCGCGAATGCGGATGATAATGATGGACTTACGTTTATTTAGCCTAACTTAAAAGTTTGTTTTTTTTTTGTTTTCCATAGTATTAAGGCTCGTGCTTATTTTTTCTTGTTCTTATTGGCTTGATTTTTGTATTTAGCTGCGGTTGATAATTTGGCGTTCTTCTTTTTGGGCTCGTCTTCGTCGTCTTCCTCATCTTCCGGCTCCTAACATATTCAAATAACAAAGAGAAATATAACCATGAGAACAGATTGAACAAAATTTCTCACTGCAATATTAAAATTGGAAGCCTACAAAGGGAACGTTATGCTAGACAAAGATTGTATCGTTCACTGACATTCTAGCGTATTGTCTCCGTTTCCGTAACAACGCGAGAGCGAGCAAAATATGGAACAAAGAGGAAGCGTGATGAGTAAAGAATAAAAGCAACTATATTCAAAATGGGATGATTTATTATGCAAAAAAAAGAAAAATAAAACAGTCACATTGGAATGAAACACAAACGCAGGTAATTATTTTATACCCACGACTCTCGTTTATTCCTTAAACAATCTTCAGAGACGTCCCCCGCCCCCCGCGAACCGTAATGTTAATATGTGCGTTTAATGTCTATCAAATATTCTTGGGAAAAACAGTTTTGAAGGATGACTGAATAGCAGCGTATTAATATTAGAACTCTACTTGTCTACAGCTTCATCCAGCCTGGCACGCTTCGTACCATTTTTTTTACCCTCTGCAGAATGCTTTCTTTTCTTTTGCCGAGCCTGAAATTTGTATTCCTAATTTATAGAAAATGACATACTACCGATTCTGTTAATATACATAATAAAAGCATAGCAAGAGTGGTCAATGCCAAACGGTTCTGTTTTAATGAATTTCTTTCAAGCCGAAAATATTCTGCATTTTTCTTTACGTCAACTCGAGCCTAATCAGAATGTCAGTTACTGATACAATCTTTCCTTTAGACAATCTTTGAGGTAACTTTTAATATGTACATATACATTCGTTCAATTAGTTTAGAACAAGTAGCTGTGTGGTTTATACCTTATCATCATCGTCATCATCGATATTCTCCTCCTCCATTTCGTCATCCATATCATCGAACTCCTCCATGTGCGTGCCTGAAAACCATAATGGATACAAAATTATTCATCTCCATTTTTTTGTCATTCCTCTATTTCGTTTATGGAAATAAATTTCTTTGGATGGGTGGTAGATAATTATTTTTACGTTTGCAAGATACAGACTTTTAATTCAGGTTTTCCACATATATTGAAATTTTTAAGAAGACGTATTTGTAAAGGGCGCCCCACTGTAATTATCGCCCTTCTCGATATAATTTTAGATATCAATATGAAAACGATACAATTCATTGAGAATAGATGAACGCGCATTTCGCAAAGAAATTAATGCATGCAGCACATATAAGATATCTAATAAGCATAAATACGAAACACTTACCAAGGAGATTGTGTCCTACTATGTGCACGGGTCCACTGCCTTTAACCAAAGTAAACGTGACGGGGGGGTCGGGGAAACTAAGATCCAAAATGATCTGTGCTGTCTTTCCTATTTCCAATAGAGCGATTGGTGTTTTGATGGGTCCCTTCAGCCCCATTGCTTCTACTTGTAGTACATTGAGCTCTCCAGGCTTAGCCTCTGGTCCTAGAAGTGCCTATAAAAATTAAACAAAATTAAATGAAGCTCAAGTTTGTTTAAAATTAAAAATATTTCATAGTATTGTTTAACTTTGCCATTTATTTAAGTTAGTAAAGCTATAGATAAGCTAGATACAGAATTAACTATAAATATCCCTATAAAACAAACATTTGCAAATCCTTGTAAATAATTTACTCACGTTTACAAAGGTTATGTTCATATAACATTAATAAACATTTTTATATCCAATTATTTCCATATCTAAGTAGCAAGCCCCATTAATACATTCATCAAATAAATATTAATATCAAAAGTCTTTATTGTTTCCGTTCTCGAAACATCGAAAAGGAAAAAGGGTTATCTCGGAATACAGAAGCGGGAATAAAGAAGACTATGATGGAATTGTTTCGTATGCGGGTTAAAAATTCGCGCGTAAACGTAAGGTGATGGGAGCGCTCGAAAAATCGGGTTTACCACTGACGCCAAATATTGGTCGTATATTTTTACACAGTTAATAGAATGGCAGTAGAATGTATACTATTCCGTCGATATAAACTCAAGAATATTCGATCCAAATAAATACAACACATTTACGAGGGATCGAATAGATAGACCATAGCCTACGCGTGTCACTGAAAATCCGTTGCTGTGTATGGATCGCGATGAAAAAAGAACGTAACGTATTAAACGTTTCAAAAGGCAATAAGATGCGGATGAAATTTGTAACACTCTCTTGTGGACATTTTTTACTCACCATTTTTATAATAAGCTTTTGATCAGCACCAAAGTGTTGGTTCGTGCCGTCTGCGTCATCGTTCTTGTGTTCCGGATCCCATACCTCGCTGGCATTGGGTCCTTCGAGGGTGATTCCTGGACACACAAATCACAAGAGTACGCACACAAAATATCATGATTGCTCACCATTCTATCATAGTCGGATAAAAAACGTAAGTTTGTTAGCTCGTTAGGGACAATGGGAGATCGTCACAATGGCCGAAAGCCAGCCGGCGTCCCGGCCATAGCACCGCTCGCGTCGAATCGCCGATGACGGCGAAAGTATTCGCGTGCGCCGCAAAATAAAGGACCCATTGCGTTCACGTTAACACGACTTCTGATATTTACCGTAAAGATACTCCTCTGCCATGATGATCAGTCTGATATCAAACGATTCTCGTTTGTGGAGGTATAGAAGGAGCCCGTTGGAGCGAGCGTGCCGAACGAGAGTAGAGAAGCTAAAAGACGCCGCGCGCACAACGGTCACTGCGCGAAGAACAGTGGTCGCACGTGCTAGATGAGCGCGTAGCAAATGAGTCGCGTACTCTGCCTTGCGCGCCTAGAATACGTTCTCCCCTTTGATTGGTCAATGCACCTTCAACTATTGTGAACAGCGTTGCCATACGAAGGGTATTATTTACCCCCTTATGTCGTGACAGTTATGAAAGAAATTAATTAAGCAAAAAACTAAATCCTTCAATTTGAGTTTTCTTACGATTTGTTTGTTAGCAATAAATTTAGGAAATCCAGGAAATAATTCTTTGTTTTTAAGTAAGAAATATAATATTCTACGTGTTCCTGTTATTTTTCTGTCGATAGCAATGTACAAATTTAATTAACGATATTTCATAGAAACAAAAAACATTATTTATACAATTTTTAGATCAAATAAAATTTGGTCCTTTTCGAGGTATTGCATAATTTGATATACGTGTAATTCGTATCTTTTAAAATGATAGAAGGTATAATTGAAGAACAAACATCAGGAAAAGCTTTTCCATTTAATATACCAATCTACAGTGAATTATTTAAAATTTAAATGCATGCTCAATGAGTAGCAGTATGCGATTTGAATAAAAAATATGGCAACATCGTGCTTAATTTCTATTGGTCTACGTAAGCCCTGGTGGTAGGGACATGGAACTAACATTGACACATTGGCTGCATAAATATCGGGCGCAACACGTGAATAATTCTTAAATTGAAGAAATGCGAGATAAAAAAAATTCGTTCGAGAAATCGAAGAATTACTAAGATTGAGTCAGTGTAAATAAATTAAGAACTTCTGGGAAATTTTGGAACAATTGTAATCTTACCTTGAAGAAAGTGGTAGCCCACCGCCGACGACAGGAACTCATCAGAATGAGAGCCGATATGATTATTCTATCTTGTTTACTTTTGTCACCGACAATTTTCGGGAATACTGACAAAAATGAGACGACATTCATTCCAACCCGTGAATGGCAAACTGTAAAAAAAGGTAAGTTTATGTAATTTTGCTCGTACATACATTTTGGGACTACTTTTTTGCGCAACCGAATGGAACTCTTCCTAAGACCACGTCAGTCAAATTCGACGTCGCGGTTTCTTCGAGACGGTGGATTGTCATTTTCGTGTTGCTGCTTTAATATAAAATTATTCGACCCGGGAAAACTTTTGCGTTGCTATATCTTTTGCGATTATTTAAAATATTTTTAACGCGTTAAAATACAGGGTTCACCAAATTGTATCCGATGGTGACGTACGCTGAATTCTATAAATTAATTATTCGGACGCGCAAAATATAGTACTTAGTGCGGATATATAATATTTGGCTTCTAATGATTACTAGGTACACCTATACCTAAGGGCTTACACATACGACACAATTTTCAAACCGGAGAAACAGAAGCTAAGATAATGGACAACGAGAACACGGATGAAAAAGATTTCAAAGAAAATTTAAATAGTTCAAACTTGAATTCCTTAACTTTGCATCCTGAGAAAGCAGTCTTTGAAGACGAGGAGCCCGTAGTCACTAAGAAATCTGATCTATTTAATCTTCCTTTCGAGGAGCTGAAAGCTAGATTGAAAAAAATTAAGGATGATGGCGGAGAAAATGTTCCAGAGCTGAATGTAATTATTTGTCATCACGATACACATGTAATGTTTACAAATTGTTTATTCAAACTCTTTTATATTTTTAGGACGAACACACTCAGCAAATAAAGAAAAAATTCAGGGATTACGAAACATTAAAGAAAGAATTCAAAGCGCTTGAAATAAACATTACGACTGATTCAGAATTCTTGAGTAACTATTTTCGGAAGTTTCAAGCTCACAAAAATGCTGTCACTATGGGAACTTTAACTACAGCAGAGAAAGAAGAAGTGTTGGATATTTTATACAATTTAGAATATTTGCTTCATCAGATCGATAATGCCAAAGTTTTCACCGATATGGAGGGGTATGTATAAAAATTTGTTTTAATAAAAAATCTGTTTTCCAAAATTATTCAATTTATTTCTTTTTTAATTAACAGCATGAATAAAATTGTGTCGCCATGCCTCAATGGGACAAACAACGAAATAAAAGCGGAAGCCTTAAGGCTTTTGGGTGCTGCGGTTCAATCTAATCCCAAGGTACAGTTGAAGGCATTGGAGAATGATTTTGTTCAAAAGCTTTTACATATACTATCCACAAATAATAAAGTGGAAGTAAAGTCGAGGTGTCTCTTCGCTTTGAGTGCCTTAGTAAGACAGTTCCCAGCCGCGCAAAGAGTCTGGATCGATCACGGTGGAGTAGAAATATTTGGGAAGATCTTGGTCGATGGCGAGTTACAGATACAGATAAGAGTTATGAAACTGATCAACGATTTGATCGCTGAGAGGCAAGATCTACACGAAATCACTGATACTAAGCTAAGGCAACAAAAAATTAAAGCATACGCAACAGCGGATGTTGAAAAAAAATTACTAACGTACGAATATTGCAAGCATCTCAGTAACCTAATGATTACAAGTTTTAAGAATGAATTTAGTGATCAGGCGACAGCTGATAATTCTGAGCTTCTGGAAACAGTTTCTGATAGCATGATCACTCTTGCTCCTATTTGTATGAATCAATTTAGGGAGAGCAATGAATTGCTTCCCGTCATAAAACATTATCTAAAATCCTACGACAGCTTGAACTCGTTACTTGAACAGCTTCAAGCGTTTGAAAGCCCTCGAGATGAATTATAGAAAAAAAAGTAAATTATGTCGAATGATTGTATGAATGAGATACCGGTATTTATTTTACGATTTCAGATCATAACTGTACAAAGTCTTAGGTGTAATGACATCTTTTTATGAATTGATACTACGAGTATCAATTGTTGATATGCCAATTAGTGCTGGGTATACATTTGGTGGCAAATGTATTACCAGCATTAATTTGTGTCCATACGCTGTGTCATCATCAACTGAATACGTGAGTACGTGTGTGAACAAAAGATACTGTGTGCGTATGGAGTGCATAAGGCGTTTGCGTTGCCTATTCTACTGAAGTGTTACGTTTTTATGTTTTAAGATCGTTTAATAAATTATTTTGTACATATTATTTATATGTTGTTATTTGAAAGAAACCCCTGCCACGGTCGTATTACAGAATAAAGTACTTTATTTACAAATCATAATGATTACATATGAACAAGTTGCCCGTGTAGTCATAGTTTATAGAAAATATATATTACTTGCCAAGTCGCTGAGTAAATCAGCTTCCTACCTTCCGAACTGTTATTTACACGTGCTTAGAACGCTCATATACCAAGTGTTTTGTTGCGAAAGAATACCTTGTTTTCTTTTTAAGTACAAGGATCGCGCTCGTTTTGTGCGGTATATAAAACGTAACTTTCCTTTTTCCTTTTAAATGAAACTCATCTATCTCGCAAACCTTTCTAAAATACTTGATTTTACACATCTCTCGAATTTTATTAAATACAATGACTCCATCTAAATACATACCAATTGTACAGATTTTACGCGATATTTCTTTGTGAATTACATTGCTTTTTGTGACTCGATATACGTACCACCTTTCTAAGTTTATTCTGGAGAGTATTTTTTTTCTTGTTTTTCACTGTTTTCGCAATGAAATGAATAAATTCGATTTACAAGAAATTATAGGAACATAAGATGTATCGGTATGCTCGCATCAAGCAGATCGACACTTCGATCTTTTAGAAAATACGCTTTTTATACTGTGCGTAATTTGCAGAATTTTCTTTCAGTTTAAAAATCGTTTTTTTGTATCTGTTGGTAAATGGGGAAGCATAAATGTTATATACACGATGATCCGTTTTACAACGAGAAAGTCATACGTCAATACTGGTTTCACGATGTAACGCTTAGATAACAAAGTTTAAGTGCAAAGTAAGTCGATACCATAGAAACGGAATGAGGTTTCCTCTAACATTCGTTTTCGATATTTTACAGAGGAGCATATATGTATATTTATGTTTATAGAGTATGCCAGTTTTATAACAATATTTTAATATAAATCGATAGTACCAAATAATAGGATTCCCAATAAATGATAAAAAAAAAACATAGAAAAATAACATTTCATACAAGTACCCGCCTTTTTTCTTCAGTTTTCCTCTCATCCCTTCCCATTATCACGAAAATGTAAACTACCGCTAAATAAGATCGATGATCTAAGGGCATACTTTATCGAAGTGAGAACGATACACATTTGTTAAGATCGTCTATGAAGATGCTTAAAAAATTGCAATTAAATTGAATGCGAAGATCTTAGACTCGCTTTGAATATAACTGTGGAAAAGGTGCATAAATTCACATAAGGATTTTAGTCAGTCATCGTCGTTCCACATCTTTACCATCACTGGTGCACCCTCATTGAGCAACAAGTAATACCCGACAGAACTGCTTAAGGCAAGCTCGAACTACTTTCATCGGCGCGCGTCAAAAGACACTAACAGAAATAAAACCATTCGACGTGCATCAAGTATAGATCGAGCTCTTAAACCTAACGCTATCGCGGAACAAAGAAACCCTAATCACAAAGAATCGTTAAACCCGCCATCACGGCGATTCCAATGGCCAACGCGACAGTCTGCTTCAATGATTCTTTCGGAC
The DNA here is from genome assembly GCA_023838395.1 of Holcopasites calliopsidis. Taxonomy (NCBI): domain Eukaryota; kingdom Metazoa; phylum Arthropoda; class Insecta; order Hymenoptera; family Apidae; genus Holcopasites; species Holcopasites calliopsidis. Next base: position 2,683,575 of record JALHAQ010000004.1, on the reverse strand, counting down.
TGGATTCTTTGAGCAGTTCAGGCAGAATGGTGACCAAGCCAATGTGGAGGAAGCCGCCAGCGGTAAAGGGTAATATCCAACTCGTCTTAGCTCCTGATAAAGAATAATTAATTAACTAAATTTCTGATTTCTTATTAAAGGCACATGCGGAATTGTTTTAGCTGTTCCATTGTACTTTTTCATTGGATCCTTTACCCACCTACTTCCCCGCCAGAGGAGAGTACGGCGAACATCGCCCCAAAAATGCCACCGCTGGCCGTGAGAAGCTGCGCCCGCGCAGCATCCCATCTGTTGAATCCGCTCCGTAGCAAAATCGCGAAATCCCCGACCTCGTGGGGAATCTCGTGTATGAGAATCGCGAGGGTGGTGAGTGCTCCCAAACGGAAGGATACGAGGAAAGAACCACCCACGGCCAATCCGTGAGTGAAGTTGTCTATGATATTCGCTATCAAATTTAGATAGCCAGTTATGTGCCTGGGCTTTTCCTTTGCGACAGTCTTTTGATTGCCCAATGTGTCCACTGAATTGTCCTTCTTGGGACAATCGTTCGACAATTCGGCCGTGTAACCGTTGGTCTTCGCGAGCTTCTTCAGGCAACCCTTTGCCTCGTCTAGCAACAGACCTTTCAGCGTGTCCGATAGCTCGTTGCAAGATAATACTGGCTTAGCGCCGGTTGTGACGAAGCCGTTCTTTCGTGTATCTTTGTAGCCGTTTGGCAATTGGGAATAGCCATTTTTCTTTTCCAGAAAGGGCTGCAACTGCAACAGTAATTGGTTAAAATAAAGTAGCATAAAAATTAGTGTGCTGTGTAGTAATTTTTACTTTTTCTTCTCCTTCCTTTCCTTTTTTGGGGGGCGAGGGGGGGAGTATAAGTACGTGGAGTGTGTGAATTACCTCATTAACAGCTTTCGAGAAGCCATTCTGTGGATTGCCTCCAATTAGATTGATACAGTTGTTATTTTCCAATTCTTTCACAGCTTCGATAGTTTCACATAATTTCGGAGCGTTGGCGGACGCATCTTCATCTTCAGCCTCGTGCTCGACGCTGAACAATTTCTCCGCTATGACGAACACTAGGAAACCTCCCAGTATCCAGAGACCACAGGTCATCGGTGGATGTCCAGCATCCGTGGCTGAAACAAAAATGGAACGCTTCCTGTAACCAAAATTATACGTTTTAAGGGGAGCCGGATATATGTAGAGAACGGCAAAGGTATGTGGGAAATCATAGGTGGACTACAAACGAGCTGACTTAATTCAGAAGGGGACAGCTGGCAATTGAAATCCGCAACTGAGGCACAATAGGGTGTTCCAGAGTCTCTCTTGAACCGCGCACAAAGCGATTCGCAGAGGTGAAGGATCGCCTCCAGTCTCCGCTTAGCATAGGTCTAATACGATGAATTGCACACCGTGGCCTAAGTGGTGGGCAATTTAGACGCGCGTATAGTCTTCGATTGAAAGGGAATTCGACGAACGTTCCTTTACAAACCCAAAGGATTCTCAATACGTAGAAAACTCTTGTGCAAATGAAATGGGTTTAATAAAATATTCCATTAGCACTTGAAATTCCTACATAATCTGAAGCTAAAATTCATTGATAGAGTTTGAAACTATTGCAAGTCTGATAAGTATTGCTTACAAATGTTATATATTTAAAACATAAAAAAAGTTCTCACTGGATTTTGCATGGAGGAAATTCTTGGGACTACTGTTGCATAATATCTAGCAAGGCCATAACATTACTCGCAAATTAACTACGCAAATATTACGCCAATCGATTGATCCTCCGCCACATCGCGCCCTGAGCTTAAACTTTGACTCAATCCAAGCGGGTTTTTTAACAAACTTATTCCTCATTCAGTCTAGACGGTGTACGATAAACAGAGGAGAGACTCTCCAACTTTGATTGTTCAAGGCTCTGACCCCCGGTGATATTTCCCGATGGCTTCCGAGCCCTTTAAGCACCTTATTACATAATTCATTACACGTGTCTATTACACAACGTTTTATCAATATCGTGTAAGGAATTCGTATGTCATCGATCATTCTACGTTCCGTGTACCTTACGCGATAAGTCCGCGGTCAATGCCTCGAATCCTTGTGGCTTTCATCGTGAATTTCTTAGCAATTGGAGAAACTTACGAACAATGATGAAAGTTAAGCTGGAGAATTGAGACACGTGTGTTCGGTGTGACTTGTTATTAAATTCGCAGGAGCGAGTTAATGGAAAAGTTTGGGAAAGTTATTCGAAGTTTGTGGAATGGCCATGGGAAACAGCCGTAAATTCGTCGCAACTTCTGGTTCCTTACAATATTACAAACAATGCTTCAAATTGGAAAAGCAGGAAAAAGCCTAGACACTTCGCTCGACATTCATTGGTGCATCATCATTGGTTGACCACAGTTATCTACTGTGATTCATGTTGTAATAAATCGCGAAACGCCTCCTCCTGTTGCCATTTCGCGATATTGCCAGCAAGGACGAGTCATCAGCCGCTTGTATTACTGCCAGCTTATGTTTTATTAAAATGTATTTCCCTTAGTAATATTTGAGTAGTTTGGTAGTGATTTCGTACCTTTTGTCAGCGCGTTGTTCTCCCAAGCTTCCGGTAAGAGATGCAGGAAGACGTCTCCCAAAAGACCACCGACTGCGAAGCTGAGCAATATTTTTAGCGTACCGGCGCTGTCTGCAATAGAAACAAGGGGAATTGTAAACGAAAAAATAGAAAGGTTCAAAATAAAATAACAAATTGGGTTACCCTTTCAGTCTTTTAAACTGGGACACGATATGAAAGTTCAACATAAATCACTAAGGTAAAGAAGGGTAGCGATTTTAATGCAATGAATCGACAACAATTTTAGAAAATTTCTGCGACCCTGGACCCACGCAATATTACGTACACGCATAATAATGACTTGCCCGGTGTGGGCTACAGGTTCTCCTGTTCACCGCAGATAAATTTCGGAGCAAGTCGTGCGGTGTTCAGAATTTCACTGTTCATTGATCTTTCGCGTGGATGGACCACTGATAGTGCATCGCAGTGAAATTTAATTTCGCGCACTATTTCCTTTCAGAGATCAATGATAGCTTTTCAGAAGGAGTAAAAAATTCTATGTAATATCATGCTGATTAAACGAAAAAGATAAATCGCCCAGTTTGCATGACCTATCGCTATTGCTAAAATGTTACGTACTATCGATTTAAAGAAAGAGTGGGATAGAATCATTTATTAACAATGTTTCAGATTGTCGATCGTCATTGCTTTTATAGATGTTCGAGAGTCTTCTTGGATTAATTGTAGTACCATATTGTGTACGATAAGGGAAAAGCGAATGTGATTCTTATTCGTTACTAAACCTTCATCCACATTTTGTGGGAGATATTATTAAACTGATTTTCTAGACTACTTCTGTTTGCCAAACGCGAACCTTGCACCGACCGGACCCTGTGATCGATATGCCGTATTAACAAATCGCGCTCTTCGATTACTTTTAAACAAAATTAAATGTTTACAACATGTAGCACACGCCTCGTGCTCGTTAGAATTAAACGCTCCATCATCCGCGGTTTCTTTGGCAACAAAGAAAAAGTTGCACCGCGTAATTATTCGTGTTATACGCATTTTACATCCGCGCCGAACGAGTTGCGACATCGTGATTCCACGAATCGTTAATGGGAACAATAAGTAATTAGCAATTAAATTAGCGTTGATACGGGCCCGACGAATGAGGATCGCGACGGAAACACCATTTCCCCGCGGTTCGTTTACATCGGCCACAAATTAAACGATCGACGCCGCGAATTACGCGGGCACGTTACGCAACTTGTGCAATTTTAAATAATAGCTCGGCCAGCCGCAGGAAATTATTCACGGAATGCAGTTGAAAATTGAACGACTGGAACACGCTCGACGGTGGACTTTCGTTCGGTGCTCGGAGCTTTGCACGGTGAGAGAAAACTATTTTACATTCAGTCGACTTTGCTGACTTCTATTATTCAAATAGGACTGTTACGCGCAAAGTTTGAATCTGCCCGTAGAACTCGACCAGAAGTATTTTTTAGTCGTCTTGTATATACGTAGATGTTTATAATCGAAATACGATTATAAAAGCTAAGATCAAAGTCGGAGTTGATAAACGATAAATTGGTATTATCTTTTAGTTTCAGAATTGCATCGCTAGATAATGAGTTCGTGAACGATTGCTAAATAACACGCGTTCCCCAGCTGCCACTATTTGTTGTGGAGCACAGCCGATGAATTTTCGTTTCCGTGTCGTCCTCTTTTTTCCCGCTAATCAACGCATGCCTCGTGCCTTTCTTCCTTTGTAGAACCGATTCAGATTCTTGGAAGCGTCTCGTAGATCACGAAGGCTGCGCCTTCTTCATGATGAAACTTTACACTAATGTTGCACGTTGCAGAATTGAATTAAATCGCATTACGTTTGCTTAGGATCTAGGGCTTTGCATAGATCAGCGTATCTATCATTTTTTTTTAATGAACATTGAATCCCCGCGTAACTACAATTAAAATAGCTTCAACCAAGTTTTTCAAACCTGGTTGAAAGAAGTCGAGAGCGATGTTTTGCAAAATAAACAGGCTGAAATAATTATGATGTCGGCAGAAAGTCATCAAAAAATTCGATATCTTATCACGGTTCGATTAATAAAATACCAGTGGTCATCGTTTCCTATATATTTTTTTTCATTGTTCCCTTATCGAAGACGTCACATCTGTCGAGGAGTTAAGCAAGTCCTAATCTAGATTGCCACACGATATGGCCTCACCGCGATTTTCATTTTCGAGTACCTTGTATCAGCGGTTCGTTGAAATTACTGTTGTATGTAATGGGTAATTATAGTTGAACCGCGCGATATGTGTGGGCTAATGTGTGAAATAGATTTTTTCCTTCGCCGCACTTGCGCTTGGAAAACGGTACAATCGAGTAACAGTACCTGGCGTGTTTCAAACGCGTTACTAAAAATTATGCAGCCGTATTCGACTCGCCGGAAAAAATTTGATAGCGGATTTTGCGTCTCGGGAAACAGCACGGAAGTGTCCTCAGCGATATGCGAGAGGAAGTACGATCAACGTGCATGTACAATTGTTGCAACGTTATTAATATCGTTTGCCTAACGAAACATCGGGAGAAGCAATTGTCTAATTGTCTCAATATGATCACCAAAGTATCTAACAAAGCGACGAGCAAGATAAACAAGTTTAACAACAAAATTACAACTCTGAAATGCAAAAAAAGCTATACGACTATCATTTTCCATGTTATCGAAAAACCTGTAGTTTATCGAGGGCGGCGAAATTGAATCGTGCATGTGTGTACAGCAACATGGTGTGCCGTGTGTTTGTCAAATTATAAAATCGATAGCGTAGAGTACAAAAGTATTCCAAGATAACTACATATGTATAATTTAGTCCGTGTTTCACTGGTCTGATAATGGTGTATCATCTGCAAGGCGGCCACCAGTTAAACTGTAATCGGATCGAGCAGAAAAGAAACGGAGAACGCATCTGAGCCAGTCGTGGGCAGAGCAACGAGACGCGTTTGATAATAGATTCGTCCCAGAACAATCGTTCCCTCTGAATAGAACGTGGCGAGCTGAATTTCACGCGGTATCAGCGCCTTCATTTCCAGATTTAAACTTATTCAATTGTTCGAAATGGAGCAATCAGGGCTACACGACTAAGACGCTTTTAAATTGGGTCGACTAGTAATTTATCGAAATAACGAGGAAAGAGCAAACGTGGAAATATTTCGGAATGAGTACCGAAGGCACAACGTTCGTCGGATGAATAAATTGTATAATAGAAAGTTAGCTTAGATCGAATCGACACATGCAGATGAGAGGAACAAGCCAGATCGGATGGCAGAATATCGGCTTGCACAATCTTGCATCACCGATTTCAAGTGTCGCAATGCAAATGGTACGCTTTCCTTAATCCCTGTTCGCTGGCACCAAAGAGAAGCAACGAAAAAGAAACGAAGCGGAGGTTCGCTCTGGAAGAAGGTCAATGACCAAACGCGGAGTTGTCTGATGACGAGGACAAGTGAGCGAATGATTCATGTCCATACCTGAATGGAATCAAGACGAGAAAAAACCCCGTTAAATTTGCAAACGTGGTAAACAATTAACATCGCGGAAAGAAACTACGCTATTTCAGAAATTGCACGCGTTGTTGCTAATTATTACAAACTCAAGTTCGCAGCTTATAATTTTCTGTTTAAAAAACCGTGTGTTCAATCGATGATCAACTTTCGCTTACTATGTTACAGGAATCGAAACAACGACCAGTGTAAAAGCAAGATCTATTAAAATACTACAGTTGACGCGTTTCCTGTTGGAAAAATAATAGCAAACGAGCGCCACGGTGATTTATTTCACAGTTTCCTTTTTTTCCGTATCCAGGTGTAATCAAACGTGCCAGTGAAAGCCAGATGATGCAGCAGCTGCTGCGTCTTTTCTTCAATGGGAGACTTTGGGGGTGTCTTCGGAGCTAAGGGTCCCCCTCTTAAAAATTTTCTTTCAAAAAGATTGGCTGCTATTTTCTAGCATTCTCGTCCGCCAAACGTGATCCAATTGCATGAAAAATTGCGCTTGAAACATTCGTTCTTCTATTTAGTTCACGAATTCCATTGCTGCGACGCATGCCATTGAGAACAAATTCCACGACCTTGCTTCTACTCGCTTTGGCGCAGAGCAAGTAGTATGGTGGATTAACACGGGTCGCGAATTACGCTGACACGGTGCCTGCAATGGACCATCTTCTATGCTATCCATTCTGCACACATTTTCGCAATTTCACTTTGCATTACAAAGTAAGCGAATATAACTGCAAGTGCCCCTGGCACGGGACGCGCGTTAACACGCTAAGAAACACGTCGAACTACGCTTTTGGTTTTATGCAGAGGTAGAAACCTGCCTTAAACTTTCTTCGGGGTATTTAAAACCTGTTCTACCAGTTTTATGAACGAAACGTTGGATTACGTTATTTTGCATTTTAGCTCCGCCGTTGTTTCTATCCTTGCAGTATTTGTTATTCAGCGCACTTTGCGAATCTTCCTCCTGCATTCTGTGGAGGTCCAATAATAATATTGCAGTTGCATAAACATCCTAATGCGTGTTGAAATGTTCTTTACCGAAAAAGACCAGATTACGCTTCTAGGGAAGACGTTGGCACGAAGCATCGAGCCACGCGGCGAATAATATGCGCAGCAGATTCTTTCTACGTGTGGCTGACAATGAGAGTGCTTCTTTTTGTGCACCCAAGAGGGTCTTTTACCTGATGCTATAACGCATCATTATTTTTACCTCGTAGAGAGCAGCGACAATGTCTGTATTATCCGAGGAACGCGAGAATCTCTTGCGCTACGAACTTGCTGAATTCCCTTAATTAAAAACGAAAATGCTGGTGGAGAAATCAATAATTCCGAGTAAAGAATAGAAAAAAAGACTAGTGTCGCAGAAATAGTTAAAAAGAAAGTGTGAAATGTACAAACTGTTTCTTGTTCCAGCCGTAACTGATTCGATTCGGGCCGATCGAACCGCAGATTTCCAGTGAAATCATGGTAAATGATCTCGTGCTAGTGCCTTACGGCAGTCACGGTACATCGATCGAGCATAGATAAGATCGGTTGCTAAAACAAAGCTTGCTTAATTCCATTCAGCTAAAAGACATGAATGCAAAGCGTCAATACAGTCCATGACCTAAGACCTGAAAATCGTAGCGATGCACTTCCGTGTAAATACTTGCTTTCTTTCGTCTTACATAAAACAAGCTCGTAAGTTCTGGCGCATACATGCGCATAATGTGTACCGACATTATCAGAGCATGATGTCGTGAAGTACCTTGGAAAACATTCCAGTAAGGGGAATCATCCATTAGCAGATACAGAATGTCTACTGATATTTAATAACTTCTTTGTTACGGTTTCAAAACTGGATATTTTAAGAAATTGCTTGTTGGCAGTGAAACTCGACTATTTTTTACTAATTGCAAGAACTATTTCTATGAAAAATCATCGTAAACTTATTAAATTGTTCTTCTGCCTCTACAATGTTTTAAGTGTAACTTAACAAAGTATATCGATCTGTGCATCGATAAGATAATTTTGTTCAATTTTAATTACAAAAGGGCGATTAATTTCACTAGACGTTATCTGCGATCTAATCTGTCTGTAAATATGATTGAAATCGACTTCAAGATGTATTTACAGACAAAATATTTTAAGAGCAATATTTGAAAAGGATTTCGCCGAAATGAAAATTTCTTATTCGCTACAAATTTAAAACAAATGAAGAAACAAAAGTGACCGGTTAAGTCTAGCGCACAGATCACCTGTACTAACCCATTATGAGCTACTTCTTGCGCGCGTTTTAAATGTACACATAACCTCCATTCGTTCGTCAGATTCCCTTGACGTAGAAAATCCCATTATGTCACCCGACGCATGTAGGCTCATTCTGACCAGAAAAAGATATGACTACGCGAGAAATGAGATTCACGGGGTGTCAGTAAAGATGATATGTTACCTCCAGTTTTGAAATCAGCAGCTTCTCCGATGGGGATGACCAACAAAGGGAAGATACCAGTCAGTCCGATCATGGTGCTGCCGATCAAGGAAAATAGCCATGGTGTTCGTTCGAAATACTCCACCGCAGCTTCCCACGGGTTCCAAGATTCTTCAGTGATCATTTCATACAGGAATTTAGCGGAATCGGTGCAATTATGCTGTACACACATGCTTGCCGCCATGTTGTTCGTTTCCTGTCGAACACTTTACTTGCCAAACAGCTCCGAATTCGAAAACTCTGCTGCCGTATTTTTGTCAGTAATCAGTTTCGCTAATTCTACGATCGTTGTCAGAGTCGACGAGCATGTAAATTTCAATGAATTTTTAGCTTTCTTCGTGGTTTGTTTACCCGAAAATAACCTCTTTTTCTCTAGTCCGAAAACACCCCTAAGAAGGTAATTGTTGTCACACCGGTTAGCTGTTCACGGGAAGTGTCTTGCGAACAACGAATCGTCGTTTTCGAGAAATACAATCAAGAACACGAGCGTTGGGAAATTGTCAGAAGATAACGACTACCGAGCGCCCGACTAGCCTACACTGAGGACTGAGTACGGACGCTACAATTCAGTCGGTCGCCGCCTCTACTTTCGTCGGTTTTGTCGATCAAATCAAGCCTTTCGTTACTTCATATCGCCGCAATGCGGTGGCCAGGGTACTGTGATCGAATCTTCAGTGATAAATATGAGAATGATTGTCAGATCACGCGTTCCACTCTCGAGCGAACTTCGGATGATCTTGCGCGCCTTTCCCTGTTGTTTTCTTTATACTATTACAGCGTCCAACTTCTGCCGATCGCTCGATTCGCATTCCACGCGACAGTATCTCATACCATGAAAATAAATGGCGACAGAAGACGATCTGCTGGTTGTCCTTCGTCTCTCACTTTGTCCAGCTTCGGTAGAATATTTTTCAATTTCGTTCGGGTCTGTATTATTACTGAACAAATAGAAGTGGTTGCCGCACAAATGATAAACACGATTACACAACGGCACGCAGCATATGTAGAACGTTTAAATGTTTTCGAAGTGGTACGACTCTACAGTTCTTTTTGGTTATGTACGATCTCGGATCGCCGTGTCCCCGCACGACAAGCGTAACACGCACTGCTGAACCGTAAAAGTTGCAATTTCTATAGTCTGTCTTCGTTTTGTGCTTACTTTATCTTGTTTGGTTAGTCAGGAAACAACGCAGAATCGCATCCGTTCACTGCATCGACGAAACGGCTAATGCGTATTACACCGATGGCGGTCCCTTTTATAACTACTGGAGCGCTCCGCCAGATCGCTGCGTATATGAGAAAGAGAAAGAGAGGGGATATGTCCGCCTAGATTGAAGAAGAACAAAGAACGAGAAGAAACAGAGTAAGGGTAAACAGAAAACGGCGAAGACGAAATTAAAATAGCGTGCAAGGGAGTTAATTATTCACGCAACAGTAGCGAATCGCAATTTGAAAACGATAGAGGAGGAACAAAGGGAAATTCTCCCTCATCGTTATCGAACTTTGCAATCGATAGGGGCGCTGTTGTACTTCCCTGCAAATCTTTGGATGCACGCATATATGAATTAAATGTGATATTAAAATTAGATTCTGATTTAATGCCTGAGTAATGGATTTAAAAAGCAATGGATAAAAAAAGGCATAAAAAACAACACTTTTATGTTTCAAAATATGCAAAATGATTTCGTAGAATTTAAAAGTAGAATCAACTTAGCAATGCAATTTTTTGAAAAACAGTCTCCATGTGATTACTAACTTCGGCGTAAGGAACATTTAGCATTTTTATCGCGACATTTCTACGTACTATCTGTCAGTATATCTTGGCGACAATACTACAAAGATAAAAAATATTAATATCGTCCAATTATTAAGTGGATGACGTCTATTACTGGACAAATTTTTTTCCTTTTTCCTTATCAAAATCAATTTTTCGCATTTTATAGCAAAATGACATATTTGCAATCGCCATTTTGATAATCGATTAATGCACGCTGTTCCTTGCTGTTAGATAACTACCGCCCCTCAATAGCTCTCACTGATAAGTTTAATAAATAATTTTTCTGAACAAAGAGCGGAAGGAATAAACTCAGTAGCTAATAAGTCGCGATTGTGCAGCTATTCGCGAAGAACAAATTGATTGAAAACCGAGATTTCCATCCGGTAAAATGTCTAGCATTTGCTGCAGAATTATTAACAATTGTTAGAAAAGATTCTGCTGTATCAAACGCTATTTCTATCATTCTTTTCTAAAACATTACATAAGTGTCTATTTAACGTTGTGCAGCAATGAATTATCAAAGTTTTCATTCATTGCAAAAATTCATTGGAAAAATACATTTTCCTTTTATATCTATACACCTACAGCTGGTAACGCGGACCTTTCAACGCCATCTTTAACAATAATTTGAATCTGTATAATTCATGTGTGTTCTGTAACTTTTTAATTAAATAAAATAAGCAATAAAAAGGTATAAAATATAATGTGTTTTGCATAGCCTGTATCATAAAAATTTAAATAAATCGTGCAAAGAATATCTAATACGAGAAAGTATCTTTAATGGAATAATTAAAACAAACTGTTTATAATAAATTTGCGTCGTGTATGATTCTATAAGTCATCGGCATTGTACCTACATTGCGTGTGGCCTTAATTAATCAAATTGCTAATGGCGCCGAGCCAAATGGTACTTATTTGGCCTGCAATCAAAAAGATATTCAACAACTGTCGTGCATACACGGCGCTCGTTGTTCGCAAAAATTTTTCTAGTATAATGGTAAAATGTTAACATGAATAGCATTGACATCAGTTATTGGTATTGGTTATTGAATATTCGAAAAATCCCGCAACGTACCATGACGGCCCTCTGCTGGCTGTGCATCCTTGCGTGGCCCAGCTCTCCAGCGGATCTATTTTTGGGATCGACAGAAAGTTAAGATTATTTTAGTTACATTTTTCACCTCCGATCTAGAACCGAGGGTTCTTAACATAAGAACATCACGATGGTCGAGTAGGTCGATTTTCCACGATCGTCGAGGATTGCGTGCGTTCGAAGAAAAGAAAAGTAAAAAGTATTTAAAAAAAGGAATAAGTTTAAATTGGAAGATTGCATTCACTTTTACAAAACAACTGTTCAACACACATGTAGAGACATTATTCGAAAAGTGTGAGGAAGGATCGCCATAGAAAGAAGAATGTCTTCTTGGGTTTTCGTCAGCAAACAATTAGAATGAAGAGCGTACGCAATCTCGATCTTCGTATCATTCCAAAACTTATATTTTCTAATTAGTTTGTTAGTGGTATTTGAATTTATTGTGTAAAATATTCCGTGATAATAATTTCCCATTTTCCTCAAGTGTATGTCATGTGTTAGAGGGGAAAAACCGCAAAAGTAATCGTGGCAGTGCACTCTTCATTTCCCTTCTATTTCATACAACAGTGCGATGTCAGAGTGCAATTTTAATCAGTGTGCCATTTCCAGGAAAATATATAAATCTATGTATTTCCGAGAACTAATCTTTTGATATTTGCCGTATCTTCATCATGGACATACGAAGAATGTCGAATTGGAACGTCCTGAGCGTAGAGGCTGCTCTTCAACAGTTGAACAATCTCGAGGAGGACAACAAGGAGATAATAATAAGACGGCCGAATACGGTAAGTTAACAAAAAAAAAAATTATTTTGCCCACGATATCAGGAAGATCTTTGATGGTACCAAAAAAAAAACAACAAAATCGCCTAAGCACAGATACCATCGATTTCTGTTTACTTACGGCATTAACTATGATTCACGATTGTTTGTGACAGGATTGAGATAGTAATGGACGATGCAAAAAAATAGAAGTGTATCGTGTAAGAGAAACGGAATTACAGCCGCATTATTCATCTAGTTACTTAATCTCAATCCTCGAAATTCTTTCTTAGGGAGAACTTTTTGCCGCACTACACATGCCTTCGTGCAAATACCACGTGCATGAATTTGTCTCGTCGCTCGGTCTCGTGTAGGATAAGTTCCAAGTCTTACATCAACCGGATCGTTCTGGCAGATTTATAGCTAGTCTACGTTGCTTCAGAATCGGACGAAACAGTCGATCAAAATTTGATGACAGTCACTCGCAAGGGAAAGGAAGAAATAGCCGCAGATATCTATATTTTGAATAAACTGAAATAATCAGCAGTCAATTAATTCCTCAGCATTTTACAGAACATTACTTCCTGTTAATTTTTGTTACATAAACTATTTCCTTAGTCATTTATTAATTTGCAAGTGCAATCTATAAAAATTCTCAGCGTCTATTCCTTTATTAGCGTTCACGCAAAGATTCTTAAGTATAAATCCTAAGATTGCGAATTTCTCGTAACCTTCGCACGAAATCTGACGTTTCACGGGAAACACAGGGAAATGCACCTTGGCTACAGGTGATGGGTTTAAAATTAAAGCGGAGACTGGTCTTCCAAGTCTTATATTTAGGACGGCGCGCAAGCGCGATCCGATTAGAAGTCCCGTGGAAGACTTACAACTTCTCTGGTTCTCCGAAATCTTTCGTGTACCGCGATTTTCCTGACTCGACATCACCGATATCCCATCGTTTCTTCCAACGATCAATATTGTCGATCCTGTATAAAGTTCGATCCCCGTGCGTCGCACCGAAGCAGAAGTAGTTTACCTGATACATCAGTTACGGGGATCTCGCCTGAAGTTCTCGATCAAAGTGCATCTTGTGCTCGCATCTATTTAAAAAAAATATATATTCGTGATTCGAGTTTAGTTCTCAGATAATAACAAGATGGATCTCGGTGGTGTGGATGTCTGGGGACAGATTGCCGTGGAAACGTCTCAGATGTTCGTTTCCGAAGGCGGTGTAGTTAAAAGTCGTTTTGCTGGGACAGTAAGTGAACGAGCTAATCGAAGAAGCGCGGAAGCGGATCGAAGGAGTTTGAATTTTCAAGCCCCAGGCATTGTTCGAAATATAAATCGTGTCCCCTATTAACAGTTATTGCCCTTCATCTTTCCAGACGATAGAGAAACTTCCGGATAAGGTGTTATTGAACATCTTCAGCTACCTGTCCCACCGTGAAATATGCAGGGTGGCACGTGTGTGCAAGAGATGGCGGCAAATCGCGTACGACACGCGGCTGTGGAAGCACGTATCCCTGCGACCGGAAATCAGCGGACTGCACGTGAACTCTTTGGATAATCTGCTGCATTTGATCAGGTAGAGAGGATGCTTTCTGCGTGTAACATTGGCACATCCTTTTGTCCCCGGAATACAAGCCAGAAACGATTCCGCGAGACTTGCCAATGCAACGTTTACATGCGCGCACGAACAATTGAACGGATTAAAAAGCACTTGTATGATTAAACAGCACAAGGTTCGGTGCCTCGTTGAGATACATCGAGCTGCCGATCGAATTGATCACGCACACGGTTCTCCATGAACTGGCGAACAAGTGTCCAAATTTAACTCACATGCTCCTCGACTTCTCCACCGCGATGCAGTTGCACGATTTCTCAGAGATGCAAGCCTTCCCGACTAAATTGAAGTACATGTGCATCTGTCTGTCCGAGGTGATCTTCATGGAAGGCTTCATGAGGAAGATCTACAACTTCATCAACGGCTTGGAGATTCTTCACCTCATAGGTTCGTCCTTAAATCGGTAATCGATGCTCCATAAATCAAATTTCTTATACATCATGTTGCAGGAACGTACGAAAAGGTGGAGGAGGAAGAGGAGGAGATCTACGAAGTGATAAACGTGCACAAATTGAAATCAGCGACGCCCAACTTGCGAGTGATCAATCTGTACGGGATTAACTTCGTAGACGATTCCCATATCGACGCGTTCTCCTCTAATTGCATTCAGCTGGAATGTTTGGCCGTGAATTTCTGCGCGAAGGTTACCGGCTCGACGATGAAGACCTTGTTTCAGAGGAGCAGAAGATTAAAGTGTCTCCTCATGCAGGGAACAAGTAGGGTTCCGTTCAAATCAAACTTTTTCTTGTCTTCGTTGTCACAATATTTCGGTATGGAAAATTGCAAATCTCTTTCCTTCCAGATCTCCAAAGCGAATACGTGATGCAAGTGGAATGGGAAAAATCGAGCATTCAGGAGCTTGACGTGACCGGGACAGATTTGTCCACGGAATGCTTGATCGACATGTTGAGCAGAATTCCTGGTCTTCGATTCCTGAGCGCTGGCCAATTGAACGGTTTCAACGACAGCGTGCTAAAAGCCTGGGCCGAGCTTGGAAATCCTCGAAACCTAATCGCCCTCGACCTGGACAGCTCTGATAATCTGACGGACGATGCTTTGCATAAATTTTTATCGAGATACGGACACCAATTATGGGGGCTCGCCCTATCCGGTATGCCTCACATCACCGATCAACTGTGGCAAAGTGTGCTGCCCATATTGACCAACGCAAAGTGAGATAAACATATACATAGTTGGATAAAAGAAAAATAAATTAAGAAGGGGATCTGTTTCATTGAGATCTTTGGAACGGAATTTTGTAGAATTCTCGTAATGGGTACTCACGAGAGGCTAGGTGTGAACATCCACGTGGATCAACTAATGGATGGAATTGCTAACAACTGTCCGAATTTAGAACGGCTAGAATTGCGCTGGGACCCAGAGAATCTTCGATTTTCGGATAAAAGCCAGAAAGCTATCGACATCCTTCGTGTCAAGTGCATTAAGTTACGGTGTTTAAGTTTGAGGTATGTCTGCAGGTAAAAGCGATTGATGCTAAGGCACGTGTACAGTTCGTACTAATGGAATCGATACGTTTCAGCGATGGAAGGTACTATGAGATAGTTAAGGCCAATTTTGAGCGAGCCGATAGACTGACGGTCGTTCGAACGACGACGTGCTGCCGCGTGTCCAACTACTACCTCTTAGCCAATTATAAGGATCTAATTTTTAATTAATTATCACGATAATTAATTATTACTTGTACACAAGTTGCGGGGGAGAATTACAAATAAGTTTTTCCGTAGGATCGACGAATTACGAAGGTCAATAAGCGTATCAGGAAGGTAAAGTCCTGGAAGCTAAAGTGTGGTGAATGAAGAATGAGCAACATTTTACAGGCCGAATTTCTGTTCCAGGTTGTGAATCGTGAACGAACGCAATCGAAGGATGAGCCTACCTGCGACTACCTGATTATTCATTCATACTATAAGAAATCACGTGCAAAATATCAAATGAATATTTTTTTACACTATTTTCAGTCGTGTAGCGTGAGTAGACAAACTTTTCCGATCTAATGTTGCTCGAGAATAATGTTTTGGTATCGCTGTTCCAATGTATTTAAAAAAAAAAAAGACGAAAACAGAATATGAAAAAATTGAACCAGCTATGTAATCATTGAAGATACCTATAAAAAAAACCTTGACACATAGAATAACAAGTCCGGAATCCATCACACTACGGAGATCCATAATTAATCAAAGTGTCAGCGCGAAAAAAAGTTTCTCAAGTACAACAATGGGCAAAGACGGTGGCTACGCACTATGGTTGAACCTAGCGGTATCGATTATTCGTTAATTTATTCATGCAGCCGTGTAGACGACGACGACGACGACGTCGCACTGGCCACGGCCCCGGGCTCGGTCGATTCGCTCGATTTCATTCTCCAGCCACATGCCAGGCCCTTCGTTTATATGTTGTATTATAGTCGACGTAGAACCGTCGCGACCGCCACGACTTTTCGCATGATTCCCGAAATTATCTTCACATCGCCGGTCATTCTTCTTCCTCGCGCGATCCTCCTGTCCCCATCTTCCCAATGTCTGACATCGAGGAGGACCTGGTCACGAAGAAGCTGAAAATCGTGCTCGTCGGCGATTCCGGATCTGGCAAAGTGAGTTTCTTCAGTGCCACCCCGTTTCTTCACTTGGAAGTGAATTTTAGAGTAGCAGACCATTTTACATCCCTTATTTTATTATGCTTCGCCTAACTGATTTTTCGGATAATTTTCATTTTCATCCAAAGATTTGCTTTCGAGTGTTTATTTTTTAATGGAAATTTCTTCGCAAACGTCCACATGTATGTTTGTTTTACTTTGTTTTGTTTAGTGTGACCGAGCTTCGAGGAACTGAGCAACGTATCGATTTGTTCTTTCCATGCGTAGTGGTCATTGCTACGATTAGATGTACTTTCACGAGCACCAAGTTTTATGAATATATATCAGCGATTCTCACGCGAGCGTGTAGCTTGTGATTTCTGTCGCGTCAAGTGTTGCACATTATTACCGCAACTTTTAAAGAAATTTTTAACAAATTCAATCTACACAGATCACGTAGAATCGCATATTCGTGACTTGGATTGTTGCACACCTGTTTTCGATTCTCCGTCCCGAACGTGTAATTACTATTAACGCGACTAATTCTCGAACAAGTGCAGGATGCATAATTAATTAGCGGGCGGACGTAGCACGCGAGTTTCGATCGACACTGCAATTCCGCCCTTGGAATTGCATACTTGAAGAACTAGCCGATTGCAAGATCCTAAATTAATGAATCCAGATCCAGCCACAAATATATTGCTGAGAAGCAAATAATTCTTCATCGTACTTGTTTTCTTTTGCTTGAAGAAACGCGTTGCTATCCTAATAAAAAAAACGATCATCTTCGTACTGATCGGTCAGCGATTCTGAATAACCGAAATTCAAGGATCCCTGTTTAGACGAGCATCGCTCAGAAGTTCTGCAACAACGAGTTCACAAGACAATACACTCCGACGTCCGGAATCGACTTCTTCCTGAAGAACATCAGTGTCGGCTACTATAAAAACGTTAATTTACATTTGTGGGATGTCGGCGGACTGGCGTTGCACGGAAACATGCTGGACAAATACGTCTTCGGCGCTCATGTAAAAGAAACACTTTAAACAAATTCGAATAGATCTTCACATTTTTTTACTAGAAGCACGATTTTCTTTTACAGATTATTCTTTTAGTCTACGACGTTACCAATAGTTTCAGCTTCGAAGTTCTGGAGGAATGGATAGATAAAATTCGGAGGCTGAGCAACGATTACGAAGAAACACCTCTGATGGCCATAGTCGGGAATAAATGTGACATGGAGCATCAGAGGTCGGTTAAAAAGGATCGTACACACAAATTTGCAGCGGAAAATGGATTTCCGTTGCACGACGTTTCCGCGAGAACCGGCGAGGCGGTAAACAAAGAATTCTTTAAACAATGTCTCGAAAGCGATGCTTTCCTCCTTTCCTTGAAAAACAAATATTATCTTACAGGTCTCGCTATGCATAGCGACATTAACGGCTCAAATCTTGGGGGTTCGATTAACAAGAACGGACCAAGACTACCACAAGCCTATAATAATAGCGGAAATAGGCGACACGGTTGACATGAACACGGTTCACAGGGTTGTGAAGAGAATTCCCACTAAGAAGCAAACGCAAATCCCCTTTTATCCCCGTTTACCAAGCTCGAAATCTTCGGTATGCTTGTTACAGTGAAGTCTAACATTTAAGTTTTTGCAAGTATTTTTCACGCACAGACAGAATAGATTTTTTATAAGGAAAGATACAAGCAATAAGCGTCCGGGCCGATGGAAATATGTACAGAATGATTAAAAGAAATATTTTCCTCTAGTTTCGCATCGTATAAGTACGAAGATTCACATATTTTGAGGGGCCAATGCAATGAACCACTGGTGTCTTCGCAGTAGATTTAAAAACAGATTTATTTATTGATAAAATCTTACTACTTGCGGTCGGTCGTAATGTTAATGCGGGTCGACGTAACAATGTTAAAAATACTTTTACAGTAGTGGTAAATCTATGCATTATATAGTAATGTGTACATACACTGTTGATCGGGTACATGCCACGAAACTTGTATTTAGAGACCTCGATGGTTTTGTGACGAGTAGTCGTGGAAGAGATTGTTCAACATCGTGCCTATTTTGTTGAGATGTTACTGGATGCAGCTCCATTGTTAATATTAAATATCATAGGATTAAGTTAAACATGATGGCAATCGAATAAACTCTTGTTCGCGTCTTTCAACTTACGATGGCATCGGGAGAGAAATTATTGTACGTCCATTGAACGTATCATACACGTGTAGGTCTATTTTTATAAACCGTTGAATAGTAGGTTTTCTTTATAGCTAACAATTGCGAATGGCACTAATCATGCAACACGAAGCATGTACAAAAACGTAAATATGTAGAAGACAAAATGCACTTAACGAGATAACGTGTATTCTTTAACAAGTAAAAAATAGGTAAAAGCGCAGTGTGTGCGTATTCTCAGGACAATCAGCTTTGAATAACATCCATGAAAAATGCACATTGGAAGTATCGAAGGATAATCGTGTTAATAAATAGCAAATAAATTAATGAACTGTTTTCATCAGAAATTCGGGGAAATAGGAAATCGTCAAATATTATGCATAGTTTCAAACTTTCCACACGACGATATCAATGAAATGATTAAACAACTTGGGAATCAGTTTTAAAATTAGCACTTCCTCCGGAAGTTCGATATATACAGAGATGAAAATCAAATTCATATTCTAGAAATACTAATTGTAATATTATCGTTTGCTTTTTATCAAAGATTTTCGTTCAAATATTCGTTAGACGAATGGATAAAAACAATCTTTTTCCGCGATTGGATTAAAGAGATTAATTCACGGACGGTGGTGTTGCGAGAGTTTGATTACCCGCTTGATTCGAAATGTAGAGTGTATTCTATCGATTAGACGTATAAAGTGCAAAATTATCATTTTTGTAGATTTTATACACCATCCATAATTCGTCCTTCCGGAAAAGATTATTCTGTGTCTCGATTAATATATCTCTTGTTCATTAACTGTAATAGGGTGTTCAGTCTCTTATTACACGGTATGGAAGCTATTAGTTTCGAAACTTTGATGTCCATCTGATTATAAGTCAGATTTCGTTAATGGTCTCCTTGGCCATACATTTCTTTCTAAAATTTTTTCCTTTGCTTCCCATAACTCAGTGAATTTCTCATTCAAAGGAACAACATAAGTTTCCAGCCACTCCTGAATGGTATAATTATCATATATGTTTTCCATAGCGAATCTCATTTCTTTCTCGATATACATAATCTCCATTTTAAACCTATCCAATTCAGCGACTGCTCTCTCCACGTGACTAGGATTCGAGAAGGAATACTTTAAATTGTACGGTTTCAACCATCCCTTAAACGTATTATCCTGCTCCATTTTACTAACATCTTGAGTCAAGGAATACAGTCGTAATATAGCGGCGTAAATAGATACACCGTGATAACTGCATTTGGTCCAACCGTACTGTGGTTCTGGAATACTTAAAGAAATTATGCCCTCGCACTGTAATGCTTGCAATACTGATGTCGGTACTTCTGTCGGAAATCCGGCCAAATCCGGAGCCTGTAGGATCCCTAAATTTACAGCTAGCGAGGGTATGGCGGCGGGTAATAATTCGCAAAGCACGCTAAAGTGATCATACCTTTGCCACCCTGTTAACATAACACCCTTGAATTTAATCTGAGAAGAATACCTATTAATAATTTCCAACCATCGCTGATGATTTTCCATGTGGTAACCGACATCAGTGTAGTATCTGTCCGGAGCAGTGGCACCCTTAAAAGCTGTGGCGATCCATATGTTTTTCCAAACAGAAGCGTAGCTCTCCCACAGCTGATCGGTCAATGACGCACCAGGATCGGTGGTATATTTCCAAACAACAGGTTCCACCATCAAGTGCAGATCTCTGTCTATTATTTCTTGGGATGATATTTCTCTGAATTCATCGTCCCACATGAGAACCACGAGTTGAGGGTATTTGTTTTTTACGTAACCCGCTACTTTTGATACATGATCCAAGAATAATTGTTTCTTGCCCCACTGTCTCTTGACCATCGTGTCCAAACACCTGGAGCACTCTCCTATCTGATATACCTCGTCCGCACCTATATGCAAGTGCCTTAGGTCAGGGTGTGCATCCACTATTTGGTCTATCATTTCGTATATCAATGGAAGAGTTTTGTTGTATGTAGGACATAGAACTTGTGGGTAACGAGGCACCTCACGATAGTCTTTATACTTGTCCAGTTTAAGAGTAAATTCCATGTGACCAAAGGTTTGAACCAATGGTACAACTATAAGCTCATTCTCTGCAGCTATCTTTTGAATATTTGCAATGTCTCTCCTGCTGTAACAATTGCCAGCACTGATGTCTTTTATATTTCCCTCAAAGGGAAACATATCCTCGTATTCTATAAGAATACCAGTGGCACCCAGTTTCTTGAGCAAACGTAACAAGTATTTATAATAAGTGACTTTTGGAGGGGCACCTTTTAAGTCCAGATGCACGATCTTGTGCCCCCCAAACAAAGGGGTAGTTTCCTTGTCCAATCTAGCATAATTCAAGTCGTTGAACAAGTTTCCTCCGCCGCTTTTCAGTTTTCCCAATATGTGAGCCTCTATCCTCTGTTTCTTAGCGATACTACGAGGATTCTCCGTGAGGTCACTCAACGGGTAAACCTCTTCGATTTTAAGCCGGGGATTTAACTTATTGCTCGATATGTCCTCGACCTCATTACCGAGAATATGGTAAATGACAATCATCAGTGTAAAACTGATCATCACGATGATCATTAAAGAGGCTCTGCCTCTTAAACGCGTCATATTTATCAGTCCAACAGGACATCAAGGTTGGATCACCGTATTTTTTAGTTTTCTTTAGTGGAATCTCTTATTCGTAACTTGTAACACGATTTGATTGTACCACAATGACTGTCGGCACTTGTGCGAAAGCGACGTATTGTTTGCTTTGAGCTAGTGACTTCAGTTAAACCTACAAGTACAGTTACGTTATTATAAAATAATGAATGATCTTCAATTAATTCTTCTCGTTACAGAATAATTGGAGCGTTTTTCTTTATCACAGATTATGACAAAAATATAGCAAACCATTGTTGCTGCTGCATAGTGATAAAAGCTGTATGGAGACAGGCTGAGCAACTGCAAGATTAGAACCAATTAGAATACCAGTAACCATAACGGGATGGAATAAATGGGGAGAAAGCACCTATTTCACAAACGAAACGAACCTTCATAGTTGTATTATGCTTAAGATTAAAATACTTCTACTTTTCTTCTGATATTCGTGTAATATTGTTCCACCCTGGTATCGGTATCAACATCGATTCGAAGTTTTCGCGCGAAAGTACTGTGCACGGGAAAGATGCGCGTGGATCATGCGCAGTCATAGGAGCGAATTGCGCGCGACCGATAATTTAAAAAATTTTCGTATTACTACATTTGTTATACTTCACAATCTTTCAGTTTTCATGGATTTATTAATTTGATAGCAATCCCCTTTGCAAATTCAACAGTTGCCAGGGGTGATATCGTTTTTCTCGCAGGACTTCACGATGTTCTATCATCGTTTTATCGTTGAATAAAACATGATAGAACAAAGCACTATATGCGTTTACTAATTTATGCAAAAAATACAAATAGCTGTATAAAACGTGGGATGGAAATACGGTATTCAGAACTAAGAAGGAAAATAGAGTTCTCATATGTTTAACAAGGAAAAAATCGAAGACGAGCGAAATCGGAGAGGCTCGGTCGTGTAATCGAATCCTTGGCCGCGAAATCTTAAATCCTAGTCCTTTATCTTGTTTCCAGTTTCTGCAAACCGTATGACCACCCGTTACGTACTTAATGAACGTGACTCACATATCTCTTTAGTTATGACGAGGGTAAGGGTATAATTCTAGACAATAAAGCTGTTTAATAATGCCACTGTAAAAGGCGTATGAACCTTGCGCTTGAAATAATGCGCGTTTCCCGATCTTTAACGTGCAATAATATATGACGCATGAGAGACAAAATATTAGACTCGTTGGCAAATATTTTTCCCGGCATTTAAGGAGAAAGTTGGATTTTGATTTACACTGTTTGCAACCAGCAGGCGCTAAAAATGCAAAGCCACATGCCACGACCTCATGATCACAGTTTCGTATTTTATATGTAAAACAGGAACAAGTTTCTATGGGAAGTCTACGATAATACACGATGTCTTGGAACTAGGAATGTGGACGATTACTCCTTTGAACTTTACTGTCAGTGACAAACGAAGAAATGCGCCTGGCCTCGATGAACTGTTAAATTTTCTGCTAGCAAGTTTTGCTACGCGACATACATTCAACCGCAAACGCGTCAACGCGCTTTCATAGCAACCGAACCGAGACAAAGACTCAGCTTTGACGATTATTCAGAAATCATGACTCAAGTTGTGCGGGTTTTTTTTTCACGCGTATATTTGCAGCTGCGTGACAGGAAAAATCAGTCTGTATTAGGGGAATCGAGAAGATCGTTTTATCATTTTATTCATGTACCCGATTTATGCATGCATTATGTTCTACATTTTTTTTTTAATTGTCGTCACTCCTTATCAATCGCGTCCCCCAGGCGAAATTTATTCAACGCGCTGCGGTCGGAGAAATCCGAAATCTGTTATTCGACGTGGAATGTGTAAAACACACGTTTCGTGTTTGTCAACGTTGATAACACAAGTAAGCCGCGGTAAGCGTATTCGACAATATCGTTCCGATTAAGGAACATTAAATTCCGTTCAAACGTATCGTCTGAACGGGTTGTTACGTGTCAAAGACAGTCGCCGTTGCACATTCTCCCGTGGAAATTCTAGATCGCGCGCGTATTCGCAAACTTTCGTTAAATCAACGATACATGCGCTCGACTCTTTCACGCTTGAAAGCTCCGATAACATATGCTATTAAAACGAGCTACTCGACTTGTTGATCAAGAAGCAGCCAATTAGAGAAGCATACATGCATTCCCAACGTTTTTTTTTTTTTATTGCAACCGAAGAAATATCAGAAGTGAACAGCCGCCTTTGTTGAAGCAATTACGAGGTAACAAAAACGATGAACGATTCAATCGGAATGACATGGAGCTGGATAAAAACCGTACGTTCGAAACTCTCTCGTGAAAAGAAAAAGAAAGGAGGTGTTGCGTTTCTTTGTTTAACCCAATGCACAGCGTGGCAATTTCATTTCTTTTGAAAGCGTGCTGTAATTGTGCATAAACTATAAACAAAAGGGATAAAGTGTGTGCATAGCGTAATTTTACACTGACAATGAGGAAACCTTGCGGCTACCAACGCACACATCGATGGCATTTATTAAAAAGGAAGGGTACGCACGGCCCGGCTCTTTCGAGTAGTCTGGAGCCTCCTGAGATAACGTGACATTACGGTCAGCCGTGAGAGCAGTATGCGCGTGAACGTCGAGGAACGCGCACCTTCTTTCATCTTTGACGTTGCTCTTTGTTCCATAGCTAATTAAAAATCATTGTCTTGTGAAGAGTTCTTTTTTTTTTGCGTCGGTGAAACTTTTCACCAACTTCCTCGATGAGTGATCGATTCGTGAAAATGCAGTTGCGCGGCCAGTCGTGAATCAGTGTGCCTGTGTCAACTTTTCGGAGCTGCAACTCGTAAGTTTCTAATCGCACAGTTTGTTCGTCTCTTCATCGCCTTTTTTTTTCTATCGCGTCACATGCGTTTCTTCGAGAATGATATACATAATCGTGAAGCGTAAAGAAAAAAATTTAGGGTGGTGTATACATATAATATCGTCTGGCAGCGTTCAACATTGAACAGCGTGAAACAGGAAAAGTGAAAGGATTTCGTAGACTTCCCGTAGAGTCAGACCACAGCACGTGATGCTGCCATTCGTACATGCAACCATAAAATTACGACCGACTTCTGCCTCGAGGTAATCGTCGCGTTTTCGAACCGTGTAAATCCGCGCGCAAGGAAATCGGCGCGGCGGCTACTACGAACGACGGTCGAAGGCGTGGACGGTGATCGTTTACCAAAGGAACGTAAATGGCGAAACGATACCAACAAGTTGATCAATTGAATTGCAAGCGGCGTGCACGCACGTGAAAGTGCAACGATCTACGTGACCGTCGATCCGCAGTGTCGAGGCTCGTATGACATAGCACGTTTCGAATTATCATTTCGCTCTTCCTCGACCGGTGGCACATCCGTCCTCGTTGGATCCGCAAGACGCTACCGTTTGAATTAAAAATAGCTGCACTTGGTGTAAAAAGCCACGCAGGAATTCTTAGCATTTTCGTACAAAAAAAGGAGCGGGTGCTTGTGCTACAGATTTTGCGGTGTGCGGTAGATAAGAGGTTCAACGGAAGAGTGGTACCCTTAATGAGATTCCTCTGTTTGAAGCAGTTCTGTCATTCGAGGATACTTTTGCTGGTCCCTTTATTATAGTTGCAAATTCTGAAGTAGTTCGATTAATTATACGACAAGGTCAAAAGTCAAGATCAATGATCGCGGAGGATATCGAGTTCAGATGCGGTTATTAGGTTCCG
This sequence comes from Holcopasites calliopsidis, assembly GCA_023838395.1. Classification (NCBI taxonomy): domain Eukaryota; kingdom Metazoa; phylum Arthropoda; class Insecta; order Hymenoptera; family Apidae; genus Holcopasites; species Holcopasites calliopsidis. The sequence continues at coordinate 2,658,582 of JALHAQ010000004.1, read as the reverse complement.
TGGCAGACGCGCAAATGGCTCGAGGATTTCCAAGTTTCATTGCACACAGCTTGCTAAACTGGCGGTTGTCCAAGGTCTGTAGCGCGTGAAAGCGATCGAAACGTCAGACTTTCCAGAATGACGTCGTCCGTGGTCCCGTTAACGACCATCTCTTGGTGAACGATGACGCACGCATTCCAACAAATTCACTTCGCAGCGTTTACGGGAGATCTGGTTGACTCCCACGACGGACTAACACGTGTTCCTATACTCTAGTTCGTATAAGCTGCACGTAGTTCACGTTTATCCCTTTTTTTTTAACGTCCACGCGTGGCTGTTAAACGGCGGTGGTGTAAATAAAATGATACCATAAGTTCGACGAGCCAATTACGTCGGTTTGATAACATGAAATATTCCGTAGCAGCAATAGGGGGCAATTGAAGAGTGACGTAAGAATTTAAAATTCGAAGAGTGGCCTATGACGATACGCACGGGTATGATTGGAATCGACATCTGTATTGTGTTTCATCGATTCGCACGAATGTGCTGTGCCGAACCTTCACACCAATTCCCTTGTGCGATTTCTTATCGCCGCTTGCCAACGAGAAACGCAAGGCTCACCGAGGCGACTGACTTCACAATTACCGGTAACTTGACTCGGGATTCGCTGGATGTAACGTTTATCATCACAGCGGTAGGTTCGCGTGGTGGCTCGGAAAGCACCTTATCTTCTCGAACCCGAGTACATATTACGATTCTTGGAATCGAGATTAGTCACGAATATACATACGTTTTGACGGAGCGGCTATTTCTAACTTGCCCGGTGGCTGCAGGGGGTGAGACCGATACGCTTATTTTTAGGAAACGATGTTATTAACCCTCTGCCGGTTGTGTACACTTCAATAGGAATACCCCTTTTCCCCTCTGCTCTACTCGTACAATCATTCACACCTTCGAATCTTCTTCGACGCAATTGCGATCTAATGATATAAAATTCGCTAAACACTTAACGCGGCTGAATACTTTTCTACCAACTGTACAATACGCGCAAGGTTGACGAAGGCAAAGTTCTCAGCAAATATCACTGTTCGCAGAGACGACATGAATAAAACGGAACTGAACATCGTTCTGAGCAGCGAGCCATCGAGGACATCCTCGAGCGTGATCCACTCGCACATTCCGGTCCCGAGGATATCGAATGCAATTAAAGGCCAGGAAAGGTGCCCCCCTCCGCGCAGGGGGTCCTTCGAAAAGCTGTCCAGAGGAGTGTCGGTGGCCGCTCAAAGGGCATCCTTCGAGAGGCTCGACGCCTCTGTGCAGCAGCAGCCGCACCGATTGAGGAACAACAATTTGTCAAGCTCGAGTATAGAGATGCGATACTCGGAAAGTGAGAAACAGGAGCCGCGGTACGCGGCCACGGCTAACTGCAAACAGACGGAGACGTCGTTGGCCGGCTTCGCGAAATTGAACAGAAGCAACAGCCTGGAGAGCAAGTGGAAGAGCAAATACGAGGAGTCTGAGAAGAGGAGGAAATTGTTGCTACAGAAGAGCGAGACCGGTAATTAATAATTAGTAATAAGTTTCCCGGGCGTAATGAGCGTTTGTATGGTACGTCTAAAGTCGTTAGAGGACTTTATCATGATTCCATTAGTCATCATTAACGAAGTGACGAAACACGGCTTCTTCTTCCTCCTCGCTGCGAACATTAATTTGATTAAACAGCTGCGACGCGAACTTGGTAAATATGGAGCAACAGAAATGTTCAAATTTATTCTGTGTAGTCGAATTTCTTCTTTTTTGCGACTAGTTTGCCATTGACTCGCAGAAGCAAAGTTTCTACGAATCGATTGGTTTGTTATAGCGAGAAAGGCCAAGGCATAGTAATGAGCTTACGTAAAGAGACAGATAGGCTCTAACTAGAAGATCTATAGCGAAAGGGAAGCGGCTGATGCGTGATTGTAGTTCACGGCCAATCGCCTATAATGCAACTCAACGATTATTCGGTTGTGATTCACTCCTGCATGCAAAACGAGTTCCCTCCGATGTTTTCTTAGTCAGCAAGCGTACGCGATGGGATTATAAATCGATCGGAATAAAATATCGCCCCCCGGTTCGCGTGACGTTTGGATACGTGAAAGCATTTACAATTAATCGTCCCAGTAAAGAAAAAAACAAAAAATGTTTTCATCTTAACAGCAAGCAAGGAACATGCGGATCTGGAGAAGAAGTATCAGCAATTGCAGAGACACAACAGCACTCTGCAATCGCAAGTTACGGAAAAAGAACAGAAACTCCAAAAGTTACGAACAGGTAGCCATTCAAAGGATCGAAAATTTACAAGCTTCTATTGCTTTCATTCAACAAAATGTCCCTTCTATAGTTTCCGAAGCAGTCTGCAAGGAATACGAGCAGCTGAAACACCAATATGACGTGGAGACAAACGCTATGCACAAAGCTATGCAACAAGCGTCTCAGGTGAAAATCAAATAATTGATTTCGCTCTGGTATTCATACTCGTGGGTTTACAAATTGAAATCGCTTCCAGTGGTACAGACAAAATCGCGAGCTGAAGAGAAGATCGCAGATCATAACGCAGAAGTTGTTGCAATCGAATCCGGATGGGTCTCTGGATTTCGAGGTATCCGACGAAGTTGACTCGAACTTCGAAGACCTCGATCAACTGAGAGAAATGGTGAAAGGTAAACGATGATTCTGTGCCTTCAATTTCGCTATTAATTAGGCAAGTTGCTAATAAGCACGGGCAATTTACAGAGTTAAGTAAAGAGATAGCCAGGCTCCAGACGGAGCTGCATTCCGCGCGTCTTCAGGAGTTTGAAGCTCAAGAACAGGTGACTCATTTGACTACGCAGTTGGAAGAGGAGAGGACGCGGAGGCAAAAATGTAATTAGATGACATTCCCGTGAGAGATAGCGAGGATTATTTTGGTAATGAAATTTTTAATACAGGTGAAGAAAAGGTAAACGAGATGAAGATGCACAGAGAGAACATGGAGAGGGTGAGCAAGTTGGTGGCGGAGGAAGTGCAGGCGTTGAAGACGCAATGCGATCACGAGAGAGAGAACGCGAAAATTATGAAGATCGAAGCAGAGAGGGTAAGATCGACAGTCAAACTATACGTTTTATGCGATTCAAGTAACGCTTTCAAATTATCCCTACAACAGGCGCAAAAAGAAAGGAACGTACTCGCTCATCAGAGCGCGCTTCTGATGATGGAAGTGGGTGACGATCCTAATGGAAGATTATTAACCGTTCTGCAAGAGGTGGAATCGTTGAAGAGATTGCTAGAGGAAGAGCAACAGAACCACGCTTCTCACATACAAATGCTAGAGGAGAAGTTGGAGGAGAAGGAGTCGAACGTCGAATTTGAAATCGTGGAGGAAAAATTAAAGCTGGCCGAGTCGGAACTGGAAGTCGTAACTCAGAGAGCAGAGAGAGCAGAAAAATCCGTGGACAATTTGGAGAAGATGGTTCAAGCTATGAAGGCGAAAATCAGTGAATTGGAGGAGAAACTTTCCAGTCCACCGGTTCCCCCGATGCCACCACCCTTGCCGCCACCGCCGATGTTCACTACTAACGGTGGGCAATCCTCGATTAAATTGCTGACAAAAGAAAAAGCAAATTCGGAACGCAATGCCGTAACAGACATGGAGAACATGCTTGGAATAACGAAAAAGGCACCGGCTGTGGTGCAACAGCCTGGTAATTATGTTTTGGGTATCGTGAATTATTGAGCAAGTCTGTTAAATGTACTCGACGTGTAATTTTTTTTTATGTCTCAATCTTTTCAGCTATTGACGATATTATTAATCAAATAAAAGGGGGACGGTTCACGTTGAAGCAAACGGATGTAAGTTATTCGTGTTGGTCGACAATATTTTTTTTTGCATAGCGATTATTAACTTATTCTATTGCAATTGTAGAAACAAAGGGAAGAAGAGAGAAGAAGGAGACAGGAAGCCGAAAGCGCACCACCGGCTGTCTCGGAAATGTTGAATATTTTAGGCACCATGAGAAGGAGAGCCAAGCCGATCAAGCAAACCATAAAACCCGCAGACTCACCGATATAAGATAGATGTTATTAGTAATAAGCGAAAATTAAAACAAAAATTTCTTTCTTAAGTCCCAGGCACAAGTTACGTATTGTTGTTAACACATTTATTATCACGATGTGCATCTTTTTCAACAAAGATCTGTTCCACGAGAATATTGTTTATAATGATATTATTTATTTAGTCGAGAAATAAATTTTTTGTACCATTGAATACGCATAAGTACACTTGGAATTCCCGATATGTGTATTTGACCTCGCGCATTTTACGGGACGTGTCCTTTTAAGGAGGAGTAAAAGCCGATTGAAGGTCGAGGGATGCAAGAGAGAGTGCAGTGAGCAGTACGAAAAGGTGTATTGTAAAAAGCTGATTACACGTACTATAAAATACAGTTCATTGTACAAAAGATAGTCAAAGGAATTCTCTTTAAAAAGCGTATATGTACCTTCCTTTGATACACGAAAGGAAGGGTTTTCGTAGGGATATTAATTAACGTCAGTTTTTCTTTATTTTAATTATGAAACTTGGTTTTTTATTTTGTCGATGATTGGATGGAGTTTGCTAGCTTCGAATAAGAGCACCCTCCTGTAAGGTATCATTTCATCATCGGTTTCCGTCCACGTGCCAGACAGACCACTGTCCGATTCTTTCTCGACTGAAAATTCAAAACTGACTGTTGCTTCCTCCGCGAAAATTTCTTCCTCCGGATTACTCCACAAAATACTCGGTTCCTCCGCGTCGTCCTTCTTCTTGCCCTTCAACTTCTTTTCCGCATTTTTATCTTCCGTTTTGTACAGTTTGCATATCAATATGTAATACGAAAAATTGAAAGGCAGTTTTTTGGTGCTTGCCCTACTTATTTCCGAAGCTAAATTCTCCAAAAGTGGCACTGAAATTTGCGCCGGAATGTTGACGAATCGTTCATTTATCAATAGACCTAGCGCCTCTGAGTCATTCTCGAGAACATGTTTAATCATGGCATTCGTTGCATCCGTTGCATGCTCGTTTGCTAATTGTTGTAACAGCTCCCTGAGTTGCTGTATGCAAGTGTGATTCTAAAAATAATTTTATATTGGCGAATGGACGTTAGTATGTTCGTAAAATAGCGCGAGCGCGCCACTCCGTAATTTTCGAGTAAAATAATAAAAAATGCAATCGCGCCACTGGGTATTTCTCGATCAAATTTCTGCAATATTTCATGGCACTTAAATTATTAAATGAATAATATTGTATAGAATATCTTTACCTGCCCATTGGATAAATTAACTACAGTAGTGATGCCAAACACATCATTGACATCATTCTCCTCATCATCTGACTCCTCTGTGTCCATTGATTGTTTGACTACAGACCCCACATAGTTTTGAGAAATAACTAAGTCTGTCAGACCTCCTAAATCGAGGTGAGCTTTTAAAAATAATTGTTGTAAAAGTGTCTTAATTCCATGGTAGTCTGAGTCTAATGGGTTTCTTCCTTCAAAGTCTACCTGAATCTCCATTTTCTGAGTACAACAAGGCCATGTGTCAATTATATTAATTAACGTCTAATATATAACTTACTTTATGTTAATGATAAGATATTAAATTTATAAGCACTTACTTAACTTAATAACAAAGTAGAATTTAATAAAATTAATCTTCCGTGTTCCAAATGCACTTTTCATGTTAGTGGCAGAAAATATTCAACGATATATTTCTAACACATTGATTTACATAACAAAATCATTTTGTTGTAAAAAAACATTTCGCGCAGTGCGCCTGAAGAATGACTACCCATTAAGCAGAACGACTGCTAGTCGGAAAGCCGCAAATTTTTGCAAGTTTTCGCAAGTTTCTCAATTTGCGTAAAGTATTCAATTATTACGTTTCGTTATCAGTAAATATCAATTGTTCATAATAATGATATAAAACAAAATTGAAACAATGACCGCGTGCTTGAAAGTAGGGTTAAGTGTAACCGATGACATTTAACTCTGACATCTCAAACTGAAATCACTTACCTCTTCATCCAATGCCTCCTGCTCGTTGTCGTCGCTGTTCGATGAGCTTTCATCATCGTCATCGCTACTCCTGTTTTCGGACTTTCGTTGAACATCACGTTTTTTCACTGGAGCAGCCATTGTCACAAATTGCGGTGGAACCGGGCTCTGACCACGTGACACACTATCAACATGACGATCCACCGGGCATTTAAAAATAGTAACGCGTAATCAATAATATGCGTAGAACATTGCATATGAATTTTTATTGTTCAAATGAAAATTTATATTATGATAATATCCATATATATCTCTTTGTCATATTATACTTAATTTTGAAAACAATTTATTAATAGGTGATCTTGTCCATTAGTTCAAAGACAAACCAGCAGATGGTGCGCCATTCATGGTTCCGTTGCTCCGCGGGTTGAGCAATTAGTCATGGTTCGTTAAACGCGCGGGTGAATTGTGTATAGTGCAGTGTTAATTTACCAAGCCCAAGAAGAAATACCTTTAGACGAGAGAAAGGGTAAGTGAACTTATCAAAACGTTTTTGCATGCCATTATACACCGCGTGAGGTAGTAAACGCGAATCAGGAAATATTTTCCACTACCCTCACAAAGGATGGAAAGTTCATATTCACCGCGAGGGAAAATGTCGCCATTTGTCATGCGCTTCAACTATGCCGCGCAAGCGATCATGTTCTTTTTTTTTAAATAAAGATTACTAGTTTATCCATATATACACGTTAAAAATATGATTTGAGATATGGGGAGATTTGTGATACATTATTCGAAAAACCAAGGAATGATAGCTGTTCGTTCGATATATCTCGATACGGTTGGCGGGAAAAAATTTAAATTTCGAATGAAGGGTTGTGTGCAGCGAGGCGAGATCGCGCTCGCCTGTTGTCGGCACTGCAACGCCGAAATTCGATTAAAGTTCTCGCGCATGGGCCGAAGGAAATCCTGTTTTCTCAAATTTCCCGGAGTCTGTCAGGTGGCACCACGGCGTACACCGGTCCGGGTACATCGCATCGTACGATACGGAGCAGTGCGATCGTCCTTTTCTAGGTTATAAAAGCACGGAAGCCTGTATTGTAACCCCGAGTAGAGAGTAAAATTATTCACGCGAAAAAAAAGACAACGGTGGTCTTTTTTTTATTGTGCACCCCCGTGAGATTTCCGCGAGTGCTTTGAGCTGTGGCGGGCGGTGAGATGGCTGTCTGTCTTTCTCTCCTCTGTTACCTGTTTCTACATCTCTGCCTCTGTTTGTTTCCCATTATCTGGTGATTTTTGATAGCTGTTCCGCTGGATAGATGTTCCCGAATTCTATATCATTATGTACCTCCTTCGCGATTTACTTCGCGAGACGCATAGAACGTGTACATATCATACATCGATGTACACAATGCCTCGATGCATCAAGGACCAGCTCGATTATAAGCTTCCCAATCGGAAGTAAATAATTTCAGCAAAATTTCACGTGAGGCGGCAAGAGTATGGACATTATTTAATGTTTGTTTAACTATTCAATCTTTCCCTTTTTGTTCTCTAATTGGTGTTTAGTTTGTAAGCATTACAGACCAGGAAAATTGATCATTCTCAATGAATGCCAATTGAAACGATTTTTATATTCACGTAAAATTGGTATACCGTATATTATTATTACCGTATATTATTATAGATATTTTAATATATAAAACTTTCAAAGAAAAAACAATTGAGAATATAGTTCTCCAGAGTAACTAACAAACTGTTTACACACTTTCCAATGTCGAATCTAATTATTAAAAATGTTTCGTACACAGGAAATTGAGCTGTTCCTGGAAAACAGGCTCCTCTGTATATACGTGTATAGTGTATACGATTGCAATGTTTTACGTTTCTTGGCTGTTCGATGTTTCTTTAGCGCTATTCCATAGCATAGCTGTCTCACCTGCCTTGATCTGTGCTCCCTTGCGTTCCATTTTTTGCTCTTTGCTTCCCTTACGAGATACGTCTTCATGGAAGTTTCTCGATCTTTGAAACGAAACCACCTGCATATTTGCTACTTGTTCTTCGTGATCGAAGAACAAGAGAAAATTGATTGTTCAAACGGACGAGATCGAACGCGATTACTGTTTAATTGCACCGATCCTCTCCTGTTCTCTAATTCGGTAGCCGGCTATTGATAACGCGCAACCCACTGTGGCTAGTTTGAAAATTCCAGGGAACTCCTGTGGAAGCCAAAGATACTATAATTTCGAAAGTCCTTAGCTCCAGAGTTTTGGTTTATTGATTTCTCCTCGCCGTTTTCTTCAGGCAGTCTCCCAGGCAGTCTCTAAATATTTGTTTGGAAATGAACTGGATCTCGTCAGGGTTTTAGTCGAGGAAACTTGAAAATTCGAGTAACGCCGCGGCCCTGTAAGAGATAATCGTTTATTGATTTTTCGCAATGCGTGCTATCACGGAGCGTTTCATAATATTCCAAAAAATATAACGATGCCAAGCAGGTTGTATAATGGTATACAAATATCAAAGAAAATAGTTAAAATTATTGTAGTCGAAAGTAAAGTGTTACTGAGTATTAAACGTTGCGAGTAGTTTTTGCGGTTTAGACACCAGGCGTTCCTTTTTTTTTCGGGGTGAGAATCATAGGGCGAAACGAATGAAATTAAGCCGTATGGTTATATCGCAGGGGTGTGCTCGGCCCGACGCTCGGCGCAACTGGTTGATTTATCGGTGCTTTCGCGTAGCGAAAACTAGCAAGAAGGCCGAATTGGATTACGCTGCGTGCACAAATTGCTTTATTCAAATGCAATTCGAGGGTCGCGCGTCTTTCCTAGACTGCAAAGGAGAGTTTAAAGAGGCCATTGTGTTATACACCGTTCTCCCGTACACGCGGCTCCGTTTATTGATTCTTCTCGACAATTTTTTAGTTCCTTATTTTTCGAATGCACACCCCCTATAATTATACGTTGTGTCGAACGTTCGGAGATATACTTTTCAAAGCGCAGAGAACAATCGTTCAAGCACACGGTGACTGATTTTACGTAACGTGCGACAAATTTGCAGAACATCTGGACGAGTTAATGGGCCGGTGCGTCAAAGCGTTTATGATGCGGAAATCTGTGAAATCCGGGATATAGGTAGACGTTAAAATTGTCTTCGCCCTGACGCACTCCCCTCGCCGCTTCTTCTGCCTTTGAGGGAAGAACGCTCCAGGCTGATTACGCGGCAATACGTCAAAAGACGTCACGATATCAGACACGAGTGGCGGAGCTCTGCTTTCATCGAGCTTCTGCTCGATTTTTCTGCCCTCGAAACAAGCCGCTCATCCGATGGATCATAGATAGAAACTCGATCCGCCGCACTCCAGCATTGCTCCAGAATGCAGCGAACGATGAAACGGTTTATCAGTCCGCTTCGGGAGGGGGGATTCCGTATCGCGAGGTTGTTGGATTTACGCTGGATTTATGCACGGTCCCGACCCCTCGGCCACGACAGCCAAACGTTAAGAAACACTTTAGCAAATCGCGAGTCATTCCGTTTCCCCGTGAGAGAATCGTAACAGCTTTCGCTTCGAGTCTGGCCCCTCCGATCTGTTCAGGGGGTGTGGACTTTAGCCACGATTTATTTAAACGACCGCCATTCTCGACCACGCAATATCGACGCGTGATTCCATATTTTCTGACTTCCGTGTCCGCTGGTGCCGGTACCTAGATAATCCTGTGCTGTTTACCGAACTTGGGAAGAGCAACCGAGCAAAGATTTATGGGAGGGTCGAAGCGGGTTCCTCGAGCAGGATATTTTTCTAATCATCATTTTCTAGCATCGCGTACAATATTTAACAGAATCTTATAATCGTGATATTATCCTTTGCATAATCGCCGCAGCACAATTTACCGAAAGCATCCCTTAAAATGTAACCCGAAGCTATCAGCGGTAGATTCTCTGTCGCGGGAAGCGAGCTAACCCCCCCGAGTAAACAGTAGATTCATTTCGATCAGAACGTATGTATGGTTTTTCGCTAACATTCGCAGCCACGAACGCCGAGGAATATCCTATGTACATACAGGGAATCGAGGATTAATTGTACATAGAGCTCTCCTCCTTTATCTCGTTTCTAAAGCTTCCACGGTGGATCGAGAATATTATGTTATCTCCGTTCCTCGTGTCATGACGTAGTAGGATCTTTATCTCTCCTGTCCCCCGGTTTTTCCAGCTTCATCCCCGTTGCATAAACGTAGTTTCCGGTTGCATCGTTGCAGTAGAGATCGAACGAGAATTCAACTCGACTTTAGTCCCATCACTATTCATGGGGCGTTTTATCCCGAGTGCAAGCAAGAAGCGTAAACAGCAACGTTTCGAATGTACATTTCCGGGTGGCAAGAAAGGAACGGTAGAAGTGGCGATATTTACGATGGAAATTACGACGGGATCGTGTTCCAAGGATCGTTATATTGGAGTCGCGACGAAAATCGTTAATCAAACTGGTTCTCGAAATGGAACGACCGGGTCTAATAACTCGCTCGCAAGATAGAATAGCTTGTGCACGGTGAATGGAAGTAAGGCGTCGTATTACGGCAGTGTTCCGAAAGAGAAATCTTCCTTATAATGTTGGATTGTTATGCGAGGAAGCCCCGAGCTGTATAATGCCATTGTATCGTCAGGATAATAGGGCTATTAAATTTGCTCCATGAATATCCTCGGACGATAAAAATATCCTTGATCGCTTATTACCGTTCTCTTGCGTTGGTCCACATATCCAAAATCCTTCAGCTTCCGTGAAATAAAAAAAGAAGATATAAAAAGAATATTCGACCGAGGCCTTAGATTGTGCTCTTAACAAGCAAGGAATTATTTGTCGCGACAGGCAAGTAGCCTTGCGCCTTGAAACGAACGAAAGGGTACAGCAGGATCATTGGAAATGTACAGGAACTAATTTGATAGCGGTTCGGGTCAGTCAGGGTCGTGCAGGAAAGGAAAGAGTCCCTGAAGGTTGCGTCCTACTTCCAACGTCGCGATGCTCGGGGTGGGAGTGCAACAGAAAGCAACGGGTAGGATAAGGACTGGGTGGATTTAGGGGGTTGGAGAGGGAAAAAACTCAACCGTGAGAGAAAACCGAATCAATAAACCTACGATCTCGCCTCCAGCCAGCTGCCTCTACCTTGCACCTACTTATGTAACTAGGCGAACTGTTACGACTCCTCGAACTTCGTGCTTGCATTAATGGGCCGACCGAGCACTGTAAATTACCCTGCCGCAAGGATAATTAATTAGCCGGGGGAATCTTTTGACTTCCACTGACTGTTTCGTCCCTCTGCGTTTGCTGTTTATGAACTTTCGTTTTCTTCAGAGATTTATTATTATTGGGCAGGATCAAAAGGGATCTCCAGAATTTCTTTATTTTTTTTTTATGAACTTCGCGGATACATTCGGACTGTAGCTGATTACTAAAGTGTTTCATGAAGTTTCATATCGCTGCCACCCTCGGATGTTCGACAGAGGGGTTGCGCTTCGCCTCGAGCTACGATTTAACCATACGCCGCTTACGTGTTTGCCGATGAACAATCGGGGACGCAATACATTTTATTGCTGCAACCGTTCGACACCCATTATCTTCTTTATGCTTTCATGACAAATGAGTACACCTCCACGCCCCGTTCATAGGAGAATTCAATCGTATCCTCGTGCTACTTCATTTTCTATCCGGACACTTGCTACAACTCTCTCGCAGATAGACACCGGTGCGGCAATTGTTACTCCTCTTTGTTTCCCGAGACATTGTTCCCTCATTACGACAGGATGTCACGAGGTTTCGATTTCCGCAGTACATTTAAATCCTTCTACTTCTCTCGTTCGATAGCTTGTTAGCTTTAGCTCTCGCCTGCGGCCTCGCGAGTAATTACCAACCGACGCTCCCGCGAATTACTCTCCAACAATAAGACAAATTCGTTGCGAACAATCGCAGGAGGTATGCGTAAGCGTGTGACGAAAAGTTAGCTTCTCGGTAAACGAGAAAATAGTTGATTTACGCATTCAACGTTCGAATAGAAATCGACTCCTCGTTCAATTTAATTATTTTTCTCTCTTCTTGGTTGAACTGGTCCGTTCGAACGATCCCCCGTAGGCTCGCGAAATAGTCTGGACATCTTAATAGCGAGGAGAATACGCTCGTTTATGATAAAGTGAGAGAAAAGGAAAGGGAACGGAGTACAAGGCCGTGACACAATGCTGTCTGCCTTGAATTTTGATTGGAACGTCCATTGTTTTCCACCTCTTAATTATCTTTTTAATGCTGACCCCTCTGCCTCTCTCACTTTTTTTTTTACGGAAGACTACGCATGCACGAGTTGTAGTTGTGTTCGTCGATGGTCTTGCTAATGACCCGCAATTAAGAGTAATGAATGGGTTTGTTGGACGGGGCCGTAGGATCAGCTCAACGATCGGCCAAAAACATCTATTCATAAATATTCTAAGGAAAAAAGATCATACTTGAGGGTTGTTTCAGTCTTAACTATAACCTATTTGAAATAAATTTTGGACTTTCGTTGGGGATCATCGATGAGAACATGTGATTCGAAAGAGACCCCTTTATTTTCAACGAGATGAAATATTTGGTTAACTACGTTATGTACAGTCTGTTACACAATTACACCGGGCACGTGCCGGCCGTGGGATCTCAAACGACTGCTTCTGAAGGGAAGATATTACACTTCTAACGTAATACTCGCGCTACGAGGCCGCGCAACCATCAGGAACTCGGGGAAAGAATGCAGGAACTATATTTCTTCCCTTTCATCCAACAGGAATTTTATCCTCAACTTCAGTACAGCCCATTAGCCTTCCTTATTACTCCCGTAATTTAAAACAGTAGCAAATCTTCATTGAATTTCCTCGCAAGAATCATTCTCCGAACTCTATTTAAATGCCACTAAATTTTCTTCGCATCGAGTCCCGTAGCTTTCAACAGAATAGCCCTTCTCTCGCGCGATCGCGACCGATCTCGCGTTTCCATAGAATGCCGCCGACATAAAGGCAGCCTCATTTCCTCCCTCGGCGAGAGAGAAAGAAAAATATCATTTTCGAATCGTCCTCTCGCGCGAGCGGTTCGGAAATCGCGCGGCAAAGCTCGGGATGCATATACTGGCGTGTTGGAGAGTGCGCGAGGGAAAAAGGACCGGCCGCCAGCAGAAGTAAATAAGACAAAGGGTTGGGAAAGGAACGGTAGACCGGCGAACGGCTGGTGTGTGTGCCATGATAGCGGGAAAGAGCTTTTCAAGGAAGCGTCGTGTGCGCGGAAAACGCGAGAGCTCGTGTGCGGACAAAAGCGCGGCTCGAGCTTTTTTTTTAATTGTGTCCCTCCTACACCTGCTCCCAGTCCTGCTTCATTCAATCCTGCCCTCTCCCCCACGTCGACACCACCCACGTGGCCCCATTATTTTCTTTCGCCCTTCCTGAATCGGCTGAGTTCTAGCGGGCTATCGCTCGACTTGCCTCGAGAACGCTATGTATCGCCCGCGAAACCGACCTGCTTCTTCGGACTCTCGATCGGGAAAAGAATTCGACGATGGATGGGGAGGATTGTGATGCGCGAATCGACGAGATAGAATTTCATTTTCCATACACGCGGCGATATTTGTGTCCTCGAAACGGGTTTTCAGAAAGATACTTCGGAGCAAGGAAAAGCCTTGTCGTGAAGTACTTATTTTTTATATTCCCTGATTTTTGTCCGATCGTTGACGATTTTCTGAATTTTGCTTCAAGGGTAGCAGTGCAGCGTTCGTTTAAATCTTGTGTCAACATAATTTTCCAGTTCGTCAATAATTATTTGGAATGCCAAACCAGTGTGATTCTTCAGATGCATCCAATGGATGTTTGTCTGAACCAGGAAAAATTCCAGCTTTGAGTATATCCTGTGATTGGGGGGAGTTGCTTTGAAATTCAGCCTGGTCCTTTCTCACGTCGCACGAACGATCTTGCCGCTAGTCGAAGCGCATTTAAAACACGGAAAAAGAACAGGGATTGGTTGGCTTGGTTATTACTTTTTTTCCGGCGCGACACGGATAGAGAAAAGCGACAAGACGATGATGCGATTTCCTTCTGAGACGGAAACAAATTTACGGAATCGGGGAGTTGCGTGCTTTTTATTTAGGATCAGTCGTGCGAAACTTTCCATTGTTTTGTGGAAAGGCGAAACACAAACTTAATCTTCAACTATATTACAAGGGAAGGATTAAAGTGAGAAACTATTTCATTTAATGGAACGGTTATAGAATCGTTAATTATCTGAGAGCATCTTTTCGTTGAAGCACCGATGTTCACAGTCGCCGTTCACCGGGGCTTCATTAGTACGGTCGTCACCGTTGAACCCGAACGAGACAAAAAGCGCTCGCAATTTCAGCTTACCATTCCGAAATCCCTCATGCTTGATAGCATTCTGATGCGAGTGCAGTCACGAGCTGCGCATCTCTTTGGCGCGCGTCGAATTCAAGTAGTCAAAGTGCAAAAGCTCAAAAAGGACGCCCTGCTACGCGAAGCCTCGCGAAACACAGACTCCGAGCTCTATCTCTCTGAAAGTACGAATCCGCGTGCTCGAGTCCTCGGCAGGGGGTATGGGATGTGGGGAAAGGGAACTTTGAAAACTGCCGCAGGGACGAAACGGATGGACATGTTACTGAAACGCGAACGTAAAGGATGTACAGTAATGGACGGCGTAACTACTGGACGATACTGCGAGCGAATGTACCTAAATCACGGGAGTTGGATAAAAGATCGTTCTATTAGCCAGCGTTTTCGAGGAAATCGAATTCGATAATACGGGGGATGGAATTGGTCGCACTACGAAATGTTAAATCTGAGATCAACCGAAGCAAATCGTGCAACACACTTCCTGCTAGTCGAATTGGAAATAATGCGGGAAGCGAAACCACCTCTCCCGGGGACAGTTTTATTCGCGAATTTTAGCATTCTCTTGGCAACGAATTTTTATATCTCCACCTTGATACGAAACCCCTGCCCTTACTTCATTGGAGAAACTATAAAATTCTTCTGTCGTAAAGCTCGCCCCGTTGATTTTGATACAGTTCTAACAGCGACTGAATTTCAAAACGCAAAATATCTACACCTCTCTTGAGTACCTTGGAATGAAATGCTTCGGATACGTTGTCGATCAATCGGGACCCACTCGGAGGATATTTGATGCTCGCCGTGCAAATGCGCATCGACGAGACCTTCCAGAAATTATGTTACACGCTTATTATCTGTCATTGCTCCATAACGAAATATATTTAATTAAATCGAGTCCGGATTGAAAGCAGACGGGACGTGCTTGATTTTAACGAACCTGTCAACGCCATCGTGTCACCGAAGCGGCCATTCGGTATACGTTTCTGCTCGATGGAATGCTCAAACGAGTTACTGTGCCTCACCGTGTTTTTCCATATAGAATATACGCCGATTACATGATAATCCGATAACATGTACGCTATCAAAAATTGTATGAGAACGTTATAACGTTAAAGGAAGATCAATTCATTTCGTAAAGCGTTTGCAAAGAGAAACTGTTTGTAATAATACGAATGTAGGGAAAACATTGGCGAATTATTTTAAAATAGAAACTATTCTGAGGCCATAATAAAAGCAACGAGTTCATCAATCACGACACTCGCGAACTCCATGCAGCGTTTGAACGTATCAGCAGGAAACAACGACGATCCTCTTAATAAGCAGGAATATTTTCAACGAACCGATTCGTAGTGGTCGCGGTAATCAGTGTGGTTGATCGGCTCGCAATTTACCAGTCAACGAGCACGTTATTACGCCAGGCTATTTGAACATAAATAGACCACTCGATTTAAGCAGACGCTCCCGTTAATAAGTCCGTCTGCCGATCGAATTCGTAGCCCCGTTACTTTCGCTGAAAATTGATCAATCAGCATTTCGATCGTTGCGCGATGAAGAGTTGCAGTCGAAGCGTCTCGATGTCAACGTTTCTGGGATGAAGCGTCTCGACGTCTCTTTTTACGCTTTCCCCCTTTTTTTTGGCGGAGGAGGACGGTGCTGTGGGAACGAGAGTGAAAATCCACGTACTCGATGGTAGTCGCGGGGAACGCGCGGGAACGATTCCAGTGAAAACGAAAATTGCAGGCGAGTGCGTTTGAAGCGCGATTAAGCGATCAAAAGAGCTATCGATGCTGTGCGCGAGCAATCTTTTATTTACTTTCTCCTATAGTTTCGTTGTATTTCTTATAACATTTGCCTTTTTGTTGTCTTCCTTGAGTTAACTAAAATTAACTTCAAGGAATTTCTCTGTATCCCTCGAGGAAACTAAAATTTATCCTTCGCATATCCTCTTTCCACCCCTGATTCGCGAGTTTCTTTTTCTCTATTTCGCCGTACCAGTAGCCCAACGTAAGCGGGGGAACAGATAAAGCCGTTGAGCTGATTTCGAATTCTTTGTTGCGACAACGAAATCGTATTACATTCATTAAAGCCTACGAGTCGGCTAAGAACACAAAACGGCTCCGGGGGTGGGCGGTGAGGGTGGCGTACCGGGATCGGTGTACAACATGGCAAGGTTTGAGTCGACTGCAACGAGGTGGAGGAAGAACATTCTAACCGCGGTTTGCAACAAGAAGGAATGATCTGCAACTCGCAGCAAATGCCACCTTACCCCTTCCGTCCCTGGCCACTATATTTAGATCGCCGATATGCTTGCGGTCCTTTCCGTCTGGTCCAAGTTTCGCTTATGTCTACCACCCTAGCAGCGATGGGATCGAGATAGAACACTCTGCGAGCGCAACCCCTGCTCCGGAATGTTTTACTGATCATCTAAATGTTAGCGCGACATTACATTTTCATTTACTGAAATTTCACAAAGGGCATTTGCTACGCGTAGGCAGCTCCTCGTTTACGTAGGAGGTTCCCATCGTCCGTTAAAGTGGCATTTGTTTAATGAACTTTAACCTATCAGAATGGCGACGTAGGTGGTGATAGTAATGTTGAATAATACTTTGTGACGTAGATGTAAAAGGGAGTTGATTCCGAAATCGCGTGGGTCGAACTGAACTTCAGGAGCTCAACCCACGACTTCGAGGAGGTCGAAAACAACCCCTAGCAGAAACTCCCACGACAATATCCACCCCCTGACGGTTTTACCTGTCCTTACAACCCTACGCCATCGCGCGTCTATCGATGCCGAACGAAAGCCGTCACTATACAATCGGCAATTCCGAGTCCATCGATAAGTCATCGCGGGGTTAATGGTCGCGTCACTAGCGAGCAGAACCGGCTCGGTGTCGGTAATGGTGACTACGTTGGCTGCCTAGATTCCGCGAGGGTTAGCAGGGCCGAGGAGAGGGTGGCTCTGCGCGGGGGTGCACCGCAAGCTCGAAAGTTGGGAAAAAGCCAAGGAGGGGGTTGGTACTTCGAACGGAGAAGCCGTCGAGGGCGCAAGCTCGAGGTCGTCCCTGTACCCTCCCACTAGAGCACGCGATAGGTGGAGCTTTCCGGGCTGCCAATACATGTCCCGGACCCGTGTACGCTACGTGCGTAAATCCAGTCAGTCCTTTCACGTCCGAAAACGCGCGCTCTACGCACCAGGTGCGAGTGAGCTTAGCGCGGGCTCTTCCTGCTCTCTCTGCCGCGCTGCGCTGCGCCCAGCGTAGCTCACCAGGTTAGCGCGAACTTCCGTTTAAACATTGTGCCCGAGAATTGTTCGTTTTCTTTGCGAGAATCCCTATCCCTTCGTCTCAGTGCCGCTGTTCGTTACCCCGTGCTTTATTCGGGGCAGATCTTGGTGAAATTGCTCTGGACGGTAGTCAATGTTTTCTGAGTTGTCTCCAGTCGTTCACGGTTCTACTTGGTGACATGAAAATTGCGATTGCACAATACTGTTTTTGTCTCTGCGTAAGATTTGTACTCGGAAACGCTACGTCACCTTGGTCTTCGGGTAGACGTTTTGCCATCTCTAGTGGGGTAGTTTTATAAAAAATCGTAGGGGTGCAAGGTATTCGAGGTGTAAAGTTTCAGTGCATTTCCAGTGACTTCTCATTTGGACCAATGAAATGGGAAGGATTGCTGCGATGTAGCAATCAGCAAAGTACGCGTTTTACATCGATAGATTGAAAAGTATACCGGTGAATTGCCGGGGAAATAATAAGTATTGCATTTCGAGCAACTCGAGCGAGAATCGCGCACCCGCGCCGATTGAAATTGTCTTCCCAACCGATGTGGAAACGCGAGTCGATTTTCGTGTGCTCTCAGGCGGTAGAAAGAGATTACGACCACCGGTGGCATCCAACAGGAAATACACAATGCCATGCATGCATCGCGCAATCGATACGTTAATAATAATCGAGCATCGGTAAAAAAAATATATATTGCTTGCACGCGGCGGTATCCTGGGGACCGCTGATTATCGAAAATCCATCCATTATTAAATGCGTAATCATCCAGATATTTGCAAGCTCTCGTCTTTTTTCGCTTGCAATTGTAATAACAAATGTACGACTATAAATTGTTGTGTAATTTCGTTTAAACGCTGGTAAAAGATGGCGCGTATGACTTGACCTAGTAGTACGATCCATTTCTACTTTCCATCGTACTCGCGTTGCGCAAAGGGACGCAATTATCGAAAACCCTGCTTGTGATGCAACGAAGCATTGCATGCACCTTGAAACGGAAACAGTTGCACACGGACCCGCGTTCCAATCGATGTGCAACCACGTTTCCTGTCCATCTTTCCCGTAGTATTCATTAGGCAACGAGCAATCGAAGGTGCAGGGTGCGAATGAACTTTGCCACGATCACCACACCGATTGCATTTTAATCGCACTACGATTACGTTGCGTGTTCTCACTCTCTCCTCCGGTTTGCTTCATTCTATCGTGCTTACAATACCCGTGGAGTGTATCCTAATGGCGACACGTCTCAGGTATTTAACGAGTACGCTTAGCCAACCGGTTTCTATATTTCTCGTGCATGGATTCGAAAATACTGGAGTTAAAATCTCGATGTCGTGTGATTTCTAATCGTATCTCCATGCCAGGAAAACCGGACAGGCGAGTTAAACCTGTAAGCTTTCCAGATTTATTACACTTGCAAAGTAATCATATCGTCCAGCAAACGCGGCTGTTTTTAACACTCTGAAATTTGAATCGCTTCAGCATGCGATTTTCTTGCATATGCTGAATATTCTTCAAAATGAGAAAGAAAGAATCAGGTGGTAGACTCGTTTCGAAGGAAATATTTGTTTTGGGTCGTTAGAAAGTATCGCATTTTGTAGACGCTCGAGGTCATGTAGATTGTACGGCAGTTCGTTCAAAGCCTGTAAGAGAAAGGTGTGCCGGCAGTTCGATGGTAAATTTTTGTTCAGTCGACGTTGTCTCGGTCAATAGTCAACACAGTGCCACAAGACTCCGTCGCCTCTTGTTTCGTTTTCCATCGAATTTCTTTTCATCGACCCGTTACAGTGTTGGTACGATTCGATTTGGTTCATTTCCATTTGCAATTAACTAAAAATAGACTATAGTTTATTTCGTATTGAAGAGTAAACGTAGCTTCACTTCCTTTGTTCGTTGTGATTACTTGAGAGTTCTTCGTTCAGGATATTTAATACGAGTTTCCCCTTCGATCTCTAAATAATGCTTACAGTTTTAGCAATGTAATTTTCTTTGAAGTCACTGTAAGTTGTGCAATTGCAGTTTGAAGTATTAAATTGAGATATCCAAAAGAAAAAGGTACGCAAGGGACCGTCGGTGCAAACATTCGCTGCCGTTTCGCAGTTCCCGTACGAAAGATTCTCAAGGACCCTCGAGCATCCTGCTCGGTCGTTCTAGAAAGCAAAGATTTTCTGACCGTGACAGCTCCAAGTACACGTGAAGAGAAATAGAAACAAACGAATCCGCGGTCGTGAGAATTCTCGCGAGGATCGTCGAAGGGTTTACAGTGTTCCTTTCGCATTCCAGATCAAACGTAAGTGCGCGCGTGTGGTCCGTTGTGTGCATACATGTGCCATCCTTCGTGTAACCGATAAGCTGGAGAGAAGAGGACTCGGGCCAACAGAAGCCGGAACTAAAAAATGGATGCGGCGTCATTGCGACTCATTTCCGGACTACTTTTATTCGCCTACACCACGTCACATTTTGGTAAGTCATTTTGCTCAATAGAACTACCAATATCCTTTATGCGTGTGTATGCTTGCGATTGCGCTTTATGTGATTGGCCCATTGTAGCACGAAACCGTCCGGAAAAAGGATCTACCTTAAATATGTTTCTTCAATGTTTTTGATGGCAAAAATGGCTCCGCGGTAATTTTCGCCATACGTTAAGTTTATTAAAGATCAATGTTTAGGTACTACTCGTTAATTTGAAGCACACCTTCAATAATGTTCACGTGAATTAAAGAGCAACGTATTCATCCCCTAAACTTCACTCAACCCTCATAAAAATGTTCCCGGGAAGTCTCAGTAAAAACAAAAGTGAAAACCAAGAATCGTATTACTCATGCATATGCAGTAGCAGCACTCTGCATCTTTCCTTTCTCCGAATTGAGATCGAACCCACAAGAGAAACTGCAGAATGCACTACGTAACACGTGTTTATTATACGCAAGCAGGATATTTTACACGCTACGCGAATCGCGGTACGATATTCGAGCCTCGTTCTCTTTTAAAAAGCATTTCGGTGTACACCCGTCGATTTACGTTTCCCGCGAACGTTTCCTTTCTTTTTTTTGGTTCTCTGTACGAATCGTGAAGCGAGAATGAAAAAAGTCGTGGGACAGGTCGATCGACAGCCACCGAGCTCGCCATGGGGCGATCGTCGATTAAATGGGTCTGCTGTTAATTGTCAGAAGTAACGTCCGCGTATCGACACCGGTGGTTATGGTAATTTGAAAACTTTGAGCGATTTCGACGGTAAATTGCTAAGGGAAACGAGGACGCGGCGCAGGACGGGCAGAGGCAACGGTGGAAAGACGGCAGCAAATGCGTCGCCGTAATTGCATAATGGCCCTGGTGTGTTCGCGTCGAGATACGAAGCCCTGGCCTGGTTTTTACTTGAGGACTTTCACTCCGCATCACCAACGTCTCTCTGTCTTCCTCCCTCAATCATCCTTGCTCCCTTTTGTTTTTCTCTTATTTCATTCCGCGTTTCCTTTGTTATTTCCTGGCTATCTTGTTTCCTCTATCTGTCGTTTCTTTTTTTTTAACATTATAATTCGTTGCTGAGAATCTTCCTGGTTGATAGAGTATTAGGTGAATGGTAGATATTCTTGTGTCGTCCCGTTGAAATGACCGTCGAGGACACTGAATACGATCCGCGGCGGACACCCGGTACGCAAGGAACCAGTGGGGCTGTTAGCCGGCATTAGTCGGTTTCAAGTACGGAATATTGTTTCTGGAGATCCCGCCGCTCAAATTGCTAGCATTTAGCAGCTTATCTGGATTATCGTTTCCCCATGCGCGCGGCCTGAGGGAGCGTTTCACGTGGGGTAAAAACGCGGACCGGGTGGACGGGGTTCGCGCTTTTCGAAATTCGCCGTGCTCTCTCCCTCCCTCTCGCCGGATTTCTTTTCTCCTCTATTCCACCGCCGGAGAAAAGGATGAAGCGATAGGGAAAGGATTAGTAGACGCCCTCGTTTCTTTCATTGCACCTAGACGAAATTCCGCTAAAAGAAATAAATTCAGCCAAGCGGAGGAAACGAAAACTCGGTAAAAAGAGTCTGCCGCGATTTTTAAGATAAACTCAAAGGTACCTAAAGTAATGAGTCGCGGAAAGGAGAGTTCGAAGAGCAGTTTATACGCGTGCATCGATTCGTTCCGGGGATCGATAATTGATTGCAGAGCGCAATATTTGCTCTGTTTCTTTGCGTACAGGTACACGCGGATGAACTGTTTAACGTTTGACCTACTTCGCGCATAATTCGAAAGGCTTCTGCCGCGTCCCAAGGTCGATCGTGCTGACCCCGTGAAATTTTACCTTGCGATTAGAACCGATCGTACATTTATTCGCGCGTACAGATTCCCAAGGACTGTTTGCGTTCGACGCTTTCGTTGGTTGCACGAGAATAACTCTCCTCGCACAATTCTCGCTGCCAATTTTTATCGACGCGAAATCACTTTCACCTGAAGAGTCTTCTTTCTACTTTCTCCATTACCTACTCGTGAGGTGTAGCATAAGTATGTTACGTAGGTACTTTCTAATAGGTTCAAGTTCCTGATCATACTGAATAACAAAATTACGTATGCACCAGAAATTGTTTCATTCAGAATAAATTACTTAATTTGTTTAATTAATTAAGTGACCCCCGATTTTCTTGGACTAAAACGCGTCCTGGACTTCCGTGACATCTTGTACACTGGTATATACGGAAATAGAGTGTGCGCGTGTCTACACACATAAGTGCATGTAGCTTGCAACAAAGTTCCGGCCGAGTGCTCGATCAGCACTCGACGAATCTCGAATCGGACAATGCCCTCATGGCACGTCTATTTGAAATAACCCATAAGGTATCTCGAGTGTACATGTACATGGCGGTGGTAATGCCTCGTAGTACGGTTACGGGTACCCGTTGTAAATACAAGTTTCTTTTTTTTTATCTCCTTTGCCGAGATTATTTCCGGGTCAGCAGAGTCGAGCACGGCCGCGCTCAGTTTAGAAGCTTACAGATTACCTGATGCCTGGCACACACTGATCTCGTATTTACGCAATGCCAATCGCGTGTAATCCAAAGATTTTGTCCTACGCGATTTTCATATCCCGTTTTTCATTTTCTTTTTGCCTCGACGAAATATGTAAATCGCTACACAGGATTTCACACTGGGCTACTTTTATCGGTAGACTTCTGCGTTTGGCTTTATGGTCAGTCACATTCACCAGAAATTCGTTCCCATTGCGATAACGTATTGGTAACTTTGGAATACCAAAAACGTATAGTTCCGGCGCGAAATATCCGCGTGGCACAGTTTCGGCGGAAGGTAATAGCCCATTACTAATAGGAAAAATAGATCGATCTCCGCACGACCGGATCGAATAGGAAATAAACGGAGAATTACATGAGGTGCAAAGCGCGGGAATGAAAGGACATTCTACGAGCAGCGCGCGGTTACGCGGCCGTTCCTCGCAAAAGTAATCGAGCAATTTTTTCCCCTGATATCTTGCCCACGATACCTTGCTTTCCCGTGGGATTACTTCCGATTCAACGAGTCACGCCCGGTTGGGTTCAATCTCCGTACTCTGTGTCAGATTACAGAGTACTCACCGTAGTAACATCTATAGTAACACGTGTGCAGTATGTAAACTAGGGTGTACGCGTGCGCATGTACGGGCCGGACGCTCATGTGCATAACGTCCAGGCATATACCGACGCGATGGAAAAATGTCTGCATTAGCATAACTTCGATGCGCATCGGAGGCGCACCATTTTTACTGTCCCTCTTTTGACGATTGCGAATTCTTTCGGTTCTTGAAACGGCTCGCCGAAACGAGAATGAGGCACAGAGTATCCCGTCATAGCTCCCAGTAGAAGAGCAGAAGTAGGGAGCGCCGTTTCGACGCTAAGCGTCGGCGTCCCCGTCGCGGGTGCTTTGCAGTAGAGGGAGGCGTCGTTCCAGCGCAGCGCTCAGACATCGACGTCCCCACCGTGATGCGTAGCAAAGAACACCCCACTATCCGCACGATACTATGCAAGTAGAACAGGTCAACCGAGCGCTCCGAATCAGCTTCATAGTTACGATTATTTCTCATGCAATTTGAAGCTTTCGATTTTTTTGTATAGTTTTGCCGTATGCGGTATTCTTGCGGCCCCACTCTCGTGTTATTATTAATACTGAAAGTGACAGACTTATGCGGCAAAGCGATTCTATTTAGAGTTCTCAAACTTGCAAATATTACACCTTGACTCAAACGGAGGGAATACTTGGCATCCCATGGTCATTGCAACAGAGCCTTGGAATGTGATGTCACTCCATTCTCCTGTCCATGATCTAGATTATTCGCGAAATCATATCGCTCGTGGGCATTGACGTAATGACGTAAAACTTTCTGCGATCTATAGCCACTGCTTGCTAATTGAAAGAGTATTTAACAATCTGAGCCCTCGTCTTCCCATCGTTACTATCTTTAAAGTATGACGAGGGGTTCATCGTACGGTTAATAAAATCCCAAACAAGTTTACACAGCCAGCCACGACTGAGATCAACAAAATTCCCGTAGGTCTGTAATTAAAATTGAACGGTAATCAAAGGCAAGCACGCAATCGAAGATAGAGGATCACATGTGCACGTGCGGACGCGGCGACAGGGTACTTGGAGTAATTGGAGTTGGTAACGGGTGTATATTTAATGCGTGTACTTGTTGCTTGTTCGCCAGATGTGTGGCTCCCAGCGGAGCCTACACGACGCCATCGAAACGACGCGACGAGTAAACGACGATCGACCACCCTCGAAGTTGGTGGTTCGGTGTTAATAGAAGCAAATGACCGATTCGGGGTTGGAATTAAAGGGACTCCTAGATCCGCCGTAGCCGTAATCGATTAACAGTCTCACCCGTGGCCGATGGTGCGATAGCTGGATATTAATGAACGAATTCGTGGCGGGTAGCCTGGATTTCATAATGAAAGTCCTACGAATACAAATTCAGTTATTACTGGACTTGGTACAGGAAGAATGTCTATCCCGTAGGTTTCGTTCTTCTGTACCATTTCTCAAGAGAGTCCACCTCTCCACGATAAAAAAAGTCCGACTCCATTGTTGGATTAGTCAGGGGTATTAACCGGTGGTCGATATAAAACGTTCGGTTTGCATTGTCAGGCGCTACAACCCCTGCACCTTAATCTATCCGCAATCAAATGATCGCCGGGTCTCCAGCCGGGGGTGATCCCCTTTCTTCTTTCATGCTATTTTCTTATCGGCTCCTCTGGGGAGAGGATAACCCGGAATTGCATCGTAGCTACGCCTATCCGGTGGCAAAGCGAAATGAAAGCCGAAGTCAAAGAGCGCGCGGACGTGTATCAGGGAAACAATTTAACTAATGGAACGGTATTGCCTGTAGAAATCTACGATCGCATCGCTACCTTTGTGCCATGCTATCCGCATCTTTCGACACTCGAGATGGTCGTTTGTTTTTTTGTTGGTACTCTGTTTCGATCTCTAACGATAACATGAATTGACATCGGCCTGTGTAAATGATATAGGTATTACAATTTTCTTTAGAGGAACTTGTATTCAATTCGTGCTGTTGAGTTTTTATGGATTTCATTCAAATTTATTGCAGTATTTTATTTATTGTATGGGTGGTGTTTTTCATGTAAATGTTCCGTGTACAAGAACAAGTATAGAGCGTTAGCTACACGGCGACGATGTATTTGATTGGCTTCATCTTGTCAACCGTATTGGAGCCGCGTATAATTTGCACGTCTTCGGGGTGCATAATGTGTTATTAGATGAACGCCTGACACGTGTTCTGACACGGTATCATTATCGACCGTCGTAAACGTGAGTTTCACATTGTCGCAATCCTTCCGCCTTTCCTACACCTGTAGTCCCCATAATTGAAATAGACGTTCCACAAATCAAACATACTTCTTCTTTCCTTTCTCTTTGATCTTACACTCGAGATGTCGAGTATCCTAATTTAATTGACACTGGCGGCTCTTTTAGTGCCGCCAAAATAGGTGACGAGTGAAATCGTGGCCGAAATTGTCGTCCAAATACTCCGATACCGATAGGAGAGCGATCAAGCTGCCAGAGGGTGGCGATATTACAGCGCCCTGTCTCTGACTCGTGTTTGAGTTCCACTGCGATATGAATGTCTCCCCATGGGGATGTCGTCGCATATCGATTGGAATGAGGTGCTAGCTACGCGTGCATGCATGCACGTATGTGCGTCCCGTATCAAGCAGCTCTATGTCGTAACGCGAATTTCATGGGAACCGTAGCTTCGTAACGGGGGGAGCCGATGACATGGTGACCAACGTCGCTTCTTGACGATAATGGTGTCGGTCTGGAACATTTGTCAGATCCTCCCATTAGATCGCACAATGAATTCTACGCACGCAAGCCCCGAAAGCCTCTTATTTGGTGTTAAGATCAATTACAAATGAATCGAACCCTCTTTGGTGAATCATTTCTTAATTATCGATGATTGCAATTCGAAAAAATTTGAAAATTTTTTTAAATAGTTATACTATTAACCTGTTACTCGCTTAACTAGGTAAGTCACTTAAGGGACCATCAACGATGGTATCTAAGAGATAGTGCACCCTTCCGATTCGCCATTACCACAAACCGGCTTTTAATGGCCGGTCGATCGAAGATAGTATTGGCATGATGCACGAACAACTGTAACCAACTGCCAAGCAATATTTATTGAAGCAGTTCCCGACGAATCGAACAGTAGCACAGTAAAATGAAAACGTGCAAGATCAAATTGTCCGTGTACAGCAAGTGTAAAGATAGTCTATTTACAAGGGTTCCTTAAGCCATCCCTTTATTCCGTACACCGCACCGGTTCTGTTTGCTGAACATCTTGAGCCACGGAGAAGACCGTCTTGCCGTCGCTAGTTCTATTTCGTTGGAATCCTGAGTCTTTTCAGCGGAGAAGAATGCTAAGAGCCGCATCAAAAGGTGTCCCGTGATGTGTTTTCTCCTGTTTGGGTAAACGGGAGGCGAGAAGAAATCGAGATGTGTCCTGATTATGGAACGAGTCGCATAGTCAGTTCGATATTGCGATGGGGTGGAGGGTGGTCTTAATGCATTTGTCGAGGTAGCTATGGTACGCATCACCAGCCACCCTTTCTGCAAGCTCAGCATGCCCGCTCCCTTCGCTCCCTTTCTCTTCAGTCCTTTCTTCTTTCCGCTTCTCCTCCTTTCCTCTCCCTCCAATCTGTTATCTCTTTCTCCTCGTCTCGCATCTTCTTTCAATCGATGCCATACAACCCTTTCCCTACCCGCACTCTGTTTATATTTTTCCCTCATACTCGATCTGTCTTTTTGCCACGTTCGAGATTTTCTTGCACCTCCGCGTCTTCTTCTCGCTGGCTCCCTTCGTTCACCTACCCCCTTTGTCTTTCCCTTTCTTGTTCTCTTACGTCCGTCTCTCCCTTAGTTACCATTCCCTCTCCAGGGAGTATAATGGCTCCAAAATGAAGCGACCCACCCCTTGGCTTTAATCTCTTAACGGACGAACGACAAAAAGATATCATTCGCATTCTTCTTAGAAGGCTGACAGAGGCTTCCTGGCTCGATCAATTTAGAGATTGCCTTGTCTAAGGGCAATTATCCCGATTAATCGAACAGACATGCCTGTATGTAGAAGCGAATTATATTGCTTGCAAAGATGCTGTCGCTAAAATCGCAATTTTTGTTAATCTATTTAAGCAATACGATTTTTCCCTGCAATTAGTGAGTATCTTTTTAATACACAGATTTCGGATAGTTTTAAAGAACCAGAGTCTACGAACTTGCCCGTCTCTGCTCGATATCCTCGCGACCTGCTTGATCAATCGGATGTCAAACAATGAAAGTCGCCTAACCGAATATTCAACGGGGTATCATCGGACATCCAGCTGTTTCGCGAATGCGCAACCGGCTTGCACTCCAGTTTCGTTACCTTCAACTTCTCTACTATAGTGTCGCAGCAACGCGTTCCCGGTCGCGTCGGGAGCACTTAGAAAATCGATAAGCCCCGGTTCACTTGATCCTCCGTTAGCTGCTGCCAGGCCATATCTTGATTAAAATCAGTGCCCGCCCGGCACTCTCCTTTCTTCACCCTTCTCACCGTGATCCGCCACCCCTTCCGCGATGAATCCGGTTAGACTCGTTAACGTCTTAAGTCACCGGCTGCCTCCTCCGGCCACCTTCTTCCACCGCGCCACTTTCTCTTCTCGAGGACAATAGAACGAGTCGAGCTTCCTCGAAAACTTGCATCGCCACTTCTGCTCTGACGCGTGCACCTCCGCTAAAATCGTCCCTCGGCCTTGATTAAACGGAAGTATCAGTCGAGTGTGTACTCTGTCATCAGGATCCTCTCTTTCGACGAAATTCTGATCCTCCTTCTTTCGTTTCGATCGACTCTTATTGGAATTTCATTTTCATTTTTATATCCGACTTTTCATTTTTATTTTCATTGAAGATCAAAGGGTTTTGCAAGCTCTTCCGCACCTCTTGACACGATCTCACGGCGTTTCGTTCGTTATCGAACCGGTCGTTCGGATGAAAGTGAAAGCGCAGGAGTTTGTAGGTCTTGTCGATCGCACACCTATCCGGTAGAAAACGACTCCTTTGCTCGGGTCGCGTGTAAAATAAAATCATATTCACTTCTCGTGGTCTGATTAGCTGGCGTTGCTTCAACAGGTTAAACTGGTCTCACGAAACGACCATGTCGTTGCAAAATCTACTGGAATGCTTTACACTTTATCGTTATGCCGACGTGAATGCGTTTTAAATGACTGCTAATTGAAACTTTAAATTGGAATTCATCGCGGTGTAAATGGTTATGCAATTAAGCGCGTAACATGTAATACTTAACGCAATAGAGAAATTGTTACCTATGGATTGAGTCATGTCGTTAGAATTATCGTGATAAATGAAGATCAGCCTCGATTTATAATACTGGACAGGTTGGGTAATTATCTTCGAACCTTGAATAGAATGATGCGTGCATTGTATCCGGGTTCTCTTTGTACTGTCAGTTTACGGGCTGTATGTGGTTTACGGTATGCGAAAATGAAGCGGGATCGAATTTTCTTTCTGCTTGCATAACTGTTCGGTGCGAGACATTCGAACAAAAAGGTATCGATTGCTAATTGATACCCCAACCAGGTTATATTTCCCATCGAATAGTATCTCCCTCGAAAGCTTGCCACGAGGCCAACACGATGCAATTTATAATTTTAAATAAATATGCCGTCGCCAATGGACAGAAGGCAATGATATTTCCATTAAAAGTCGGGCGAGGAACACGAGCCGCGGAAAGGCGCGACGCGGCTTCTCTAAGAGCAAAGTAACAAGAGAATTTCTCAAGACTTTTCTCGTTAAATGTCTGCCCGAGGGCGCGCAAAGGTGGACGAAGCCATAAAGAAAACCATCGAGTTCTCGCCACGATGAAAAAACATTTGCTCCCTAATTAATTCGCTGGAAGGTGGAACGTAAATGGTAAAAGGGCATTTGTATAAGAAACATTTAGAAATCTCGAGATCGAAATACTTCGACCAAT
The DNA here is from genome assembly GCA_023838395.1 of Holcopasites calliopsidis. Classification (NCBI taxonomy): domain Eukaryota; kingdom Metazoa; phylum Arthropoda; class Insecta; order Hymenoptera; family Apidae; genus Holcopasites; species Holcopasites calliopsidis. The sequence goes on along the minus strand of JALHAQ010000004.1, from coordinate 2,629,351 downwards.
TTCTATCATTAGCGTTTACGAATAGCAAAATTACAAATTATCTCAACCTCGGAATTACTTCATCGAGCCTGAAATCTCAACACTTTTTGTAGTAGCGTAAATTGAATAAAGTAGCGTTGCGATTCTTTCATTACTAAGTCGATTGTGTCGCGTCGCGCGACGCTGTTCTCCGAGCAAAATAACGAGTGAATTTTTTTTACGACTATCCTCATTAAACGAGAGCCCGGGGGCGAATGGAGGATCCGTTGAATCCGATCGAAAGAGCAAAGACCATCAGCGCCGGGAGGTAACGAACCCTGACTCTCCCAGCCGGGCTGCAATTGTGTATTTGGAGCACATGCAATATGCTTTGTGTCACGCTTAGCCCGAGGCCGAGATATTCCCCGCAGTGGCCCAGCGCATTCTGAAACCGACTCGACGTGTGTCAGGGGAGTGACTATTCGAAGGATCTGCGCGATTCGAGGTATCTCATCGACGGACACGGATATAGCGCGCCAAGGGTCAGGATGCATATAGGAAGGTAGAACGAAAGGGAAGAAGCGCGACCAAGGGATGTTTACTCCGCTCAAATGTTGACCGAACTCCCTTCGCCACTCTTGGGATCATATCCTGCTTTCCGTCGAAGCTCTCAGGATACATAGACGCGAACCTCGCTGAAAGATGTTCGTCAGGACTTCTAGTCGAGTGTCCAGGGATATAAACGCCACGCCGATCGTCTGTATATCGGCGCAATGCTTCGCAGAACATAATTGTTTCAAAGCTTTATCGATACGATGATCGACCCGATTTAGATAGCGAGGGTTCATTGAACCGAAGGTGAATCGGCGGAGTCAACGAATGTAAAAAAAGGGCTGGTCTATGTTTAAGGTAGCAGACCGTCCTCAGCGTCCGTCGCATTGCGTTAATTCGTCCCGGTGATTATGGATCCATTAGCGTGGCAGGCAACAAATAGCACGGTACAATCCAATAACCGTCGCGGCCCATAATAAAAGGGGAGGCAGTTTAAGCACCAGTCGGGGGTAGTTTAGGTGGCGGCGCGTAGCCACGCGTCTACGTGCACCCTCTGTTCGAAGTGTGCGCCCGTGTTTACTGGTGTAGATATTCTCCCCATTTCCCACCCTGTCCAAAACCTCCGCTGCATCTCTCTTTCTTTCTCTGTCCTCCTTTCACTCTTTTCCTTCCTTGTACCGTTCTTCTCTCTCTTACATTTTTCCACTTTTTCCTCTCCTTTCGTCCAAACTATTCCATGCTCTATTCCGTACGTTCTGCTATAAGCACGTGGCGAGGGGTGACATCCCGAATATCGAGTAGATAGCGATCACTGCGTTCATTGTCGCATCATCGTAATATATCCTGCTCTACCAATGGGGTGCACACGACAACAACGACGACGAAGAGGACGGCTCGAGAAGAACGCCGGTCGCAGCCTCGTCGTTCACCGATACAACCACGGGTGAACGAGTGGAATGGAGACGAAGGGTGGACTAAAAGCTTCGAGTCTGCGTTTCGGGTTGAACACCGCGCGGCACACCAGCGACGTGTTAATTATTCCGTTGGTATTTTCCGCGGAGCGAAAACCATCAGGCTAACAAGTCGGACGTTCAATGGAAATTAATTGAAGGTGGAGTTTAATCGTGTCGTGATGGGGAATTACGTATACGATAATACTGTTCACATCTTTCGGAACGTCGACGAATTGTAACGCATTATGAAAGTATAATTTAGCCGAGACAACATTTTTCGCATTGCCGAGTTTACTTACCTAGTCGATTATTTATTAGAGACTCCGGGGGTTGATGCTGAATAATCGATGCCATTTTTCAGGATCATATTCGGTTGTTTAAAACATAACATTGCTTAATACCTTTTCCGCGACACGCAGGCAGGGACGATTTATCCTGTCGATAAAAGTATCCGTACACGCTTGAACCAAACGTGTGTGCGTATGTCCTAAATCCAAAATTCCGATCGAACCATTAAGCCGATTGCGACGAGATTTCAAGTGAAATTCGTGCATTCGAAACGCAGGGAATAAGAAGATTTGCAAAGTATCGGTCTGTAGAAGAAAAATATCTGCGATTGAAATCTCTGTGTAACGATTGTCAAGCACTTCAAGGGAATCTATGCGCATGCCGTGTTAGGAATTTTTCTGTCGAAGCATAGAGAGATACGCGCTAAAAGAAAAATTCTGTTCTACTGAAAATACAATTTAGGAATAAAAATCGTCGCCAATAGATATCCGAACATCTAAATTTAATCCAATCACCCGCGGTGTTGAAAAAAAAACTTGGTGTATCTCGTCATTCCACCTGCACCAGTAGAACCGGAAATAAATTCTATTCACTGCCAGCAATCTCGCGAAATCCGTTTCCTCCGATCCCGGGGATGTGGACTGTTAAACTGAACGGCTAATCTCGAGACAGGGGAGCGTTTTTTTGAGAAGATCCGTTCCGCGTCTGAGATTGTACCCCGCTGAAAAACGATCCCGATGATCTTTATTATCGTGCCGGCTCTTACGATCTATTCGCTCGTCCGACTTTACGGGCCCTGTCTGGCAAATGAAATGAAATTCATGCAAATCGTAGCACGGCCAAACGGTCCGGCGGCGCTTTTGTATCGGGGCGGCGATGCGTCCAACCTATATCACGAGGGTGAAACCGTACTTCCCCTTTTGCAGCCACGATCGTAGCACGCCTCGAATGAAGTCCCGGCCACCGCCGCGTCTTTTCGCGGTCTCGTTCGTTTAGGCACGATTGCGCCTCCATGTGCACGCCGTTGCACCGAAAATTCATCGTCCATCTACGTGTGACCCTTTCATTGCAGTGCACTCGACGGCAAAGGGATAGGAATTGAAAGAACGCGTAAAACGATGCGGCTGAATGTTATATATTTGTTAATGGTACAATTTTCATTCTAGGACACGCGAACAACGGACTCAATTATTATGGAAAACTGATCGGAACGCTGCAAGACTTCGCTCACGGGATCAAAGGAGACGCGTACGCGGTGGACGACACGACGATATTCATAAAAGGATTCTGCTACGATGGAACCGGACCGGACGCGTACTTCTGGGTGGGAAACAGCACCGCGCCCAATCCACAGGGCCAGATTGTTCCGTATCCGGAAGTGGAAAAGGGCAGGTAAGAAGTATTTTCTCCCTTTCCTTTTATTTCGGTCCGATGCTTCCTCCTCTTGACACCTTCTTTCGATACTCGACGAGCAAACCGAGTACCCATTCTCGCGCGAATAGGCAGAAACGAAAGGAATCAGTGGAAGGGTGTTACGCGTATGCGGTCAGGGTTGATGGAAACGTCGAAAAGAAAGGGAGAGGAAGGAAAGAGGGACATGGGTGGCTGTTGACCGAAAGCGGCATAGCGTAACCAAAGGATGAAATGAAACTCAAAGAGCTTGTTGTGCGCGTCGCGGGGGTAGCCAGGAGTAGAGCCCCGGGGGATGAAAAGAGACGGGACTCAGAGGGGAACGGCTCGCGGGGGTGCAGTTAATAAAACGGGAATTATACGGCGATCTCGTTCGGATTTCGTCCGCGCGAGCACTTTATTACGTTTCGACTCGCTGTCGGGTGTCTCTGTGTTCCGAGCCGAGATTCGGTGGAAGAATCCGCGGAAACGCTGTCCAAGATACATTTTCTTTTTCTTCCACTCGAGTGTGTAGGCTTTTCAAGTCGAACACACAGAGATAAAACGTCAGCGTGTACAATAACGATGTCGTTTCGTTCGACCGGATCCAATTGAACGAAGATTATTAGACGCGGATTGGTATTAGAAGTATTTGCTCCAGCTATTCGCCGGGCCTGTCTACTCCTCCACACGATCGATACAGTTGTTTGCCAAAATCGTCGACGCGTCCTAATCGATCTGTGCGAACTCGGTGCCGCTGAAAACTGGTCAGCGGCAAACGCGGTATTATTGGAGTGGTTAAGAGCACAATAGAGCACGCAGCAATCCTTCAAGCCTCTTTTTTCTCTGTTTGTTACGCCCCGTCCGCACAGGGATCCGGTGGTGCTTAAATACTACAACTATACGGACATCATACTGAAGCTGCCTGACGGGAAACGGATACGGGACATCAACTGGCTGAGCGTTTGGTGCCGTCGATTTACGGTAAGTGACGAAATCGAACGACTCAATGCTTCGCATTTTCCTTTATTTAGCATGTATCACGATTTACAAGAGTCAAGAGCAGCCCTTCTCTTAAGAAGACTTTAAACTTTACTTCCGTGTGGTTGAATCCGATGATAAAACGACGATCCTCTGTAATCTGGCTCACGAACGTTTCCAACATACATACTCGGCCGCTTTGCCTGGGGGGGGGGGTGGAGAGAAAAACGAAAAATAGTAGGCCACCCCCGTGACGCGACGTTTTATTCGAAACCCCACGATGCGCGGAGAATGGAGATAACTTGATTTTTGAGGAGGCCCACCCTATCGGACGTGCATTCGTGGTCAATGGCGCGTGTGAGATGGATACGGAAGCCGAGATCGGGGGCGTGCACGCATTTTCTCACACACACAAAAGGGTGGTCGCGTGCGACGTGTTGCTTGGCTGCACGCATTTAATCGTGCATTTAAGTCGTTTCCCTTGCGCACCCCCTTCTCTTCCGTCCTGTATTTTTGTCGGCTGTAAGTTAATTTTCGAAAATCTAATTGCCTTCCAAACATTCCAATCGCCCGTATTCTACCATGCAGCTTATACAAATTGCATGAAGGATCCAGTATAACATCGATAATTGACGGCCGATCAATTACCCCAATATACTTTAAAATTTCGTGTGCACATTTTACGATTTTTCCGCCAGGCCGAGAAGCGAATGTCGTCGAGCTTAATAAATCTGTCCATCCCTTTCACGGTCCACCCTCTTTGCACGCCCACTCGCTTAGCCACAAATCCAGAGCGGTCCGGTCGGTCGAACAAAAGTCAGTATCGCTAGCTGGAAATTTCGGGGGGTGGGGAAAAGGTTTGAAACGAGCATATCGACGGTGGAGAGAGCACGGAGCTTTTGCTCTTATATTAGGAGGGCTTTAATATCGAAGTCTGAGGGGTGCTCCCGTACCGTGACAACCCTCCATCAGACACGCTCTGTCACCACAAAACGCGTTGTCCGCCGCCTATGCCGCGTTCTACAGGGTGTCCCGTTACGTTCCGCCCGGTGTAAGTGATCGTCGTCGAGTCCTTCGGAAGGATCGATCCCTCTGTTACGTTGAGTGCACCGATCGGAGACGTGAGTGGAAAGCCGGCTAACCGACAAGGGGGGACTCGCGATGAGTGTAGGATCGCGATTTTATCGAATGTACGATAGAAATGGGTAGAGAAAAGGGCTCTTACAGCGTTTCGAAGAAAGATTAAAGCGCGAAAGCCTAATGGAAGTACTGATAAACAGAGAGTTTATAATAATATTTCGGAATTGCATAAACATTTGTTAATCTATAAAATATCTACAACGAATTCTGTCCTCGCTCGTGTCAGTGTGAATCGATATCACAGCAATCCGTACAACCTCTTGTTTCCCTCCGATACATACTCCACCGTTTACTCGTGATTCATAGAAGATTCGAAGGCTGCCGATGGGGTGTGCCGATCTCTTGAGAGGGTGGCCGATACACAGAGGGGTAGACGTAGATTTTGCTTGGATATCTGGTAGACAGGAGCTGTCTGTCAGTCAGCACACCCTCGCATTTCTTCGGAGGATGTACCATGTATTGTCGGAATAAGCCTTCTTCTTGTTCCGCTCGCCCCTCTCATACTCCGTGTCCTCCTTGCATCCCCGTGGATACAGCACAATCTCAGCGATGCCCGGGTTCCTTTTCAAAAGGACTCCGAGAGAGATATTCTTCCTCGATATCAAACCGCCGCCGTTCAATGGACCACTGATTCAGATAGGATTTAGTAATTTTTTTTCAAGCCTCCGTCCCCTTGCGGACCAACGTCCAAAACGGTCTCGCCACTTTTGCAGGCGATCGGGGGAAGCCTCTGGCTCTCCGGATCTTATCCACGGGGCTTCATCGGGGAACCTAAAACGTTAAAGCCGTTGATCGGTCTTTCATCTCTCTTCTTTTGGTCTTTCGCGATACTGTATTCCCGCTCGGTGAACCCTGCGAAGCTCTGTTTGATCACTGTCTGGGAGACTAGCATTAAAAACAGAAAGAGACGCGACGAAAGATCTTGTGTTTCCTTCCCGAAGCAGGAAGACCAATATTTTCTAGCAGCTAATGCGATTATCCGTGTCCAGATCCGCTGCAAGTAGCATGTTAGTCGTGTGGCGGACGTTTAGCTTGACGGCTGAGCAATGAGCGATACAAACTACTGCGAAATGCGTGACTACGCGACGTGCACTGCATGTTAGGGATGAGTCGCACAGAACTAGGAAAAAACGTGTCACCGCTTTATCCCAGAATCTCGTACGTGCTTTTCGCATTATGGTCATAACTCGTGTTGCGCGAATTTGATCTTTGGTCGTACTTTTCTGAACTTTACTGACGGTTAAGTATTTACACAATTTAAACTTTACTTATAAATTATGATAATTGTATTACGAAATTTTCCTATAAAACTTTAGGTAACAATTGCATTGTGTCTTTCGCACAAGCCACACGTAACCAATTCTTTGGTCCACGAAATAAAAAGCACAATCCATTTACTCTTTTTCTTATCAAGTACGAGGAATAACAGGAATCTTTCTAATACCCATTCCAATTATTCCCGATCCACTCTAGGAAAATTCCGGTTCGATCCCCTAAGCGACAAATTACGTTCTTGGGCCGCATTTAAATTCTATCAGACAGGATATCGCTTGAAACCACCACGGTTTTCGGTGATGCTTGCGTTTTAACCCGGAGAAGAAAGGATCGTCCTGTGGGCGTGTCACGGCATTTGCATCCGAATTCTCCGTCCCTTTCCACGAACAGTGGAGTTAATTAAACGCCTCATAGTTTTCGGTGTTGGATGACGAAGTACGACTGCTTGTGGCACCAAGTGGACAATCCTAGCTCGCGAGAACGTCAATTAATAACCGTTTCAAACAGATTCCTAAACACGCGAAGCGTAACCGGTTCGTATTATTCTTAACAACTGTGCACTCGCGAATCTTATTTTTAAACCTTCAAAGATCGATCTTTTATAAACGTTGTGACAAATGAATATATACATATATTCTGTGTGCGTTGGAAAAATGTTGCCACAAATTATACAATCTAGAAAGTCAGCCAAGTGAAGAATACTTTCTGTACCCAAATCAGAAAAATATTATCAGTAATGTCAAGTCGTTTAGAGCCAGCAATTAAGAACAAAATTTCTGACTATCAAGAACAAATTAAGAACTTTAAGGAAAAGAAGCAATTAAGAACAAATTTTCCAAACAATTTTCATATTTCAAGTACCATCGTCGTTCGATAGTTTCAGCCACCACTTTATCAAGGAAGAGTGAACATTTTTAAAAGCCTGTTCCCTACATTTTCTCTTAATAAAATATTCCCAAACAGTTTGTGAATATCTTTAAACATAAGCTTTGCATCGAATGCCTAGTCTGTATTTGCCAGACAACTGTTTATCCTACGGTAACACGAACAGATATTGTTTTGCAAAAGTAATGCAAAGTTCCGTGTCGAGAATTGGATCGGGCCCATCACTAGTCGTGGTTTAAGATCGTTGCGCATGGGCAGAGAGCAGCTCGCCGGGTCGATGTTGGCCGGGGCTGGCTGACTGGCTGCCGGCTGCTGGCCGAGGATGTTCTCCCCTTTCTCTTCGTTTCTATCTTCCCACCCTTCTGCCCTCTGTCCTCCCCCTCGTTCCCTTCCAACCCTTAGCCTGGCCACCCTCTGTCTCCGCGTTTCGCCACCTCTTTCCCTCCGAAATTCTTGCCCGCTGTCCTCGTCGCCACCATTTTCGCGCTCGCTTCCGCTTCCTCCTTTTGTGCCACTGTATCCGCAGAGCTAGCCCTCTTCTTCACCCCTCCCAACTCCAGCATTTCTTTTTTTTTTTGGAAAAATTATTTATTTTCGTCACCGTTTCCTCGTTTTTTTTTCTTACGCTCGAATTTAAAGGACGGCCATTTTGCAGAGGCTTGGCCAACGGCCACGCAAAGATCTCGAGGACCGAACACTCGCTTCGTAAGGTCGAAGATACTTCGATGGTGTGGCTGCAAGAGGAGCAGTAACTCTTTGAATTTTAAAGAGACGATGCCGCCGCATCGCTAACAAGGGTTTTTGCAACCACTAAAATAGGGGATGAAAAGTGGCGGCACCTTATCGGACCACGGTCCGTTTTTAAAAGTGAACTATCAATGCAGGCTGATAAAAGGTGGCTAAAATGTTTTCAACAGGAATGAAAGAGGTTGAATAAATTCTGTCCAACCTTTCGCAGACTTTTCCCAGAGACGTAGGACGCGTTCCTTTACGGTGGAAAAAATAGATTATTATTACTTATTTAGCGGTATGAAAAAATCTTTTCCGGTCTTTAGCGGTCTTTCAGTAGCGAGTGAAAGCTTCATAAAAAAGCTGCGCATAAAAGACCAGGATTATGCGGCCGCACATTTTTTAAGGAAACCGACTTATAATCGCATAACGTGCGGCCCGTGACTTGGAAAGGGTGGAGTGCACTGCAACGGGACGCCATTTTGAAGCCACCCCAAAGCTCTGCACGCATTTCAAAGCAGCCACAACGGTGCATTCGATGCACGGACCGCTGCAGTGCTCGTATCAAGCTGCGCACACACGCGTACGCACACTGTGTGGCAAGTATGACTGGAGCTTCGCCGGAATTGTACAAAATTACCCTGCTGCTAAAAAAGGATTAGTACGCCATCGAGATTTTTAACGGAGGGACGGCAAAAATCCATCCGCTTAACTTTGCCTAGGTAACCATTTTTTCCCCGTTCAAGTGGACGGATATTAACGAGCGACCAGCGCTATCGCGCGTTGTAAAAAACGAGCAGCATCCGGAAAAGTGCAAAATTAACACGAGTACGAAACACCCCCGGACTTTTTCCACCGTCTGGCTAAACCCCCTCCTGGCGGTAGTTGGCCGAGCGATACGTTTCTCCCCCGCTACATACGTATGAACAGTACCTGCGGAGCCAGCATTCGGGTACACATAAGTGGTCGGGTACACAAGAGCAGACGTGGAAATGAAATACCGGGCAGAGCGGTTCGACGGCGGTGCTGTTGGAAAAAGAACACATCGCTAGCTACGACTGGAGGAAACAAGGAAAACCGAGTGGAACCGAGATGAAGTAGAGCGAAGTTGGTATGGAGATCTACGAGCTTCGACAGAAGGTAGCATTTTTCGTTTCCAAAGCGAGCTGCTCTGTCTCGCGTGATACTCGTTCTCCGGTTCATTTCCACATTTTTCTTTCACCCTTTTCCCTTTCATTCTTGGCTCCATTCTTCCAAGGCTCCCTGCATTTCAGCCTCTATAATTTTCTTTCCTCTCTCTCTCTCTCTCTCTCTTTCTGGTTTCCATAACTCATCTCTACCACTTTAACCCCTTTCCCTTGTCTAGCTACCCCCCGGTCTGTGTATCAGTTCTCCGCGGTCTCTTTCTCGCTTTCCTTCGTTCTCCGCCGTTTTTACTCGTTCGCCCCACTCGCCGACGGTTTTTCGCGGCCGTTCTCTTTCTGGCCGATTCTCTCGGTCCGTTTGTTTCTCTTTTGCACCCTCTGTCATCCGTTTCCCCTCTATATATCTTTCCTGCTGCCGATTGGATGAGAGCTTGCGAAAGTTCCAGGTAGCACGGAGGACCGCCCACCGGTCCTCCTGCGGCCGGGAAAGTTTCGTCATTCCCTGCAGGACAGAGAGGGAATCTGCCTCTGCTGATGTTGCTCCACCAGGAACTCCGTATACCTCGTCAATTTGTTGGTTCTATTCAGAAATCGTGGTACACGCCACTTTCTGATTATCTCCAAGGTGTAATTAAACGTCGATCATGGACCTTGGATCGGTCTTCCCATTCAGCAGAATTTCTTTCATAATCCAAGATGTACAGACATTGAGCCTCTGCATTAATTATCGTTTAACAATGTACCGAACCTCCAACGATCCAGGGGGTTTGGATATTCATTGGAAAATAAAGAGTATTAATCCGAAATAGAAAGCCTAAGACGCAGCCGAAGACAAGTAAGAAGTGACGAGGGAAATCCATGTAATTAGACTGACGGAACTTATTTAACGGGAGCTTATCCGGGTTAGTATAAAGTTTCGCTTAAAAAAAGTTCCATTAAGTCTACCTGCAAAGATATAGGAGCATTACAGGGAGGGAGGCTCGTTTAATTTATCACCTACTTAAAGCCCAATGGACGCTCCTCGGTGGAGAAGATCCCTTTAGCAGCTCCACTTTCCGGATTCAGCCAATTGCTCAGATTTCAGATCGAAATTTTACAAGAGATTCTTGAAGAAAAATGGATACATCTTTTGACCTTGTTAGAGAAAACGCTTTGGCAATCGTGGCTATCCTTTATTATATTGCCCGCAACTGTTGGCATAGAATGCTGCTTGCAAACGCCGAAATCGAAGTCGTATTAATAGACGTGTGTCACGATTGAACGGAAAGTCTCCGACATCCTAATGTCGTTTATCCTGCCCACGTTGAGATAACACTGTTATCAATTTAATCGTCCGTTAGGAACGACGTTGAACGATAATCATGGTAGACTAGGGCCGCTGGCCCAGCGGCAATAAAGTGCAACACAATGCGCGTTTGCTCTTGTTCGATGGAGAACAGGGATAAGGGGCGTTGTTATCGAGCCTAACGAGGCTCGATGTCTCAATTTCCGTAAGAATCGGCGTCTCGCAACGGGGGTTGACCAGCGTGAAGGGAAACACCGGCCTGACAGGGGACGATACGGGGCTGATAAGGTGCGAAAATAATATACAGCTATGGCCGGACCGGAATCTTTTCGATGGATCATTGTCCCGTTCGTCCCTTCCTTTTTTTACGATCGTCATGCAGGGTTCGTCCCCACGAGAGGGAGCGGGGTCGAAATGATCTGCAAACATTGGATAATGAAATGCAGGTATTAAGGGATGGGGGAGAAAAAAATAGGATTGCATTTTCAAATACAATATTGTAAAAGATTAAAAAGGAATGCGAGTTTGTAAAGATGCGACAGGTGAAAGGCTTTCCTTGCAGGTATAATATAAGTGCAAGTATTAAGGGATGTGGAAGAAAAAAGATAGAAGACATAGGATTGCAATTTCGAATACAATATTGTAAAAGATGAAAAAAGAATGCGAGTTTGTAAAGATGCGAAAGGTGAAAGGTTCTGCCAGTTACGAGGGAAAAAAATTATTAGGTTCGCCGTCATTGATTGTACAGTCGTTTCCCTTCCTCCGGGATTGTTTCTTGATGCCATCTCTGACTCTCCAGTTTGTTAGGGGGATTTATTTGATTGAATATCGACTGCTCGAGCACCCGCCTGCGCTATAACGAGAATATCAGCATCGGCCGTATCGCGCCCGTCCACGGGGACCGCCTCCCCGTGAATTGTGTTCATGGGGTGGCACGTCATGGATCTTAATCCAGATCAACCGAACGTAGAGCTGGTCACGTTTTTTCCCTAAATAATTTAGGGAAAAAATGACGGATGCTAGATTATTTTCCTTTCTGCACTATCGAACTCAATTCTCTTCTATTTCGTGCTATATCCTCGGAATTTCGTTCATGAAACTATCATCGTTTTTACCGAAAGTATAATAAAGCGCGATTCGAATCGAAATCCGGGCTTACGAGATAAACAGTCTATTAGGGGTTGCAGTAACCCTCTCTGAAACTTTGAGCGGCATATAATGACCAGATCAAAGGTATCGAATCAACGGGGAACCCTCGCGTCTATCGCATCACAGTGTATAAACGGCTGGTGTCTTTATTATACGCGATACTGATACGATAAGAAACCGATCAATGTCTCTGATATTCATCAACTTTCTGTTAGTAAAACATTAATTTTCCAAAGCTTCTTTAGGTATTGAATAATTATCCACTGACTGTTGCTGTTGAGGATTATTTATTTGTTCTTATTGTACAAGTTCGAGGCAAATGGAAAGCTTCTTCGACGTCTTCAGCCATCGAATGTTCGTAAAGAACCGCTAATTATCGACTACAGTAAACCGCATCACCATCTTTGACATTCTTCGCCCTCGTGATTTTCACGAAAAAAATATTGAAATTACTTATAAATTTTACAAGTACCATGAATGTATTGTCTCACACCTTTTGCAAGTATCCTCACTTCCCTTGTTACATATTCGAACGGCACCCGATTATTCGAATACTACAGGTAATAACAAATTAATCAACACTTAATTCATTCACCCCGAAATTCAGTGTAGAAACAGTCCGGATCCTCGACTCGCGCGCACCCGCACGAGGACCAATTTTGAGCAGATCGTGCCCACTCAAAACACCATTAAGCTCGGAGTCCTAGTTCATTGGTATCCAGCATCTCTCCGTTTCTCTTGCCCACTCCCAGCGAGTACGCGTGCTGCGGAGCACAGCTACTTGCTGAGGGTGGATATGATTGACGAGCCCTTAAACGAAATGGGATTAATGCGCGTGCAAATTTCGAACTCACCCCCTCGAGGGGAGCGTCGGCCCGGCTCGCCGATAATCATTATTATTAACGATGAAATTAGTATTCGACGAAGTGCCGAGAGCTCGGAGAGAATCAGAACCACTCTATTTTCTAACCAACCCCTACAAAGCTGCGGCTTTACCTCTCCGACGAAAATAATGGACAAAGAATTGGATTCGTTTTCTAATTATTTCTCTCCCCTTTTAATGAATTCTTTCAAATATTTGATCTCCTTGGAAGCTACCTTTGATAGGTGTTTAAAAATAAAGGTCAGCATTAATTTGCCGGTTGAATACCCAAAGGGATTGTATGTACATCGACGGCAGATTAATTTCTGGAAGCGTTTCCGTCTCGCCGCTGTTGCCTTTGAGCCATGCTGCCTCGGTTAATGAAGAAGTTTTCTTCGCCCGCAGCTTGCGGACTTGGATAATTATTAATCGATCTTCCTCGTTTAGTTGAAGTCCCGCTGATCGATGTCTTTCATTTGCAAAACGTTTCGACTTTTGAATATTATATATGTATCGGTAGAGTCCCATGATTTCAGTGAAATGTCTCATCTGAAAGAGGATACATTTCATTAGAAGTGAACTGAAAGTCGAAGTTTTCTTCTGAAAATTGTTTAGTTAGAAGTTTCGCTTTTTTTTCACGGAATTTCGTGGTCGAATCGAGACGACGTTTCCGAAAGGAAGGGCTCGTTGAAAGGGAAAAGCAAATAATTTAACGAATCGAAGGACTCAGATATAGAAACTCATATCGTCAGTTCAAGGTATCACGCGTATCGATTCCTTTGTAGACAAAAGTCTGGGTAGCAGTCGCTTCCAAAGAACATCTAGAAACGGCGGAATCAGGCCACGTATACAGAGTAGCCTTGAGCCACTGGAATATCGAAGACATCGAAGATATTCACCGACTTTTCAATCTTCGACTCTTGGCACACTTTCCCAGGAGTCGATAAAAAAGACAATAGAAAAATAGCGGCCGATAGAGTCGGTTAATCGGTGTTCACCCATGGCGTGTGCACGTACTTACGAAAAATCCCTGATACTTTGTTCAGCTGTGACTAACTGTGAGTCACAAAAAAAAATAGTACATATTAATTAAAATGCATCTCAATTAAAAAAAAAATTATTCTGGTCATGGCCCTTTAAATTTTATTCATTCGATAAAAAAAATAGTAGCGGTGGAAGCGTTTTTCAATGAGCAGCTTAGAAGAAAAGGCAGGAAAGAGGGAATAAAAGGGGGAGAAAAAGGAAGTGTACTAAGAATCCTACGCGAAATATATTTGTCCGGGGTTACGGAATGAGTTGAGAAATCGTCGCGAGTACTGAATTTTCTCCCATAAAACGTTCCCCCGGGGGCTAAGCGACTAGATCACCCTGTATAAGGGATGGAATCCGTTTCCCGGATTTTACGAGGTCCCGCTCGAGATCTTTCTCTCTTTTTACTTTCATCGTTTTCCATCCCGTTCTCAGCTCCAGCGTGCCCAACCCCCTCGGCTCGCGCCTCTCTCTCTCTCTTTCTCTCGTCTCCTGCAGCCATCATCCCCTTTTCTCGTCTCACTTATTCAAACGTTTGACGGAACTTAGAATATAAACGACCTCAAACCAGCCCCTATCGGCACGTCAGCTTCAACGGGAGTAAGGAATGATGGATCGACTTTTTCGACCGGCAGGGTGTAAATATGCGGCCTCTCAAAGATAGCTTGACGAGACGTTTCCTGTTTGATCGTGGAAACCCCTTCAGAGAAAAGTCGAAATTTCGTGGGACTTGTTCAGACAGAGTTAAAAAAGTATAAGCCTTATTTAAAAAGTAATCGTGGATGTTCCTGATTTGTCGCAGGTGAATTTCGGCCACGTTTACATTCCGGCGAACTTGAAAGTACCAAAGGTGAGGGTACTGCCGGAATTCTCGAGACTCGCGCACGGCCTCCGCAGCGGGAACATCACCGTCCTAGATAGCAAAACTTTCTATATTCCCAATCTGCACTACGACGGTGCCGGTCCAGACGCTTACTTCTGGGTTGGGAATGGTTCGGAACCCACCACGTTTGGCATCAAAGTGCCTAACGAGAGAAAGAGGTACTTCGATCTCTTTCCATAAGTACTTCATGACTTTTCCTTCAATTTCCTGTATTAACACTTGTGCGTGTTCTTTTTTTTTACATAGTTTGGCACCATTGAGGGGATACCAAGGAGAAGACATCGAAATCGTTTTGCCAGGAAATTTAACCGTATACGATATCGACTGGCTTTCGGTCTGGTGCGTGGAATACAAGCACAATTTCGGACACGTTCTTATCCCGAAGGATCTAGACGTTCCACCCGCTCTTGGTCAAACTAAAATCACGGTAATTGATGAAAGAGGATTATTAAGTTTCTGAAGAATAGCATCTCCCCATCACCTGACGCTTCATTTATTAAATATATTTTTATCGGGATAGCCGCCTTGGTGGTACGATCCTGTAAGTAACGCAGAATGTACCGAACAAAGAACGATATCGATATTTCAGAAAACTCGTCCAAAAATAAAGGGAGCGAATTCCTATGTGAAACGAGTGCGTAATATTTTTCCAGACAAGCAGCACCCCATCGCCTCCGCTATCGAAACACGAGTTGACCAACTGCAAGGAGATGCTCGAGGGCCGCGTGCAGGTGCAATGGGAGCTGATAGGAGAGGACATTCAGATCAGAGTGTCCGGAAGAATCAGGGAGGATCAGTACGTCGCTTTCGGATTATCAGGGCGGGAGGGAAAGTCCGAGATGATCGGCGGGGACGTAGTAGTTGTTGCTTACAACAATAGAACCGGAAAATTCATCGCCGAGGACTACTACATGTCTGATTACGCGCAATGCGACGGTAGAAAGGGTGTGTGCCCGGACGAAAGGGTCGGAGGGAAAAACGACGCCGTCCTTGTGCACGGGGAACGGAGAAATGGAGTTACGTCGGGTAAGAATTTCTGTTTTTTTTTTTTAATTACAAGCGCGGCGATGAATGTTTTATATGCCTCCTTAATTTTTATGGTGATTTGTTCTTTAGTCACTTATATGAGACCATTGAGAACCAACGAGCCAGAGAAGGATAGAATGATCCCGAGCGCGGAGACAAGCGTGATCGCTGCGATAGGACCTCTGAATTTGAGAGGAGAGGCGAATGCTCATCACAGCTTCGACAAGACGACCGAGGACATTCGTATCGATTTTACGTCGAGGAACATCCACGAGTGCACGAATTCCCTCTACAATCTTCCAGACATGTCCGGCATCAAGCCCTGGCCACCGGCCGTAATCACCAACGAGACTACGTTCAGCGTGAGAATCGGGCCGGCCGGTGGCAAGCGAGGATACTCGAGCATCACAGGTATCTTATACGCAAACTAAGCCTTTTCAAGAATGTTTCCTTGCTTCTTCTCGCGCTGATTAAATGTTGCAATCGTAAATTGAAACACAGGGCAACCCGCATGGGGCATCGCGTGGTACATCAACGACTTGCTTATCCCAGAACTCACCGTGGAAAGGGGACAGACGTACACGTTCATAGTGGAAGGAGGGAACGACCCAGCTAATCCAGCTAGGTGAGTCGAAATTTCCAACTATTAATGACCTCGCATTATATTCTGTCCCCTCGATTTCAACGCCGCTTTGATGTCCAATAATTGGACAGCATTCACGGTCAGTCGATTCCAATGCCTCAGAGAATATTCCTTGGATCGAACGTAACGGCAATTTGGTCGTTGGGAATTCCTCACTTTACTAGGAATAGAAGGAGCTGCTTTTTTCCGTTCGCAGGTACCATCCTTTCTACATCACGGACAGTCCAGAGGGTGGTTTCGGTCAGAAGACCGAGGAGCAACAAATGGCGCAAAGGGTGTTCGCCGGTGTCAAGTACGACGCGGAGGGATATCCTTATCCTACGGCCGCTGGTCGTTACTGCGAATGGGTTCACAAGACGGTGGACATGAGCGCTGACATGGAAACGTTCGAGAATTTCTTCGAGACCCTCCGGCTGGAATGCGACAAGGGTGAACCGGCCAAGCTCGTCTGGCCAGTGGCCGAAGACACTCCGGATTTAGTCTACTACCAGGTATGTTATATTCAAAATTGACTTCGAATCGTACGAAAATGTCTCATCGATGTTACAACCCTTCATCTCCTCGCAGTGTTACACGCACAATAACTTGGGCTGGAAGATAAACGTTGTCAACAGCGCACAGGCAGCCTTGCCGTTCGTATCGATGATCACAGCCACGCTCGTCGTCGGTATGTTAACATTCTTAAGATGAATTCATTCTTAAATATCGTCTAGCTGAAGAGAAGCGGAAAAGAAATATAAAGTACGCATGACGGTGTGGTTAGGAATAAACGATTAAAATAGGGGGGTGTATACGGAGGTGAATATTAGGTATCGATGCAAAGGATGCTCGCGCAAATAACCATGGTGATACAACAAAAAAAAACACACAGAAAGCGATTAGTATAATCGGCTGAACATGATACAAGGTTGTAAGAAAGTACTTAGCCCGTAAGATTTAATCGTACGTAAAAGATTAGCAAAATATTTTTAAGATCTATCAGATTCAATATTTCATATTAAACGATATATATGCATATGTATATAATACACGTATACATATAAATATATATATATATATATACATATACAGACATACACACGCATTAACACAAGGCACACGACGTGAACGAGAACGCGAGGTGATTTTTAATGTTTAAGGATTTTAAGAGACTACCTAAAGGAAAGGGGGAAAGAGAATTTCTGACAATAATAATAATTGTGGGAAACGGAGATAATAAACGTGAATATAGTTCTGACAATAACACGAAACGCGCGTGATTGTTCGTCGTGGAAATTGTATCGGGGGGGGGGGGGGGGGGTGGGACTGTTCGTCAAAGGGAAATGGATCGGGCATCGATCGATAAATGTATGATGATAACGAGGAAAGTATCCGTGGTACATGTACAATGTAAATTTTGCACAAAGCTATATTAGTCGAGTATAACGCGTAACAATAAAACAAATCGGGTAGCAGTTAAGGTATACATTTATAAATGCTGTCGACTTGACAATAATACGTAGGATAGTGAACGATGAAGGGATCGCTGATGAAAGAAACGAGGAAATACGTATGTACAAGGTAAGGCCAGAAAATGATATAAATTTTTAGGGAGATACAGTTACAAACTATCACCCTATATTATACGTGTAACAATGCTATAACATGATGATATGTACATACTATAGAGTGGACCTTCCTAAAACGGAATGAAAGTATAAAATGTGCCTTGGGTACAGATAAATAAAACTTCTCTAATTACACGAATTAGGAACCACTCGGTCAAGAGATGCCCTGCAGTACTTAGGAGCTGGTTTCTTGCGCGACTCAATTTAAACGACAGACAAACATCCAGTTCGAACGAACGACAAAAATATATTTGAAACAGAGAATGTTCTAACGCTTTAAAAAGTGCGAGACATCACGAATGGAAGATAATAAGCAAAGCGTGCAACCAAGAAATCAGAAAAATACATAATCACTCTAGAAACTTAGGGATTAATAAAGTATCAAAAAAAAAAAAATCTCTGTCTCCCTATTGAAAGTTCTTATACTGTGTCCAGATTCTAAGTAACGGGGGTGTCCTCAAAATTGCCAGCAGCGAGAAAAACAATATTCTTTGCAATTCCGATTGCTTATCGCACGAAGACCAGTCTGTATTTAACTACATATGCATAACACATTTAACATAAACATTAAATAAGTATATATATACATATATATTAAATACACATGCATACATTGCGCGAGGTGCTACACGCATACGTTTAAAAAGGGAATTTGAAAATTTACATCGTTGAGCTGACAGTGTTCTCCAAACGATGTTCTTCAATATCAGCAGTGTCACAGTAAGACATAAACGAAAACTTATTTATATATTTCTTCTTTTGAAAGGAAAATTCTAGAGAATTGATTTATCTTTATTAAAACAATTGACGAAGAGAAGCTATGAGTACATTGGAGAACGCTGTCTCGCGTGAGGTGCATAAGGAAAACAGCAGTGTTAAGTAATTAAAAGCGTCTTTAAAATTAATTAGGTGACAAGAATGACTAAAACGATTCGCATGATGTTCGTATGGATTCCCAATGTCTGGCAAATTCTCGACGACGATCCTCCAGAGGATTCCATACAATCTCCTTACCCCTTGCACGCTTTTTAGAACACGCATCCTCGTTGGTTTCCGTTCTCCCTGCACTGCTGCTGCTTTTCTCCCTACCTGATCTTCCGTTGTTACCCCTTTCTTTTTCTAAGCGAGTCCTTCGAGAGAGCGAAGCGGATGTTAGCATGTAAGCGGATATAAAAGTCCTACTTCTGTGAATGACAATAATAAGATACCGACTTGTCGGATTGAAAGTTAAGTGGGCTGCTCCGGGAAATCGAACAATTTTCAAGCGAGTCGACGGAGAGGAAGCATTTTAAATAAACGTCGAGCACGCTTCGGCTCGTGAACGCTTGCTGTCCCGTGCCCGAGGCTTACTCGGGGACAATAAAAAGGGTCGATCATCTGTTCGCCAAAGTAACTCGGACAATAAATGCGATATGCATATATGTATGTATTTTTTGAATCGATGGTGAATCGTATCCAAAGAAACCAATTGAAATCTTCGACAATATTCACGGATACCTGTTCACCGTTCACCGGTTTCAAACGATTCGGACAATAATTACCCTCGACTGTTTCGAGCAGGTACAAACTCACGATCGACAATGCTAATTATTTGTATGAGACAATAATGCACAGGAAGCCGTTTGTAATGGCACGGCTAAGAGGATGTTCCGGGCACGAGATAACAAGCGCAATTAATTGATTATCCGTGGTGTAAGTGTACAAAGGGAAATGTTAAGATAAGTGGATGTACAGAACGAACGAGAATCGTAGGTAGCGATCTAAGAGCCTTCTCTTTTCAATCTCGTCATTATTCCTTCTCTCTTTCAATGTGCACGTTCTCTCTTTTCCAATTTCGTCCTTCAGTATATTAGATGTAAGCGGTCTCCACATCCGCGGAGTAGCCCAACGATGTCCCTCAAGTTGTTAGCCGTTAAGGAGCAAATAATAGTTTAGACGCTAAGTGAGGAACCTTATTTTTTTCGCTGTATCAACGTGTAGTTTAACAGTAACAGGAAAAGGATGCATAATAACGTCGTGAATCAATTTCGTACCACCGACAACTTTAGCCATCGATCGAGAAAGATCAATAGGGAGGCTATGGGTCGGGGTACGATGTGCAAGCGTGAGTTTCGGAATCGTTAGCAGTTATTACCTTGTAGCGGATAAACGCGATTCAATTTTGTGTCTCTCGTATCGTAGTTCAGATAGAGTTTTGCTCGTGCGTTTTTTCTTCTCACGTCGATTCCCTCGTGGAAAACGACGAGCATAGGTAAAGGATCGACTGGAGAAAAAAAAGAGGAAGAAGAAAAGGAATCGATAGGACGCGACTCTATTTTAATAACGTTCAATTTTACCATTTTTTACATGTAGCCCCTTATTCGTTATTTAGCTGTCAACGGTTCATGCACTTATTATATTCGATATTTTTATGCTACCTTCTCACATATCCCTAAAAACATATCCCTAACGTAAGAATCGGGACATTAAACTTTTATTTGGAGTAAGGAACAAATCGGACTCTGTTCGATTTAAGTGTTAGGACGTTAGGTAGAAATTGTCGAAGATCCTCGAGAGCGGCGTTCATGTCTCTGCTTCTCCTCAAAAGCCGTCTGAGGAACATCAATGAAAATCGTGCACAGAGAAGTAAGGGAAAGAAATTGGAAAGAATCGCGAATTAATCGTCGATCAACAGACGATCTAAGGATTTAAACAAGAGAAGATTGTGTGATGAGGACACAGGTCATAGAGATAAGTAAAGAGCAGCATACGATTTTAAAATGGTACCGATTAATCGAGCGGTTGTATAACACTGTCAATATGTATTTAACAAATGAAGGTCTTCTTGTTTCAACGATACATCGTAGAGGTACAACTCGAAGGCTTTTAAAAACTGGATATCTTTCTGAATTTTATCCTCGTGGTAGAATATATTTTCACACTTAAGAACAAGGCGTAGAGAGCAAGAGAAATAAGGGAGAGACGGTATTATTAGTGCTTCAGCTCTTTGCACTCTTGACGCGCTCTGATTTCTTCCTCTGATTGCGAACGAAGAATATATGTACATGCAATACGTACATGCATAAAGAAGAAATGAAGCGAAGAATACGTAATGTACTATATGTACATCGAAATACTCAAACAAAAAAGAAGCCGTGAGTGCTTGGAAGGGGCTTTGAAAAAGTTTAATTAACGAGTGCAATATGGAGAACGTACAAAGTGGGTGTTACAGTGGTAAGAATTGATTTATTACGATAGACCGTCCTGAGTTATGTTTTACAAATTTTAAGGATCTATTTTTTGAACGACGAATATATCGTTGGACGTGTGGTTTAATATTTTATCGTTAAGAGAGAGAGAGAGAGAGAAGGAGATTGCCACGTGAAAAACGGGATTTGGATTCTATCGCAGCCAGTACAGAATAGTTCTTTCGTGGTAGGACACGAGTGCGAAGAGTTGAAGGAAAAACTTCATCAGATCCATTTCCAATGTATCCCGTAGATAAGTCGTCTTCGAACATGCTGACACGCACCCATTAGCGATTAGTACGTCCCGTAGGAAATAACGTATAGTTCACGGATTTTAAACAATGAAACGGAAAAAAAAATAAGAGCAAATTTATCAACTAATCCCGCTCGAGGAATCTGCCGAAGAGGAGATAGACAAACGAGCCTAATATTCTGGAAAGCAAGTCGAATGTTTTTGGCCAAAATTATCAAGACTCTCGCAGTAAAAGTGTAAAAAAAAAATACCGTAGCATTATCGAGAATGGTATAAACAATTGTCAACCGTTTTTTTCAACGTTTACGTGTTAGACTAGATTAATCAACAAAGTAACTCTATTAATCGTGTAATTACTCGTATTACTGTACAGTCGATTCAATTTCTCATGATTCCCGTGTTTTTACTGGGCACGTGCGAACCTATGTAATTTCAAGACATATCTGCTTTCCAATTATTTCTCCACCATGCAACAATTTCGTATCTTAGAAAGAAGCGTTATGAAACAATTCAATTCAAATTACGAAATAGCTATACATATTTCCAAGCACTGTTTATTTCACTTCACGATTTCGCACGTGCCCGAAATTGATGGTCATCGTGAATGCGAATTTTAAATCGCTCTGGTCCGGAGAATAAGCCTACTCTAATTGCATACAAAAACGTATACGAGTTTGAATTTCGGTGTCGATGCAGCGTAATGCGATTTAAGCCATGTACGTGTGTAATGTTACACCTGTCATTCTTCCGACTTCTTTTTGTCTGTTTTCGAAAATCTAAATGGTTTGTGTATTTCGATCGAAACATAGATATCGTAAGGATAACAATGCTCAGAAAACATGTTTCAAAAAGCTACGACGCTATTATCATTTGTATCTTGTCCCGTGATCAATTGATTTTATTGAGAATTCAATGAAATTTTTGTTTGTAACTGTAGTATATGTATATTTTAAGTGTACTTGTAGCTTTCTGAAACGGGCTGAAAAGTCTGCGAAGCATAATGTACCCTTAAATCTGTACTTTTACTGTACTTAGATTTTAATTTAGCTACCAAGCGAATGGTTGAATTCGAACACCGCTAACATCGGTCGTACCTATCGACATAATTAATATATTGAAACTTTTAATTCGACTAGACACTGAAAAATATTAAAGGAAATTAATTTAGTTGAAAATCGAGTAGACATATATGTTTCGGTCAATTATTATGTGATACACTTTTCTAGTATCGGCCTGTTGATAAATGAATTGCAGCTTTGAACAATCTACGATCTAAAAGTTGAAAAATGTAAATGCAATCCTAATTCGTTTGATAGTTTTGGATAGAAAACAAATTATTTCCGAGGAGCGTTAATTTTTCTGTAGAATTATTACCTCGTTATTTAAAAAAAAAAAAGAAGAAAACGAAGATAAATCAAGCCACAGAGAACAAGAGGGAGAAAAGTTCTTGAAGAAAATAAAAATATGAAAAGACTGCTCTTGCCAGCAAAAAGCGTTGAAACCCTACGAAAATAGATTTAGTAACTCCAATGTACGCCACGCATTTATAATTTTTTTCTTCCCACTCATATTTTATACGTATTTATCAGTTGTAAGCAGACCCACGTCCGACAGATATCGAAGATGCGCAAGAGATTGAAATGCGGCTGAAATGTAGTAAAAGATCGTGGAGAGTTGCCATGATTGTTATTCGAAGTGGAAAAAAATATATCTCAGGATAATGTATCTCCTTCATTGTCCCCGAGTTTCTCCGCAATGTTTTACGCGTTAAATAACTACCAGCTTCGACCGCGCTACATTTATTAACGATTGGGTAAAAGGACTATCTAAGTAATCATGAGGTATATAATATATTATGATTATGAATTATTGAACATTGTATCAAATTTTATATTCACTTCTTGTGGTTGACAATAAACTGGTTTTATAAAAAAGATAGAAGCAATTTGTACAAATATCTCCGCGTTTAAATCGAAGCACATCGCATTACACACGCAAACAAGTATTTATACTTCATTATGTTTCTCCCTAGTATTATTACGTGCTTTACTTCGGATAGCCCCAAGGATCTTTCTTTTGATCCATCAGCACGAGCGAAGACTCGCAGATTTTCTTGAACACTTCGCGTAGTCTTCCCTTTTGGAATACCTAAAAAAATGTAAAAAAAGAATAAAACGAATCCTATTTTTTTTTTAAATCAAATAATATTTTAATTTCTCTTACACGAGCAGGACAAGAACGTACCTTGTAAAGTTGATACTGTTCGGAGGCAAGAATATCCGCTAATTGTATGCATTCAGCATGCTCGTTCATCTCAGACATCACAGAATGCAAGAGAAGCGTGATTTTGGGAATGCACAGCTCTCGCAATTTTTTCATTTGATGTTCACGCGAAAGTTCATCCGGTGTGGATGGTTCGTCGCTGTTATTATTAGAGTCAACTAACCAACCACCGTCCGGGAATAGCAATACATTGAACAATAATTGTTTCACGGCCTGTAAAAGGAGTGTGCGTATATTATACATGCTTTATTTCGCATTAAAATTATTTGAAATTTTCTCCTGCGAACCTTGGTATGATGTTGCATCGTAGCTTTCCATCTTTCCATTTCTACATTGTATTGCGACTTTTTGTGCTCATACGCAACTTTCTCTGTAAACGTAGCGTACACCGGTAGCTCTTCCAGAGGCGTAGGTTTCCCGTGATGATAATGAGAAAACCATTCGGCGAAACCCTCTTGAGCATCGAGATAAGTTTTATAACAGAGATATTCCCGAATCGCGGAGGATGCTCTTTTCGATAAATTATTTGTCATTGTAATATTTGTTAAGGTTCCTTCCAGTGTTGGGTAGTCAGACATAACGGATTCGATAGAATCTACTGGAATCTAAAAAATTTAGTTAATCGTGGCCACGTTCCTTTTTAAATAAGAAATTAAGGAACCCAGGAATAAAATAAAAAATATGATTATACCTTATTAAAGGCTTTCCTAGCTGCATCGATCTTTTCATTTGTCAAGAAGTATCTTATAAGAGCATTAGTCTGCCACAGTGCTTCTTCCCGCTGGCTCTGATAGAATATCAGCCAATCCAGCGCGTTAATTTTCTCCATATCCGCATCGGTTATAGTGCCTTTTAAATCCGTAATTTCGATATCAAGATTTTTCGAACGTATACTCTCTACAACTAATTTCGTAATTGCTTCTACGTTTAAATTCGCGTCTTCTGCTGCGGCTAAACATTTTCTACGTTGCTCATAGTCTCTTATATTCTCCAAGTAACTCGCGTAATTCGTCACCTGAAGCTCCTGCGGCAGCATAGCTGTGTAAAAGGCGATCAATATCGGATCGTCCATTTCCATTAAAACGCGAACATACGCTAGTAAAACTTTGTTGCCTACTTTATCCTTGGCATTTTTCCCGATTTGCCGAAAGAAGAAGATCAAGTGAGCTAAAAATCTTAGAAATTGTGGATCACAGGCTCCCGTGTCTACCACGTTCTCTACTTCTTCCATCAGCTTCGGTATTTGATCTAGTATCAAGTATTTTTGAATTAGGTGAACGGGTTCGTTGGCCTGCCCTCGAATGATTGGGTTTTTTGATGCGTGAAGTTCTTTAAACATCTCTTTCAAAGAAGTCTCGTTTTTCCAATAATCTGCTGGCATATCTGTGAAACTTTTTATTACGAGATCTCTTATTTCTCTTTCTACTTTAATGTCCAGTAGCGCTTTCATGTAAGCCCAAAGCGCATCTTGCCACGAAGAGGCCACTTGTAGCATCTGTTGAACGTTCCCGCAAAGACTAGCGTAAATTGCGCGATAAAATTGACCTAAAAATATTCTTATCATAAAAACATTGTCTAGAAAGCATACAATAAATAGAATAGGTAGCGAAAAAATTATTACCAACGCGTTTGTCGTGTGAGAGCTCCCAAGCACATAATTTCCAGAGACTTCTGTCAGGATTTCCCTCGATAGGTAATTTGGTATCTGCCAGTGGATTCTGGTAATTAGGATCGTGATGAGGTATCCACCCTAATAAACAGGCGGCTCTCCAAGGCTGTCCACAGTGCTCTGCTAATGCCTGCGCTCTTTGAAGACGACCACAACGCACCTATTAAGAGGAATACATTTTCGACTTGCACAAAGTAATTTTTTATATAATCTAGATGCCCTTCTCGAATCATTTGTACCTTAAGGAACCCATACCTCTATAAACATTCTTTTCTCAAGCCTTGCATCGTCCTCTCTGTCTAAATCGTGTAGAGGTTTGCCTTCTCTTATCGGTGCATCTGGATCTAGTGATGTCACCAGTGGTCTAGACGAACGAAATGGAATTTGATCTTTGTCTTTGTACGTGAGCAACTGCCGTACAGTGTTCTCCCATGCGAGCGTTTTATCCGTAAAGTATTCAGTCATAGGGCATTTATCTGCTTGGTCCAATGCGTTTTTCTCCAGCCAGTCAATGATTAACTGATATTCCCTAATGTAACTTTCAGTTTTGAATAAATTATCTATTACAAGCTTCTCCGATATGTAGGTACTATTCTCTTCTGAATCATCCTCCATCGGAGTAGGGAGATTAAGGCTATTGATTCTATTTTGATACAAACAATAAATAAGCCTCCATGTATTTCTTTCGCTTTCTAAAGAAATTTCCTCCTCCGATACTTCGTTAGTGTCTACCTTTGACTGCATACCTATAAAATATAATTCCTCATTAATTTTCAATTTCCAATAAGAAAAATAATGCAATAAATAAGTGTTAGCTGTCCATGTACCTCTCATTATATCCAAAGTATCCGTGCAAGTCTGAATAAAGTCTGCAATAGTATCGAAGATCTGCGTCTCTGAAAGATTCATTTGCATACTATGTAAAAAGTCGTAATAGAGCTTCGATGTGACTTCTCTCCAAGGTTCCTTTGATTTTAAGATCATGCCTGTCGCGCTGCTATCTTCCATCATTTCTCTCAAGGTAAGTTCCCCTTTCTCCGATGCAGCCATTATATTTCGAACTTCATGAGGTGCAAGCGTTAACGAAGAATCAATATCTAAGAGATCGTGACTCTTCATTAATCGTGAATTAGGATAACATTTGCTCAACATTCTGGGGCTGTGAATATCGTTGAACTGACTCGAATCATCCAAGTCTTTTCGGAAATTATTAGTACATTGCAGCGATATTCTTTTAGGAGTTGTACTTTTGGCGCTTAACCTCAGAAATGATTTTCGTTGTGCATTCTCTTGATTGAACATCTGAATGGATCTTTCTACATTTTCGGCGGTATCGTTCATGGTATCCATTTTTTACATCAAAACTTAAAAGACTTAACAACGTTTAATTAGAATTACTTGTACGATTCAAACGTTTAATATTTACAAACGTGAGTTATTTGACAATCATACCGGTTT
Organism: Holcopasites calliopsidis; assembly: GCA_023838395.1. Taxonomy (NCBI): domain Eukaryota; kingdom Metazoa; phylum Arthropoda; class Insecta; order Hymenoptera; family Apidae; genus Holcopasites; species Holcopasites calliopsidis. The sequence goes on along the minus strand of JALHAQ010000004.1, from coordinate 2,602,682 downwards.
TCGAATTGTACAGTAGCGGGGAGAACTATCGATGGTACTATCGATAAGTATCGATAGTCATCGCTGTCAAAAACTATCGATACCTTATTTTCACAATCAACAATTATTAGGTATTCAAAGTTACAAGTTAATAGCGTGCAACAAATAACATAAATACTTGCATAAATGTATTTTCATCACTATAAATAACTATCGGTAGCTAATGGTCCATCTTTGGGAAACTGTCGATAGTGCCGTCTATCGATACTATCGATATATAAAAAGTCCCTACGTAAGCATGCGGTAGAAAATGAACGATCGAATAACAATATTATTATATCAACTGTCCCGCAGCGTAATACAAAATATTCATTAATTTCAATATCAATAGTCTTTTATTTCTAATTCCTAGCTAATATAATGAAAGATAATGATATAATAAATATTTTGTCAAATATAACTAAATTATAGTCTTCCTGATATCACGGCATTTAAAAGATGCTTTCTCAATTTTGTATTACATGAAATTTTAAATAACTGTATTGAAATTCTAGCACATGCTATTTCTCGTTTATTCGTCGATTAATATTGCCTATATATATATATATATATATATACGTCTAACATAAAAACGAGTTTTCTAACTATTTCAGGATTCAGTATTAGTTCGGTCTGCACCATCCTTCTTGTCATAAGGTCGTGCAGTTGCGAACGCTCGAAGAAATGGCGACTCGTCTGCTTAAAGTTAGTTCCGCATTGCGGACTTATTCCAACAAAACTAGCCTTGTAAAGGTAATAAAAACAAAGTTTCAAAAATTTGAGTATCATTATAAAGACATATCACGATGGTTCGCAGAGATTAATATTTAAATCCAACTAATTTTTCTGAGGTGAAAAATCGTTGGCTCCATTTACTACTTACGTAATATCTGTGAATATTTGTTATATTCGTAAAAAGAACTGAAGCGTGATAAATTGCTATCAATCGACAGTAAATAAAATTCAATAAATCAACTTCCACTATCTGTATGGGGAACTCTCCGTATGCCATTGTATCATAACCTCAATAAGTGTAGGTCATATCGCAAAATAGTCTCCTTACTAGTAACTGATAACAATAATCGATCTTGACAGATATTATTATTGTGAGAATTATCTTAATGATCAGTTCGTCTTTTGTCCGACTATGCATACATCTAAAAAAATTACATTTGCACGATAATTTAACCCCTTTGTTAGCTTTGAAAATTGCTAAGCAAGTTGTATGTCTGTAGGATCAAAATAGTCCCTAGAAGTTTGGTTTTCCTGTTATGTTTATACATTTACGTCTGTGCCAGGTGCAAAAGCAATGGCAATCCACAGCAACATCTCTCAGAGAGTTGGTGATGAACCAACCAGCAACGCAAGTCACAACCTTAGATTGTGGTATGAAAATCGCCACGGAAGATAGCGGTGCTCCGACTGCTACCGTTGGATTATGGATTGATGCTGGTAGTCGCTTTGAAAGCGACGAAAATAATGGAGTTGCTCATTTTATGGAGCACATGGCTTTCAAGGTATATATATCGATCACAGAGTACAGATTAATTAAAAAATATAACGGTATTACTCCTACTTGAAACTATTGACAGGGAACTACTAAACGCTCGCAAACCGATTTAGAGTTAGAAATCGAAAACATGGGAGCTCATCTGAACGCATATACGAGTAGGGAACAAACTGTATTCTACGCTAAATGTTTGGCTGAAGATGTTCCGAAGGCCATTGAAATTTTAAGTGATATCATTCAAAATTCGAAGCTCGGCGAAAGCGAGATTGAAAGAGAACGTGGCGTTATTCTGAGAGAAATGCAGGAGGTAGAAACGAATCTGCAGGAAGTTGTTTTCGATCACTTGCATGCTAGCGCATATCAGGGTACGCCATTGGGCAGGACAATCCTTGGCCCTACTAAAAATATTAAGAGCATTACACGCAAAGATCTGCTCGACTATGTTAGGAGTTTCTACGGTCCGCCTAGGTATGTACTTTCAATCTAAGAAGAAATGTTTTTATATTTACGTATCTAAAAATCATTGAACTCTCCACTTAGATTCGTTTTAGCTGGAGCAGGAGGAGTGAATCACAAGGCGCTAGTGGACTTGGCGCAGAAACACTTTGGTCAAATGAAAGGACCCTTTTATGATGAAATACCATTGTTGACCCCATGTCGTTACACAGGGTCCGAAATAAGGGTTCGCGATGATAATATTCCGCTTGCTCATGTTGCCATCGCTATTGAAGGTATTCTACAGTTAACCAGTATAAAATTATTAAATAATTGTAAATCAAAATCTGAAATAATTTTTTTTAAAGGCACTGGTTGGGCTGATGCTGATAATATTCCTCTTATGGTTGCAAATACCCTTATTGGAGCATGGGATCGCAGCCAAGGGGGTGGTGTAAACAATATAAGTCGCTTAGCCGAAGCTTCTGCGCACGACGGATTGTGCCATAGCTATCAAAGTTTCAATACCTGTTACAAAGTACTTCCCATCGAGTTATTCCATTTTATAAAGCTAAATTCGCGCACACTAATAAGTGTTTTCCCATAGGATACGGGGCTCTGGGGTGTATATTTCGTGAGCGATCCACTGGAGATCGAGGACTTTTTATTTAACGTACAAAGAGAGTGGATGAGGTTGTGCGTATCAGTTACTGAAAAGGAAGTAGAGCGCGCGAAGAATATTCTTAAAACAAATATGCTGCTTCAATTGGATGGTACAACTGCAATTTGCGAAGACATTGGTCGCCAAATACTCTGCTACAATCGTCGTATACCACTTCACGAGCTTGAAGCTAGGATAGATGTAAGTAATATTTCGATATCTTCTAAATATGTTAATCGCATTTATTCTACCAAGAAAAATTTCTTACAGAGTGTATCTGCCAAAAATGTACACGAAGTTTGTATGAAATATATTTACGATCAGTGCCCGGTTATCGCAGCAGTCGGACCGGTCGAACAGTTGCCCGATTACAATGTTATTCGTTCAGAGATGTATAGATTACGAGTTTAAACGCATTTCCACCGATGATGAGCTTAGCACGCGTTTCAAGTAATGTCATCCTTAGCAAAATATTTAGATTAAAATGAAACTATACAAATATTCGTAATCTATCAAATATCATACGAATTGTCCATGATATTTATGCTGAATAAAAACTGTTCCTTGTTTTTCAGTAATATTTTGTAGTGTCATTTTAATCTAGGCCGATAAATAGTTCATTTTCGATCATGTATTATCTAACTGGAAGATAATAATAAACTTATCCTCAGAAAATTGCTTTCTAATTTATATAAAGGTTGTAGTACTCGTGAAATAGCTTTATGAATAGATATAGGAAATAACTTTCAGTCACTTGTTTTCAATTGTGTAGTTTGTTTTATTCTACTAGTTAAAAAATTTGTACTCATTACTCCTTCGTAATATATGATCTATTTGTATCGATATTACAATATTACTTAATTACATACAAAATGTTTTTAATGTTTCGTACACCATACAATAATATTAAAAGATCATCGTAAAGACGCAAAATCATATATACAATTATTATAATGTTATAAATTAATTCTATAAATAGTATTCAATTTCTCGGAAGCTTCTCTATTATCCACGTTATGTATTCCGTACACAAATAGTTAAATAGTAATTAAGCTTGACGCGAGAATAGTATTCCTACTACTAATAATTAAATGGTGTATGCTCTATACACAATAAAGCTTTCAATGAGATTCCTATCGAATGTTATAAATGACAATAGAAATTATAGTCGTATTTCACGATATACTAATGATAAACATTTGTCTATCCTTTCAAAAGGGACGATGAAAAAGGCTTTACAGTGCTTTTACTTATGTTGAAGGTGAATTGGCCTCGCCCTAATTTACTTATGATTTCTGTGCTTAGCAAGATTAGCACTATCTAGCAGTACTCGATGGTGCTGTACTTTGTGTTGGCGATGCGGTGTCTTTACAAACCTTGGCAGTCATTTCTGCCAGAGGTTCCAATTCTTTCGGATTTATCAATTCGAACTCTGTCACAAAATAATAGAAATGTTTGTAGCACGTATTCACGTGAGCTTCCTAAAATAGAAAAATATTAGTTCAGATTACAATTATTCTAGAATCTCTAGTTCAGAATGCCAGGATGTAGAACTTACTGCTCCTATTGCTACAACACGATCAAAATGATGTATGTATACATGAACAAAAACTCTGAACAAACGTGTCAGAATTTTTCTACACAGCGGTACATACGTTTTCGGGAACGGTATATCTACAAAAAAGAATTATATAATTAGAATGGCAAATAATAAAAATTTTGTTCAACGTCTAAAAGCTTTATACCCGTTAATACTGGGAAGATAGTTTCATTATTAATTTGTGCTTCGATCCAGTCCATAAGGAGACTAACGTATTGTGGGGCCGGTAATGCAGTAGGTTTCTTATACTTTTCACCATCAGCCCATAAATATTCAAAGCGTGCTCCTCCACTCATCGTCGGGCAAGATGCAGAGTCGCAATATTCAGAGACGATACCATATATCAGATTTATTCTGTTAAAAAAGTCTACCACTGAAATCATATTGTTAGGTATGAATATCATTGTTTCTCAGCCACTTCATAACTAAACGATCTAAAAAGAAATTGTGTCAATACCATGCACAGCGATCCAATCATTTAGATCTTCGCCAGGGGGTAATTTCACAGCAGCCCTTAAATTAATTCCTGAATTCAATGAAGCTTGAGCTTGCTTATGCAGAGAATAACGTAGTGTTCCGTAAGCAAATTCCTTCCTCGATCTGAAGGTCTAAAATTGTTAAACACTTTAAATTGCATTGTAAAATAATTTTTAATATACACGTATGATAAACTGTAATTATGAATATATAGTAAATATTCTGTTTGTTTAAAAAGTCATCTTTGTCTGCTTCAAACAAAATATAAATGGTCGAAACATAAGAACTATTTGTGATACTTCCTGTATCAGGTTAGGTTTCATTACACTTTGAATAAATGTAATATAAATGAAAATTGCTTACCTTTCCTTTGTGGAAAAATTCCATAAAACCACTTAACGCAGTCATTATGCTCAAGCGTACGCAAAGGTCTCACTTCTTACAGAAATAGCGGTGTAACCGGTAGTATAAATTATTTCACGCTCGCATCCATGCATGTGCTATGAATTGAAAACCTGTGCAGCGTGTGAATTTACTATATTCCTCCATCTTTTTCATTTATTTACACATACTTATATATAGTTGGACTTAATCAAATGTTTAGCATACAATACGCACTCTTCGTCCATAAATGAATCGGAAATTAATGTTCAAACCAAACGCATACGCACTTCTTTCACTTTTATATGACATCCTTCGATGTATTCAGATGTGTTAGTCATCCTGTGTGATCTGTGGCGTAAAACTGTCGATAGTATCATCGATAATTATCAATGATCACTATTATCGAAAACTATCGATAGTTTATTCTCACTATCGATAGTTATTGTCAAAATGCGCCACGTGAGGGCTCCACGTGGTGTAACCGCGCAATCGATATTATTTAAACTATCGTATAATAGTCCAATTATGTCATAAATAATATCGAGCTAATAATAATTACGAGTTTTAATTAGTAGCATGTAGTAAGGAAAGAAATATTTATTTAAGTTAGATTAAATTAGTTTTAGTTACGTTTAACATAATTATAAGTTGAAAAATTTGTTGTAATTTATTTGCGTCTGCTTTATTATCTGAATGTATTATTTTCTTAATGTAGATCTCGCGTTGTAATTTGTATAAGTTATAGCTCTAATTATAAATTAATTTATGAGCACAGTTTATAAATAAATGTTTAAGTTAATTATTTATTGTACCACTATTTCTGCAATTTGTATATATCACATTTCTTGAATAAATCTGCAATAAAAGAAATCTGTCTTGATATTTTTTAACACCTGTTCAATCCTCGGGAACCCTAGTCCAATTCCCTAAGTAAGAGATAACGTGGAGGAACTATATTTATAACATTCCGAAGCGTAATTCTCTTTAAAAATGTCCAAATCATATATAAAGTGAAACGGAATTAGTGAAATAAAAGACGTCCTCGCGTATTATGTTCTTCTAATAGAAATTGGCGACTTCGAGCACGAGGGATTCCGTAAAGGCCGGCTCTGGGAAATTCTTGGAAATGACGTCACATTCCAGGAATTGGTGAAATGAAAAATCTCCTCGCATATTACGTTCTCCTCATACAAATTGGCGATTTCGAGCAAGGCATGTTTCGTGAAAACAGGTTTTGGAATGTTTGGTGATGACGTCACAGACATGAACTCCGGATACCTCCTCGCATATCATATTCTCCTGATACAAATTGGCGATTTCGAGCAAAGGGGATTCCGTAAAAGCAGGTTCTGAGAAATTCTTGGAAATGACGTCACATTCCAAGAATTGGTGAAATGAAAGAGCTCCTCGCATATCATGTTCTCCTGATACAAAATCGTGAATTTCGGGCAGTTCCTTGACTGAAAATCGCCAATTTGTTCAATTCACCAATTCCTGGGATGTGACGTCATTTCCAAGAACTGCCCGGAACATGATTTTACGGAATCCGAAGTGCTGGAAATCGCCAATTTGTATTAGGAGAACATGATATGCGAGGAGGTCTTTCATTTCACCAATTCCGGGAATGTGACGTCACTTCCAAGAACTGCCCGAAACATGATTTTACGGAATCCCTTTTGCTCGAAATCGCCAATTTGTATCAGGAGAACATGATACGCGAGGAGCTCTTTCATTTCACGAATTCCTGGAATGTGACGTCATTTCCAAGAATTTCCCACAACTTATTTTTACGGAATCCCTCGTGCTCGAAATCGCCAATTTGTATTAGAAGAATATGATATGTATGGAGGCATTTCTCGAAACATAATTTTACAGAACTCCTCTTCTTCCACATCGCTAAATATTGTATTGCACTAATTCTTGGAATTTGACGTCATTTTCCAGGAAATTCCGAGAACTTCAATATTATAGAGGATTTCCGACACTTGACGTTATTTTCCAGCACTTATCTCTAACTTAAATTATTAAGAGTGGACGGGTGTTAAAAAAATGAAATCGGTTGCATTCCTTTTGTTAAGATTTATTGAAAAATTGCAATAATGTACAAGTTACAAAAATGATAATATTTAAACTTAAAAACTGTTACTTACAGATTATTATTCCAAATTAATTTACAATACGTCTTGTAATTAAATAATAATGGAAATTGCAATAATGATAATGGCATAGATTTACATATGCTACAGAAATGTTTTATAAACCAAAAACTATGACTTATAGAGTATTCTTGTAAATTAATTTACAATAAATCTTATAATTAAATAATAATGAAAATTATAATAATGATAATAGCAGAGATTTACATATGCTACACAAATGTTTTACAAACTAAAAACTATGACTTACAGAGAATTCTTGCAAATAAATTTACAATACATCTTATAATTAAGTAATAATGAAAATTACAATGATGATAATAGCACAGATCTACATATGCTATAAACATGTTTTTGAAACTAAAATCTATAATCTGTTGACTATTCTTATAAATTAATTTATAATTCATCTTAAAGTTAACACTTATATAAATTTTTAATACGAGTATAAATGTAATTAATATGATTAATTGTATAATTAAATAATAATGAAAATTACGATGATGATAATAGCACAGATTTACATGTGCTACAAAAATGTTTTTGAAACTAAAAACTATAACCTGTTGACTATTCTCATCAATTAATTTATAATTCACCTTAAAGTTAACACTTATATAAATTTTTAAATAATAAATTAAAACAATAAAATTGCTTTCGTTACGATAATTTTTATAATTTCAAATTTAATTCTTCGTTCCTACATCTGACTTACAATAAATGCAAAACAATTTTCATAGAAATATTTAATTAAATGATGCAAACTTTGTAGTTGCTTTTATAGAAGGTATGGAATGGAATGTAATTAAATTTTTTATTCTGAATAATCAAACCAGTAGTATCTTATCCGTTTTTTATTTACATGTATAAACATTTTGGCAAAAAATGTACTACACGTAAAATGTGCGATGTAGCATCGCACATTAAATGAAAAGTTATAATAAAAAGCGTATTAAAGACAGCGGTGCAAGAATTATACATGAACACCAGGAAAATGGTTCTAAGCTTTGTGAAAAATACTTTTATTGTAGAAATAGGCAGTTCGATGTGCGAAAGTAACAAAACGAAAAACTACGCTGGGCATCAATGTCTTCTCTAAAGTAGAATCATTTTAATGTAACACCTTAACATAACAATAACTCGAATTTATATTATAATATTGTACAAATGTACATATATTGAAAATAATCTTGCTATTCTTATTTATTAATAATTGCAACAATTTTATATCTTAATATATTTTTTTCTTATAGCTTATTCTCAGTAAAGATAGTGTCCTGTTTACTTTCACTTCTAATTAACATTCAACGAATATTTAGTTGATACATTTACATTTGTTTTTATGAGACATGTGATATTACATCATTGAAATGTATAGACTTTGTTACATAATCGCGTTTTATGTAATAAGTACACACAGTCAATTGCTAGGTTTCCATTGAATACTTTGCAATTACTTTATTTATAATTGTACATCTTACTTTCTACCCCTATCACAGAGGTATATGGTTTCTAATGTAAAGCAAAGCAAGAGCGATCTACGGGTTTATGCATTGCAATTCTGTAAAAGCAGTCAATGTTCAAACAGATGGAATGATTTCTCATGATAATGCCATGTTTAGGAATTAAATTTTATTGAAATAAAAACTGAATATCCCTATCGTATATCGTTATTATCGATCGTAATCAGTGACAATAATATTTTCACATACAATTTTGAGAGACGTGTTTTTACATTAATTGAAAATTTACATGAAAAACGTCGTATCTGTGACCAGCACATATTGTTGCGTGATTTATAGACAAGTAATACGTTGATGCCGTTAAATGCATCACAGTCTTAAAAATTCAGAATCTGTTTTAGCCGTAAAATACAAAAAATTATATTAATATTCTCTTCGCTTTTAATTAAATGTTATAAATGGTATGTAAAGTCATATATGTAACGCCAACGTTCACCGCAAAAAAGTGCATTATCATACACCTGAAGTTATTGCAGCAGTTTACCTTGTAAACACCTTTTTACTGTGTGGGCTTGTTTGCAAAAAAAGTTTACAATGATATCGTACTATAGAGGTAGAAACATAATCTAGAGATGAAAGTGTATTATCTCTAAATCTGTACCCAGTAAAAACAATGTATTCATCATGACATATATTAAAAATAGTTCATTGTGCGGCAATCACAGCTGCTTAGAGCCCTCCGCTTTCTTCGGCGATGATGGAACGCCGGGTGCCATTGGAGGATTTCTGATCGGGTCAGAACTGGAATTACCTTTGAGAACGGCAGCAGACTTTTCCCTTTCTTGATCGGGCGAATGTCCGGAATAGCTTTTCTGCGATTCGCCACCGTTCTCCTCTAATTCCTCTTTACCGAAACCTTTTTCGGTGGTTACAGGTGTAGCAGGAACCGATGATTTAGGCGCGACATACTTTGTTTCAGTACAATTTCCATCTTTAAGTTCACACGCATCCTTTCGTAACGCCTTCTGTATCTGTTCCTCCACTTCTAAAATCTCTTCCTTGTCGATCAATTCAAGTAGTTCATCCACTTGCTTTTTGCTTAACTTAATATCCTCTTTTCCAATTAGTTCTATTACCTGCAAAAACGAAATATAAAATTATTACACATTTTCAGAACTTTTCTTTTTACCTGATTCATTGCTACATTACTTTTAGGACATCCTCGATTTTAATAGCCCCATCCCTGTCGTCATCAATTTTTGCTAAAATCTCAGTTATGCGTTGCAATCGGTGTTGATCAGGTACGTTTTGTATTTTTTTAATTATCGATATTAATTCATCTATTTTAACTAATTCCGCAACCTCTTGTGGGGTAGTGCACGACTCCTTAACAGCGCTTTCCGTCTTTTGCGATTCTTTCATCTGCTTCTCGGATTCAAGTTGCGCTAAAACTGCGTCCATTTTGCAAATCATCTTGTTCACTTTCTTGAAAAGACGTGTCGCGCCTTTGGATACTTTAATAGATTCGATATCTTCTTGACCCTTCGCGGCAGCTTTAATTTCGTAAAGTTCCTGAATATCTTCTTGGTATTCGGCCATTTCCTCCTTCAGCTCTTTCAATTCTTCTTTTTCGACGGATATCTTCTTATCCTTTACAAAATTAGATACAAAATTTAGCTACAAAAATAACAACTACTAATCTAATGTGACTCTAATGAAATGCACATCTTACAAACCTTTCCAAGGCAATCCAATGCCTGTTCTAACACTTTCACATCTGAATTTGTAATCTCGTCAGGCTTTTCACTCTGGCAGGGCACGGTGGCCTGGGGTTCTTTCTCTTGCCTTTCCTCCTCGATTTTACGCTCCTCCATTTTAATAATTTCAATGTTCGTTTTGTGATCCATTTTACCTTCTTTCTCTCCGATCGCGCCCTGAGTACGGGCAACGACTGTGTCAGGCAGGGCAGAGATGGTAGCCTTCAGTTTGTCGGACATGGGTATCGTCTCTGGAACCATAAGTGCTCGCGAAAGGAGCAACAAAGACGGTGGAACTTTTTTGTTTAAACTTAAGTCTAGCCACTGGTACAGCTGTTCCTTCAATTTGCTATCGGGCAAGCCATAAGCGCGCATACCACGCGCCCTACAGGCTTGTTGTAGCTCGCTTCTGGTAAGCGAGTCTATACCTTCTTTTTCGATTAGCTATAAAAATAGATATTCATTAATCATCATTGCACAGTGACCCTGAAATTATATTGTATAATTCAGAACATTACTTTATCGTCCGCTGTAAGACTTCTGAGTCTCATTCTGAGCAGAAATCGTAAGAAGTTCGACGTTCCGAGAGTTTGTACATCTAATACCCTACACAATGCAACTAACTGAGGCCGAGTGAGAGAATCTAACGTGATCTCGTCCTCGAAAAGTTTGCTAAATTGCATAATCTCTTCGTTCGTAGCTACAGCACCGGAGGAACGAACTTTATAGAAAAATTCGGCGAACTCTTTGGCCTTTTTCGATTTATAATCGGACGACTGTACTGCCATGTCGTCCAACGTTTTTTGTAAAAACTTCGCCATTTCGATTTTGATCTGAAAACCAGAAATCGTTTCTCTGCAATCTAAAGTTTTAACAAAATGTAGATTAGAAGAATTATGGAGAAAAAGTTTACCTTTAATGCATGCTTCAATTTGTCCTCTTTCTCTGTGGCTGTCTGGAAAGTGGATGGCAGCAAACCAGGGAATAACTTAATTACAATCGGTAGCAAAAACTCCATAAAGGGTACAATGATGAAGACAGAGAAAGGAATAAGTCTGAACATGTCCCCTGTGGTTTTTATCAGCTAAAAATAAATATCGAGGATGCATTTTTTCATTATAAATGATTGTTAATTGCACATTACGCAATACTGTGTTCAACTTACAAGTCTATGTTCCCTTCTGCTAAGTTCTTTGCCCTTCAAAATTCGCCACACCAGTTTTGCTGAGATTTTCATATCAAGACCCAATAATCTAAAGCCATGATAATAATGTAACATTTCATTTTTCGCTCTTTGCCATAACGATGGCTTTTTAGTTATTGCCTTTTCGACGCTGTGCGCGACAGCTCCTTGTCCTTTTTCTTTCAGCTCTTTCTGCTCTTTGATATTTTTTACAGTGTCTTCTACTTTTGACGATGACTCCTGACCTTTCCATGTTGGTGTTATATAAAATGTGCGGTATTGCATATATGACAAACTATTATTATTACTATTAATACAATTTTCCGCTACTGTAGGGCTCAACAAGAATCTACTGTTCCTGGGATCTCTTTTACCCATATAAATAATTGCCAGGCTACTATGCACTTGGTTGGTATTGTACCATAATTTGAAACAGCAATAATCTGTAAAACATATACCTTTTAGAGTACTTGAAAAATTGCAGTTCAATAGAGGATAGAATTGTAATTATTTTTCTTCGTATATAACTATTTTTTCCCGGCATTCTTTTCAATTGAAATGATGCAACACGTAATAACATATTTCACTGAAAAGATGTGGCATAAAAAAAAAAATGTTTAATTGTTAAGTAAATTTCGGTGTCATTATAAAGACATTAGGATTCCCATTTAATTCATCATTATTAGTATACTTCGTTACGAAACTTTGAACGAAATCGGACTAATAATTTATTTCACCACCTAACCTACGATCGAAATAAAAATATACATCGTCAACTAAGTGGAAATGCAGGGTGGCAAATTTGTTAATATGTCACAGGTATTAATAGCTCTATCTGTAAATTTGCCTGTTATATAAATGTAACGCGAACAATATCTATAATGTATGCATAGGAAAAATATTAGATTTATTCTCCTGATTTATAGTTAAATGGTATTCATTGTACATACTGCGAATCGCTGTTCTGTGGCCGGACACCATGGTTTTCGTATAAATTAAAGAATTCATCCTATATTACTGTATTTCTTTTGTGGTTTTTCGTAATCTATTGAAGCCGTTTTTATCTGCAATGTGGTAAAATACCTCACCATCACACATTTTCCGACTTGAACATAGCGATGAATGAACAAAGATCAGCTGGTTGCATATTAGCATTCAATTCACCACTACTATCCTGATTTGACATCGATTTAATAACACCTCATTTCGATGCATTCATTACCTTTGAACTGCATTCGCAATCGAACTTGAATACGAATTTAATTCGGGTTTGCAATTTTGTATATTTAGAATGTGTTCTCCACTAATCAAGCGCACACAGGTAGCATTTCAACGGAAACGCGGTAGCGTGTCCTTATAAACTATTTGCTACGAAATGATTTCGCAAATGCAACAATATTATTCGCGATTTCGACCTATCGCAATTTGCACCTATAATACCGCGTGAAGTCATTTTAAATTTCTTTCATGTCTTATGAATAATGTACGATGTGTAATGTAGTATTAAAATATTCGGAAACATTAAAATTTATCAACTCATCCGCGCAGGTTTGTTCGTTTCAATGTCCCTAGCTTATGCATTGCCAATAAAATTAATTAATCGTCATCCGTGGAAAATATACATTTACTGTACTATTCAGAGTAATCCGAAATAAATGAGTCGTTAAGGGAAGGACAGTAATAAATCTTTTCCTCAATCTGTTTCGGAAATAATAAAAAATAATATCCCTATAAATTATGGTAGACGGTGAAATGATTTCGGAACGCACCGAACATTTGTGCAATAACCGACAGAATGCCAACTGATGCCAAAAGCTGGAAGGGGGGGAAGGCCAGTAAAGCTTTTTAGTAGCCGCCATGTTTTTCTCTGAGTGGGGTGTGTAGAAGAGGCCGGGGTGAAAATCATCTCTCGAGGCATGCAGGTACGTCAAAATTTCAACATTTTCGTTGATTACGGCTCGTATGACCGCTCCGTTTCACATGAGTCAACAGTGTGCCGCGTGCGATAGTAGGTTCCTTATTATTTCGTAACGTCGCACAGTCGTTGGTTCTCGCGACGACAGAACTATGACTCAGGCAATACTGCATGGCGCAATCCGACAAGGTTATTCGCATTGCTCGTGCAATGCCTTTGCCAACAAGTCGTATAGACAGCCACCGAGCTGCCCAGCTTGTGCGCTCGAAATTGCAGTTTGTTTTCGTGCACCACTTTGAGAGACATCTACCAAGTGGACGAGGCTGGTTTGATAATGCGCGTGTGGAAACGCTCGAAAATCCTACTGTGTTACGTCCGATTGTTTCGTAATCTAGTGATAAGCGTTTTCTGACAACGTTGATAACGCCGTCAATTCGTCATAACTTATCCTTTAAATTTGTTTTCATTTGCGTTCGCGCAATGCTAGATCGCCCTACTGCCCACGACGTGTGGAACATATACATACTTAGCTCCACGGTTCGTGCAACGTGACTTAATAGCCTGCAACACGACTTATACGCTTTTAACTGCGTCTTACTTTGTTAACGTCAATTTGTGTGAAGTTTTGCGACACTTCAACGTTTGTAAATGAACGCACGCCGAATATGTTCTTTAACAAATTCTCAATTGGAGCAGGAATTCTTGATTAATTTTGTGTTTTTGTAAAATCAAAATGATTACTTTATGTTATTTTGTATAATTTTCTTTCCTTTGCCGTCTGTGGAATAATCATTTAGGCTTAAGAAATTTGTTTGTCTAAAATGTTTAAATAACTAGAAGTGGATTAATATTTTGTATTACGTTATTAAATAAAAGTCTGCGGTGTAACTTGATACGTTGTTCAAAATTTACCATCAGTAGATTTCTTAGCGCTGTACTAAAGTATTTGTGGCCTGAGCTTTCCTTTAAGTTCATCGCAGCGTGTTTTATATTTCTAAACATTAATTTTATCTGTGTAACTTTGTTAAATGTTTTATTTTTTGCATATTACTTTGTTTATGATGTTTTCTGATGTAATGTTTTTAAATAATTATCTAATAAATGAGAGTTATTAGAAAAACTATGCGTGTTTGTTTATTTGTATGAAATGTTTCTTTTTCTGTATGTTTAGAATGTTCAGGAGAGTAATTTGGAAACTGTAAACTTTCAGTGTCAAAATGGGAAGGAGACTGTATTTGTTATCCTTCGCTAAGACCTGCCAGCCTCATTTCCACAAAATATCCACCACCTGTGCACAAGAACTTAGCAATTTTTAACCGACGTAACTGAAATCGCAAGAAACGCCACCATTCGATTGTGCGCAACAAAGCTAAAAAAGAGAGAAATTGCAAGTAACAAACGAAAGAACATTTATCTGGAGCTAGTAAATGTCAAGGTGGTGGATTAAGTGAAAATTGAAACATTTAAGGACAATAATATAATACTGTAACTCGTGTAAATAGGTAACTTGATTTGTCATTCCACTTTTCTCATTAATCCATATTATACATGGCATTTGACGCGTAATGGTAATTTTGGTACACCTTTCTTTTTAGGAGAGATGATCACCCTGGAGGTAGTGGAGTCTGTGAAAGTTCCTGGGTCTAGGAGGAGCTTCATTAAAAGGAAATGAGGAATCCAGGATTGCACCTGGTCGGGATAGCGACGTCTCCCGGAGGAGGTGAAGTGTTCGGTACAAGGGCCGAGGAGGAGTTGCGCCGGTGGCTGGAAGCACGCCTGGACGCATTGGGAATAGACCCCGTTGCGTACTCGCGATTCGTGCTCAGCCTATTGCGCTGCCCCGACTCGGCCCTAAGCCCTCCGGAGGAAGCAGTGGGTACCGGTAGAAACGGAGGACGTCGCATTCGATCCCGATCGAAAGCAAGACTACTGCCCACACAAGGAGACAGGGAACAAAGACGTGCCGTTGTGCAATGTTTAACAAGTGCTGCTGATAATGTGAGTAGGATTAAATTATTTTCAAATCGTTTTGCGCTGCAAACATTTCCTCCTCTATGAATACCAATGTTAATACGCGTACGATTTTATTGTACAGAAATGTGGGGTGGAAACGCTGGTCGACGAATTATGTATGAAACTTAGAGACCTAGAAGGGGGTGGCTCGGATGAAAGGAAAGAGGAGTTTAAGAAATCCGATGGTGAGAATAAACCGAATCTAGAGTCGCTCACACCTCGCGACAGAGCTCTTAGATATTACGCGGCATTCCCTGCTTTGCAACCTACGACCATCAAGAAGTTTTCACAACGAAAAGATAGGAGCTTTGGAAATAACGGCAACAACAACAACAACAACAAAATCAACGGAATCAACTATAACAATAATAAGAACAACAATAAATCTCGCAATAAAAAACCTAAAATATCCATTGTAAGTATATAAGGCTACGCCAATTATTGTATTACATCGCTGCGATAAATTTCTCGCGAATCGGTATGCTTTTTCACAGACTATCGATTCACGGAGACCGGAAGAGAAACAAAGCTTCGGATTCGCTAAATCAATGGAACGCGAACGAGAAAAAGAATTGGAACTGGACAAACTTCGATTGGCACAGTTGCAAGCAAAGTTTGACGAGAGTTTGGAGGCACTTTGGGATTCAGGACCGGGCAATGCACAGGACACGGCTTCGATTTGGGCAGCACCTACTCTTTCTATTCCTTCAGGACCCCTTTGGCCGACGGAGACTACCGAGACAATCTTCACTTTATCCACCTCAGACAATGGCTATGCTACTGATACGCCGTACCAAGAATCTATTGTCGACGACTCGCCGCTCATTCCATGGGATATCGATTTAATCAGCATCGAAGATTGTGCGGATGAATGTAGTAACAAAAATAAATCGGGTAAGTATTTTAATAGCGCGCCAAGTTAGGCGCAATCTTGATTTACTATAATCTTTTAAAATTAGTTGTTAACTGTGTCACACAAATTTAGGACAATTAAGTATATGATTCTATACTATTTCAGAGAGCAATGTTAATTGGTCTGACTCAGCAATTGATGGATCATGGTGCTGGAAAGGGCTTGGCAGTAATTTAGCTACCTTGGGCCATAGTCCTCGGACAGGTAGTTGCTTCTTCCCTGTGGCGCCACGTAAGACTCCGATTGGAACAAGCAAAGAGCCTCGTTCAGATGTGAAGGTAAACAGCCTTCCGGAACCGGACGAGGATTTGCTTACTTCCGCTCGCACACACTTTCGCCCGATAAAGGATGACGGTCAGTGGGCCGATGGGACTACGTTTCCAGTAAACACTACGTTAGAGCGAGTCGCGTATCGCAGATCTGAGTCAGGAAATTTATTATACCTTCCTGGCGGAGAGAGTCCTTACATGGAGTACAGAGAGAATGACTCACCGCTTCCTCCGGTGTCGTCGAAATTAACGTTGAAATTCAGGGTGCGTCAATGCGACAAGTGCGTGCAAACCGAGCCCGTTCGATCTCCGGTCAAACGCAGAATTCTCTCCGAACAGGATTACTTTCATTACACTCCGGTCGGAGTGGAGGATACTGTTATTCGTGAGGAGGAGAAAAGCGAGAAAGATTGCTATGCATTGGGTCAGCTGGGCTGGGTACGATCTAATGTACCTCTGCACAATGATAGGAAAAGGTAATAAAATGTCTATAGAAGCAAAAAGAGCCAGAAAGAAATCCAGACCACATGCCGGAAGCTATGTCTTCTTTTTATTTTCTTTTTTTTTGTTTGTAATCTTTCGCTTCGTCACGTTATGAAAATTTTTGTTGAAACGTCGTCGCGTTGTAACGCGAGCATGCAAAAGCAGAACAAATTAAATCGCGTAGATGTTATTTTATGACAATAAAAGGAAAGGTAGAAATACAGGCTTTTCTCGTTTGTTCGGAGGTACAAATTTACGTTGAAACCAAAGATCCATTGGCTGGAGCGATCCGACTGGAACTTCTGTTAATTATTACGCGTGTTGGACAAGCATCGAGCCGTTCTTTTTTTTTTTATTCTTATGTTTGCCGTTATGTAATTCAGAATTGATAGATGCGTTTCTGTCATTATACACGTAACACCGCTCACATGATATGTAATACACGTTGCGGAATTAAATTATTATCTTGTAGAACGTTTTACGGAGCGTGAGACACGTCACTTGAGAGATTAGTCCGCGAGATAGCCTGCTAATTATCGATCGGCTTTCGATTCGAAGCGCGAGACGTAGCAAATGTAGAATTGTATGTATACGGTCTGTGTACTTAGCCGCAAATATTTTCTTCGGGTTATACAATGCAACAACGTTACATGTTTAATATGTTTTTTCCGATAGAAGGCACAGTAGCAGCTTCGGATGCCAGCCTCTGACGACTTTGCGTCCGTTGACCTTATGAACCGCTGGATAATTACGAGCTGCTAGAAATGCTATATATGACTGGAGGGTTTGAGGTTTAGCTAAAGTTTTTTTTGTTTCAAGACGAAGACGCAAACGAAATGTTGCAAGTGAAAGAAATAAGGTGTATGACATTCGGGGGGCCTCTTGGCATGTGGAATTTGTTATGCATGTATCCAAGATGGTGCCGTTAAATGAACAAGAAAATGTTAGAAATCTACCCCCGTTGTCGTTAAGCAGAAAGTAAAGAAAAAGGAAAATTAATAGCGGTCGCGATGCGAGCAAAGCGAGACGAGAGAAATATTAAACGAGTTCATTTAGATAATTATTATTATTAACCCCTTGACGAATAAAATGGAGAGAAATGAAACGGAGCGTGATAGAGGGAAAACGAGTGTTACACACTGCGTTCAACGATGAGGGGTGCACGTAAAGTGCCCGAGAGGAAGAGGGGAGAAACGTATTGAGAACGCAATCCACGAGATTTCGTTTGTAGCTTGTTGATAATTTTATGTGAATTTTTTCGAGAGGAGAAAGAAACGAAAACGAAAAAAAATATATAAAATATATATACAAATATATAATTAGTGCGCTGATTTTCTAGGAATTGTAGCGTGCAGTTTTCCTTTTCTTTTTTTCTAATCCGGCGCGCGGATGCATCTAATTGCGTGTTCCGCGTTGGATGCATCGCAGGAGAGAGCGAAAGAAGGGAAGGCGAAAAAGATATAACTAAGAGAAAGAAATACCAAAAAAGAATGACATTGTTTGAAAGGAGGGGAAAAAAAAGAAGAGAGTAAATCGAAAGCGTAAAATTCGTGGACGGAGTACTTATAAGTATAAATAAAAAAAAAGGGATAGAATAAAGTGCCGCACGACATTGAAACCGAGGGCGATTGAATTACTATTCTATTTTCTTGTTGTTTTTTTTGTCGTAATTATTAATGGATTATCTTAATTGTATCTCCCTAATTATAATTTAATATCCTAGAAGATTAATACAACCCTATGCCCCCTGCCATCCATCGTCCACCGATCCCATGTCTTCAACAATACCCAGTCTATCCTATGCTTTTCCTATTTTCCCTCAGAGAAAATATTGGACAATTTATTTGAGAGAACATACAAATGAGAAAAAAACGAAAAAAAAATCAATAAAAAAAATAAAGGAAACGTATAACTTGAAAAAAATAATACGCTTACCTCGGCAAAGGTAGGAGAAAGGACACTTGAGAAGAGTGTTAATAATTAGAAGAAATGAATGCCTTTTAACACGAAAGAAAAAAAGGAGGGCAAGAGAGAGAGAGAGAGAGAGTCGGTGAAATGTTAGAGAGAAATGTGTTAATAATTATTAACACGATGCGAAGGGATGGTTATTTAATATGACGAACGATGTTGTACGCGAACGGCGTTGCGAAAAGAGTAAAGAAATAAAAGGAACAAAAATTTCGAGAGAACATCCAAATGTGTATTCTCTGCGCGAAACAATGTACGCAAAGGGAGTAACCGAATAAAGGCATTGCAAACGCTGAAGTTGCGTATGATTTATTACCCCAATTAAACATTTTCCAAACTGTTTATATCCTTTGACCCGTTTTACCGTCGCTTCGTATGCGTTTCTTCCATCGATAATACAATATTAAAATCTCGATCTAAAATCGGTATTGTGAAAACCGTGCGTCGGAGCGGGCTGCAGGTTGAACCTGAGCGGCTTTACCTTCGTGAGTTTACCTTTGGTCGGGCTGTTCCGATCGATCTTCGTGATTTTCGTACGGTGCCGATAATACCAGTACTCGAACGCCAATGTGACACAGGCGAAGATAATCCCCAAGAATATCACAACGAACACTCCACCGATATTGTGGATACTTATACCGTCACTTTGGCTATTTTCCGTGTCGCAGTCTTTCCTCTCCGGGTTCTTCTTCCACCACTTGTCCTTCAATTTCTCCAGCTTCCTCTTATTTAACAGTACTAAAATTCTACATCAAAGGAGACGCACAGACGATAGGATCATAACATGACTCGTTGATTAATGCTTTAAGCGGACAATCTTAAAGGGCTACGTACGCGCTGTTAAATTGATCCTTCAAAGGCGATCCCTGTTGAACAGCGATCGCGTAGGGTTTCCTCGAGAAGTCTTCCCCAACTTGTACCAGGTCGCAGTTAGTCATCGTGAGGTACTTAATCGTCGTCGAGTCTTCTATGTAGGCGAACTCGTTGTTCGAATCGAGACGTCGGACGCGTCGTAACGCTTCTTCCGTCGACGCCGGAAACCCTGCCTCCTCCATGGCTTGCAGCATCTTCGTGTACTTGTCGCTGACAGGGTAGTCCCATACGGCCAAGTCCGCCCTTTCCACGTCCGACAAGCTGTCGTTCAGACTCATCTCTTTCCAGATGCTAAAACACGCATACGACACGATTAATCTCTTCTGTGTGTGCTTTCGATTAAAAAAAAAAGTCCGCTTTAAAAGTTTTCCTCATCTACTCACTCGTAAAACTTCCACTCGATAGCAGCCATCCGTTTAAAGTAAACGTAGGCCGGAGAGTTTAGTACCGGGGCGTATTGAATCTTGTACTGTTTGCTAAGATCCTCTAACGTTTCTATCGGTATCTCCAGCCTGGAAACGGTCAAGAACGCGGCCAAATTCGCCGTGTAAGAAGCGATAATGATAAATCCGAACAGCCACCAGGTAGCAGCGACGAGCCTTCCCGAGAGATTCTTCGGTGCCTCCCCGCCGCCCTGCGGCGTCAACGATGTCATGCAGAACCAGAAACACTCCCTCAAGTTGAACTCCCGCTTTTCATCGTCGTGTTTATATTTCTCCCGATTATTTTGGTAGCTGTAGGGTGACCAACGATCGAAGATCCACAGGAGCACGCTGGTGAAGAGATAGGCGGCCAGTATGCAGAACCAGACCTCGTTCTCCAGCACGGTTAGAAACTTGAACAACGACGTGGACGTCTTCGTCTTCAGCATCATAATGGACAGACCGACCAGATCGTAATAGGGCACAGTGAAATCCACCACCCTTTCCCTCTCGGCGGTGACCCAAAGCGAGCCAAGCGCTATATCCGCCCGTTTCTCGATCAGCTCCTTCATCATGCCGTTCCAGCGACCGCTCGGGCTTAGATTTCCGTACAGCTTGTCTTCAGTCTCTCGTATCTCGTACTGAAAGCCCAACGCGTCCTTAATTTCGTTCAGAAGATCGATGCAGAACCCGTAGTACTCGTTGCTCTCCTCGTTGTACATTATGAACGGTGGATGAATCACGGTGACCACGCGGTAGCTTTTCACTGCTGTGGCGTTCATCACGTCGATGTTGGCTACCTTCGTAACAGAGAGGGAGGCAGCTTTTTAATCGTTCAGCGAGATTCGGTACGGAGAAAATTGTTGAACGCTCGCGGATGCGGTTCCTTGGAATGAATTTGTGTCGTCGCAAGTCATGTTCCGTGCGACGATAAGGGTGCACTTTGGGCGCAGCTAGATTTAAATTGGAATTAGCAAGGGTGATTTTCTTGGTATATCGAGGAGAGTATGCGACGCGAAACTCGTGAACGCCCGGGGAGAATTACGTAGTCGATGGGTTTCGCGTTACCGTGTCTGATTAAACAAAATTGCATGCGCTATCTCGGTGGAAACCGCGGCTATCAGGTATAATAGTAAATAAAAGTAACGATCGTGTGTCAAGGATACAGCTATTATTCCGTACTGAATGAGGGTTCGAGAGAACAAGGAATAGATTAAAAAATGTAGCTGCAAGAGTATATATAACTGTCTGATTCTTTAACTGTTTCGACTAATTAAAGAGCCAAATAAATAGATAGTGCAGTATTATATATTCATCCTATATTACGGCAAGCATTAATTAACGCGATACAATATTACACTCAGGCCGCGAAATTCGATTATCGAACAGAGAGCTTGATCCTCGCGTGACTCACGAGCATCATCATTTTTTCGCAGATCAATAGATCGACCCAATTTCGTTTAATAATGTCACGCGCACAGTATTATCAATTTGCCCGTTCGATCTTGTCTGTTGTAAATTTGAAACAAACCCCTTTTGGAAGTTAAACACTGTTTCCCTGTCTCTGTTAACATCGATCGTTCCGCAATAGGTCTTTCTTTAACTTTAAATTGCACGCATACAGTGCAACTACAAACATCGAAGTACTCTGCCCGGGAACAAATTTTAATGGGAAAGAGTTTCACGAATATCCGTTTACACCATTGAACATCAGTTTGCAGCATTGGAGATGAAGGATCGACGATAAAATATGGCGTAACGAAAGCAAACGAAAATTATGAAGTTGGGATTCAAATTGATATTAAACTTGCAAATAAAAAAAAAAACAACTGAAATGAAATGCGCTGTTTATCTTCACCTGTAACGGGCTGTTAATACTAGCGTTCCAGGATCCGCTTTCGACCACGCTCGAAACAACCCCTTCCTCGATGTTCACCAAATTGATAGACATTTCAAAAGTAGCCCGATGCTCCCCGTTCTTCGTTCCCCATTTAATTCCAGCATAAGTGGGGGTCATATTCCCGTACACCGCCATCAACTTGCTGAAGAAGTCCAGCTTCCTCTCGGGGGTGTTAGTATTGTTATACTCGTCACAGGTAATATGCCTCGGCTCCAGCGGCCATTCCCCGTGATCCAAGGCGGATTTCATCGCGTGCACACCGATCTGCACCAGATCGTAATAAAAAGCGGCCGAGACGATTGGTTTCGGCAGAATGGCATCTATATTCGGCTTCGCCTGTTCGAACTTCGGCGTCATGAAGAGCACGCTCATGTTTTTGCACTCGCACCTCGGCCAAACGTTGACATCCGGCGTTAACAAAAACCAGCCGTACTTTCTGCCGGTGAAATTCAACGCCTCCGCAGCCTCCAAGGCGACGTTCAACGTGTTCTCATCGCCCAGAATGAAATAATTCACGATATCCAGATCCCTTAAGCGTGGCAACTGCCTTCTCATCTCCACCACCTGTTGGGGGGCTTCGTTGATCACGTGCCTCGTCGGCACGTTCAGCAATAAGCTCTTGTACTTGTGGTCCATGATGAAGTTGTGATCGTACAGGATCGCCGCGTTCGTGATGTTCAATTGGATCGACAGTTGTCTGATTGCTTCCGGTATTAAGTCCGCCGGAGGCATCACCTGGACGAGATAGCCCTGCTGATCGGCGTTTAGGTTTCTCCAATACGGCAGGTCCCCCTCTTGGCCATACTGGGCTGACAACGTGGGTATACCTAGGGCGGCCGTGAAAGAATTGGATATTTTCGCCCCCGAACCAACTGTCGTAGTGTCTATCACTAAATCGGGCGCATTCCGCCCACCCTTCTCCACGGCGAAATCCCAAGCATTGCATATGCGATCCAAAGTGTCGTTCACGTCCGTCTCGTTGATTTCCACCGTCCACACTTTGCCCAGGTAGGTGGGGTACTTCTCTTTGATCGTTTTCAGCGCGGCAATTATGCTGCCGTTTGCCACTTTGTTCGTGTTGTCGTTGATTATGACTGGAACGGGGCGAAACGAGAGTCGGTGGAATTGGAATCGTTAAAACGTAAAATGTGCGTATCGAAATAGAAAAATGATGCATAACTTGACAATGATTTTATTGGCTAATTGTTTAATCGAAGGCCAGATTGTTTTTGTAATTACTTACAAACATTCACAGGTCTCGTTTCCGTGTATCCTTTATCGCTTGCCACAGTCCCTTGTCCATAGACCGTAGATTCCCCACAAAGTACAAACAAAACGCATACGGTGATCGCGATGAATCCTACAAGCTTCATTTGAATAGACCACAAAAACGAACACGAATGATCAATTGTCCGCTTTGCTCCCGTGCTTCCGCGAGACGATACGTTTTATCCTTTAGAAGAAAAAAAAGAGCGGCGGCGAAGTTGCAGCTTATTACCCAAGCAACGAGTAATTGGCCTCGTTTCGATCACGTATGTAAGTACATACGCGTCGCGTCTGTAAGAACAGGATTATCGCGTGCGGAAATCGGTGAAGCAACTGAGGGTAGTGTCGAAAGCAGGACCCCCGTTTCCTCTACGTTTCACTCGTGTTTGTCCATCGGTTGCCGCGGGGATGACCTAATCAATTTCCCGTATCAACGGGGCTAGCCTCTTCCTTTTTTCCCCCCTTACCTTTTCCTCAAAATCCTCGTAGATCGTCATCGATAGCTCCGGACGTGACGACGACAGCGATCGGCACTTGTGACGCGTGCATCGCAAAGAACTCGATCGTTTCGCGATGAATTTGCATGCCGCTCGTTGCGTGACGAACGATCCTGTTATCTCGTAATTGACCAGTCGGTCGTTAGTTTTTTCTCACCACACGTTCACTCACGTACGTACATATGTATGTGCTATCTGAAAGTTTTATTTCAACGCGACATCGATATTTTCGTGACTCACCATCCTGAGCACCAGTCACGTTCATCCACCCTTCAGCGAACGCTATTTTTTGGGGGGGTGAGAATCGTTTAAATGATTCGTAGGAAAAGCGTTGATACACGGACAGAAGGAGTTGCAAGGGATTTGTAGCTTTTGCAGAGCAGAGGTATATCTTGTTTGTCCTTTGTATCTCTGAGAACCCTTTTTGCTGACGGATTCTATTTGTGTAGGAAGGGTTGAAGCGTCTCCCTTTCATTCTTAATGGAAGAACGTTCCCTGAAACCCTCTATCAGAAAATGGATAACACGGGGAATTAGTTAATTACTATTGACAGCTGCCGAAAGGGACGTTATTTGCAGCGCAACTATTGGTTTCGTTACAACGCGACACGCGAAGTCGACGACGGAGAAATGAAACCGACGAAGAAGAAGCAGCTTTTACCTTGATTAGCGTTCACTACTTCTCCATGGGTTCTTGTATTATTAGTAGTAAATACATTTATCCATCATTATTTGTAGCACAAAGAATTCAGGAAGAAGTGCAAACATGTGCATCATCACGGGGACAGATATTGTTTGTTCGTTCTCCTTCATAGATACTCCATTTATTCCTTCCTTTATAGCCGAGGAAAGTTCGATCGTGTTCTCGCAGAGGAGAGACCTACATTTTTAGTCCGTTGGTTTAGCTGATAGCAATACCAACAATATTGGAGGCCAAGCATCGAAACGGCGAGTAATATTCCGCGGGGGAGATCAGCAGCAATGTAACCGGCAAAGTGTGGAGATCGAACCCCGTCCTTGTCCTCTGGCCACTTCGTTCTCAAACCAGTTTCGTTCCACAATCTTTTTCAAGCATATTTCCGGTCAAATTAACTGCAGAATATGAAGAAAATTCAATGAATGTAGAACAGCGAGTTGTCAAGAATTTCACGGAGGAGGTCAGGAATAAATTCAGTCATCAATCGGGTGCGACGTCGAAATTCCTCTTCAACGACGAATTTTTCTGAACAGCAAATGCAAAAGGCTTCTTTTTTGCTGAACTCGTCTGCAGCATGCATCGACTCACGGTTCGACAGTATCAGATACTTTATGATCACAGTCCCCGCTATAAAAGCGGACTCGTAAGTGTGGTTTACGTCCAAGACCATCTTGACGGCTGGCGACACGTTTTCAACCATCGCGAAATAGATCTTCGTAAACTTTGCCTTTAGTGGGCAATCCCATACGACGCACTCAGATCTATTCTACTTTAGGGCATTCTCATTCGCATCCACAGCGTCCAATGCCTTTCCATTCATGTTTCTTTTCCTATCGATTTACGTCGACGATTCTACGGGACTTGCCTCTTCTTCTTCGGCATCATTATCGTGAAACCTTCTGGGCCTTGATAAGAAAGAGGGAGATCCATCATCTGCATGTTGTACGATTGATGATAAAGTACACTGAAGAAAATAATTTATTTGCTGAGTGCTGAGCTTTTCTTTAATTTCATAGAAGCACATTAATCTAACTTTATTAATTTTTAATTTTACGTTCGAACGATCTTTAAGAAATGGCCCAGGTAAAAAAATGCCTGACCATAAACCTGTTCTGGCACGATAATAGTAGTAGATGAATAGCGATGCAGTAAAATCGATAGCCAATCCGATTACTACTCGCTTGCACATTGAAGGAAAATAAAGCGGACGTGTTTTATCTTCTTTTTACAACCTGGCAAGGATCGATAGATACCCGAGCAGTGTTAGACGCTGGCCAGAAAGATTTCAGACATGTTCATCATTAATTCGTAGACCGTATCGTGTTCCCAGTGCTCCAGTGCTCGAAAACTGGTAGCTGTAATGTCGGTCGAAAGATTCTCTGACGGTGTAATTGAAGCCCGTCAACGGTGCGATACCGTTCAGAAGATCAATGCGATATCCGTAAAAAGTGTCACTGCTGCGATTGTACATGACGTAGAGCGGAGCGATTCTCGTTACCACCGGTCCACCTCCGTTACTTGCTTCTTACTTTCATCTGCTTTCTCTCGACTTGGCTGGCGCTTCATGGACGTAAGATATAGACGAAGCTGTCTAATTCTAGGAAACGACCGAACGAAGTCGCTCTAATCCGATAAAAATATTACACGCCTTCGCAGGGATATTTACTCATCTATTTGTGACGTATGGGCTGTTAAGAAATACTGCTGCCGAGTTGGAAGGTACAGTGTACTTGAATAAGAAGAAAGGAAGACCGGTTTAAGGACTCGAATTATTCGAATCTCGGCGAGCCTGATAAATGGTTGACTCGTCCTACTTGCAATCGATTCCCCTCCGGAGTAATTACTTCATCGAGCAAAGAATGCTCGGATTCTACGGCGTCGTAGCACGGTCAGTACTATTTCCAGGGGCGAATTGAATTGTTGCATCGAATTGCAAAGCGCAATCAATTTAGCGGACCAAAATGGCAAGATATCCGGATGCGACTTCGTAGTATTTGCTTCTGGAATGGAATCGAAGGAGACCTTGCATACTTTTCCATGCTGCATCGTCTTCGATCGTCAAATCCCGCTGCGGAGACGTTACTAATCGTCTCAGGTGCAGCCTGACATTAATATGTAACTCCGACTGCAATCGCTAAGGACGCGCGAAGCCATAAATTTCGCGAGCAATGCCGTGCTGCCACTGGTTTTTGGATAATTAATGGGACCGGTAATGGACACGCGGCTAAATCTTGTCCCGGAAAGCACTTGCGTTTGCAAGAAAACTTCGCTGAGCGTATGCACTTATTTCCATATCCCATTTAACTTTATTCCCTGCACTATTCATCGGAAATATTCGGTGTCCAGCTAAAACAATAGACGCTACCAGATTGACTCGCTGTAAATATAAATTTATGTTCCGTCTGGATAAAAAAAAAAAATATATCAATGAACGAGTCCGGATCGTAAATTAAAAGAGTAAGAGCGATAAAAGGGTGGTGTTTCGCGTGATATAATTACGAGTCTCATCGAACCGCAAAACCAGATCGATATCTATAGAGCGATCGGTTATTAATTCGTCGGTAACCTTTTAACAGCACCATCGATATCGGAATCGTGAATTTATTGCTGGCGGCAGTGTGCCGCAACAAAGGCAGACCAATTCGGCTTTGCCGGAGAATTAACGACGTAAATTTATCGTCCTCGCTGCCCCGTGACTGGACTCACCTCCCGTTGCTCTGTTCTTTTTTTTTGCCAAACCGAAATATCGTGTTTGCGCGAACCGCGTGGTCGCGATTAATAACCCGAAAAACCATCGCGATCCTCGTAATTTCGATTATGAATCCTGTCACGGGCCGAGGTAAAGGTAGAAAGGCAGTGGAAACCGGGATAAAATGAAAAGGAGGGCAAACTTTAATTGTCGCGGGCTAGTGAATTCTGATAAAACGAACGAAAAACACGGCGGTGCCCAAACGGCTGGTTTGTTTCGTGCTATTCGCGAGAAATTAGCACCGGTAGAAATTAAATAAAGTAACACAGACGATCCGATATTTTTCACGATTGTAATTGTAGCTCTTAAAGCTATCCGAGAAATCGTAAACTCGAGTTTTACTGAAAGATCAGTTTTCCTCAAAGGAAAAGTCACCTGGCAAACTAAGGATTACCTTTTTCATGTCCCCCGATATTATATTTTTAATCCACTAATATTTTCTGCGCTTCTTTGGATAAAAATCAAGCGATCTTGAAGCGTATCCTTGAATGTCCAAGAACAGTCTGCATCGTATCTGTATTAACGGGTTCAATTCCCAAGTGGTGAAAACAGATCGCATCCGCAAATTTTGAGGACTCTCGTCGAAAGCCGCAGCGTCGGCGGAAAACTTGCGATGACTCCGGGGTGGTCGTTTGTTCCACGGAGGTGACTGTAAACCTTCGAGAGGGCTGATCCTCTGGCTCGTTTAGGTTCCTGTACTGGTTGCCGCGGGGATGCTGCACAGTCAAAGCTTATCCACCCCCCTCGCGTTTATCCTACACCTTGCGCTTCCCGTCTCTCACCGTTGGCATCTCCACCCGCGCCCCCCTCTTATCCATCGTTCCCGCTGGCTCGTTTTCCGCACGGATTACTTCTTTCTCCAACAATGATGGGGCGAGGGGCGCGCTATGGTTAGGTGCTGTATTGTAAATCAGCAGCCAGTGTTTTTTTTTGTTCACGTGTTCGCACGCAAATCGGGGCGTTGCGACATGCACATGTATGGACAGGTTTGTTGCTAACCACCCTTAGATTTTCCCCGACGTACGATATTGTCTTCGTGGCTGTGGTTCTGCTCGGAGCCCGTCGCGCGACGAAGGGATAGTGGCGGAGAGAAATGTTACGGATGAAAATGGAATCCTGACGGCGAACGCCCCCTCCTTCCCTCTGACGCCCGTTGAATAGATTTTAATTACCAAATGACGTTACCGCGGTGAAAGAGAAACGGCGAAGGGGTGGTAATTAGGTTCTTCTTGAAAAGCTTTTCATCTGCTAGAATTTCGTAATATCTGGCCTGTCCGGTTCTTTAGACAACGATACAAGCATCACTGACTTCTTTATTCTTGATACCATTCTTTCCTCCGTTAATAGCGAATCGCGACTGCCAGGTTTGTCGCGATTTACTCGTTAAATCGATCCAGCTGGGAATTAATACATCCCACTGTGCCGTTCTCGTCCGGCTAATATCGAATTAACCGCGTGATGCATAATCGGCCGCGAATTCGTGATAAATAATTTCTTGCAGGGAGAAAGAGGGGGAGAGTTTGCAATTCGGAGGGCTGTCATTTCGGTCATGTTTCAACGACGAAACTGTGGTACCCTCGGTGAATATAATATTCTGATCGGTGCCACTTCGACGCACTGCCGCCTCGCCAATTGAAATCGCTAAATTAATTGGGACGCGGTCCCGATGAGCTTTAATTCCCTCTGGCGAGCGGCGACGCTCTCGACTCTCGGATGGCAGTGCGATTCTTTTATTCGAGAGTCCCTTGGCAAAGAAGCTGCAGGGGACCGATCGAACTCTTGCAAAGTGTCTAGCGGAAATAAGGGGGAGAACGATTTGTAGTTTCTGTTACCTGTCGTGGAATCGGTATAGAAACTTCCTAAGCTTTCGTGTTGGGTTTTGCTCTTTGTGAAATACTTCTCACTGCACCGGCTTATGCAAATCGCGTACAAATTATAGCGAGAACTGCAACGAACGAGAAACTCTCGCGGCGAATATCAGATACCATTATCGCATGTGTATTCCCAGTAACAATTATGAAAATGAAGAATACTATTATCGTTCATTTACTTTTGAATGTTTGTGCACACGCTTCTTCCCGTAGCACGTTCCTAACGTAGATTCTCTTGCTTGGTAAATTGTACGTATAACTGTCATCCTTTAATCCTTTTACAGAGACTCATCCTTACAAATAGATCTTTAAAAGCAGTATTTAAAAGATATCAACACTAAGATATAAATGCTATTTTCTTTTTCGTAACTCTTAGCCAAGCAAATTGTAAAATTTCATTTCTCGGAAAGTATATTGCACGAAACATAAGTCGGAATTTCATTGACAATGACCAACCGTCAATTTTGGAAATCCACAGACGAACAGAGACTTATTATTTCGTGCACAATTCATCTGAGTGCAAACTACAATTTGGTCAGGCGTTGCAGCAACTTCAGCAACGGGGCAGCACAATTCTCGGCCGAACATTCTTGCCGCACAACTGTCGGGTGCCGTGAATTCAAAGTATTTAATAATGCCAGTCGCCAGTTCGAATTACGGGCTGTTGCCTAGTTTCAAACTCAAATAATCTACTACAGCACAATTTGCAATCCCGATCCCGTATGCTCGTTCGTTGTTCCATTTGCATCTCAAGAATGAACACGAATAAACATACACGTTCTCCGAATCATTTGAAATCAGCATAAAATATCCAAGGTACCATGTTTGACACTTTCGTTCGCAAAAATATCTCTTTGTTTATCGTCGAAGTGCGTTTGACAGCGTCGAATAATGGAACGAACAAATGTATAATTGTAGGTTTGATAAAAATGATCCGCGATCAAATTCATGCGTGACGCGAGCTACGATAAAACGAGCAGTGACCGTGTACGTATGCATTGAAGAATTGAATAAACCAGTATATCGCAATGCGAGCGATTTTTACACACTTAAAATCACTCTGCTTCTGTTAACAATTGACAAATAAACGCCAGCGTATCGCCGCTATCGCGCTCTAAATTGATTGTTCTTTCTCTCAGCAGTTCCCAAACTACCCCGCATATTTATTCGAAAGAAGCTTTCTTATTTATATGCGATAAGAAACGACAACGGAATCTGAGTAGATCGTAATAACCATTGTTCAGCCTACGTATATTCAAATAGTCGTTGAGTCAGTGGTCGTGATGTCGGGGATAAAAATGAAAGAGCAGCCGCGCACACCTATCTAGATCTCCGGGGAAAGTTTCATTACGGAAACCGCAGCGCGAGAGGGTGGCAGCAGAAAAGTGCACGTCGGGTGCACCCCTATCGCGATTCGCACGTTCAGCCTCGGCCGATGTTTGCGTGGCGCCGCAGGACCGATGTCTAATCGGTCGTTTTAACGATCCGACCATGCGATCCGTCCACGTGATTCTACCATCGCACGCGAATCTTTAAACGACGATGACTGGCGTGTCCAAAATTTTCGGCGAACATTCTTTTATCCAGAGGGTGTTGTTTGTATGCGAAGCGCGCTAGGTGGTACGGGCTGTTTCCTCGAGAACTGTTAAGGATAGAGGCGAAACAGTGGCTCGCTGCTTTAGGATTCCTTGGGGTCCCCCGTGACAAATAGCGCAGGTTTACTTGCCCTCGCGGAGAGGGGACTGGCATCTGCAATTATCTTTTAGAGGCCGGAATGGCAAACGACTGCGTGTTCTCCAGGGAGGCCACTGCAACGTTTCGTGTATTATGCATTATGCAGGAACGTCGTGTCTGTCTGGAGGTACTGCAATCAAGGCGGAGTAACACGCTTAAGCGCATCAAAGACTACGTTCAACCTATTTTCGAGCATTAATGCGGAATCTTGCACGATTTTATTAATTTAAAGGCCTCGCATTCCATGCAATCCAGATACTTTTCCATGGTACAAACGGCACACGAAATTCCAGCAGTTTAAAGTCGAAAGGCCAAATTGCACAGCTTACAGTCGTCCCAGTGCATGGAAGTGTTTTTTTTTTTAAACCCGAGAGCTCGTGAAACAAGGCGCGTCGCGATGCATAAAACATTAATCGCAGAAATGAGTGGACAGGCAGCTTGCGCTGGAATTTTACAACTTACCTCGTAACGAAGTTTCCCCAGGTGGGGCCACTCATGTATTTTTCATCGAATCCACCCCTCTCCGGTCATCTGTATGCATATTTCAACTTCGTTTCCCACTCCGTCTTTCGTTTCCAACGAAATACTCCGCGCTTGCTCGCCTATACGGAAGGCGAGGCTCGCGACAAAAATTCCGCGGCTTCAAGGGATGGCGAAAGTTTGCCTGTTGCGACGCGGAGCAGAGGAGAATAAACAGGACGAATCAACTTGCCGGCCACTGGCGAAAATTGTTTGAACCTCGCAAATATTGGAGTTTACCGTAAAATTTTTTCCCGCGCGTTAATCCTGCATCTTCTTCGACCGTGGCCCGCGAAAGCAAAGTCGACGGAATGAGGTTTCTAAAAAAAAAATTGCCCCATGCTCCCTGAACGTACCCCGAGCGAAACTACAAATTTACCTGCTGCGCGATAGCAATGCCGCAGAGGTTCGATTATTCGAATGCTCTTTAACCGGACAGTTTGATTACCGACCCGGGAACGTTTGCCAGAGGAAAACGAATGCGGCTTCCGCGATTCGCGGTTTCCCGCGACTCAACAAGTTGGGGGATGAAACGCAACTTCGCTTACCTACAGGTAATAGAAACATTTTAATCAGCTACCTCTATACATATATGTATTTTCTAGCGAACAAGCAACATTTTCAGTTAAAGGAAAAATGCAAAATGCTCCTGCATTCTGTTGAAATGATTAACATTAGGTTTACGGAACGCGTCAATTTGACGCGTTTTAGACTTCATGTTAAATGTTGCAGAAATCATAAACATTATTTTCGAGCAGCTTATATTAACATTGATTGATGTAATAATATCTGCACACATCCTAGTTCATTTCTCCACAGGACTTTATACTTTCAAACACTTGTAAATGATGTGTCTGCATTTAAAGAATTCCCATGAATAGGTACACAAAAAGATCCGTAAACCTAGGGTTAAATAGATTCTTTTATCATTAGTCACAGTCGGGTAATTTTTATATAAAAACGCTACAGATTCGAGGACCCTATTCGCGCGCGAGAAGAAAGCAAAGGGCCGCCCCTGTAATTCCGACGGGCCATTTGTCGGCGATTCAAAAGAGCGTCGGTCGCGTGCGATGTGCAAAAGCGTAGCTCTCGAGCTGGATTAAAATTGCAGTCAAGTGCCGGTTGCGCTGTTAAATCTCTCCACGGGGTGAGAGCGGAACACGTGAGGCGAGTCCTGGATATTGATCATCTTTTGTCATGTACGAACAAGGAGCAACGCGGTAGAAACATTTGTCTTGCCACCCGAGCGCACACTTTCGCGAGAGGCTGACCACCGTTGAAAAGATCGCGCTTAACTCCCGCGAACAAGATTATTCAAATCAGTTTATTATTCACGGAGCACCGCGGTGGTTTGCGCCGAGTTACGTATCCCGACCCATTGTTTCACTCGCGATTATTGCACCGGGCGGATTTTCGAACGGCAAGCTGCACTGAAAAACCCGACCGAACTCGATAACCGATACAGCAGATATTACCGCGGGTGAAAGATGAATCGCACCGATGCGTTTAATCAGTCATCGTAATTCCCTGCGGGGACAGAAAAATGCACAGCGGTCCCGTTCAATGGTTTACTTTCGACCCACATGGAATTTTTCGTATAAATACGGGAAGAATTTTTCGCGCACTTCTGCCACACAAGCCCGCTCTGCTCCGCGTAATCTGAAGCCCCCGCAACGATAGAGGGTTATTTTCAGTTTCATTTCTCGAATTGCTATTCAGCTGCGTGCATAGACGCGGGCTGGGGAGAATGGAGGTGCTTTCAGGAGATTAATCACATTCGAAAAAGGGTTTTCACATTTTACTGGTACATACTGCATGTGTGTGTGTGTGTGTGTGTCTGTTTGTTCGCTTGTGTATATATATTTCTTGATTTTTTTTTCGCACTTTTCGCTTAACCTGGCCAACGCATGAAATTCCAAACTTGCGCCGTTTCTTTTTTCTCGAGGACAACGGTTACGCCACCGTTCCTTCCCTTATCTGTATTCGTGCTCGCGCATTTCCGTGCGATTAATGTTCCCCGGTGCGGAGGAATTAAAAATATTATCTAGAACGTAATCGCTTGCGGACTTGTACTACATTTACCGCTATCTAATGGGCAACGATCCATGGAAATAAATAAGACACCCTTATTACCCCGTGAAGGGTTAATCGAGTTGGTCGTTTATCGTCGAACCAAGGCGCGGAAAAGCGGTCGACGGATTAAGATTTGATTTAGCACCGGACGAATCCAACGCGGCTGCCAAAAACAAACATTTGTTTTAAGAAACACGCGCCTAAGTGAAGCTTAAAAGTCGTGAAATTGTACGACAGTCGAGTATATAGGTAGCCTCCGCGGTGGTGGTGGTGGTGGTTAATCCACTGAAATGCGAAATATGGAAATCAGAGACGCGAGAGTTTCGGCTTGAAAATAATTAAAGTGATTCACCGCGAAGGGCACTTTGCGTTATTGATGTAGCACGAATGGCAGAGAGAAATTTTCATTCGGAAGGTGAATGAATTCCACGTCAACTTAGACATACATTTCAAGCTTCCTCTTTTTTGTTACTCCTTTACACGTAATCAAGTGGCAAGGGCTAGATTCATGTGGGAATTTCGTGCGTTCGGCTGACGCATCGGCAGAGATACTCGCTTAACAATATTCTTTCCGCGCGGAGACGACGAAATCTCTGCAACAGATACCCCACATTCACGCTATGCTCGCAGATGCTACTCGCACACATGCACAACGTACACGAATGATCTTTGGTTTCTTGTCCATTAATTTGATTTCAATATTTACACACTCAAGCGGCAGGCTCGCATGAACACTCGGCGAATTCGCGTTTCTGGAACGCGACAGTAGGATTTCCGCTCCTCATCCTGCCGGTAAAACTGTTTTTTGTATTCGATTACCGCTGCTATAAGGAGATCACAACGGCGACTAGTACCATTGCAATTAAAGTTCATTGAAACGTATCACGGAAGTACCATTAATTACCAATGGATTACTACATACAATCCACCTGGGCATCGATTGAATACATTTTCTTTTTTGTAGTCGAGCAATAACGAGCAGCATCGATCCCGCCCGCAACGATTCACTCGTAGTGAAACAAGCTTTCCAGAATTGATCAACTGAGTTCGAAACCGAACCACCGCGGACGAATTATCGAAAGATAACTCGGTTTCATGGAATTTCCGAGATTTTTTTTTTTTTAATACGAAACGAAAGCACTTGAAACTGTGCGCAGCACTAACTTCGTCAACGATTTATTGCCTGACGCGTTCTCACGTTTTAACTAACATTGGAAAGCCGAAAAAAGTGTGTTCGTTTTGATTTGGAGTGTGCGATGGTTTCGCAATAATTTCTTCGCGTCGCAACTAACGATGCAATATTTTTTTTCAAAAATACTTTTGACTGATTCGCGGGTGCACGAGTTAAACGCAGACGCTATACAAGTCCTGTCGCGTGTTTTAAATCTGATTGATTCGTCGGAGGGGAAATCCTCCTGGCGCGTTTCAGCCCGCGAGACCCGAGCTCTTGTATTGCTATTACTTGTAAATCACAACCAATGGAGTATTAGTTTAATAACTAAATATGTATATATATATATAGTATATTTATGTATATGTTATACATAATATCTAGCATAGTGTTTCTTTGTCCCGATCGGGCGACCAGGCCCAATTGCATAATAATTTATATATATTTATTTATTTCTATATAAGATCGTCACAGCGTTTCGGGGATTGACTCGCAGCCCACCAAAAAAGACTACATATACCTACAAAAAACGCAGCAGAACATCTCAAAAATATCTCGACAACGATCGATTTCGTAATGCACATACCACTTGGATTGAAAAATGGGACAAGGTCGGGGGAGGAAGAAATACATAGAAAGGGGAGACAGACGAGGAACTGTTTGCCTGCTCGTCGATCCGCGAAACGTTCGTCGAAAATCAATCTGTCGATACGGGTGTATAAGTAAAGGTAATGTTTAAATGCAATGTATCGTGTATTGCAATAATAATAAATCTACGCACTTGTAGAACACGCCATCCAAGAACGACGGAGAAATCGCGGACGTTCGAAAGCACGACCTGTGAAAATATTCCAACCAAAGCGCTACACACTCTCTATCTGAAATACGGCAAGGTGTTCGAGGGACGGACTTTAAACTTCTTCTTCCTACCGAAAGAAACA
This sequence comes from Holcopasites calliopsidis, assembly GCA_023838395.1. NCBI lineage: Eukaryota > Metazoa > Arthropoda > Insecta > Hymenoptera > Apidae > Holcopasites > Holcopasites calliopsidis. Next base: position 2,566,765 of record JALHAQ010000004.1, on the reverse strand, counting down.
CATCGTTTAGTCGGAATTATTCGGGAGACGTAGGGCAAAAAGCGTGAACGAATCTGAATGCTTCTCGGCTCGTTTCTGTGTAATGAAATAATGCCCGTGAAACGTTGAGGAAATCAATGTCGTGGAAGAAGCAGAAAGGGGATTACAGGCTTGAATAATTGGAAATTCTATCTACGATGGACAGGTCGATCGGTCGTCGTCGTCGTCGTTGATAGTACCAGCTCGATATTCGAATGAGACAATGTAACTGGAATGAATAAGAGCAAAAAGCTGTCATAAACTGACGGCGTAGCGAACAAAACGAATCCGCTGATACGGACTGCAGAGGTACATGCTTGGTAGAACCTTGCGATTGCTGCGTGACGAGTAATTACGCTGCTCCGTCGGGGTACCGTTCGTGACACAGGCGTGGTTCGCGGACGAATGCTCGGGGCACTAGCAGAAAATACTGCGAAGCTCTTCTTTCCGTGAAAAATAAAAAGAACCTGCATCGATTGGTCGGTAAACATTGGTTGGGACGAACGTGGCCAAAAATATTCCGTGCTCTTTCTTTTTCGGTTTTTCTCCACGCTTCCAGTCGGACACGTTTCTTCCATTCTTCTTTGATGGAGAAACGAGCGCAAGCCCGAATCGAATAAATCACTCACAGTTTTTTCTCCCGATGCGGGTATCTTGAATATATTTTCCCGATAGGGATGGTCTTTTTTGCGCGAGCTTTTACACGAAATATCCGATTCGACGGAGGCAAGAAATAACGTAAATCACGATCATCGAGTAGCACTTTGGTCCTTCGTAAAGTTGAGTTCATGGAACATTATCGAGGGAGAATTTGCGATAATCAGCATGCCTGACCCGCCGTTTGCAAGTTTAACCAGCATAGAAAGGGAAGGATACGACTCGCGTTTTACGACCGCTCGGGAAGTATGTAAAGCCCCAGCCTAAAATCGAGTCGACCCCTGGCGAAATTCATGACCGCGTTGGAAAGTTTGCTAAAAAGAGTGGACACGTATAAGAAAGAAGGGACGAAAATAGTTGGAGAGAAGCACGTGAAAGTTTCTCGGCCACTTTGAAAGGGACTACGCGGCGACTAGAATGGAACGGTAGAAACCGTGCTGGGGTAATGACAACGAGGGGAGAAAGATAGAAAGAAGACGGCGCAACGGAGAAGCAACGCGGAATTCTCGTAAAGGATTAAAGAGAAACTCGGCCACTGGGCCGGCTTTAACGTCCAATTAAAACTATTCAAGTGTCGCATTTAATTCCTTCTTGGATAGGGATTCGCCCCGCCTTTTCTTGGACAGTGCCGCGAGTAAAGTAATGTACATTTGTCTATCCTAATAATTAAAAATCTTGTGTTGTCCGTAGCACGGCTACGAACGTATATATTCTCACAACCTTATCACAACCTTATTATAGAGTGCCCTGGTGACGAGATCGAGTTTTCAATACCAGCCTTTCGTACGATCTTCCTCTCACGGCGATGTGTCCTTCGTAGAAAAGAAATCAGCCCTTCACTCTTCTTCGTCCCCCTGTTCCTTTTCTCCAGTCTTATTCGCCCTTACCTCTCCGATTCCTTTATTTGATTTGGCGCGGCACTCGAGGGGACGGCAAACGTGTCACCGATTCCCTCGTTAATCGGTAACGACTTCTTTAATTCAGCCCTTCGCGCTTCGATCATTAGTCGATGGGGGGGGGGGGGGCAAACTGACTGGTATGATAATCGATAAACGCGTTGCTCGCATTGTACTCGCTGTCCCATTAACGAGTCGATTGGCTCGCCGCTATTTGCCAACCGTTATTCACGCATGCTTCGCAAACAATTGTTATTAACGTTATTAACGATTCGAATCGCTGGATAAATATCGTTAGTCCCTGTTAACAATTTTATTAACAACTTCTCCCGGTGGAGCAGCGACGAACGTCGAGGCGCGAAGGGCCAACCCCTTTTGTGTTCCGTTCGATTGGAACGCGTGCATTCTGTGCACGCCTGGCTATAGTGTCAATGTAAAGAGGATTGGACGCGACTTAAATATAATTTTATACAGAGACACATGCAGTACCGCCGTAACGTACAGCTTTCCCGTTCTCCGCGTCTGCGTTTACGTTACACGCACAGACTTCCTCGTCAACAGTGAACGACGCTATTTCTTGAAACTTTATTACTTCAACGGTGCTCTATTGCAGCGCTTGGATTTTTATCGATATTCACAACCATAATACTTGCGATTGATAATGAAAGGGGAAGGGTGGGTAATCTGTACCGCACCGCGAGGGCTGCGCGAGACCACCTAAGAAGAAACGCTTTTGCGCTTCGTGGCTGCAGGAATGATCGTCCTCTCGCGAAACCGTTGCGATATCGAAATAAAGCTTTCGAAAAATTGCCTAGATGATCTCGGTAAGTACGAAAGTATTACCGCGAAAGTGACGGGCTCGTCAAAGGCGTTCCCTGCTAAAGAAGCAACCTTGACTCAGTTACGACTATTGAGTCGCGGGGAATTTTCAATGGCTCGTCTCCGTGGCCATGAGTTCAGACATTTCAACGGCATCGCCATCTCTTATCCAGGTAATTCTCTGGAGAAGGAAGATTGAACGCGAAGAAAGCGGGCTGTCGACTTCAAACAAAACGTTCTCTTCGCAAGGACTGCTCGAGAGAACGATCATCGGCCATGAGGAGGAAGGTAACCGACTCTATTGTTTCACGACTAATTCGCCGCTCGTTTCTCAGTCATTAGACGACCGGTCGGGGAATCTGGATAGGGTTTGCTTTTATCCGTACCCCGTGTGTACGCGATCATCTTTCAACAGATGCGATACGTGCGCATAGGTACCATCTACGATACGTAATTCTATCTTCTAAGCGTCTTAACTGGAGTCTTTGGTCGATTTCGTAGAAAATTCCTATCCGTAAACGTGAATTGCTCCGTTTGTGTGCTTAAAAGCGGCGGCGAGGAGAATCTCGGACGCCTCGTTTTACGGTACGGCGTCCGACTGATCGTCCCGATATCCCTGCGCCTTTTTAAAATCATAATTAGCATTCCAGCCTTGCCCACGTGGGCAATAAACAAAATTTCTGTGTCGCGTCTTCGTTGAAGTTCTTCGCGAGATTTTCTGGTACTTCTTGGAAAACGAAACGATCAACGCTGAATCTTCTCTACGCTTCGGACTCCTTCGTTTAATGCACAGGCCCGAGCGGCTTGGTTTCCCCATCTGATCGACCTTCCAACGAGGGTCGAACGATTGAATTCAGCGGTCGCGCGCCCTTTGCGAATCACGAAACGAAATTACGCCAGTTATCGTGACGGGAAGCAACGCCGACCAACAGGACGGGACGAAACGATCGAGCGGTCCGTCCGACGATCCGGCTGGTGACATCATTTCCTTGAGATCCGCTATTCGTAACGCTCGTTTCCTCGGCCACTTTGCAGGATTAATGGAACAACTTTAAATGGAACGAGCTTCTGCGAGGACACCACCGCGAAATTAGACTATCGCTGTTTAATCTTCAACGGGAGTCGGACTTGCCGGCTGCCCCCGTAACATCGACTATCGTGCTCGTGAAATTTATCCAGCGTTCGTAGAACGTACACGAACGTCGTTGCGCGCAAAAGTCGTATTTACACAAATCCTCTCCATCACGAACGTGAAAAATAAACGCGCGGCTCTTAACTGAACACCTTCTGATCGCATCATGCTAATCAAAGAAAGACACGATTACTGAAAAGCAACCGCTCCATCGCTCGTCGATCTCGGGGAGCAACATTTTCCACGATTTCGAAGCAGGATAGCGAAGCTCCGCTTCAACGAATTCGCAGCAGCCTTCTGAAGGCTCTTCTGTAGTCCAGGTTGAAGATGGTGTAGATGAGCGGGTTCAGAGCGCTGTTCACGTAGCCGAGCCACGTGATGAAGTAGACCATCCGATCCGAGGGACAGCAATCCGGGCAGAACGGCACGATCACGTACATGAGGAAGAACGGCAGCCAGCAAACGACGAAGACGCCCATGATCACGCCGAGCGTTCGCGCGGCTCGTCTCTCCTTCGACAGAGAAATCCTCTGGCGTTCCTCGATGAACTGGTACACGGTGGTGGTCGTGGCAACCGGTCTGCCACCGCCGCCGGTTACTCTCCTGGAGGACGTCGTGGTCACGGCGCCGCCGCCACCGCCTATCGTCACCTCCGTGGGCTCGTCGTCGATCAGCGAGGGCTTCGGATGCGACCGGGGCGTCGACCTTTCGTTATGATTCGTCTCCGAACTGACCGACTCTTCTGCGTCGTCGGCTTCGCGGTGTCTCGTGGACTGCACGGCGTTCAGTCTGCTCTGCCTGGCCCGTTCCCTGAGCCTTCTCCTCGTCGCCAGGAAGATCTCCAGATAGACCAGGCTCATCAATAGCAACGGTATGAAGAACGAGCCTAGCGAGGAGTAGATAACGTAACCCTGCCGTCTGGTCAGCTGACAGGGCGTCCCTGGCTCCAGTTCCTCCGGCCAATCGTTCCAACCGGCCAGGGGCGGCGAGCTGATCGCGCCTGATAATATCCATACGCCCGCTATCGTTGCCAGAACCCTTTTCAAGGTTCGTTTCTGCGCGTAATTGATCGGATCGGTGATGGCCCAGTAACGATCAAGCGCGATCGCGCAGAGATTCAGGATGCTGGCGGTGCAGCAAAGCACGTCGCAGGTCAACCACAGCTTGCACAGGTGTATACCGAAGATCCATTTGCCCAGGAGAAGGTAGGCGACGTTGAACGGCATCACCAGGATGGCGACCGCGAGGTCCGCCACCGCCAGCGACACGATAAAGAAGTTCTGAACGATTCGCAGCGGTCTGTAGGTGAACACGCTCAGAATCACTAACGCGTTTCCCAAGACTGTGGCGAGAACGAGGAACCCTAGGGTCAAGGAGGCGGCCGCGGCTTCCCAAACCGGCAAGTTTGAGCCCGTTTCCTCCTCCGGTGGACCGCAGCCCGTTACCTCGTAGTCCTCGGTCATCGTGCCGCCTGACTCGCCGCTCGAGTTCATGTTGTCCAACCAGGACTCTGGAACAATGGGTGGTCGTTAGCGCGCGAGGAACGGATCTCGTATCGATCTGATTATTCAGGAGTCTGATAGTATAGGTTTCGTACGATACAATGAAATTCGAGCTACCAGAATTGCGTGTGATGTTTAGGAATGATCTGTGAAAGAGGTAATTCAATTGTAATTAATGGTAAAATTTCAATGAATATAGCGCATCAATTTTTTTGCATCAAGCTTCTGCAAGACCTCGCAAAGTATTTAGGATAAGGATCGAAAGACTCCCAGCAGCAACGTTTCAAGATTATTCAGGGGATAATCATTTGCTACAAAGTGTTCGATACGCCTCTAGTGTCAACTGAAACTCACGGGCGTTTAACGTTGCGTTTCAACGTAAAAAGAGTGGCTGGTTTTTAAGCGCTACGGTAAATCATGGCACAGCAGCACAGCGACGAAGGCGCGGTATTTTTCTTTTCACGGAGTCTCTTCATCTGCGCCCACTTGTTTTTTTTTTTCCCCCGCGGTGCGATGCCGCGGGGTTTTACGCGCGATAGATCAAAGTAATCCGACGCGAGACGAAGATAATCCTTGATCAGTGACATCAGAGTTTCACTGATAACCGCTCGTGTAAGTTCTCCTCCCGGATACCATCGAGCTTCGCGTCAGCGACGCTTCGCACGGTACGTTCAACGCCGTACCCTCGCTTTTTACCAGAAGGACTCGAGCGATGTTCGTCGAACAATCCACCGGCTCACTCTATCCTCCGCTACTGTGTAAAAAGTTTCCGCGAGTTCCCAAACAGTAACGAGATTTAAAGCGTAGAGGAAACGGTTGCGGTGTTCCCTTGCTTAAAAGCGAACAGGCTGCGTTAACGAAAGGTGTAATCCTTGGAAGCAATTAAGTGGAAAATCCGAATACCCGTCGCCGCAAAACAACGTCAGTGGCGAAACGACGAAGGAAGAAAAAGCTCGAGAAAGGGGTAGGAAAAAATGACACGATTGTCTGCGGTCCGAGAACTGTTCGCCAGTTGCGTAGAATTAGCGGGTTGAAAAGTAGAAGATCCGAAAGTACAGGACGAAGCCATTTAGAGGGGGGGTGGATTAAACGATTGTCGTGCTTGTTTTAATGCGCTATTCCCTGCGGTTTGGGAGCCAGGGTGGAACGTTACCATGAAATTCGCTGCTACCTTATCGGGAGACTCGCTTTCCGTTTATAGCGCGAGCAAATTCTGCGGCCGTCCGACGGGGTTACACCCTGCTATCTCGCTAAACTATTTCCATGCCTGCGTCTCCTCCCCTTCGATTTAGTATGCACTCCGCGGGCATTGGAAATTTAAGATAGGAATTTTTGTAAGAAATTGACGACGAGAAACAACATCATGCATCTCTTGAAACAAGACGTTAAGCGTTCCACGTTGCGCGCAATTAGAAAAGGTAAAGTATATTGGAAAGCTCACGAGCATATTTCGCACGATTCTCCAAAGGCTGAACGCTAATAATCGATATTTTCAATTTCCAATTCTCCAATCTGTTCTCGAGATTGCTTAGACCGCCGTCGTTGCCCCGGCGATACTCGTGTTCTTTTAAATTGGTCATGCCCTCGTTTCACCAATCAGCTGAGTCGACAATTTAACAGACACTTCCATAACGATAACAGAAATTTGATTTCCTTCCATTCCAGGGTTTCTAGTTTTGTTGCGATAAACTCGGGAACGATTATTATCGGCAATGAGTCGGGGCGAATAAATGCAGATACGCCCCGCTCGTTCGAACACGGGGAATTCAATCTGCGCTTTAAGATCGAGAATACGATATCGGTCGTGGAACGTTAATGGATTCCGCGGCGTGTTACAATTCGATCGATGTTTTAAACAGAGGCGAAAACACGCTCCGCACGGAGATTCATTTCGTGCCCATCTTGTTCACCTCGGTCAAATGCACCTGCCGACGTCGCGCCGCGCCAATGGTAATGAATAAAAATTGCTAGGCGAACGCGCGGGTTTACAACGCACTTATCAACTTTATTCATCGGCCGCGCAAGATATTTGTTCCACGCCAGAAGCTGATATCCGGAGTTTTCACTGATATTTATACGCCCCTCCCTCTCCTGGTAAATTTCGTTCCGGTGTTCGTTATAACGTTCGCCACCTGCGCACATCGTTGATCAAACGAACGTGAAAATGAAATATGTAATAGGTTCCTGATCCTGTTTTTTCTTTCGACGATTCGTTACGCGCGGAATGGTGGCGATATTTCAGAAGGAAATATTACGGGAGCAAGCGAGAGACTCTTTTTCATATTTTATTATGCACAACAGATTTGCAATTCATCGTGGCACAGGGATATCGAACGTGTCGTTTCTTTCGAAAACTCGAGGCATCTATTCCTTTGTAGGACAAGTCTAACAATATCTCCAATAGGTGTGCAGTAGATTCCTGGTATTTCAATTCGCGTGGGGCTTCCCTATGTCGCAGGGCTGCAGGAAGCAGCTTGCTATTCCGTGGACGCGTCACAGCTAGTAGAGACACAACGCTAAAGAAATATCGAGTAATACCGAATCGAGCATTCGTGTCGTCTAACGTAGAGAAAAGTGAACCGGTAGGGATAAAGAAATTCCTTCTGTCCGATCTCGAGGATCCTTGGAATCCTCGTCGCACGAGTCGACCGGATAATACAAAGCGGATAGAACGTAGCAGCCGCTTCTGTTCCCTTGGAATCAGTGATCGCTTTTGGGAGTCTACACCTACGTATACGGAGAGATCGTGCAAGAAATTCGCATTCAACCAGCTCTTGATCCATGGATGCTGAATAAACCAGCGTTATTACCGAGGCGAAGACGCGCCGAAAGAAAGACAGAGATCAACAGGCTTTTCCTGCCTGTTTCCCGCTTAGAAATTTCAATCGAGCCAAAACGGTGAATTAACCCTTTCACATTCATCGGGAGGGGATATAGGTGCGCGATACAGAGGGATCGAGACAGAGGTGCCTCTAATCATGCTTTTTGTCATTCACGCCAGCGTTTCATTTGGAGATGAAAGAACGCCAACTGGTAGGTACCTGGTGCCGTTTTCCCTAGCGAGAAATGAACTTCGAGGAAGTCCAAGTGCTGTGCAAACAAGACAGCGCGCCTCTTCGTTGTCTTCGTAATTTTTAATACCCTCCGTCTCTTCTGACCTACCCTCATTTTCAAACAGCAGATCGATCCACCGACCTCGCCTCTTGGCTGCGAAATGGATATCGCTTTGAGCTCAACTAATTTTCATAAATTTTTTCTTTTTTTTACTGTTCCGCGGCATCTGGACCAGCGTCGGGCGAGCATTAATTTGATTACATTTTCGGTGGGGGCCGAGGACGATTTTATTGGGAAAGATGCAAGGACGAATTTTATGAAACGGATCGACGTTGATTCACTGTTTATTCCCATTAAAATATCAAAGGGATATCTGAAGAAGGCTCGCGAGATAAAAATTCGAGGGACGTACTTGCGGCATCACCACCGCTGGTTCGAATACCGTCGAGCATGTTAAAGGGATGCTCGAGAATCACTTAAAATCACTCGCGAGCAGAAATGTGTATCAGGTGCGCCACAGCGTGGCAGGTGAAGCCAGCGATTGAGCTGCAACGGTATGATTGAACGATTGTTTCGAGTGCGAAACTTCTCAATAGATGACGAAAAACTTGGCGAAAGAAAGGTACCGTAGGAGGATTACAAGATGGGTGGTAAATGAAAGGTGAAATAAAAAGGGAGACACAAGGGAGGGGAAAGCTAGAGGCGGAAAATAGAGTGCATCACGTTGGGACGATGGACGTGCTAGAATCCGAGTAAGAAGGATTGAGCGAAAAAAATCGGGATACGCGGTGAATACTAAGCATCCACCCGCTGCATTTTCTACGTGCTACAATTCGTCGCTGATAAATCGTGCGAGGATTCACTGGCTTGGTTGGTGTAACGCCAAGGAAGCCTGGCATTATTATAAACAATGCGTCGTTAGTGCGTCGACCGAGCAACCTCTGCAAGTACTTGCCACTCAGGGACGCTGTTCTTTGCATAAAATCGGGATTTTTATCTCGCGTTTCCTTTGCAGGTTCAGTAAAGATTATGGAATACTCTGACACCAAAGGGTAATTGTTTTTATGCATTGTGGCGTCGTGAATTTATGGGTGTGGTTCCGATAATTTGATCAGCCACTGTATATGCGTATACAAAATTAATGCTCAATATTCTTGGGTACCCGAAATTGTTTTATTAACACTCTACCACCGTCATAACCATAACGATTCACTTTATAGCCTCCTTTAAATTAAGAGGCCACAAAAGTGTCAGGCTCAAGTATCCACCCCTGAGACGCTTCCAAAACCGTTGCCCACCGTTTCCACCCTTACGACCCAGCTCGTGGATGATTAATGGAACAGAAGCTCGAGGATATCGAAGAATCACATGCGCAACGAAAATGCAATCGTTGTCTGACGCGTGATCGTGAACCAGGCGAGTGTTTGAACAAATCAACCCCTGCGGATACGGAGGGTGATTCATAGGGTCGACAAAGTTTCGACGGTGGGGTGGTTTCATTAGCGATATACCATCATGCTCGCGTAATCCCCTCGTCAACCAAAACTGCGACATCAGATCTGCCACTAATTTACCGGCCAGCTATACACACTTCCGGCGCAGCCAGTGCGAGCATGGGTGAGGCTTGGAACATGAACGCATCGGTCGAATCGTCGCATCTGGTCCCTCATCGTGATCGTAAAGCAAATTCATTATTTCCGGCGAAAGCTGTCCCGACGCGCTCGGGGTTCCTGTAGATCGACTTGAAATTGAATTTCCCTCAATACTATTGGCAAAAGGGGACGCCGTCCTACGGCAAGAAAATAAACGCGTGCTAAGCGAGGGTTAATTAAATAGGGCCAGAATCAGAGTTTCGGATGTTCCGATTTGTTAAGTAAATTTAGAATATCGAAGACGGAGCCGATTCTTGTTCTACAGTAATCGTTGTATTCATTCCTTCAATTGGTTGTGCAGCAAAGATTAGTACAGGGGGTTGGTTGCCGCTCGTAAGCTGAAATGAATTTCCATTCCTTAAATTTCCCCGTGAATCAACGTTAATTGCAAAAGTGAACAACAGACTTCTGCCCTGCCCATTCTGTGGTGTGCTATATTGCAAAATATAAAATGCAATTTTAACCGCGAATTAAAAGGGGTTGTAAAGTTCAGTTACTGGAGCATAGTGCTCGTTACACGCCCGTATTCAGAGTGGCATTTACGCGGCTCCACGTATAATCATTTCCGGAGCAGAAATTAGTCGCCTTTAGAGCGGCAATAACGCTAAATTATTTAGATGCGTGGGGAAACATTGAGTAAAGATGCAACGGTACGCGACTCATTTTCCCCTTTTGAACGGAATACGTATAATTCGGCGGCGCATTTTCCTAAATGCGCCAGCTTTTTTCTTTTCTTCCATTACGCGGAATAGTTTAAGTTTCCCCGACAAAGCCGCGCAAGGAGGCAACGAGCATCCGTGGCTTTTAATAATTTCCTTCTCTTGCCTTGGCGAACATTATACCTTTGCGTGCCTTTTAGAAAGCGCGCTCGCTTTAGAATGTAGGCGAAAATGGCCCCTTGGATTGCAGACTCTCCAAGGTATCTCCGTTTCGTAACCGATATTCCTCTGTAGATTAAACAATTTCAAAGGACATAACCGGAGCCGTTTCTACTGAAGTCCGTCGTCCCGGTTCTAGCGTTGCGTTTAAACATTCAATAAACGGAAACGTGTTCCGCGCGGGCTACTTGAAATTAAAGGACGCTCGCGTGCCCGCCGCCCGTTACTTGTTCACCGATCGGCTAAACGCGATCCGAACATGATAATTGAAGCGTTAATAGATATCAGATTATCTGCCGCGATACCGTTGCAAACTTTCCATGCGTGTGATTGCGTTTAATTCGTGATTCCTCCTGGGTAATTAAGCCGTGCGGATAGCACCGCTTCAAGTTATTTAATCGAGAATCTGTTTGATCCTATTCGCGCAACGTTGCTTTAGCTTTGTTTTAAATCTCAGTTGGGTTGACAAAGAGTTTACAAAGTGAATTAACAGCGTGCAGTGCCTGTAAGATTTTCTCTCGTCTCGATTATCGGACTTTGCATTGTTCTCCAGACTAATCGATGCTCTTGTTCTTTTTTTTTTGGCATGGAACTGTTGCTGGAGGAACGCAGCTTCGTTGACGAACAAAGAGACAAATTTTCGGACGCTCGTAGAAGCCCGTTTCTACTACGATTTTATAGAACTTTATCATTGCTCGTACAGCAGTCGTAATAAAATAATCGTCGCTCCGCTCGCTAATTAATCTTCTTGCTTCGTTCAAAGTTAATCGTCTTACAGCTAAATTAGCCGGTCCTTTGAGCCATTCAGAAACCCACGGCACCGTAATACGGAATAATTCTACGACAACAGGCGCGTTAAAGTACGCCCGATATTACTTCAATATTTGACTATTCGTCCGCAAACCCTTCATTCCGCGGGACAATTTCAAAGCGAATTCAACGGGGACGATTTTCTCGTTCTAATGACCGCAGATAATCCACGACACCTTTGCGTTTAATGACGAGGAAAGGATGTTGCGTAACGTAAAGCTGACTAATACTCTATATTATATTACAATTACTATAGAATCTTCATGATCGAAGTACAGAGATTTGAAAAGAATTTAACCGCACCTTCGTACAACTCTTTTTCGGAGCAGTCCAGCCCTCACGAGTTTCCGCGGCGACGAGCTTAGAAGTTAAACTGGGGATTTCGAACAAGTTCAGAAAGCGATGTCGCAGTTGACCCGCATGAAAGGAAAAAGTGTCCAGGAACATTGGCAAGTCGACTGCCACGGAATCAAGTCGGTGAACTGTACAGAATGTTAATTAAATCGATAAGGGAGAACCGTCGCTGTACGAGACGCGATCGCCCGAACGCTTTACAATTCGCGTGTAAGAGAAATGAAATCAGTCCGTGAGGACACGGGAGACACGCGTTCGGAACAATTGACCCGCAGTTTGTCGGGGAGGAAACGTCGCCAAAAGCGATCGTTTCACGGTTATCAGGGACCAACTCCTTCCCCTTCATCGGCACTCTAGTGGGATTTGCAAAATACGGATTAAACGGAGCATCTGTTGAATTAAGATTACAGAGCGGAATCCTGTGAATAAATCTGTTGCACGAAGGAGAAGATTCAGTTATTCTCTCGACGGAACCGTCGAATGTTATCCTTAAACGGTAATGATCAAAGTACCAAATTGCAGGTGATTTCTCATAGACCGATCTCCGAATATTAAGCAGGCATTCCGGAACGCGTAACGCCTTTATCTCGTTGCAGGAGAAAGAAAAAAAAAAGAAGTTCCTTGCCCCTCAAAGGCAGTCCTATAAATCCTCCGTGAATCCGGAGGTTCCTCCAAAGAATTTCTTTCCACCCCGCATTTCCATCTACTCCCGTTTCCTTTCACGGTCGCGCGTTAACTGCCACGCAGATAATTGCTTCTCCCCCCTTCGGACGAAGTATCACGGATTCCAAGGGATTAATACGAAGATCCCCCTCCCCCTCCGGCTATGCATTTTCAATACAGCCGGGTCTCGTTAAAGAACTCCAACGAAGAGGAGCTACGCATCCGTCGTCGTCGACGTCGTGTCAGAAAAGACGTCTTGGAAAGCGCAATTAATCCGCGGATTAAACATTTGACAACTTAGACATTTCCTCGCGGTGATTTTTTCATCATACCCCCCGTGGATCCGTTTCATTTCCGTTTCGCTTTGAACGACCGTTGAAACCCTTTGCAGCGCGATCTGTCTCCTCGGCAATGATTCCCCTAGGATGTACCGCATACCAAACGGGGGAAATCCCATTCAGCCAATTCGCTCGACCGGTCCTTGTTCTCGTTGCAAATTCGAGCGGAGGAAACAAGGTCGTCTGTGTGGCAGTATACACCGGGGGGGGGGGGTGGCTTGGACAAAAATCGAGGCCAATTTGTCCTGGATTTTCGCGACGTCCCAACAAATGGCCAATGAGCGCGCGCATAAATAATGAAAACGTATAGGTGGAAATGGAAGCGATTCAGTTGCCGTATAAATTTTGCGTGATTCACGCCGGCTAAAGATCATGATCTAGGATAATCGTAAAATAATTTCTACACAGAATCGTATGCAGAAGTGAGCTATTGTATGTTGAAACTGCTTCAAATAATAAAACTTGTTCAGACGACTGTTGACAAATTAATTCATAAAAGCTTGCTGAGCTCGATATTTGTAAAACAGTTATTATCGGAGAAATTTCTCGAACTTCAGAAATATCAGAGACACGATGCAAGAGACGTGAAAAGGTGGTTGCGAATCATAAACTTTTAAAGTGAAAAACTCGTAGCACGAAAGTTTCCAAATTTGTTTCTCCAAAGAGGGAAGGGAGGCTTCGTTCATCATTTTAGGGTGACTGTTCTTCCGACTCGTTTACAGACAAATAGGAACCCATCGCAAGCATTGCCGAGTACGATTCTACCGATCACCGGAATAAACTCCAGTCACAACTCGTCGAAAAAATCACGAGCGTGAATAGCCTGGTAAAAACAACATCGTGTACCGGCTTCTAGGGGTTGGCCCATGAATTCATGATGTCGTGGAAAACGAAATGCACCGCCACCCTCGACCGAGGTGATTGCATAATAATTGTAAACAGCCAATAAAGGCGAATTACACATCGGTCGCTTTGTTGGTCTCTTTGCAATTGTAAAATTTCGCGAAACGAGATGGGAAGAGTTCGCGGCCTCTTCGCAACCGTGCAACCATTTACGGATTCCAACGGGGAACAAGCGTACCCAATTAAACATAGCGGCGAGAGACAATGCGTTGCTTCAGTTGATTTATCGCCCCGGGCCGCGTTATGAATCAATCGCAGCGTTTGCCATAGAAGGAGACACAGCAACAAGCGTATTCGCGACCGTGCATCCTACGCAGACCTGTGGTTAAACGTTGTTCCCTATCAAGCTGCGGCCGACGCGTTCGAATCATGAACTACGTGGCTGTCCTTTATGCTTGCGTCTATGTACATATAATTCACTCGATAGTAGGGGTGGTCTCGGGCGGAAACTTGCAAGGACAAGACGAGTTTTAAGAAGCCGAATCCAAGTTGTTCCCCTTTGACAATCATTCCGTATTAGAAAAGCTTTGTAAAAAGGAAAGTGCATTTGTTCGGTAATTTCCTGGATCCGATCCCCGCTGTTTTTTTTCTTTATCAAGAAGAAGGATGCTCGTAAAGAATTACACGAGCTGCTCGTATTACGACCCGCGAGGAAATAAGACTTTGGGTGTTTGTGGTGAGACAAAATTGGTGCGTCGTGGAGATGCAAGTTACGGCGGGGGGATTTTCTCTTGGTGGGGGTAATCGACTTTGAAATAGGGAAAAGTTCGCCAGGTGTGGTATGCAGAATTTGTTAAAACTGCGATAAATCTCGTGGCCAGCAAAAGCAGAAACTCTTGTAGCCTCTGGAGAACATTATAAACTGTGCAAGACAGCGCGATTCCCTGTTACGAGGTACAGATGTTCAAACATATTTAGGATCTTTCTTGTGAGAATTCATTTTCCCATATGTTTATGCAGATGAACAATCCAGCCACGCGTCGCGAAGGATCTATATACATAATAAATATAAAATCACAAAGAATAGGGAGTCCAAATTGATCAATTGAGTAATCGCAGATCATAATTTATGATCGATGGCCAGAAGTGACTATTACATAATTTCTTAATTACCCTGAGATTCGTACAAAGTTGCCGGGGGGTAGAAGGTCCGCGAAGCGTGAGATAAGTCCACATAATCAATGCATTCCGTTTCACGTGGGCGCTGGCGTGATATGGCATAGCATGGCGTGACGCGGTCAAGTATGTTTCTGCATTCATGCACTTTTGAACGTGATACCTCGAGGGTCACACCGAGCTCGCTAGAAATTTTCAAGGACTCGCTCGAAACTTTTCGCCGACCCGGCTACCTACCTCCTGGCTCGAACGAGCGATCTATTAAAAAGCAATTACCTGGAGCATCTTCCCTTTCAATGAGAGCCAAATTCGTTTAGCCATCGATAATGGTTAACGCGAAGTTTCGCCCGGAGGTTTGTTTACCTTCAATCGTGGTTCATTAAAAATCATTCTATTAATAGCGATCATTGTGGATGGGAATAGAGGAGCCCGGCTTCTCGTTTTCCCTCTTTCCTCGTTTCGTAACGAGACTGCGCTTTACTTGGCTCAGCAGAATATTTAGATTAAGAAGTAATACGAGCTGAATCGATTAAGCCCTCGGGGCATCCAAGAACGTTTGAATTCGAGATGGAATTACTTAGGGAAATTAGTTTGTTGCAATGGACGAGTTTGATATTATCTTCCAAGTTGCAGCAGCCATTCTTCCCGGGACATAGAATACATAATGTATCTCGCGCGATTAATCTTCTCCCGGCGTTAGAAAATCTTAACGCGCACCTTAACGCTTTCCCCCTTTCGTAGAGACATTTTGTTAACGAAAATTCAGCCGCGATTGACAAGATTATTACAGGGTAATTCCGGATAACGCTAACGTAATCTATCGCGCCGTTTGCACGCCCACGCGAAACAACAGTGCTTAGCTCGGCCGGTTCGCTAATTATCGCGTAATCTCATCCGCTGGACTGGCGTGCACAGTAAAAACGGCTTAATGAGGCCTCCGGGAAGGTGGAAAAGAATCAAGGACGATCGCTTCGATCGTACTGACAACTTCACGCCGACGTTTTCGTCCGGGAAGGAAAGATCTCATCCGCCCCTTTCGCGAGTTCACTCTTTCCCGGCTTCCCCGCGCAGACGTTCTTCGACGAACTCCGAGATCCGATTAAGAGAAAAGGTACATCTTTTTTCGAGCATCGTGGAGATTCGAAGATTCCCGGGGAATTACGCTGAGCAGCACGATTTCGCGTTATTGCAACTTAATTTCGTCCTGGAAGAGCTGCGAGTTGGTTCGATCCTTCGGCAGGATCGCAAGATCGGGCGATCCATTTGTTCCGCGGTAAAGTTTCCGCTGATCTCCCGAGGAAATCCCGGCCGGGGAGTCGTTTTCCTTAACCCACCCGCGCCCGGCTACGATAAATTCCGTTATCGGAAGTGTACAGAAAGTTTCGCTGCACTTTCGGATTATCATCCCACTAGCGACGATCAGCGATCGTATTATTGGGTGTGTGAATTAGTTTTTGAAGGCTTCCAACAAATTGTGGCAATTTGTTTGTCGAGCACGATTCTGATTAATGTAACTCGTGCAATATTTCTTAAATAAATTCACTTTTAGTAAAAAAGATCTCTCCAAATTAATTCCCCCCCCCCCCCCTAATATATTTCGCACGAAGGTGGATAAAGTAAAAAAGATCTCTTAATTCCTCGGCTGATGTTCTCGGGAACCAAGACGATGGGAGTAGTACCAAACTCGTTTACCACGGTGAGCGTTTTGCGTGAAATGCTAGTGTGACGATTCCGTCGTGGAAAACAAACGCAACAACGGAGGCGTGTAATAGCGGCGGTGTTTCATGAATTTCTCCGCGAGACGAGTTTCGTGAATTTTCACGTTCGAAGGACACAACACGCGGCGGCAGCGTCGAGAGCTATAATCTTTTCCTTTCTTCTCTTCCTTCGCGAGTCCCGTTTACAATTTTTTCTTTTTTTTTTCGAAATTACACCGACTGGCTCGGTTCTCCTGGTGCTTCCTGGTGCGTGAAAACCCTCGGTTTACCCTCGCGAGCCTACGCCACACATATCAAACTCGTGGGATTTTAGCCCGCAAACACGAAGGACACGTATACATACCAATGTTTCTTTTCTGTGTTTCACTCGTTAATTTCACCTCGTGAATTTTTGTCCCCGTGTTTATCATTCCCCGCGCGCGCTATAGCCAGCGATCTATTTCGATATTGATATCCGAGCGTCGCTGGTTGCATTTCATACCGGTCCGTCCTCATAACCGACCTATTTTCGATATTATTGCGTAAGAGCACAAAAGAGTTTGTCGCGTTTCATTCATCGGCGGGGATACGATTTTAAAAGTAACCGATGCAACGCCGGATGGAAGAGTTACAGTTGCGAGTCACATTGTGCCGCCTCGGTGCCGCGTTTTCTTCGGGGCCAGCTTTTCGCTCGCCTTGTTCCCATTATGGGGTTCCTGCGCCACGCGGAAAACCGCGGTTAAAGGAACAGAAGCGAAAATGTGGCTTGGCGAGTCCCGCTCGAGAGATCGGTGACATGGAAAAATTCGACGGCCTCCGTAAAGTGGAACTAACTTCTCCGTATCAAGCGATTCGATTTCTAAGAGGATTGCTACGATACATCGGTTTCATTGAAAAATAATACCACTTGAGCAGAGGGTACATTGTGAAAGAGGCCGGGACGCGGAAGCGATTCGTCGTCACTTCCTCCGCTCGAGCGACCCTCTCGACCTTCTCGATCCTAAATACATATTTTCTTTAAAAATTCAATTTATCCCATCCCTCCGTGCCCCTCTCCTTCTATCTCCTCTTACCGCCGTTTCTTTCCCCGAGTTCAGCTCCGCGAAAGGAATATTAAATCAGATAAGCGGCGCTCACGGGAAAATGAAAAGTCTACGAGTCAAAAATGAAAGTACGTATCGCGAGAATTAGAATGCATCCGGGACAAAAGTGGGACAAGGCTTTAGGGTGCGCGTATCCCTCCCCACGAAGAGGGTTGTGCAGGTATATGTATGAAAGAGCGTGAGCATTTCTCAACTCTTGAATACAGACGAAGAAGCGTTGGAATATGAATGTACATATGTATAGGAGACAGAAGGAAGAAAACCGGTGAATTTCGTTGACCCGCTCGTGGTTTCTTTATTGTTTTTAGCGATAAAGCTAACGCTAAAAGCCGATGCGTTAAAGCGTTGCTTCTTTCGTCCAGCGTATGGAACAAGTTGCGAGCCGACTCGGGCTAACGTTCGTCAAACGGTGAAGGAAATCTTTTGAAATTTCCCTTCTAGTAATCGGAAAGAAGAATCTTAAGCGTAACAATTCTCCTTAGAATCTCCATATGCATATACAGTGGTGAACAAAAGTATTGGCACAAAAAGCTACTTAAGGATAAGAAATTATGATATATTTAAACTAATGCTCCTAATAAAGTCTTTCAATTATAGAAAATTCTAGCCTCGCGCAACACTTTCGTTCGCCACTGTATGTAGTATAACTCAAGACGCAAATCCTTGTTCAACTCCTGCCGACCTCGATTTCTTAATCTGACGGCTAATAATAAATACGCCTCCCATTTATCACGGTCGCGATAAACCATTTTGCGAATCGCAATTGTTACGACGCACGTGATACCAGACACTTTTTGGCGATCGCTAGACGCGTGCGTTTATTTCGGATTGCTTTGGCCACATTCGGTCGAATATCCGTGTAAAGTTTACGAGCGTCCTATGGTTTGGGAAGTCTTTATGGGAACAACGGATGCCGTGGCAACATTTCCCGAACCGCGATATCGTAATTCGACGGCGACCGACCCGTTAATAAAGTAACGATAAACGTCAAACTGGACCACGGAAGCAGCGGTGTTTGAACAGTCCCCGGGTTTGTCTTTGTACCACCGTCGTGCCGCCGAGGCAATCGATAGAACTTAATTGACTCGAACATGAGAGAGCATTCGTACGGTTCGCCGTTACATCGATTTCGCCGATGAACCAGGTCACGCGGTTTCGAATGTTCCGAAATTTTCGAGGGCTGTTACTTCTGCCATGTTAGGTGAAACTCGATCGTGCGGTTTCCGCTACATGGTATGCTTCTGTGCTTCTTCCGAGCAAATCTCAGAAAACATCCCGACCGCGCACCGGTCAAGAAAGTTTCAAATGTATCGAGGGAAATTATTCACGGGTATACCATAACTTTTCTCGTTACCTCCCATCGTTGCCTGTTCAATTATTTCTGCATTCAATCGCTAACACATTCGCAAACGAACTTTATTGGATGGATTAAGTATAATGCCCCGATTAATTGGACGCGAGTCCAACCGAGAACCGGATGGCCAGGAAAGCAGAAATTTGCTAGAAGAAACTTGTCACGTAAATCAGGCACAGACAATTGACTGCAAAATGGGCTGGATAAAGTGGTTACCGTGACGAATATTGCACGATTTAAATCATCTAGTACTCTCCATTATACACGCTCAAAGTGACGAATTAAACGTCCAATTACGGTCTTGATTAATGAGCATCGCTGCGGTCGGACAGCAGGAGAATTTTTCAAATCGGACACGATTCTTTCGTTGCAAATGTTTAACGCGTTAACCAGCCGCGCTTTTATCCTGCAGCAGAGCGAAATAACTTTGGCTGATTAATCGACTCGTTAAAGAATCGCGACGAGACAATTCGCGAGAGAAATGAACGGGAACGATTCATCTTGAGTTGGAAGAATTGAGAGTAACCGAAGGGGGATTTTGATTCGGTTGTGATTAAAGTACACTTTCATCCAGCTCGAAGGAATGCAAACGAGCACGCAGGAATTTCCATGAAAGTTTGATCGCGCAATTTATGATGACGTTTCCTGTCGCACTGATGGAGAGTTACGAAGACGTTCACGATGCTTTACGAGTATCGTGCCGCCGTGACTGCTAAATAAATTATGCAATCTATCAAGCCATTATTCGCAGCGGAAACGAGACATCGGTACGACGTATTTCCTGCTCCGGAAGCCGCTTTAAGGGCTGACGAACGCGCGCGAGGATATCGCGAAGCTGTCCGAGCGTCGCAGAATTGAAAATCGAATCTCGCGTTTCAGTTGCAATACTTTACAGGATGGACCAGCTAATTGGGATCATCTTTTTCTTTTTGTTTTAATCGAATTGTGAACAATATCCGTATAAATTATATGAAATTACGATAGAATGCGATTAACGAAACATGATATATCCCGCATATAAAATTCTAAATAGAATGTCTGTGCAGAGCTGTCAATCGCTCTGAATGAAGTTTGCGCATTTTTTCAAACAGATATAACTGTATATGATAATGCTCACCGTCAATCAAACGCCACGGTCCCGATAATCGTCCAGTTTCCCGTGCTCGAGGCTCGGCCGTCGACGTTCCGCCGCGCGTCACATTTTTGGTCGTTCGTTTCCAGTAATCGGCCCTTCGATCAGTCAATCCCGACTGCTGGCCGAGCCAGGGTAGATCATCAATCCCTATCGTCGTTTATATCGCCTGCACACGGGGGTGGGAAACAGAAGGAATTGAACTGAGAAAAAATTCAACTTCGTTCATCGGATCGGTGAAATGGAATATCGCGTCAAAGGGTTGGGGAAAAAAGGGGCCGCGGCGGCTCGTGACGTCGAATCAGATTTATGCGTTCCATCGAAGTAGCGGAACAACGGGGAAGCTGCGACGATAAAACCATAAATGACTCGCGGTGATTTATCCTCGGTCAATCCGTGCCGCTGCTAATTCGAAACCAGTTCAGATTGAGAGCCATCGATCTTCTTCGATCACGAGCCGCCGCGCGTGATTCTATATTTTAATTAAAAACGAAAACATATAGGGGGGGAGAAAAAACGGTGGGAATAGTTTTTCACGAATTCCTCGCGGTTTCGGCTGACTAGCCGATTGATTAATCAACTTGCTTAACGAACCCCTCTGATACGAGTTCCTCCAGCTTGATCGCTAACCGACTAACGCTGCTCTGAATACTGCTTGATTACCGAGTATGCACCAACTAATTGCTCCCAATTCTGACTGCAGACACTTAGCTGTCAAATAATTCTCACGCCGCTACCACGAACACAAACATTTCGAAATTATTCTTTCTTTATTTTCCACGATCCTTATTTTAAGGACTTCGCGCTTCAAGGGGGAACGATCTGAAAATCAGCATTGTCGCGTCGCCCACGAGGATGTGCCGAAACGAATCGCCGTCGATAAACTAAAACCGTGATACTTTAAATATGATTGTCCACAGTCAATCCCAGTAGAGGCCAAAACCACAGCACTCCCCAGAGAGAACTGCGGAAACTTCCGGTAAATTGCTGGACAAAGCACGCAAAAATTAACACCGTTCCTGTGCTGAACGCCTGCTGTGAAATTCGAGCGTCGGATGCAACACACGGTTGTACTAGTGTGCAGGGTTTCGTGTTTGAACTGTAGAATCCCTAATTATTTTCGCGGCTGCACAAACCATCCAAGTTACACAGAGCGACAGGGAATCGGGCAATTCTGTGCTTAGTCGTTTCGAACGACGCCACGCTGTAGGAAATGGAGGTACCAGAGTCAAGTTTATGGTAGAACTACTGTTTGTAATGAGGGATTGATCTGCATTGTATCCTATCATCTGCACTAGGTACAAAGATTTAATTTAACGATTGCCTCTATAGAATGATAGTTTCGGACGCGATGCAATTCCTTTGTGCTTTGACCCACTACTTACTGTATCCCCACAAATGGGGACGGTTCTGTTTTCATTTCTTATTTTCGAAAGTTTCCCAGTCGATTCTTTTAGGAAGAACAACAAATCTGGAAAGCAATGGGTTAACGCCGAACGTTTCGTTCTCTTAACTCTTGCAACAGCTCTGTTCAGGTTACCCTTTTAGCCTACGTTTCCTCGGGAAATTTGAGTTGGGCCAGTTCTCGCGATTGGACAGGCAGCGATGAAACTGGCGAACTCCGATTGAGCCCTCGTAAACTGTCAAGCGTTCGAACGGATCGCTGAATCGCCTATGCATGTATGCAAGTTCACGAAGAAATTGGCGATCAGGTGGTTACGCCGTCGCGGCACGTGTCTGTCGTAAAGTCGATTGAAAAAGAAGCATCTCCCAGTCACGTCCCGTCTCCCCCTCGATTCAATTTGAATTACACGAGAGGTAATGCTCGTATCCATCAGGCGGCGTCGACCGAGTGAATCACAATAATATAATTTCGCAAACAACCTCGATTTACATACGTACGCGTTTATAAATGCGGAGACCGTGAAACGAAACAGGCATTATTCACGTAGGTGGGAAAATTAATATTGTTACTACGCCGGTATGAATGGATCAAAAACACGTTATTACTGATTCTTTCTCGAAAACGAAATTCAGTGATTAACGCAACTTCGGGGTTACCCTCCATTAAATCAGAAAGTCCAGGGAAAATCGCGATTATGTCGTTGGTCCGCGAGTACGGGTCAATTTCCAGATCGTGCAAAATTCCTGCGTTTTCAATTCATTCCCCATCATTCCCCATTAACGAACACTGGCTCTATTCGCGGACCGCTACGAATTCATCTCACCTGTCGTCGAGGAAGTTTCATTGTCCTGCTCTTCTATCTTGTTAAAGCTGCTTCGAGAGCCACTCGAGGGGGAAATCGAGCCACTTCCCCCTACGGATATTAAAGCGGATTTACTTATTCAAACCGTGGACAAGACAATGCCCTTCCGTAAGAATCGTTACAATATTCCCAGTGATTATCCGGCGGAACTAAAGCTCGATGCTGGACGTATCGCGGAGCCGCGACAGAGCAAAAGCCTGCGTGCGAGGTTTTCAAATCCTCTTTGGGGGTTGCGCGTCATTCCGCGGGGGAACGCATTGCAGCTCTGCGACTGAAAGGTTCTTCTTACTTCGAAATTCCCTTTGATAACCGGGATGTCTGCAAGAACAGCGTAATGCACCGAGCGGTTGGTCGCGTTTTGCCAGCTGACAAGAAGAGCTCGGCTTCGGCGGATGTAATGCATGCTTCGCCACCGGTGCTTCGTCTTCGATTGTTTATTGATCATCCCTAAAAAGGGCGGGCAGACACGTTCGGATCGATAGTTGTATGACTGTGCTCTGTTCAATATTGTATCCCGTAATTCAGTATGAGATCCATATTCGTGGAAATGAGAATTCGCGATGACATATTTATACTTCGCCGCTGTGTCATTTTTCAGACTTTCTGGAAAGTTATTTTTCACAGCAGATCGCGCTGTGTATTTCGTCCCGCATATATCGTTTGTTACCAATTTTCACGGTTGCACGAATATTTTGAGTAGCAAAGTGCAGTGAGCATATTGTTATTATTGAAAGATCCATGAGTGACGTATGGATGTTATTCCAGGAATTTATGTGTAACGTGTAATGGACGAGAGCTTAAATAGTTATGTTGATACGAAGCAATGCACCAGGGACATTAATTATATATATATACGTATACCGGTTGAAATGATATCAACATTCTGCCCGTGTAATTACTCCGGCAACCACCTACTGTGCTCTCCTAGATCAACGTTAACACTATAAGCCCGCGAGTATTTTCATCGCAGCTAGAGAAACAGATTGCCGAGAAACGGTGGCAGTGACATGATAAAGCTATTAAACGAAACGACGCCGACCTTACACAAGCCTTGCACGATCCATTTAATCCCGCTCGTATTTGTCGCGATGTCCGCCGTTATGAAACATCGCAGCAACCATTTCTTTTCGTCCTTCAATGTCACTATATAGCATGGACCCTTTTCGATTTTGGGGTGGATTAATACACCGGAAACGTACGAAGGTGAAGTGATCCAGGGCGGATTCGTGGAGGGAGCACGAATTTCAATCGCGTTTGCAAGCACTCTACCCTCTTCTCAATAGCGGGTGGATATCGAAGGCAACCAAGTCAGCAGCGAAATCCGTTTGACGGTTTTAAAGCCGAACGATTTCGCGTACGACTAAATTCGAAGCGCTCAACTTCCTCCGATACTGTTTGCGATTCGCCGTTGAAAGGGGGGGAAAAAAATAACGAGCCGCCTAAAGAGGACCGGGTAGCGATTCGCCGATTGTTAAAGCGTTACGTTTCACCGCCCCGAAGCATCTGTTACCCCTTTCGGAATTCAAGGGTCCGTTCGCGTGGAAATAATTATTCGTAGTAATAGAATGCTAAGCTTCCCACATCCTGGGGGGTGAACGTCTGCCACGCGTTTCAACGTGGCTGAAACTGGAAACAACTCTGACAATAAACCTTCGACGGAAAGTAAAGGGAAAGTAATGCTATCGTTATTTCAGTGAGCGAGTGGCCAGAATTAGTCGATTTAGGTGATGCACCAGCACTATTTAGTCGAGCACGATAACTCTACAGCAGGTAATCGAAACGCCAAAGGAACCCGCCTTCTCGAGATCGACACTGACAATCGTGCGTTCGTCATGAATTCCTCGTGGTGCCGTTTTACAGAAAAGGGGACGGCCAGTGCGGGTAAAAAAAGATAGGAGTGAGACGAGATAGACGGTGTATTTAAGTCGCGACGTCGGAGCACGGGTATGTTGCTGGCAAGCTTCCACCGGAAAATGAAATTCTCACCTCGGAAGTCGTCGATATTGAACGAACGTCTCTAATGGAAACTAGCGGAAGCACGAGATGAATCGCGCTTGTACTTTCGCCGGGGAACCTCGACCGCCGCCGTTTATTACATTCATGACGGAATATATCGATTGAATATGTTTAGTCTTGAAACAATTTCTTGCGCGTTATCGACGAGTAAGTCCGCCAGTGACTTGCCTAGCCATCGATTCGCGGACGAACAGTACCGGCTATTCTAATATTTGTCCAGCAACTTGCGACGTTCCCACGATTTATAATAAGAGTAACAACCACTCGGGCGGACAGGGGGACCGGAGGTTTTACGAATTTATCCAGCTTTCGCGGGAGAAATTTTTCTGCAGATGGAAGGTCTCCAAAGGCAGCTACGAGACGCGGTCCGTGAAATCAGAAATTCTATAACCGTGGAACGAGCAGAGGAACGGGGGGAAAGAACAAACGCGTCGTGTCGTAGATGAAAGCACGACAAACGCGACGGCCAGAGAAGACAGGAAGCGTCGCGCGGAGAAAGAGTGGCATAACGCTGCAAGGCGAACAT
The DNA here is from genome assembly GCA_023838395.1 of Holcopasites calliopsidis. Classification (NCBI taxonomy): domain Eukaryota; kingdom Metazoa; phylum Arthropoda; class Insecta; order Hymenoptera; family Apidae; genus Holcopasites; species Holcopasites calliopsidis. The sequence continues at coordinate 2,541,878 of JALHAQ010000004.1, read as the reverse complement.
TGCATTTATTATTTACAGCGTAAAACGGGCGGACGTAGAGAAGCGGGCGGCAGCTAAAGTCGTCCATTTACGATTCGTCGAGATACCGCACTTCCCTTCATCCTTCGCTTCCCTCCCCCTCGGTCCCTTCGTCCACGGTGAAAGCTCTGGGCCGCGGAAGCTATAGAGGGCAGAGGAAGAAAGTGTCTGTAAGGACGAAGGGCGAGAAACTTCCTGCCGCACGAGAGGAATTCAGTCGCGGGATTTCGTTAATGGAGCTTGAAGAAAGTCTGTAAACAAGGATACCACCCCCATCGCATATACCGACTTAGGATGGGTGTGTAGCTGTAACGCATGGGCTCACGTGGGAAACAAAAGTTTCGCTTTCCCGTGATAAGCAGGGTAACGAGAGAGCATGTCAGGAACAGTTGGTTACGATGAAGCGTTCGAGTGATGTTACAGAAATCAAATATTAAATCTCTCGAAATATCCCTCGGACAATTAAGGAATCAAATAATGAACGACGTGTCTGAGAGACAGATAATTAATCAGATGCGAGAGGAAAGATGAGGAGACAGTTGAAGATAGGTATTTCTATCGAAATGTATATATACTCTCTCAGAATCTAGCCGATGTTTGCTATTCAAGCGTTGTCCCCGAAGCGCGCAATCGTCTCTCGCGTGCCTCTCGCTTCTCGCGGAATTCGTTCTCGAAGTGTACTCGCGAACGTACAGACGCGCGCTATATACCGACGGATACCGATTCACTTTAGACAAATTCGTGGAACGTTGTCGTGTATCTTCAAAAGTATTTTCATCGAATAGCACCGGCGAAAGTGCAGCTCGCACGACTCGTACGTACAGGATTTCGAAACGTTCGTCCTGCTACGATCTATTTCAACCCTTATTACATGGCCCCTTTCTTGCGCCGTCCCCTTCGGATTGATGTATTTGCTTCGGCGGAAAAACATGGCTCGCCTTTGAAACCATGTTCCATATCGATATTCCATACAGCTCCGAGAGTTTCAATCGTTGAAAATGTATGTACATATCGAATGTGATTTATGAGGGAATTTGACTGGCAAAGAATGCGTACTTTTTTTTTAGACGAGATATTGCAGCGACGGAGTCGTGTCGTTTTCCTTTAGAAAATCCTGATCCTTTGAGGACCATGCAGCGGTATACCGTATGCAAGCAATTTCAAGGCGAATATAACGATTATGAAAGGCTGTGCAAAAGAACAGCATGTTACAAAAAAAGATTGATATTAGAAATCTGCTATGATTTCTAATTAACTTACGGCTCGTCTGGTGTGTTATAAAATTGAAGCGCAAAAGGGTGCGCGAAACGATACAGAGGGAATCGTCGGTGCTGTCTGACAGATCCTTTTTGATTTGGCTCGTCGGCTGAAAGAAGTTCGCGAAGGGGAGCTGGGATATGGCCGCGAACCTGTCGATACAATTTTTCAATCTACCTTCGCCATTTCTCGTTCGACCAGGTACGTGTATGCGCCTAAAGAAAACAGACGGCAGCGGATCCTCGTATTTCTTCAGGGACGGCTGTAAAATAGTCTGGCGAGCGTATCGTGCTTCGATGTTGCTGTTGCATAGAGCTTTTTCAGGATCCACGCGTCAGAAATTCGCGGACATTAATGCGCGTACCTGCTCCAAAGTAAAAGCGAGCTTTCTTCGATAAACGTATATCTTCCGCGCGTAGTTTATATTCATGAAACTAGCCAGCCGCCCGCAGTCTTGTCGGAGGGAGCAGCATTCTTCCGTTAGCCGTTAAGAAACGCCTATGAGGAACCGGGAGAATGAAAAATTGCTCTCTAAAGGAACGCAGAGGAGATGCTTCAGAAAGAGAAATTGTCGAAAAGTTTTCGAAAACCGTTTCGCAATAAATACATGCAAACGGTTAATAAATTCTCACGAGGTATTATTCAATATTACTAAGCCGTGGCGGAAATTCAAGTAGGAAACATTCTCCGTCCGCGCACGTCGAAGTGCACTTCAACCGAATTAAATTGCAGTTAATCACCAGCGGTGGATATTAATTACCGTGCTGCAAGCATTTAATCACACATCGCATCGATAGGAATATGTATCGTTGATCCTTTTCTCGCGAGGACACTGAACCTCCATCTCGGCAACGGGAATCTTCATTACTCTTCACCATGTGACAAATCCCAGCGCAACAACACCTCGGGAACGGCTGACATTGACGATCTATTACTACTTGCGTCTGACAAATCCCTTGCGCTACACCGTGACTGCTTAATACCCGATACATACGTGTCCAGTTAACCTGTGATTACGTGATACCGTTGCCTAACGTTCCTGACCGATTCTCCATCGGTGGCGAATGAAATACAAGCCCCTTTCGTCCGCACAGAATTTCATGCGTTTCGGCATGGAATTGCTTTTCGTTGAAACGCTGCAAGACTATGGAGATAATGATGCGTCGATTAAGCGAACGGCATTAGACGTTTCTCGTTTAGGTAATTACGTACTCGGACCTACAGATAACTGGCACGAACAGAAATTCGAAAAGCTTCGAGCAATATTTACCGAACCACTTACCAGCGTTCATTTTCACTGGAATGTTCGTAGTACACGCATTATCGGCAGCAACTTATCGCCTGTCCACTACGTCACGACGATACCATTGATACCAGGCAACCTGGTATCTGATAATAGATCCAGGTGAAACCGGAACTCGACTGTCCTACAAATATGTATATCTCCATGGCGATGCTACTTTACGCGTTCCTCGCGATTTCCTTTCGAGCGAACGATAATCGTGAGTCTCGGATTGGAAGGAAAAAACCTTTAGGGAAAATGATAAATACGTATGATCGATCGATCTTTGGACATGGGAAAGAAGTGTCGTATAGACAATCGTGGCTACTTGCGTTTCGAATGGCGAAAGAATGGACCCATCGAGGACGTGCGATGCAAAAGACGAATCAGCCGCGGGAACCAATCGGGCTAAATCGATTTCTTCTCCGGCTCTAGCGAACGCTTGATCTCCTCGAATATCTTTTTCCGTTCGTTCTGGTCGTACGCAAAACCGGCATTTAATCTTCTCCGCCGACGGAAATACATTTAGGAAGCTGAACACTATTGGGAGCCCGGTGCACATAAGGTAACACGACGTTCCGTCGTGAAATATTATATTACACCGGCGTACAACACCTTTCCTCATTGTACCGTGGTACGCTGCTCGATTGAAAAATTCGCCCGCGGTTGTGCAAAAGCAATTTTTCATACCCGGTAACAAATTTCATCCACGTCGCTTCGCGGTGCGTTGTAGAGTTGTTTGCAAATTGCTGTTGCTCCCGCGTTAAACAATGTCGTCGTTAACGGTGAATTTTTCGCGGAAAGAACGATTACACGATATATCAGAAGTTTTATGCGGTGCTTCGGAACGCTTCCGCTCGTTCGCAACGCGTGCTAGCAATTAAAATAATAATTTCAGTAATGAGTTACCTTCTTGAGGCCCATCTCATCGGTTACAGCGTTCGTTATCACGTATTCTTCGGAGCCCTTCGTTGATACGTAGCGTTCGTGAATAAACCTTTTAGATCCCTAGAACGTTCGTTACGTTATCTACGAACCGAATGAAATTTCCCAATTTCCTATCGGTCTCGATCGTCTGAAAATGTTTCGTGGGCAGTCGCCACTCTAATGTAACGGAAGGAAAAGCTTAAACACCGCGCTGCAAGAATCGGCGGAACCGCAGCGTTGGCTGGTTCGAAGAACAGGGGAAACAATCGACGAAATAACGGAAGATTCTCGTTTCGATATAGTTACACGGCGTTTTAGCGTTATCGCTTTTATGGAGAAACAGTGAATGGATACAGCTGAGACTCTCTCTCTCGTTGACTGCATTTTTGTAGCCGCTGGAATAGACGCAACCCCTATTCCCTTTTCCATCCCGCCTTACGTGGCTAGCCGCGATGCAAGCCCAAAGTGATACACCCTTCGACGAATCAACGACGCGTCTCGCGAATATAAAAGCTCACGATTTGCACGGGGAAACAAAGTAGTTCCTCGAGAACAGAGTCTATACCTATAGTTAGTTTAACACGTACCCAGGCCATTCTCTAAGTGCTTGCACCTAGGAGAATAGAAGGGTGTGTTCACCTAGTAAATAATAGATTAAATTGGATGGAAGAAAAGCGGGGGGATGATCATTTGGAAGAAAGAGAATGCTATTCTAAGAGGTAGAACACGGGTCGATGTCGATTGGAAATCGCTCTATATTCGCCGAGAAATTCGAAATGGAACGGAGGATCATTTCTTGCAAGTAATGAACAAATTTCCCCGAGTCCAATCTGAAAGAGTAACCAGGCGCTTCTTTTAGGAATGGCAAGTAAGTTAGGCGAAGCCAATTTCATATGTCACAAGAGATGAAAGGGGTAAGCTTCTATTCTGCGTTTCGTCGAGAACGCAATGTGGTATCGTTGAACATGGAAGAGGACAGGATGTCCGGGGGAAAGAAGAATGAAACGAAAAGTTGTACAGCAGCGTACCATGTATTTGGGGATGTGAGTTTAAAACGATGGCTACTCAACGAAACTCGACGTTTATTACTGTTCCAGCCGAGACGAGCGGAATAATTAATTTCCCGGCCATTAATTTTACAAAGTATCCTTGTAATCTCACTCGCACGCGAGCTATTTCGTATTCCATAATTCCCCGTGGAAAGTATTTCATAATGGCTGGCGTAAATGCGCCGCGAAATCAGCTATCCAAACGCGACGCAACGGCGGCGAATCGATTTTGCCCGGCGATCAAATTATATTAATTAATCAACGAAAAGTGACGATCGATTGTGTCAGGGACATTGATTATAACTCGAAGTCTGACATTAACGAAGCTCGATGTCAGGTACATTGCTTTTTAGATAATGCTTGAACGGTGAACTTAAAAATGGACTCGCGTCACGGATACGCGACGAAGCGATCCCCGATTTCGACGCTCTCTAATTACATAAAGGCCTTTGGCTATCGCCGCGGTGGCGTCACGGCGTCTCCGAGCTTCAAGTTCAAAGCGTCGATTTACAAACACCCTCCGCTCGAAGGGTGGGCGCGATTTAACTTTGACCCACCAGGTGTAAGGAAAGGGGGGAGGAACCGAGACGGAACGGTTCGCTGAATGTATGTCGAAAATAAGAGCATCGAATGTGTCAACTGAATTTGAAAATCCGAACGGGATGGGTGCACGTTGCTTTCGTTTTAGGTCGGACGCTAGCTAAAAACGAACCATTGGAATTCGACGTGCGCCTGACCCTTAAAAACTCGGTAGCGCCCGACTTCCGAATTGATTCAACTAAAAAGAAAAAAAAAACAATGAGCGTAAATTGTTCGCCTAAACAAATTGTAATGTCTCTGTCCCATCGTAATCAGTTTCATCCGAAACAGCTGGAAATTGAGTAACGTTCCCAAAAGGAAAAGCGGCGTCAGCAAACGCAGCAATCAAGGTAAGTACATCGTTGCGGAACGTGTTGCATCAATTTCCGAGGCAAACACGACGGAATATCAACGGAGACCGGTCCGGTCGGACGGTAGGTCAGTAACTATTTGACAGAACCATGAACTCGTCGACGACTTCGGCTGCTAATGAATGAAATTGACGTAAGCGCGCAAACGGAGCGGCTGGGGCACAAGTTAAACAGGCAGAACAGGCGTACACGCATAATCGCGCACGTGTTCCGATCGGGTTAAAGCGGCGAGTTATCGCCGGGGAAAGTTCGGTATTTAAGTTAACGGAGAGTTCGCGCGTCTAATGGCATCGTGACATTTTTCGAAGGAATTTCGGAACGTCGTTATAGTTTCGATAACGAAACGACTAGGGGCCAGTTAATCGTGGCCGACAACTGGAACATGATGCGCGTAACTTTTGCAGGCAATGTTTCCTTACCATACGTAAAGCAAACTCCGCTTGTTCGCGGACGAGCGTCCCGGCGACCGTGGGATAAACTTCTCACGCAGCAACTTCCAGCAGTGGTACTTTATCAGCCGTTCTTTGGTTAACGTGTAATCGCATTAAAGCGATTGTACTCTGCATGAAAGAATATGTTTGTGCGCGTTTGCCGTATTGGAATGTTCGGCGGGTTAAAATACGATGCACCGGGGTCGGTTTGAAAATTCTCCCATTATATTATTCTCGGGGGCGAAGTACACTTTGGACGTGTTCGAGGGACTCGGTATCTCGATACAGATTGAATATCGGCCGACTCATTTCCGACCGATTAAGCACTTGCGGAAATGGAACGCGATTGGTATTCGGCTCCCCCCAAGGCCTCTCCTGCAAGTTAAATTCGCGATTAAGAACGGCTTTCGCGTCAATAACAGGAGCAGCCAGGGTGACATTTTCTCTCTGTGTATAGGAAGATAATGGCGAATCCATTGTGGCCGCAACATTTTCGGCCTTCCCTAGCCCGCTTGCCCCCTTGGTCTCATCGATTTTTCACTCGGCAGACCTTTCGGCCTGATATTCATACTAGCAATTTTCCATCGTATTACCGCAACCCGTGCGTAAATCACATAGCCTCACCCTTGTATCGGAGCCGACGCGACGCTTCTCGGGTGCTATCCGCCCGGCGAAATATGGACGAAAATATTCCGCAAGCTGCGGAAACGTAGCCTATTTACAACGTATTTCACTGGCGCGAAGAATGTGTGGCATTGCGTTCGCGCACGTGGTCGTTATCTGCCTATGATTCGAATCGAAGCTGTCACGGCGAAACACGCGAAACCCCGTTTCCATTCTATTACCGATTTCTCGGGAAATTTATGCGGCCACGTAGCGGCAATTGTCAGCTTCGCGAAAGGTCAAGCGTGACCGTGTTCTCGAAAATATTCTCCGGCGTGGAAAATTCGTGAGGCCGCGTGATAAGAGTGAAGCAAATGGAGATAGGGAGACGGAGGAACAATTGCACGATCGAAAGAAAGGATGTTTCCAGCGTCATCGGCGAGACAGCTGTCACAACTCGAGAGATTTTTCACGTTCCGTGTGATCACAATGAACGACTCGCTTCCAGCCAATTGGCCCCCATGGGTTCACACCGGAAGCTGCCTCGGGCGATCTCGAGGAACGTGTTATCAGCAACACCGCACATGCCCACTCCCTACACCTATTCGCATAAATTCCAAGGGATTTTCACTTGCGCGTTGCCACGCCGGAAAAAAGATACAGCCGATCTTATTAGCTGTATCGAATAAGGCGTGAGATGAAATATTTCGATAACCGGTATGCGATTCAACGACGCGGAACAATGAGGAATCAATTAACGAGCAGGAGGCCGGGCAGCTTGACTAAATTGCCATCGATTTCGTGCGCGATCACGTGTTTGTACGTACGGTTTGCAAGTGCGAACGGGGGAAAGGCGAGCGATAACCAAAACGATGCTCGCACCTGTTATAATTAAGAGAAACATTCTGCCAAACGTGGCTTTCCAGAACTTCACCTCTCGGTTCTTTGCACTCTAATTAATCATTTCGCGTGCACGTTTTCATCACGGCCAATTGACACTCCAATGCGGCGGTATTATCGTCGTAAAGTGAGCCGAGAAATCTCGCCCGCGGCTGCCGTTGCATTTTGCGATCTTTTTAGTCGGAAAAAAAAAGGTGAAGTAGAACAAGGAGAAACGAAGGAGAAGGTATAGAGAAAACGATAAAACAATCCAGTGAACCTTCGATCGAATTTCGATTAGCTAGCCACTCAACGATAACTTGTTTCGCTTGTTAAAAATTATATCTGATGATTGTAATCTACCCCGGCCGAGCGTTACTACAAAGGATTCACCCCTAGAAGGGAAGAGTGAAGAAAATCGTGGGGATGAGAAAAGATTAACCCAGGTAGCTTCTTTTTCAGGAGCAAGTTTTTCCCCTGGCCGTGTAATCACGCGGCTCACTTTTATGGCTTGTCCACGGTGGAGACTATTATTCAGGTGCGAATGCTCTATTACCCTGTAATTGACTGCCATTACCTGAAATTTATGCGACCGCTTGTTGAGTTAGCCAGGGAAGGTTACGTCGACCGCTAATTTGCATATCCGATGCCATCAATCGAAGAAAAAAATGGTCCGAAACCTAAACGAAACATCGATCATTAGTTTGCCTTTGTAAACTACAATATTGAAAGTTCTGTGAACATCCAAGTAGAGATACTAACAAATTGTTGCATAGCCTTGCCTAGACCAAAGTATGTTAATTATGAATTATGTTGCAATTATAAATTTCGTATAAATGTCGCAATAATCACCTGGCTAATTTTTCTAATTTTCCTTGCCGATAATCAAGGTACTAAATAAAATAAGATTACGAGGGTAACAGGCGGTAAATGAAAAATTAGCGCTCCTTGCTCTTTGATGAACAATTCAGCGCAACAAGAGGCGGGCGAACGAATGAATATTTGTGAATCGGTGTAATGCATTTTTTTGTTCAAGACCCGTATATGTTTCTTATACAATTTACAAACCGGACGGGGCCGAATGAGAATCAATGGCCCGGAAGTGGCTGTGCTCGAGTAAGAACAATCGACGACAATCTAGCGGTGGCCGATGAGACACTCGACTTACCATTTACCTTATTAAAGCTATTTTAACTGGCGCAAAACACGACACTATTTACGTCCTTATTTCTCGGGGCATTTAGCGGAGCGCGACTCGTTACGTAAATAAGGGCGGACACCGACGGCGACGCGATAGGGTACTTTCAGTCCCGTTGATATGTGGATAGACAGAAAATGATATTCATTCGCGATTAAATTAAACTTTTTTAGACGTTCACCCCGCTCCAATGAGGGCGAGGAGGAAAGCAAAGAGATTTTGTTCAATTTATCTGAATGCCCCTGGGCAAAGTTTATGTATATACATACATATATAGGGCGGGGCTCTAGGAGAAAAAATGATCGCGGTGAAAGAATTTAATATCACGCCCGGCCCGGTTAATCCTAAAGATCAAGTTTAAAAAGTGGGTAAAAAGTGAGCAGCGCAAACAGGAAATTTTTTCTCCCCGCCCCCGTTGCCTGTGTACCCTCCGCGATGCTGCGCAAACACGAGACAATGTAAACGAAGCTTCTACCCTGCCGAGAATCGGCCGGCCATCTATCCCTTCACGTATTCGTCCTCGAATAACAACAGAAGCAAAATGAGAATTCGAGGCGAAATTACGAGGGTATCGATCATACGTACGAGCGGCCCAGATTCCATCTCGCGCGCGCAAGGGTGCTTTTTCCATGACGGCGCGATTTTAAAGAATCGCCCCGGCTAGGTGATATTTACGCGTCGTCCGGCGGCTGTCGCTACACGAACGGTTATTTATAAAAGCCATTCACGATAATCAATAACCTATGCCGTTCTCCCCCTGCACGGCGAAAATTCACCAACACCTTGGAACACTTGTGGAAAAGCCTTCTCTCTCTCGAACGTGCAACGGGGAGACGGCGAATGTTTATCGAAAGCTTGAAAACGGGATGGACCGGCAACGGGATATCGCGCAACACCATCGGGAGGAACCCACTGAAAATTTCACGTCGCGCAAAATGTTCCATCCACGCGGCGGTCTAAATGTCGCCTGGGGAAATGATTATTGCATAACACCAAGGTTACCGGGGGAAGACGATAATTTGGTGGCGCACTGATTGCACGGAGCAGGATCTATCGATAAAACATTCATTCTCGCGGAACGGATTTAACGTAGAACACATATTTGCCAGTACTCGATGCTATAAGATTAGACCAAGATTATAAAGTGTCACTAGCTGAACGATGCGTACGTGTAAATTAGCAAGTTTAGAGATCCAATGTTGTCCTGGGATCCATGGAATACCTTCCACTGGGCTAGTTTTAGAATTTCACATCGATTGAAGACTTCTCTGTTCATCTCTGTATCTCTCGCATTTTTTTGCTTTGCCTAAAGGAGCGATGATAGCGGAAGTTTGTTTCGCAGCGGTGAATACAACCCCGCGCGACCGGCCATCCGAAAAGTATCTCCTCTTTCTGTACCATTAATCCGTTCGCGCACGAACGATGTGCAAGAATAGCAACAGGAATGCTCCTAACGAGACAAGACGGGATGAGCATTATTTCCTGTCAGCGAAAAATATTCCAGCCAGTAACAATGAAATATGTATTCTATGTCACGCCCGAGATACATTCGCGCGTTGCTCGTGTAGCGGGACACGCGCGTGTATACCATGACTAAAGCGTAACGAAGCGGAAAAGGAACACGGAAAGGTGTTGCTTCCCTTTTCCCGCGTTTCCTTCTTTTCTTCGGCTGCCTTCTTTTTGTCTTGTCGCCTTACCGCGTGCATGTACCTTCTCCGTTCGTTATTATGCAAATAACGTTGACGTGGAAATAATCGTCGCTCACCGATGAAGTTTAATGGCTCGATGGTTGGCATAGCGGGGCACGGAGTTGATTGTAAGGAGAGCGAATGCGGGGCAGGAGCAGCCATGGTGGTCGCGCGATACCGTTTACCCTTGCCTCATTTCTCGCACGACGACGCTCTTATGCGTTTCATTTCGGAATTACGCTATTCCCAGGGGAGTCGTACATTCTGTTTTTATTGTTTTCTGTTATCGCGACGTTACTTTCACTGGAAGACACCCCCATTTCCATTTTTCCCCGCGGCCTGTTTACTCGTTCGAGGAAGAGCAGCGGGATAATGGTTTTGTATCGCGTCGATGCGGCGTGAATATGGACCGACGTCTGGCGGCGGAAACTCGCGGAAGTAAATCGCTAAAGAACTTTTTCAACAGTTTGGAGCGACTCAATTAAAGAGGGCGAAGAGAGGACCGGTTTCGACGAAGCGTCCGGCCGGAGTCTACCCTTAACTACCCCTATTGGATTTTTATTTGAACCCCTTTTACGGCCGTCTATTTATGTACATTTTCTTCTATTCCATTCGGGTAGTATGTATGCGCATGTAAGAAAGTTGAACGTCGATCGGGGCAGGACTCTCCTCCTTCCCTCCCGCGTGGCAATCGAAGGAAACCAATACCTTTAACCGATCGGCTAAATAATTCAACTGTTCAATGAGTTCTGTTCTCTTCATTTTCCATTAATTTAACTTTTCACCGGGTCCAAGAGCGTCGAACACGCGCTACTAGAAACGCTAGCTCTGCCTCCTTCACCGGTGCCCGGCGGAGGGTGGGTAACAAAACTTTCTACCAATAATGTAGCCATTCTCGAGGAAACTCGAGAGAAACATTTCGATGAAACACTGCCACGGGTATGTATATATATGTTCGCATACATATTTTACATGTTCCGTTGGTTGGTCGTTAATTAGCGTGGACCCTTTTAGAAGCCGGTCAAGCGCTATATGTATACACGTTCACCTAGGGGAGTACGCTTTAAACGGGAAAAAAGATCGGTCCCCACTTGCAAGGAGACGGGGTAAACCGTCTGTGGCATAAGCGGCACTGTTGTCAAAAGCATCTCCCTCTGAATCCGCTGCAAATCCACTACGTACAATACTTTCGCACTTCTTTGATCTTCGACGCAAACACGGCTGCACACGTGTGCACAGAGGACTGCTACACGCGAGGAGACAGTTTTAATTATTTCACGCGTATGTATGCAGTACGCGCGTGTGTACGCGTGTACACAAAACGCCCTTAAAAAGGCGGGGGGTAAGCGGAGACTGCATACATACTGGCCAAGAATCCACTTCGGCCTCTCTCCACCAAAAAGTGCCTCTTAATGACATCGTGAAAGCCCTCCAGAGACAAATAACACGGAAATGTGGCGTTAACGAACGATCCCCCTATCTCGCCGCGTTTCCCCTTGCGATATGTATTTTAATTGCATTTAGATCCATAAGAAATCACGCCTTCGAGTTTCGACATTCGATCCGTAGGAGATGGTGAAATTACATTACGATCGTCGAACGACGTGGGAAGAAGAATAGAAAGGGATGATTCCCTTGGAAAAGGAGGACACCGACTGGCGGACGCATCTGGTTCCTACGATAACAATTTGCTCCCTCGAGTTCCCATCTCTCGCCTCCTAATCTCTTCTACTAAATCGATAATTGGTCGATGATTACGTGTAAGCCCGTAATGAAATCCACAGGATTGCAAGGGGGGGGGGGGGGGAAGCGAGGGTTTCGAAACGGAACCATCCCCAAGGATTGACACGCGACTTCGGTGAGTTCGCCCAAGGATCGAGCATGTAACTGATAGCTATCGCGATCCCGCATGTTCTCCGTCGATGTCAACCAAACCGCGTAAGATCAAGATAGTAAGGCAGTGTAATGAGAAGGTGAGCAGCAAGGAATCAAAGGCAAAACTTCTCTCACTCGAAACCACACTGACCGAGCGCTCCTGCTAACGAACCGTCACACGGGGCTCCACAAATCGTAGACGAACGTGCAACAATCCGACGGTCTCCACGAGATTCATCTCACTTCCGTAAGTCGCGGTTTATCTCTCGACCGACAAACACATTTCGTTCGGAGACCGCGTAGCGCGGTCCCAGCGGCAAACGTTCGGAATCGTATCAACCAGGAGAACGATGTACCAAACGGGGGGAAACAAAAATATGTGAACCGATATGTCGGGAATGATAATGAGTCTCTCTCGCGTACCTGAGATCGGTTGATCGGTGGTGCAGGGTGCGGCGGCATGGTCCCGTCGCAACGCAGCGCCGTTCGACGAGCACTGAGCAGCTATTCTGCGCCAACGGGGTTGCGTCGACGTCGAAAAGACGTGAACGGTCGCCTCTCGCCTCCCTCCACGTACTACCGACGCCGCTCTTCAAAGTACTCTCACACGTATCGCCCCCGTGTCCCGCGTGCACACAGCTCGGCCAGTCCTTCCTCCTCGCACAGCCTCTGTATCCGCGCCGCTCGCGCACTCTTTTTCCCGCTTCCTCCAGTTGTCTCCGGCACTGTTACGTCCTCGAGGCTGCCACCCCCGTGGCACATGCGCGCGGATTCCCCTGTCCGACAAAACTCTCCTCGTAGGGCTGCCAGAATTGGGAAAACGGACCGAGGGACAAGGAAGAGGCCACCGGGGAGGAGGACGAAGATCCGGGGGGCGGTGTTTTCTGAAAAGCGTATGCTCTCTTTTTAACCCCCTCCCGCCCCGTCGTCCACCTCTCGCCTGGTTACTTTCTTCCCTGTTTCCTCCTGTACATCATCTTCCTTCGCGAGTCCCCCTCTTCGCCGTTCATCCCCCTACGCTGTTCTCTCCATCCCCTTAACCCTTTATCTTTTTCGTGGTCTCTCTCTCTCTCGGTCGACCTCTTCCGTTCTTTCTCCCGGTTGTTTCATGCTTTCGTCCAGCCTTGTTTGTCCCGTATGTTTCTTTTTTACTCGCCAGTGTCACGCTCGCTCCAAAATACATCACTCAAGAGGACTAAACCTCCCTACAGTTTTAACTCGACAAATCTCCTGTTTGCTTGCATTCGTGGCTCCGGCAAGGATTTCCGCCGGCTCTTGTTGCTTGCCGGCAGGTCGACGTGGTCCAGAGTACCGCGACGATTCGTTGCAGTTTTGCTGCTTCCGTTCGCCAGCTCTACTGCGTGCGCACTCGAAAAGACTAAACAGTCGGATAGCTTTTCATAGAGCAGGGCGTACTCGTGCACGCGACCACTCTCTCGGCAGTGTATATTACGTCATATCGCGGTGGTTGCCACAAATTAAAGTCGCGGCCACGCTGAACAGGAGAGTGCAGAGATTTTATTCCAAGAATGCCCGACTATGTTTCGTACTATTGTACCCCGTGTCCGAAACGCTTGAACGGAGCCTATAATGTAAGGCATCGCGAGTCTCTAGCCATCGTGGCGTGGAACGTTTCCATAATTTTAAGCGAACTCGCTGGCCGATCCGTTGTCGTCGAAACAAGCGAACGGAGCTGGATAACTTTAAATAGCTTTCAAAACTCTCCGCTGCGAGAGGAATTACTTTGGTTTAAATGGCGAACAAAGGAGTCTCCTCGCGTAGAGACTTCCATTGTGCATTTCCTTTTTGTTCCTTACTTTTCCTGTTTTAATGGCTGGCAATTCGCTTTCACGTTCTCTAGGTTTTCGTACATACGAGCCCGAATCGAATGGAGCATTGAATAGGGGGCGTCCGGAGAATGCACTTGTTGTGTACATACATACGTACATGCATACACGTTGTTCGAGGAAACAATGTGTGGGAACCATTTTCCTTTCGCGTTTTTTCCAACACCGATCCACAATTCCTTCCCGTGTCCTCGCGCTTCCTGCGCGCGGTAATCGAACGGGACGCTCGATGGTCGAACGTAATGTCTGCGGGACGAGTATTTTCCGCGAACGATTGCTCACTTCCTACCCCGCGATTTTTCGCTCTTCCGTCATTTTTCTATACTGCGTTCTCTCGATGTTCTTCCAAAATTGTCGTTCTTCATTAGGGCCATCCCTCGTCTGTATTAAACTTTCATCCCCCTGGGAAGAAACGGGAATCAGGCGCGTCGCGGGTGGTCCACTTTAAATCGGTTTCCCATCTGCGACGAATAGTCGAGAACGAGCGCGGAAACCACGCTTAAACGGTGGCGGGTTACGTTAATTATTTTTACCGGCAATTACGGCAGAGGCGACGCGCCCGTTTTGTTTGCGAAAATGCTTCACTCGGTTTATTTCGCCAAACAGAATCGGCTAATTAAATTCGGTTTTCATCGTACCACGCGCGTTCACTCCCGCATAGGCAACGCTCAGATAAATCTTGACCGGTATGAAACGTACGTGTCATCGATCAAGTCAAATCGTTGCCCACAATGACGAATAAGTAGTCCACTAGGGACAATGGATTTGACAGTGGGAATGATAAACAGGCCGATCGTTTGCTGCGAATCGACTGATATTGTGCGTCGACGTGTGATTTACGGCGCGACGATGATTCTTACCGACGACGATCGAAACGCGCAATACCACGGAACGTTTCGCCATCAAGATTAAAGAACAAAAAGCGTGTCTTTTGCTTCATTGATATACATGGAGTTTAATCGTAACCATCAATTCGTCTGTAAAATTTGTCTAAAATGCACACACATCATTTTTACTCTCCTGTATTAGCTGGAGATTCAATCGTCCATACCAAAGGCTGCATGTATCGATGTTAGCGTTTTACTATTTTACCCGAGCAGAATTAGTTGGATCGATTTAATGTTTCGAACGGGCAGCACGATGAATATTCAATACGTTGTCGCTGCGATTTATAGCACTCTGTGTTAATATTGAAAGCACGTGTATGATTTAGCTGGGCGAATGCATTTGAAAGGCTTAGAATAAAAGATCCGACGGGGATCGAACGTTTGAAACAACGAGGACGGTGGCATCCCTCCCGTCGTTCGAACTACCCCTGCGACCGGAAGTTGTGACCACGGAAACTACACGAACTTTATGCAGTAAATGCGCGAGGGTAAATTTTCACTGTATCGACAAATCGCTAGGAAATCTATATTCCGCGGCGAAACACGTTACGCGGAGACGTGCATTCCTTCCCTTTCTCCCCGCACCCTTTCTTCGGCCATCAACAGCTGCACATCGTCGCAGACGTTCCGAAGATGGTATTTCGGGGCCAAGCTTTTCATGAAAGGATTCGCCGTCGTCGCTTCGGATTCCAGCGGATAACACGATCGCGTTTCGGAAACTTATTTTCACAGGCAAATTTTCGTATTCCGCAGTCACCCCCTGGCTTCGTCGCGAAAATTGGTAAACCGTTCGATCGTCTCTCCTCCGTCGGAAATCTATGGAGGATCTCGTTGAAACCAAAATAAAACGGTTCCGTGAAATCGTGGGAAAATTGTAGGGATCACCGATATTTTTCCTATTCTCCGAATCGAATTTTGTCTTCTGTTCCAACGCGAATGAAAAGGCAACCGTAACGAAGATGATCAGGTTGGATTACGACCCGCTCGAAATTCAGCGAGCGCGATTACCTTGCTAGCAGCATTGCTGTTTGCACGAATTTTAATTACGTGCCTGGACAAGCGACGGCAACGCTTGGTCTACCTTCGCGTAAACAGCGACAGAATATTTCATGTTCTCCAAACCCGTGGCTATATATCCGTTCCGTGACCCGCATTTCCAATACAGTTTTCATAATTACATACGCCGCTTCGTATCCGTACCTTTCTTGCCGATATTTCGCTCCGGTTACAGAGGAGGGTATAGTGCGTAGTGGAACGCGCTTTCAGGAAAGAAAGAGGGACCGGAAAGCACTGCGTTACATTTTCCGTGCACATTTGGCCGCGCGTTTTCCCCTGAAATAATCGGCTTGACATTTTTCATACGCTATCCGGCGATATAGTGGAAAATACTTGAGAAATATCTGCTTATCGAGCTGTCTGTCGATGATACCACGCGAAGACGCGTGATTAGCGCGATAGACGGGCCCCCGACACGGTCTACCCTGGATGTTCTATACACCTTCCTATCTTTGGAAAATCTATCAATATTTTCCGGCACGATCGAAACGTGTCATCGCGGATGGGAGAAGAAATTGCTTCGCAACCGATGCTATCTCGGCTAGCTCCGACTCTCTATCAAATACCGTATGCAAATAGACTGTTTACGAAGACCGGGGAAACAAACGTCGAAATCGCGATCGGTGTTCCTTGTTTACGCGTGGCACAAACGCGTGTCTCATGGCTTCGTTTGTGCACGAGTTATCCCGCAGCGAATCTATCGGAATGCGCGCGTTGCAAACGCATCAGGGGGTACCGATGGTGAAAAGAATGAGTCAAACGTAAGCTAGATAGCGATTCTGTTTGCTTGGGCCTCGGGTCAAGGCTCACCGATCCCAATAGCTCTGTCGCTTGCCGTTGTACACGCGGTGTGCGTGAATTATTTGCACAAAGGGCGCGGGCAACGAAACGGACTTTGCGTAGCCTTGGCTATGACGTGGACGTTTTCGAGGCACTCGATCATTAGGTCGGCGGGACCGCACGGCAGAGTGACGTCGAGTTCCCAAGTGAAGTAATCTCGACCACCACCATTCGGCGTGTCCCCCCGTCGCATTTACTCGGGGATAGACTTCTAATCTTCCGGCCGCGATAACGACGATCATGGTTTTCTGCCACGATTTCGTCGAGCAGCGACCAGCAGTGTGTCGTTGACCAACGAAGCGACCGCTCAACCTCGCCACCGAGGTCCAGTGTCCGGCGTTTAGTCCTCTCCTCGACTTCCTTCTGTCGTCTCGTCCTTCTCACCTTCTGCTCCTCCCTTATTCTCCCGCCGTTTGTCTTGCCTAGGGACCAAGAGCAGACATTCCTCGCTGAGAAACTCGCCAAGGAATTTCTCACGAGATTTCTTTCCACTTATCAGATTTTCAACCCCCGAACCACCCCTCGTCCTTTCAATACGTAATTAACTGAATTCTCACCGTTTCCCCCCGTCATCCCCTTTCTGTTTCTCATTACCGGTAACGGCGCGAGGAGGCACACGAGTGATCGTTTAATTAAGAAAATCGTAACTGTGTCGTGAGCGTGAGATAGCGAGCAAAGGAAAAGTTCAAGAGGCTGGCAACCATGTACGCGAGGCTGTTACTATTAAGATCCACTAAGCTTGGATGTTTTCCAAGGAGATTGGCTTCGTTCTCCACAGGGCCGAGGATTCCCGACCAAACGGTATGTTTAATTTTTTTTCTTATTGTCCTCCTCTTTCATTTCACCACGGCTAGACGTCGTTGGGAGGATCGATCGATCCTGCCAGGCGCACTATGATTGACCACACTTTACGCTATATAGATTCAATTTTTAATCGAACGTTGCCACTCGAGGGACGCTCTTCGCGTCGTCGGATAGGGCAATTAATAGGGTGGTCCAGTGTTCCTCGTAGACAGGAATTCCGGCTTTCAATTTGGGATAAGAGGGATGGTATAACAGTGGCTGGTCAGAAAAATATTAATTCACAATAAATACCGCGAACAGAGTCATAATCTTCCAGCAAGAAAAACAGCAACGATTCCGTGAATCGGAGTTTTGTATGCAAAACGCATCGGCCGATCTCGATGATCACCGCTTTAATTAGCTGCGGGGCAATAAATGCAACGCGACGTTATCACGAATACATAATGCGACTGTTACTCTCGTGCATACGCGTAATTACCAAATTATAAATAACTTACTGTATTGCCCTCGTTAATTTCGCTTTTCAACTGCTCCGCGTTCCTTCGCTTTGTTCGTGGAATAATTTCCTCGCTTCTAACCCGCTCGAAATTGCACCGAAAGTGTGATCGATCGTCGAAGGTGATTGATGTGTCGAAAGTCGTTCGTTAATTATGCGGTTGTTTGTCATTCGGGGGAAATGGCTGTTTATGCATCTTAATTGAAAAACTAATTCAACGGAAAGATTTTCCAGACAAACATCGCCAACTTTTCTCCCCCGCGACGAGCACCTGACGCTGATAAGAATTGCGTTTTTATCAATCAACACTGAATTACGAGCCACGCGTGATACCATTAATGCGATGACGAGCAGAGCTTATCAATAATTTGCTGGATCAACGGGCATTCGAATTTTTGAAGGAGAATCGGTATTTCGAATGATCAGCAGAGATCAACAGGTTTTCTAATCTAAACGACGCTGCAAGCCCATCGATGCGTTTAGCCTTGCAGTTCTTTCTGTTTGCCGTTAGACTTAGGATTTGATATCGTTGGAAGTAAACTACGTCTTGGGAAACGAGATAAGGGAGGCCGTACGATACGATTTATATGCGCAATCGGTAGTATTCGACTTGCGAAACCGCGGCGGAATCTGCGCCGAGGCAGACGCGAAATCAATAGAGTGTCATTGAAGGCCAATTCTTCCTGACATCTTGCTTCAAAAACAAACAAAAAATGATCCGCGAAATCACGGAATATTTTAACGATGCTATGAGCGGCAATAATCGCAGGCCGAAACGAGCGAACCTCCGGCGGGTAAAAGCACAGCGGGCGAGAAGTGTAACGAAGGAATACAAATTGCTGCCTCTGACCGACTGATTGCTTCGATTTTGAACGAACATTCATTAAGCGTATTTCCGTCAAATGAAAACGGTGCAAAGGTACAATTTTACGCATGTTACCCCTGTTTCCACCCTGTCTCTGTATCTTTTTCCTTCGATCGATCAGTTTACTAGTTCCCAAGGAATAATCTTCCTCGCCTGACACTCGGATTGATAATGCGTGTACGTAATTTTATGTAACCAACAACGAATCAACAGGCAAATGTTACACGTGCGGTACGCGTGAAAGTGTGTCGAGTGGCAATCGAATGGAAATGAACAGCAGGGAACTTTTATTTTCCATTCGCGACCGAAGCATTGTACAGCGTGATAACGTCCGAGGACTCGCACGATCTTAGATACACACGGTGCCGTAGATTAGCCCGGTTTAAAGAACCGTCCCTCCCTTGATTAAGTAATCACGGAGGAACGCGTATCTGCTGCTTGGTTTTTTGCCGGGCCGCGGATCAAATTCTGACGGATAAAAGTCGATCGGCGTAACGTCAAATCGTGTCGCGTCTCTTTGCAAATTATATCACTTCGGACCGAGCACAGGGAGACGTGCGCGATGAAACGTTCTCGATCGCCACGAATCAGGGGAAAACTATAAAAATTGTTCGGTGCTTTTTATTTGAAGATGGTAAGAACCCTGCTCTCGATTCCCGCGACTGTTCATCGTGACTAATGAAGTTCGGAAGAATAACGTAACTAATTAAAACGAAACATGTAAACGTTCTCTCATTTCATAGTGGTTCAGTAAAATCATTTCACCCGATCGATTTGCCAAAGAGGAATCGCGTAGACTTACACAAAGAATTTCAGACGACGGATGGACCGCACAAGGCCGCGATGTTCACGGATCGCAGCCAGCTGTCGTACACGCGTCGTTTGGTGGTGAAATTGGGGAGCGCCGTTATCACCAGGGAGGACGAACACGGACTGGCCCTCGGACGCTTGGCGTCCATAGTCGAGCAGGTAGCCGAGTGCCAAAACGGTGGTCGTGAATGTATTATGGTAACAAGCGGGGCGGTTGCATTCGGCAAACAGAAGCTCGCCCAGGAACTGTTGATGTCGTTATCGATGCGGGAAACGCTGAGTCCCGGAGGGCACATGAGAAAACGTTCAGGTATACCGCCCTATCGCATACTCTACGCGCGTCATTCGCTTTCATTCATGAACGAACGGGAAGCAATTTCCACGTGTCTCAATGGTGATTATTGATTCATGAAACGACGCAGCCCCTTGTAGATGCATGCAAATACATTAGAACGAACTCAAGCGAAGCTCCATGACGAGACGTCGACGATCGCGATCGACTTCCCGCTACTAGTATTTTCCTTTGTGGACGAATTACCCGCTCGCGGGACGTGTTGGCGCAGACATTTTGCATTTCGCTTGCTTTATATTAATAAGGAAGCACAAATTTGTTCGCGTGACGAAAAGTCGATAAAAGGGAGCTCCCGTAAATTCTAAAGCAAGTAGAAACACGGTCGAGAGAGCTCGTCGAGGAAGCGTCGGGACGCGAGCCCGAGGTGCTTCCGGGTGTCCAGGGAGCCCTCCGCGACTCGACAATGTCCGGTCCTCCCATGTAAGCTAAATCAACAACCGCGGGAGCTGCCCAATTCTTTTACGGTCAATTCCTTCGAGATTCTATTTACTCGGGGAAACGTTCGTGGCAATTCCCCCTTTCGGAAGCCAACGATCGAACCCTGTAGAGAGAAATTGTTGAGAAAGTACGTGCCACCTTGTTTCTTATCCTCACTAGGGGAAAACAGACGCGCGAAGTCGAACGCTGGTCGACGTCTTGCGAACTTCCTGGAGCACGTTTTGGAAATAAAGACGGCCTTATGATGAAACCGTAGAATGTAATTGAGTGCGCAGCATACTGCTTGCACATATTTCATTGAATATTTTAACGATGGTTACTTCTGCGAGTACACGATATCTCAGGCTAATACTGCAGTTTGACTAAAATCAGCTAACCGCTTCATAATAACAAGTTTTAATTGTACCATGACTAGAGCTTAACTTCATACAACTAACCCTTCAATGGCGTATTAATTTTCTGACACGTTTTCGATGCTTTCGTAAAACGTAAAGCCGACGATTGCAAACTAATTGTGTACCATACACTTATCGTCAATTTCTATGCTACTCATCCTTAAATCGAAATTCACGAGGGAAAGAGGAAACGGATCGTAGCGCTTGAACCTTTATCGATAAACGGGGATGAGCGGTCAACTGATTTTGGGCAGATTCCAGGAAACCATCGAGAGGAACAAGCGAAAAGCATTCACCGAATAACAGTGGTGGTTGCATAGACCACCGTCGCGATCCACTGACCGCACATCCGACCCCACGAAACAGTGGCGAAGGATGGTACGGTAATTTCGATCTGATGTTCACGCAGGCACTCCTTTGGAACCTAGAGCAGCAGCGGCCGTGGGTCAGTCTGGCTTGATGTCCCTGTACGACGCGATGTTTGCCCAATACGGGGTGAAGCTGGCGCAAGTGTTGGTCACCAAGCCGGACTTCTACAACGAGGAGACGCGTAAAAACCTGTTTAGCACCCTCAGCGAGTTGCTCAGCCTGAACATAGTGCCCATAATTAATACGAACGACGCGGTGTCACCTCCGCCCCACGTGGACGAGGAGGTCGCCGGCAGCGGAGGAAGAAGAGGCATCTCCATCAAGGACAACGATTCCTTGGCGGCGATGCTAGCCGCGGAGATTCAGGCGGACCTCCTGATCCTCATGAGCGACGTCGACGGAATATACAATCTACCCCCGTGGCAGGACGGCGCGAAGATGCTGCACACGTTTAGCTCCGACCTCAGGGACACGATCAAGTTCGGGCAGAAGTCGAAGGTCGGTACAGGTGGCATGGACTCGAAGGTCAACGCCGCCCTCTGGGCACTGGATCGGGGGGTGTCCGTCGTGATTTGCAACGGGACCCAGGAGAAGGCGATCAAGAGCATTCTGTCCGGGAGAAAGATTGGCACATTCTTCACGCAAACGACCGAATCTACCACGCCGGTGGAGGTTGTCGCCGAGAACGGTAAAGAAGCTACTTCTGTCCAGCTTTTATATCTCTTAAGTGCTTTACGGTGTTTAAAAGATGAACCGTCGGGGGCGGTCAATGTTGCTCTTCAGACACCTTCCAAGTGCTTCCGTTTTTAGCTCCTAAGAAAATTCGCGAGATCGGTTTATCTGTTTTTTTTTTTTTTTTGAGAATTATTGTATTTGTACTAGATCCTTTTTCGTCGAGGGTTCCTTAAAGTCGCGTCATTTTATTCTACCGACCATAGCAATGTAGGTCATCGATTATCGAAGGCAGAAATGAAACGGCTCACCGGTGGCTGTATCGTGGCTACTCTACAATTATCCGCGACACGTACCGCGTTCCCCAAAGATACATAGAAAAGTCTCGCATTATTCGACGAAGTACGTATATCTAATTCAAACAACTCTCGGGTCCCATTGAGAAAGCGAGTGAAAAGAAAAGTAGCTGGATATTTCCTTAACTTCAGAGCTTCTTTCAACGAGAATACGCACCATTAAAAGTTATTTCAACATACTCTCCGCGGCCGTGCTGTCGAGCAGCGTTACGAATCCTGTATTTCTTCCGAGGCTAATCAATTCTATCTCCGAGCTATGCTAATCTACTTATCAATATTACTTCAGTATCGTCTGATTATTCAAAAGACCAACTCTCACGCAAATAACGACGATTTGCAGCTCGAATAGGCAGCAGGACCCTCCAAGCTCTTCGTCCAGAGGAACGTGCTAGCTGTATCAACAAGCTAGCCGATCTGCTCGAGTCCAGGGAGAAGCAGATCCTTCAGGCCAACATGAGAGACCTCGAAGCCGCGGAGAAGAGTGGTCTAGCAAAGGCACTGCTCTCCCGTCTTTCGTTGACCCCCGCCAAACTGAAATCTCTTAGCGCCGGTTTGAGGCAGATCGCCGATGATTCTTTGACGAACGTCGGTCGCGTGCTGAGGAGGACCAAACTGGCCGAGGGCTTGGAATTGAAACAGATCACGGTGCCTATCGGTGTGCTGCTGGTGATCTTCGAGTCCAGACCGGACAGTTTACCTCAGGTAGCTGCCCTGGCGATGTCCAGCGCGAACGGTCTCCTCCTGAAGGGCGGCAAGGAAGCTGCCCACAGCAATCGTTACTTGATGGAGCTGGTGCAAGAGGCTTTGGACTCCGTGGGCGCGGCCAACGCGATTTCCCTGATTTCGACCAGGGAGGACGTCGGTGATTTACTCTCGATGGGGAAACACATCGACCTGGTGATTCCCCGGGGTAGCTCCGATCTCGTTCGAACGATTCAAGAACAGTCGAAGCACATCCCCGTGTTGGGACACGCGGAGGGTATCTGTCACGTGTACGTTGACAAGGAGGCGGATCTGGTGAAAGCTCTGAAGATCATCAGGGACTCGAAATGCGATTATCCCGCAGCTTGCAACGCCATGGAAACGCTGCTCATTCACGAGAGTCACATGAAGGGCAGCTTCTTCACCACCGTTTGTAATATGCTCCAAAAGGAAGGGGTAAGTTCGTCGAATACAGTATCGCGTGGTTATGGAATGTCGTGATTGGAGTTCTAATGTTTGGTGTAACAACATTTCAGGTGAAAGTTCACTCGGGGCCGAAATTGAGGGAGATGTTGACGTTCGGTCCACCACCCGCCAAGAGTATGAAGACAGAGTACGGCGCGCTCGAGTGCTCGATCGAGGTTGTGTCGGACGTCGACGACGCGATAAATCATATTCTTAAATACGGCAGCGGACACACGGATGTGATTGTCACCGAGAATAGCCAACAAGCTGAACACTTCCAGAGGGAGGTTGATAGTGCTTGCGTATTCCACAATGCCAGTTCACGGTTCTCTGACGGATACAGATTTGGTCTTGGCGCTGAGGTAACTTTCCATTTCCTTTTTAATTTCCACCTTTCTAAATGTCCAATCTTCCGAATCGCGTAATTATGAATTTTCTATTATTTTGAAAGGTTGGCATCTCCACTGCCCGAATCCACGCCCGCGGTCCAGTGGGGGTCGACGGACTTTTGACCACAAAGTGGGTGTTACACGGCGATGGCCACGCGGCTGCCGATTTCGCGGAGGGCGGTGACAAAGTTTGGCTGCATCAACCTTTGCCGCTGAACGGATCCGCATGAATCGAAGCCGCTCGTTTCGAAGACATCGGGCTATTCGCCGCCGCGATACGAAGGATATTACATCGGACGACATCGTCGGAGAAAAGTTCTGTCGCTAAATCGAGACGAACCCATGGCTCTTTCCACGACCCTCAATCGCTCGTCGAGAAAGTCATGCGAATCGTTAAAAATCTAATTAAATAAATGACACCGCGCGAAATGATAGAAGTTTCTCCACGAAGATTCGCCTACTCGATTAGAGGATATTTGCTATTTATCGTTAACGTTATCGAGGACCAACAGGGGAGTACAAAAAAAAAATGTTAACTACTCGTAGGATATTTTTAATTACACGCGTTCGATGCGTGAAACGTTAAAATTCGTTTTAGTGTAAGTATTATTCGTAAGAGCTGCAACTGTGAATAAAGTTTAAGACAAACTGTTTTTAACTGTTAAAATCTATCCTTAATCCCCAAATATACCTTTGACCGATTTATAGTTTTAACGCTGGTTTAATTGCTTCGCGAAGCCCGTTAAAATTTAATTTCTCTGTCATGTGAAAAAAGAAAATAAAAGATTTGCAAGAATGAAAGGATGAACCATCGAAACCGTCTTTAAGACTTTGTTGTAAACGTAAGATAAATTTTTACCGAGGAAAGAACCATCTACTCGGTTGTCTAGAAAACTTATCACGAAGTTGGTTAATAAAGCAAAAGGGGAGGCCCTACTACCGCCCAGTTATGTTCAAAATTGCTGACTGAACTAGCAACTCGAGAACTTGCGCTTTCAACTTTCCTCGATTGCAAATATCCAAGCCACTAATTAGGAAGTTAACTATCTGTCGAGGAACTTGTTGGAATTAAACATTTTATTAACTACCTTACAGATATTTGCAAAGAACACGAATGGAAATCGATGCGAATCTACGTGCACGAGAAACAAAGTTGATAACGTCCGATATAAGGAGGCGCAGGCACTTCTTCTTTCGAACAGCGTGGAATGAGTCCGATTGTTTGGTTTAAAATTACGTTTATCGGGAGTGACGCAAACTGCAATCGTATAGCCAAGGCTCCGAGTGCAGAGTTCAATCTCGACAATTGCGCGAATAATACGGCGCAGTTCCTGCGGATAGTTCGGGAGCCCACAAATCTCTGTCACCGTTATCGGTACCGAATATTTCTTATCGGAAACGACGGAACGCTTTGACTGTTGCGCGGGTTATCGCAAAGTGCATTGTTTGTCGATTCACTCCGTTCCAACTCCAAAAATTTAACTCTGCCTATGCTCAGTAAACTAAGTTTAACGGATAATGTGATAAAATTTGGGGAATGAACTAATAAAGAATATATCTTTATTAAATCGCCTATCTTATGAAAATGAATTCCTCCTGCACCCGTCGTCCAGATTATTACCTTAATGTGTATATTGTACTTTATTCAACGAAGACGCCTTTAAATGTTTTCGGGAGCCCACAATTTAAACGTTCGATCGTACGAGCTAGTCCCGATGAACTTATGATCGGGAGAAATATCCACGGACATGACTTTGCCGTCATGGCCTGGCAACGTTTTAAGCGGCTGCCAGGTTTTATTTGACCAGATTTTCGCGGTGCCATCGTACGAAGCTGTGACCAAGTATTGTCCCTCTATCCTTTGATACCTCACGTCTGACAATAAGTTGGTGTGCGCGGGTATCGTATATATGCAAGATCTTTTTCGTAAATCCCATATCTTGCATGTGTTATCCTCGCTGGCTGTCGCTATGTGAAAACCATTGGGAGAAAAATCGATACCGAAAATGGATTTCAAATGGCCCTCCATAAACATAATGCATCGTCCTGTACGAAGGTCCCATACCCTGCCGAAGGAATCGTGGCCACCCGTCGCGCTTACGCTGCCGTCACATTGAAAACTGTAAAAGGATATTTATAGGGAGGAACCGTTCGTCCTTAAAGACAATAAAGGGCCATTCACTCTGCGGCGAAAACAGTTCTCGCTCCCGATTTCTTTTCACGTCAGCAGCCATTCAAAAGATCGTAAAGGTGATGACTTAGGTCATAGTAATTTCAAACAATCGACTAAAGCGGCAAAAAGGCTTCCGAGTCATCCAAGGGGACAATCATCCTGGAATTATGATTTCAAGTGTCTCACATACCTGATACAGTGCACCGCTCTGGCATGACCTTCCTGATGAAGAACTTCCGCTTGCTGTTCCAAGTCCCAGAGTCTCCAAGATGCATCGTGACAGCACGTTCCGAGAAACCGACCGGATGGATGGAATGCTAATCTCGAAACTC
Source organism: Holcopasites calliopsidis (assembly GCA_023838395.1). Taxonomy (NCBI): domain Eukaryota; kingdom Metazoa; phylum Arthropoda; class Insecta; order Hymenoptera; family Apidae; genus Holcopasites; species Holcopasites calliopsidis. The sequence goes on along the minus strand of JALHAQ010000004.1, from coordinate 2,515,473 downwards.
TGTGCGGCTCATGGCCCTCGACCTCGGCCAAGGGTTCCTCGCCCGAACCACCGCTCCATAATTTTACTGATCCTGTATACACAAAGAAATGATACGCCTATACTGTGTATTATATTTCTCGACGAATTAAAGAGACTCGAATACCATCGGCGGCACAAGATGCCAATACACAAGTCTGCCCGGCTTTATCTCCGACCACATCTTCTGTGATAGTAGCTTTTGGATGAAAAACAATGCAGCCAACATTACAAGTATGCCCTTTAAGTGTTCTTAACAGAGTACAGTCAGGTACAGACCATAGTTTGCACAAGCCTGACCATGAAGCTGTAGCAAGTATCTTGGAGTTTGGACTGAATTGACAGAACGAGACCGGTCTAGTGTCTCCGATTTGCGAGCAATATATCGTCAATGCTTGCAATTTCTTTAAGAGTTCTTGGCGGCGTGCGGTACGTGTAGCCGCTGGCAATTCCAAGTCCTGCCTTGCTTTGTCCAATCTAGCCTTCGCTCTGTGCAACGAATACGCTGTAGAACAAACAAAAATTATAATGCGTAAATACATAATAAGTGTCTTAGTTTAAATACTGCAGCTCAAACGTACAGGCAATCCAAGAACGGGCAATTTGAAGGGATTCCGGTCCTTCGTGGTACCACGTAGTTTCAGTATCCCTTTCGATTATATGAGACAGTTTCTCCTCCTCCTCGTGCTTCTTTTTGATAGCATCTTCTCCTAGATTGGCCAACAACTCTCTTAATCTTGTTCTTCTATCCGCAGGTCCTTCGCCGAACAGGCAAATAGGTTCTCCCAATTGTCTCAAATTTTTCTTTACTTCTGAATCATCGGTGGATACGTTGATTTGTCGAGCCTTCTTCCTGCGTTCGAATTCCTCTAGAAGAGCTTGCCTATCTTTGGACATTTCATCCTCCAGCTCCATATATTCATTAGATATGTGCACATTTCCCAAAGTGACAGCTGCACCGATACTGTCTCCCAAATTTGCGGCATCTTTCTCCTCTTCGGGAGATTCGGCCATAGCGGCCAACCTCGCCCGCTCTGCTTCCTCGAGAGAGCCATAGTGGACAGTTTTCTGTTTCTTTACGTAAACCAAATCCTCGTCATCTGACATGATAGAAAATTATTTAGAACGAAGGCAACCTGTAAAGAAAAAGGATTACTATAAAGATATGGAAAGCTTATTATAGGTTACGAACATAACCTGATGTGAGATAAAAATTTATGTAGTTACAATTTTATAGAATTATTTTTTATGCCGTTTGACGAAAGACGACGCACAAACCTAACTGCAGCTAATGTTGGCAATTATTTGAAGGATTTCATTCATAAAAGTGCCTCATTACTAAATAAAACATCATGCAGCGTTCAGCTGTCACGCACCGGACGCTGCATACACTAGAGAATATTGAAAATGGAGGACGATAATCGATGTTGCTTGACTTAAATCGACTTTTCTCGACAGATGATTCAAATATTTCAAATAGATATCACCCGCCCCGAATTTATATAAAAGCTGAGGTTTCATTTTAACGCGTAAACGAACTTTACAAGTTCTTCTAATAATTGCGCATATGTGCTTTAACATTTTTTGCAGATAAACCCGTTCGTGAAACACACTAAAAGCCATGAACATTCGCGTCTGAATGCCGCACTTGTACGAAATCGTTGAACTCTATTTGATGAGTACGCATAATACGCGCGGGTGTCAGGTATTACGGGACATTTTAAAATAGCTCACCCTGCGCAATTTTTTGATGCGCCCGCAATTTTATTTCCACTGTTCTATCATGTTTGAATTAATAAAAATTTGCCTTCTCAATGATGCAGCCGAAATCGTTACCAACGATATGGATCAAAGGCAGAGCGAAGGAAGCACCGGCCGTCTCTCAGGGTCGCGCGTAAACTGCTAAAAAAAACGAAAGTTGAAGGTCATCTGGTCCAAAACCGCCTCCTCTGTCCCTAACTCGATTCGGCGTTCCCACTCTCCTTGGCAAAAACGATCTCCAGTGGGACGAAAGGCGACCGAGGTCGAAACTGGAGGCCGTCAATGCCGTCGACGATCGTGCACAATCACCTCGGGCGACGATGGAACATAGCGTCGCGTCCGGTCCGTGCGAATAGCAGAGGGGACTCGGTAATCGTGTCCATCCGACGTCGGCGAAGCGTTACCAGGTGACTCAACGAGCCCGTGTAAGACTGTTTTAAAAGCGCCGAAAGAAAGGGAAAGTACCCGGGACATCGGAGCATGGGAGCCTGGCGTGCTCTCAGTCCGCGGAAGGCAATTGAACGCATGCGAGAAGCGTTTCTTCGCGCCCATCAGTCGCGCGCACGCGGAGATTCGGATTCGCGAATGTTAAACAATATGTTCATCTGTTAGATGATGCCCGTGTCGTTGGTCGTTCACGTTTTTCTGTGATGTGCATTGTGCCCGATCGAGGACAGGTAGGGAAACAGTCGATTGTGCCTTTTCTTTTCGTCCCTCCTCTTGTTCACCCTTGCCCTTTAGGTAATATCTTTTATCCAGGACTTTATGTTGATTACGGTATTATAGATCTTTGACACGATGAATGTTTTATTTAGTGGTTGTGTCGAATGTTGAGTAGAATTTAGGGAGCTTAAAATTTCTTCTGATTATTCGATTGTTCGATCGTTAGACAAATTGTATTCAGTTCAAGATGCACTTTGTTCAGCCGCGATCGAAACCAAATATTGAATTCTAAATCGTTTCTAAATAGTGCAAATGCGGTGAACCCTTCAAATTCTTGCGGGACAGGGACGCAAGAACGCAACGATATCGGAGAACGGATCGGAAATCTTGAAGTCCTTCGGCAGCTCGTAATCGTTCCCTTCCATTGACTTAAAATCGCAGTCGAATTCATAATCTTATAATTACCATTAGGGCAACCAATAAATGACGCGGGAAATGCTGTCGCGCTGTATCGGAACACTGAAATCGAAAGTAAATTTGTATGACGTAGCAAGTAGCAGAGGATTGCAACACGGTATTGCGCGAACGTGGAAGATCTTGAACATTTAGACCCGGCCTTTGGAATCATCGAACACAATTCATTCAATGAATCGAAACGAATTGTGCGCTCCAGAAATGATTAACATCACGTTTTCATTAAACGAAAGGGAACATGAAGTGACCGATATCCTAAACGATATTTAAAAGGAAAAACTACATCAGGATAATCTCGCTTTCGTTAGTGGCGGTAGACAGCGTAACCGCGCGTAGTCAACGATCTACGCCGGATAATAGTATTATGCCAGCATTATGCAATCGCGAAAATTTCACTTTCCGCGGTATGATCGAGCGCACATGCCTCGAGATACACGGCGAGCTCAATCGCGAATCACCTTTAGATATCGACGCGCATTTTTTGTATCGAATACTTGCGCTTACTCGCGTCGCCCGTCTCCTTTTTTATACCTTTTTCTCTTAATTTTGCTAGCATGCCGGGGCTTGCTCGACCGGTCTGTACCAACGTGTACGTATTTAGTCGTACAAGGACGAGTGTACTGACGCGCGCACGTTGACTCAAATGCTGTTGGACATTTTTTGGAAATTCGTTTAGGTTTCCCGATAAAAGATGTTCGATCAATTAAAGAGCTCTTGAAGCTTTCGAGCACCGCGATTGCTATTTTGATATCTTCTTTCGCGGAAGACACTTTGTTGCTCGGTGGCGAAGTTCAGTGCGGGAACGTGGATGTTCAGCGGAAACTTTCCACACGGCTTTTAAAGAAAAGCCGGATTGTCTGCAAAGCTGCCAAGCGCGCGAGGCGCTCAGGTATTTAAATAGGTTTTCAAGACGATACGTCCAATTCCTATGCTACGAAATTTCCACCGAATATCGATAAAACTCAAGGCGAGAGTTACAATCGTTGTATTACGCAACGATTACAAACGAACCCGCAATTGCGTAATTGTTACGCGCTAAAGTAGCTCACTAGAGTGGCCGGTCTAGAACGCAGTCCTGCAATCCCACTATTCCATTTCTCCACGTTGGATTAGAGAGCCGCGTAGGAATATCAAGCTCGACCGATCCGCAACACTTCATCGTCCGCAGTTTGCTGTGCGACTTACCGATCATTATTCCGCGTATCACGCGGAAACCCGCCGTATCCTTTTTACCGAACCCATCCTCGTTGCGATGCAATGGATAAACAAATGTATCCGTGACACTGGGCCTCTAAATGACGCTGCGCGTCGAGAGGGAAGTGAAATGTCGAGGATGTTAGAATTAATATGATTATAGGAATTGCAGATATTATCTGTTTAGGAAACGATAAGATTGCCTGAGATTGTATCTACAGACATATTTATTACTATAAATCTCGCTCGTTCGAATTAGACGGAAGAACTGTATTCTACATTTGCATTTTAGATATATCGATTGTGCCCATTCTTGCATAAGAGGAGCAAAGGGAACTCGTATATCGTAAGTGCTCCTATGTACTATACCAAATTTGTCCTACCACATTGACGGATTCTTTTTTTCTTCAGGAATCCTTCGGTTGATCGATCAGACATCACGGAGTAACGATCGACCATGATCTCAGGCACGTATTGTCTTCGCGGAATCGAATTGTTGGAACGAGCCACGGCCGTTTCAGAGTCTCTGCATGCTTGACCTCTTCATCGGCTACGATTCACGATGTTGGAGCCAGTTCTTGGAATATCGACGGTATGGTGGTTGGTGGTGTACGCTAGTATCTTGCTGCTGCTGTCGCCCCTGGTGCTGATCTTCATCATCCTCCTGCCGAACTTTCCGCTGCTGCTGCTCAGGAGAATGTGCTACATCCCCATAGAATCGATATGATAAATAGAATCATCGGCCCACTAATTACGCGGAATCTTTGTAGCATAAGTTTATATCAAATAGCGGCGGAATCCGTAAAGGGGGATGCAGGTTGATCTTCAGGTTCGGATTACGGGGGATTCTAGATGGTGGGACTTCTGACGGTGTAAATTCGAAACGCTCAATTATAGATTTTAATTGCGTGATTGCGGAACAACGGCGATGAATTGAACGACTACATCTGATACCCTCCAGACGCAGTCGTTACTGAAATATGTATACCTGTGTTTATGGCACTTATCCTGTGCCCAGTGGCAATCAAAAGTCAATACCTCTAACGATACTCGAACTTCGCGTCAATCAAAATTAATTACTCTGCGTACCTATATGTAATTTTAGCCGTGCACAGCTGAGTAGTTCAACTTAACGCTTTCATTATTTACCATCTCGATTACTCTGCGGGAAGTTACCAAAATTTTAATTTCTGCACACGTAACAATCCATCGCTCGACTATTCTCCCGTTACGATTCGTTCACGACCGCTGCCAAGATTACGGCCGTGACAACGAGCGTAAGCGACGAATAAAAGCGATATAAACCGGTGTGGTGTTTCGCAAAAAGCGCGAGTTTCGTGTCGTCGGAGATTTCGACAGATCAGCACCGCCGCGCGGTTCAATGAAGTAAGCGCGCACCGCGCCGGTGTCGTCGATTTATAAGCTACAGAAATTTGGTTTACCCGTCCGCGTCGTGTGCACCGCTAATATTTATTGGGAATAAATTGTATCGCGTCGACGGGAATTCGGAGCAGCTTGCGCGGGGTTGTCTCTCGCGATTATTTCTCAAGCGTTGTATTCTATTTTCACGGTAAACGAAATGACGCGTCATTGAACGTTCACCATTGATCTTGCTAGTCACCAGCATGGACAAACTGCTTTTTTTCATACGTCAGAAATGGCACTTATGATCGTTTCGACTGGATGATTAGCGCGTGTCAGTCGGATGCTGATCCGAGCTTTCGTGACACACGAACGTGTACAGTACTGGTCTAGATTAATATCTATTGAAATGTATCGATCAATGTGTTCAACAACGACGTCAAATCGGTCGAGGTCGTTTTGTTTCCCCTTTTTTCTTTTCTATCTCTTAAAAACGTCTTAATCCGCGTGCAATTTATAGCGCGTTCCGTGACCGTGCGAAACGTCAAGCACTATTTCTAAATGCCGCGTCTACTGGTACCTGTTCGAACGTCATTAACAGGTCAAATCGTGCGTGAAAGTTCGACTCGAAAATTGGTATGATCCTGCTGGTAATCGAACCTTTGTCTTCTATTGTTGAAGGGATCGGTAATCGTTTTCGTAGGCCGTAGGACCGGCAGATAGCTAGGTCACTCGTAATGAAATTCGGAAGTTTGTGCATCGCAGCTGATAAACGATTGTCTTGTAATAACTTTCTGATAGTGATTCTAACTTAAGACGTACATGTAGAAATAAACTGGTAAACGTAGCTGTGATTCATTCTCTTACAAGTCCTGATTCATTGAACAATAAGTATTCTTAGTATTTATTATCTTATTCGAAGCGTTTCAATGTAATTTTCGTTTACTCTCCGAGATGGTTTAGGAGGATGGTTCGATCCGATCCAGACGTCCTCAAATACTTGTCTGTTGACTCACTCTAACTTCTACAATTTGTTTGCCAATCTTTCGCGGTGCATCGCGATCCCGTGCACGGTAAATGCCTGTCCTTCTGCGATTCCCTAGCTGACATAGGTGGGCCTTAAGTTGAACATTACAGTACCGACCGCGGAGTACTTTCGCCAAGTCGCTTACGTAGTGGGGGAGGCAGGACTTGAACCCTAAGACCTCATGGGCCATATATACTACAGTTCCATGCAGTTCTCCTGCTACTTGGTGTCAGCTTCTCGACGATCCTTGTTCTATACGGAAAGGGGACGGACCAAGAAAAAGGTGAGCGCCATTCATTTGATTCTAACGTTAATTACAATTGGACGATTATCTTCCCAATAGATCAAGGGTAAAGAGAATTGTGTTCACCAATGAGATTACTATCTAAACGCATTTCAATCGAAGGATTTTCAGTCGACGTACTTTTCGCGATATTCCAGATGAGTCCATCGGACTGCTATTGAACGGAGTTTAACAGTTGAATGTTATTATCCTTGCGAGCAACTAATCACTGGACGAAAGAATTTCGCTAGGCGCGACAACTCGATCGCTGGAACACACCTACGAGGCAAACAGTCGAGATTCTATTCTGTGCACGCGTTGCTTACCTTTTTTGTATGCGATGCTTTCGTCCGGCGCACGCGAGATCCGTATCCTTAGCGCTCGGTTATCTTTCTAGGGACGATACCCACCTGGTTGACACGTGGCTATAGAGTGTACGTTGCTTTCCTAAATTCTGGACGAACCGTAAGGAGTTTCGTACCCTTCTTGGCAATCATACATTCTTCTTCTCGAGGCTTCCTCGAAATTTCCTCGAAACGATTCCTTTTCTTTTTGTACGTAGCTCGAAAATGACGGGAACGTAAATGCCATAGATTTTTATGAAGTATTGGAGTTACAATTGTTTCGCATGACAATTCAGAATAACTTATACATTACATGCAATCGTGGTCGTGGTAGATTTATCGACGAGCTATCCGAGCAGGGGACTTTGAACTATAATAATTATCTCTGCGACGCGACGACTTACGTGACGCCGTATCCGTTTCGATCGTACAATGCCTACTTGCCATTGCAACTGCCACTCCGTGCAACCCTATCTTCCATGAAACATTACCTAAACAGTAGCTTAATTTCATTTGTATAATCCTAACTAGATTAATCAATTTTCAGATGAATATCCTTATCATCCTCGCCCTCGTGAACCTGACAGCTGGTGCCCCAGGCCTCCTCAGGGTTCCGAAAGTGTACAACGCGGTAATCACGAGCAACCAAAATCTGTCTCCGTCTAGAGCGTATCCAGTGATCCAACCAGTGATCCATCGAACAGCGGTCGGATACGTTCCACCCTTCTATTACACTCAATTGGCCTCACAGCCGTCCGGTTCGGAAGTGGTGCAACTTCCTCAAGAACCTTTAAGACCGGACAGTCAACCCGACGTTCAAGGTGAACCCTCCGCCAGCGTTGAACAGCCGAAGCCAACTGACGCCAAGGATAAGGTGGACACAACGGATCAGGCATCGGAGGATGGCAAGGCTGTCCCGAAGCAGGAGCCTAAAGATAAGAGCGAAGAGCCGCAGCCGCTCAGCTTCTACCCCAACTACCAGTCGCTCTACTACGACCCCTATTTCTACACCTACAATGGATTGAATCCTCATGTCGTACCCGGGACCTATTACGTGGACTATCAACCACACGGCACCCTGGAGCCGATACCCGCGTCCACGCCGAGGAACGGCCACTCTGGACACCTGCTGCCGGCCTACCACGAAGAGAAGAAAACCCCGACGAAGGAACAGGCTGGGAAAATACCGGATGTACCACCGCCGCCTCTTCCGACCGCTGTGCCGAAGGATTCCTGAAGTGAAACCGGCTCGATGGTGGGAATAATTCGTTCCGGGCGTTGCGTTCAGACTGCTTGCGTTATAGTAACTGGCGGGTATTCTATATCCTATGGACAATATTTCGAATTGTCATTTTGTGGAGAAATTACGGATCGGATGTATGAATCGTTAGTTTTAATGAAAAGATATAGTACAATTATTCGTTACGAAAAAAAATCCATTGATGTTAAATATGATCGCAGCGGTTGCCCTTTTTGGGAACAGCCCAAATTTTTACGATGTACGACAATTCCTCGTCTTGGAAGCCTCTGAACCGGAGTCTCGCTAAACTGAAACTACCGTCTTCTCTGCGATTCGCGTCTAATTGTACCGCGGCTCTGTTGTCGTTCGCTGGTACCGCTCTGATGCAGGTGATGCAGAATGGTCCCTCCAATGAAGTCGAGAGGTCAGCGTCCGCCAGCGCCGCTTTGTGAACGCCGATTATTAAGTTGTGCTGGTATACCAGTTTCCCGGCGCAGCTTCCCCATCTCATTGTGTCCCCTCTGTTATCGTCCTAAAGATATATTTCTCCGTTTTAGAAATAAGCACGGAAAGCAACATTTCTTTTTCCAAGATATCAGATATCTTTCGGGACGTTGTAACGTATCGCGCGATCTTTCGTGAAGCTTTTATACAACAATACACGGAACTTTGTTAATTGAATACCTTACCGCTTCCCACTCAGCATCGTTCAACGTGCCATTGTCCTCCGGAACGGTATCAGATTCGTTCTTCACCTTATTGTCCTCGAGCGTGTAATAATCATAATCATCCGACGCACTCTCTTCGATATTATCCTCCGACGAACCCTCCGTAGCGTGAATATTATTTGCGCTACCCTTGTAACTAGCTTCCGTAGTCGTTTCGCTGGCTTCCGTATACGCTTCCGTTGTTGTAGAATTGTTGAAATCGTTAATGGTACCATTGCCCGCGTTCTCCGGTTTCTCAGTGGTACTGGTATCAGCTTTAGAGCCGATGGACAAACCATTTTTATCCACGTCGTATCTATGAATGTAATTCGGTGTACTGGACACTTTTTTCGCGTACTTCTCGGCTATTTCTTTCTGCCTGGCGTAGAATCTCTCCATAACAGCTTTCCTCTGCGCGTAGTAATCGCTTCTGTCGTCTCTGAAATTCCTGGCCACCGCGTACCTTTTCGACCTGATTCCACCAATCTTGTCGCTCATGAAATAATCCACGTGACGTCGACTAACTTTCTTCTTCGGCTTGTCCGCGTACTTATCGCCGTCCGCATCGCCGAGGCGATCGTCGTTCCTCCAATTCTCGTGACCTGCCTGAGCTTGAGCCAGCTTTAGCTTCTTCTGGCCTTTCTTGAAGCCTCTGAACTCGATCGAGGTGGTCGCGTTTCTTTTCAACCTTGCGTCCGGTCGCCCTTCAGTGTGTTGGTATTTTCTTAAAATCGGTTTAATCTGCGTTTCATAAATATCGCCAGCTGCGTCTTCATCGATGGAACTGAATTTCTTCAATTGCACCTTCTTTATTCTCGCCTTAAGCTTGTCGTAGCTCTTCTTGTCGACTTCCGGTTCGCTCGACACAGAAGTTTCGGCCACTATGCCGAACGTGAACGTCACGAGGACACAGAGCAAGCACAGGTTTCTCGCGAGCATGTTTTGCAACCGATTCGAACAACTCGGGCACTAAGAAAGCGAATGAGGCAGTCTGGAGACGGTGCTGCATCTTTGACCTCGGTTTATCTATCGGCCGAGGGGTGATAGACCCATTGTTCCCATCGTTGTACTGGCGATTACGGATTTATATATACATATAAAAAAAAAATGATAGCTAATTATAGAAATGTATTTATAAGATTTATCGCGAGCACGTTTGAGCGGACTAATTGGTTGTCTGTGATCGTAGGCGCCAGTAGTTGTAAATGTTACAAATTCCCATCTCACTTTACATTAAATTACTCAACGTCGAGCCGTATTATTAAAATCGTGCGAAAGAAATCGAGTGATTTTTAAACACTCCTGTAAAGGTGTAACGAGATATAGTAAAAACGATTTATTTAATTACAATTAAGTCGTACAAAATATGAACCGTTTATTTTGAAAGTGGTGTAAGTCCATAGTCTAAATCCATCTTCCAAAAGAAATTGAGACAAGGACAAATTTCCATATATGTGAATGTAAACTTTTTATTTATATCCTTTTCTCAACCTTTTTCTTGAGAGATGGACTTACACCACTTTCAAAAAAGACGGTCCATTTTTACTGTCACTTTATATTGATTCAACGGTAACGCTGTCCTTCCCGTTGCTTCCCTCTGTTTCAGCAGAGTTCCGCGTCTCCATCTCCGACGTAAGCTGCGCCTCCAACTTTTCCACGTTCTCATTACTCTCCTCGGCTGGTTTCTCGGTGGTTGCCGGTGGCGCGGATCCTGCGGACGCTCCCTGTGGTCGAGCAGTCTGCAGCACTCCCTGCAGAAACGTTCGACGAATAAACGAATATTGTACGAACAAGTTTCGCTTACGCAATAGAGTTAATCGTAATGACACGACGTCTTACCGGACCCGATGGAGACTGCGCGCTGTAAAGTGGAGTCCCGTAATGATCAAGCGTTGTTATGCCGTCAGTGAGAACGGGAAGCGTGTCCAGATCCGTGTACACCTAGAGGAACAGGTGATAATGTGAAACGCGAACAGAGGATCGGGGATACTTTCTTCTAAGCTGTGCGTTACATTGTAGAAGTAATACGGAGGCCAGGCCTCATAGTGAAGAAGCGGTGGCAGAGCTATAGCTTCAGGAGGATAGCGGTAACTGCTTATGTACAATTTCGGCCAGGTTGGTCTCGCATCTATGGATGCAACCAGAAGCACGGCAAAGAGTAGGAGCGCATTGCGGATCTTAAAAAGAAAAAGAATTATTAATTTTCTTTAAAAATATTCTTGACAAAATCGCTTCGTTTCCGTGATTAAAGAAGACAAAACTTTCGATGACTCTTAAAGGAAGAGCAGCTGAAGTTTCTTTTGTGTTCTAAACATATTTTAAGATGCGTGTGCGTAAGGGAAGCAACCCGGTAGTTTTGTGCAGAAACAGTCCGAGCGGCGCTTTTGATAATACGAACTTTGGCTAGATGCGCAGTATCGCGTGGACTGCATAACAATGATACTGATTCACCAGCAACACGGAAAAAGATTTCTACGAGCAAGGTAACGGTTGTTCGTGTCGCGAGAATTATTTACAAAAACGACCGATCCTTTTGACTCTGTTCAAACGCTCCATTTATCGTGCCACAGAAATAGAGATGAATATCAACTGGTTCGCTGCAAATTCGTCGTGCGCGTTGTTAAAACATAGAAATCCGATGAATTCTTTATAATGTAAACTGTAGCTGTACTATTTTATGTAAAATAGTAAGGAGTTCTGGCAGACTCACCTGCATGGTGTGAGCTTCGCGATAGGCAGGACAACTATCAGCACTAACCTGGATTTAAGTCCTACCCGCGATTTATATATTCCTCATGGAGAGAAATGGCCCCCACCTACCGAATATAATCCGTGATTGCTTTTTTCCGTTGCTTCAATGCTTGCTTAGCTACTCCATCGTCTCCTCCCGATCCTCCGCGATAATCAACGGTATACCTGGTCGTGATATCTTTTTTTTTTCGGCGACTTGAATGCTGCGTAATAGTCGGATCTTATTGACTCTCATCGGGAACCCATTAAAATTATACCGACGTCGTGTTCACGACTTCGTAATCTTCTGTAGAAAAACTAGGGCGAGTCTGGGTCTAATCGTACGACGAGAAAATTTTTGGTAGCATAGATTTGACAAGAGTAGCAGGGGCTCTATAGCTGTTCATATTTTTTTCAGCTACGACGAGATTCTGGAGAACAGTGGGGAATAATCACAATGCGTAAAATTATGGAATCCACTTGAAAGAGGAATAGTTATTCTTTATTTTTCGTTAGTATCAGGGCGAGAAGTTCCTTGCAGGATGTCAGCATCGAGGAATGCAAAGGCTTCATAAAGAAAACGCAGTAATGCGTTTAGGTTTTATTTTCTGGTGTCACGCAAATTGTTCGAGGTAAAATTCCGGGGAGACAGTCGCATGTGAACCGGTTAACCACGGCAAATTGTTACGGGGAATATAAATGAAGGGTGCGGTCCGGCGGTTTTCACATCAGCATTCCAATATCCATCAGCTAAGTGCGTACAGGGTGTTCGGCTGCTGCACGGAAGATATCTTAAGGGGCGATTGCTGAACTGATTCTGAACAACGTTTTCCTGCACGAAAATGCTGGTTGAGGCTTCGTTTTCGAATTATCAACGAAAAACACTGATCAATCAGAGAATCGCCTCAGCAATCACTTAGAATATTGACGCGCAGCGATTACGACGAATGCGGTGGCATTGTTAAATATGATAGCATATTTCGCGCCAAGCGATTCATGCCATTCGCACGAACGACTTCCGCATTCCGATCGAAGGAATATAAATTAAGAGAAGAAAACTGTGTACGCTAATTGAAGAAAAAAAGGCGATAATTATTATCTTCAAACGGTGGCGGAAATTCGAGGTTGACTTCAAGGTGTCGGCAGGCTCTGACATTTCCTCTTAAAGTTCGCACGTTCCACTGCAGTTCCGCGGAGAAAAAATCGTGGCGTCGGCGGGAGTTTATCCGCGTAATCATGGTTGGTCGGCGGAACACGCGAAATCGGAAGTGCTTAACATCGTCGTGACGCGGTCTGCTATGGCACCCGTGGCATGGCACGCGAGTTTGGTTAGGCGAAAATGCAAAAGACAACTTCCGACGGTGAGGCTCAGGGACGCGAAGTGCAGCGTTGACAATCAAGGCAGGAGAAACGATACGGACGCATGTCACGCTGACGTTTTGAGGTATGTATTTTCGAATGGCAAGCTTCTTCTAAAGTAGACTTTCGGCACCCCTCGATCGGTAAAATGAATTATAAGCTTATTAAACGCATCCGCGATAAATACAAAATAGTCAAAAGATTCAGCTACTGGTTAATTAACGTTTAATTATATTATCGAGGCAGCAGATCGTTCTAAAGAAAATGTAATACATCTCTCTGTCAACTAATTGGCAAGCTTAATCAAACTTATCCGGGTGTGATTCATATACTAATATAATTACGATCTGCAGCCACTGTAAGAAGAATCACGAAATAAGAAGAGACATATAAATTCCTTCCTCCCCTTTAATCTGTGCGACCGCCGTAAAGAAGTCGACAGCCGCAGACGTTGTTGCGATTGAACGCGTACGAAAATCCCGCGCGTACCGGTAAGCAGCCGGTGGACCCAGTTCGAACGAAAGCGCCCTTTCGGCAATCGATAGGGGCGCGAAAGCTCGTGAGGCGTCGACTGCGCTCGTGGAACTTCGCAGGGCTGCTAATCAATCCGCGGGAGCTTTGGTGTTTATCAACAAGTGCCGCATACACCTGATTCCGCGTCAGCTTTCGTGACGGCGCTCGTTCGGGAGCCACCCCCTCGGTGACAACCCCGTCGTCGTGGTGGCCGGTACAGTGTTCGAGGACGGTTCTTCCGCGGGTGCGTGCATTTCCGGCTGTTCGCAGGGCTACCTCCATCGATCCACCACCCTCGCATCTTCGCCCCCTTTTTCTCGCATTCGCGTTCCTCGGCATTCTTCCTCTTGCCTGGTTTCTGCGTTCGCCGTGAATTCACTGCTAAACGTCCTCCTCTATTAATACCGTCAGCGTGTCATTGCACGCCAGTGCGCCGCGCTGCCGCTGTTTTCCGCTAGATTCTCGTGTTTTTTTCTTTTTGGAGAAGCACAGAGTTTGTTGGGGAATTCCTGTGCCACTCCTGTTTTATCGCGAGGTCCTTTTTTTCCGGTCGGAGACTGTGCATAAGTTTCTTTTCGCAGTCGAATTCTAAGAACACGTGAACCAGTGGTCTTGATTTCCACGGACTTTGGTGGTCAATGTTCATTGCTCTCTCATCGTTGAACGTTTCTACAATAATCCACGAAACTTTTAGAGGACTACTTTTAGAATCGCTATTAGAAATCACTGTTCATCCTCCTTGTTCGCATCGTCCACGCTTTAATCCCTGCTCCCACTCGCAATAATTCAGTGTCTCGCGTCTCAACGAAAAACTAATGTGTTTTCAACGCGGGACAGCGATGCAAACGTCGCAGGAACGTTTTCCATTTTTTGGCAAGCGGATGTCGCTACCGCATACATTCCATGCCGCTCATTTCCGCGTGTCACAACCGCGGTGAAGACAAGCGATTTCGAAACGGATATTCCATTTTGAAATGATTTACAGTCTCCTCTAAAGAACGTTCTCGATTTGCGCAACGGAGCGGTCGGTGAAATCTTTACTTTGATATTTTTCAGCGGACCGCGTTACGAGGGCGATGCGAATCGTCGAACTTTGACGAGCCGATTTCAACGAACAGAACCCTAAATCAATCATCTTCGATCGACGCGTCGAGACGAGTCGCATCGGCGCACAGTGGTTTTTTCAGAATTTTAGTCGCGGACACGTAAAGTTTCGCGATGCGCCGATTAATGATCGAGGGGTGCGATCGCGATCGAGGGTGTCATCGAAGGTACGAGCAAAGGGGCGCGGTTTTCGGAAAGCGGCCGTCACTATAAATAGATACGCCTCGTGTGTGCGTGCTGCTATGCTTTTAAACATAGTTTTGGCAGCGCGAAACGTCAAACCGCCTCGGAGTGGCAAAGCGCGTGGATCGCGTTCGTGAAACTTCGCTGAAAACGCTGGCCGCGTAATTGTTCCTCGCCTCTGCGGCAAAGCGTCTACGTTACGGATCGTGCAGTTCGTCGTTACAGGATTGTCAAATTTTCAACTCGAAATGTACCATGGTGGAGTCGCGTGAAAATGATTTGTGCGTTGGTAAACGAAACGACAGATTCGTCGGCGACATACGCCACGCAGGGTGAATCCAATTTCGACTAGCATGCGAGGTCTCGTTCCGGAGGAATAATCAGTATCGTCTCGAGCGTCCGTTGTGATTCACGTCGATCGAGTGGCTTGGGATCCCGGGTAAAAAGCCGGTCGGAATTTCCACAGAAGATACCGAACGGGGGGAATTAATTGTTTGCGGTCACAGAGGGAGAGATGAAAAGTGTTCTGGACAAGTGCGACAAGGAGAATCAGCGGCCGATGGAGGCGAGCCACGAGGCTGAGGAGAGCGAACAGGATGCGCAGGACGAGGAAGAGTAAAAATCGCCGCCACACTAACAAAAACGCTCGTCCCCGCGTTTCGTGCGTGTGTTCGCCGCTCTGCGTCAGGTTTCCGGTCCCCGTTCCGACCGCACGTTTGGACACGCTTAAATGCTCGCACGCTTCTTTTTATCTGCGCACAGGGTTTTAGGACCGCGGTGGATTTAACTTGCCTTGAAGAAAGACTTATCTCGTTTCTTTTAAGAAAAAGAAAAAAAAAGGAAGACAATGGTCAAATTTATCGCTGGGGAGCGATTAGCAGTCTGTTTGGCCAGGCTCTCGACGGGGATAATTGCAAAATTCGTATTGGCACGATTAACGATGCAATTCCGGTTGAATAAATAATAGTGTTATTTCGAGCGTTCGACGGAGATGCTGACAATATTTACAGAGCACAAATTTTCGGAGCTCTAATCGCGTTTTGCAATGTGCTACTCGGAACACGTGAACGTGGATACGGTTGCTGTTCGAAAATGCAGGTGACCAGGAACTACCTCTTTTTCTTTTTATTCCAAATCTTTGACAAATGCATTGCCCGTGTTTTTTCCTGTAATTTCAGATACGACTAAACTCATGAGATCCGTAATATTTTAATGTACTGCCTCATTGTATTCCACGATATCTGAAGTTTGTTATATTCGCTCAAAGAGCATGTTCCTCGAATACCAATTAATCGGAATCTGTTATCCTCGAGCCCGTGGAAAAACCGCAAACGATCGCCAATCGACGAGAAACCGCCGGGATCTAATTAGCATTAAGAAAGAAAGAGCACGAGTTGTAAAGTTACCAGCGCAGCTATCGTGGAACGCGAACAAAGAAAATTGGTCGGCCACGTTAATTAACCTTGGATGCGATATTTTTCGCTGCTCGATTTTCATTTCCGAGCCGTTGGCTAACAGCGCGTCGCGGCCAGCTGATCGCGAAGGGAGATTAATGCGCGTTACACTCGGGAAATGGCACGATGCCAATGGACAA
The DNA here is from genome assembly GCA_023838395.1 of Holcopasites calliopsidis. Taxonomy (NCBI): domain Eukaryota; kingdom Metazoa; phylum Arthropoda; class Insecta; order Hymenoptera; family Apidae; genus Holcopasites; species Holcopasites calliopsidis. Next base: position 2,498,918 of record JALHAQ010000004.1, on the reverse strand, counting down.
CCGATTGACGACAGCCAGGATGACGCTACGTTTCTCGAACAACCTCTCGATTTCTTCGACGAAAAGAAACCACGATTCTTGCGCTTTTGTAACGCTGGACACGCGAAAGGACTTTGTAGGCGACCAATAGGACGGAACTGCATCGCTCCTGCGGTTAAGTATAATACAAACGATGATCGAAGATGAACTCTGATCTCTTTCGTTGTTACAGAATCGAAAGGGATACATTTATGTATTTTTATTCTGTTTCGTGTGATTTGAAACGTGACAGACCCACGGACATTTCTGTCGATGACCTAAACGTTTACAGATTCATTCGATAATAAGAATTATACCCCATGTACAGTTGTTTTCAACCACCACGAAAGGAGTTTTCCGCTCTTCAAGGGAGGGAATGCCTCAATCTTATGATCAAATAAAAAAGGGACAATGGTGCAATAACTGCTTCTGCATGTATCAGTTAAAATAGACCCCTTTTGTTACTTTTTAGCGCGATTGCGCTATCAGTATGAAACGAATTAAAACGATCGTAGAACGAACTTGTAATACCAATTAATATGTGACGTTCATTGCAACACATTTCACATTTGTTGTTTCTTTTTTTACATGAGTATGTATAACTTATAAATTGCACGGCGTTACACAGCCGTTAACAGAACGATCAATCGAACCCGCATCGTTTTGCTTGCCCGTGTGCGCCTCCCCCCTTCGTTTTGCGTAGCTTTCTGGTAGCCCGAGATTGCATGTTCGACACCGGTTTGCCAAGATAAAGCGTGCTTGTGTTTGACTTGCAATCCTTCCACGGCCCGTAGCCGCTTCGCTCTTTGCGCGATAATTGAGCTTTCCTCATACTATTTGGTTTTGCGGTTTAGTGTGATGTCGCCGAGCAACAAAGGCGCTGACGAGGCCATAAACGATGCGTTGTTGGAGAAGCTTAGAACTTGCGTGTACAAGCCGCAGGAGGCCGATACATTCAGGCATATCGCATCAAAGATTCATGCTCGTGTCACGTCCTCAGGTAACCACCCATGCTTACGTACTATTTCATCCTTTTTACTCGTCCACCAGCGTTTCGCCTGATAACTTTCACGACAGGAAGCAGTAAAACAGAAATGAGATATTATTTAATAAGCTTGGCACGTACGATTCACATGATGCATGTTAGCGAACCCTTTCTTTTTTGTTTCCAAGCGGAATGCGGGAACCAGTTTCCCTCCTCTCATTCATTACCCGAGAAAAGACCGAGGCCCGTGCGGCGGCGAAGTTTTAAACGAGTCGAAACAGATTGGACACTTTAAGAGACAGGCCCGTGCCTGTTTAAATCGCTATTTTTACCACGAACGTTGGCTTCTATTTCATCGCGCTAATCAACAGAAACTTGCACAATTTATTCGTACCGCACAGGGGCGCTCGTTACGGATACCCTTTTGCGCCGGGAACGCTCGGCACGTTTCCACCCCTCTCGATATTCCTTTTCACGTCGAAAACGAGAACCCGCCGATTCGCACGAGCTCGCCAAACGGGCACGTCGAGATTCCAGGTGCTTTGTAAGAAAAAAAAAAAAGAAAAATGGGTCACTTTTAACCGAACACGAAACGCGTAGGTGCGATGCACTGTTCGAGCACGCGAAACAGTATGCAAATTTAAATCCGGCTCGCTTTCTTCCTTCTATTCTTGCTCGCTTAATTTCACTTCCAAAACAAAAAGCAAAGCGAATAAGATAACAATATCCCGCGAGATGGAACACGGATAACGTTGGCTCGAAGTAACCGTTTCTGATACGAATAAACAATGCACGCCACGAAATTATCGCACGATCAGTTAGCCGCGTTTCATTGGCGGCCGGAATTAGACCTTAGTCTCTTTATTTATGCAAGCCTCGATCACGCGCGACCGACGTCTAGTTCGACGGCGAATTTTCAAAGAATAAAGCTGCCCAGATGCGACCGTAGGATGGCGATTCCGTGGATCTCGGTGAACAGGTGTGCGAGCAGCAGCGAGAGCGCACTGGCCGTCGCTTGTTATTTTCGAAAAGCCGGCTATCCCTTGCTTCGATTGCGTAAGGGCCTCCCGCTGACGCTGATAGATCGTTTGGCCGCGATCCAACGAAGCTCGAGCGATACAACGTTAGATCGTCCCAAGTGAATCGCGGTTGCGCCAATTTGATAAGAGCTCTTCGCTGTGGTCGATATTCCTGCACGTTCAGGAGCAAGTGTCGTTGCACTTGGCTCGTCGATTTCGCTAGCTTCAGGAGCCTCTCGCGATTGAACAAAGCTTCCCTCGCTGTTTCTGCATTTTATCAAAGCAAAATATCCCCGGCCCGCGGCGTTCGACGTATCCGCGAATAACCGCAGGATTTACGAATCGACAGAGCAAATATTCGAAGCGAGTCTCGATTTTTCTACCTTGCAAGTCGGTTTACTCGCGTACTCTCTGCTTGGCTAACGTTCAACTGACCTTTTTTTCCAAACGTCACGCTCGTCTTTCGCGTCTGCTTTGTCGCAGTGTCAATAGAACGCTCTTTCAGGCCAGACACTTGCCTGGCGCGAAATATCGGCGACCAATATTTTTTTTTCCTTTCGCGAATGGTGTTCATGGCATTGGAAGCGACTGGCCTTGTGTCAAGTCTGAAATGGGAGCCACGCATTCTGCCAGTGGCCAGAGTGCGCTTGGTGTCGCATGGAGGACACCGTTGTGGCTCACCTGTTCGCCCGATTATTCATCGCGGCAGAGACGTACGGTGTTTGTAGTCGGGAAGCTACACGCGATTCTTCTACGAACATTAATTCCCATGCTTTGTTGTCGCTTTAAACTACCCCCATTAGTAGCGACACGTTAATACTCTTGTAGGTTCCTTATAGAAACGTTTCACGGGTTTGATATAAAGAAAAAGAGATTAAAGAAGCGAATATCTTTCAGATCGACGAGTACGCGAGCGGACGGTGGAGAGATTATGGCGCAAAAGTTCCGGGGCGATGGAGATATTCATCTCGACGATGGAGGTAGACGGCTGATTAATTAAATTAATTAAATCAACTATGGTCGATAGCGACGACGTGGTTGCGATCATTTGTATCACGAAATAAGGAGCTCTAATGACCGCTCGTGTCGCGTTCGTGGTTTTCGTGAGATTTCATCGACACGTTCGGATGTAATTAAGCGGATAACCGTGTCGCGATTAACGTTCTGCTCGACATGGCGTGGTTGGATCGCATCAACCCCCTCATCGTTGTTTGCCTCGCCAACGGGGGCTTCTTGCGGCATGGAAATCTGGAAACACGTTCGTTCCTTTTTCCAGCTGAACTCGCGTAGCAATAATTAACTTTGTGGCATTCCATTCGCGACCAATACCTAATCCGATCATTTAAACACTTTTCATTGCAACGATTTAGAGGATGACTTCATTGCGAATTGTACAATTTTGTTTTTCCCTGCAGACCTGCAAGGACCACGTGATAAACTGCAGTATCGCCAGCATACTACACGAATGCATATCACCCCGCGTCTCTAAGGGGAAGACGAAAGGGAGCAAGAACAAAAGTGCCACAAGTAATAGCAATTTCTAGAATTCGACAAGCTAGCGACGTTACCTTTGAGAATACTTCGTTGCTACGGTAAAAAAAAAAAAGAAAAGAAAATGTACCGATTCCATCGCTTTTGAAAAGCTGGATCGATCCCGTGATCGGGTAATCTCAATAACGTAATGCGCGCTTTCTACAGTATGTTGAAACGATAATTCGCCGTCGTTTACAGGAACCAGCAGCCGAATGGCGGTGATACACCTGATCAATTTAGGTATCACGCAAGTCCTAGTTAAGCTTTTAGTTAACTTGCAACATTCGGACACCATTTCGAGCGAAGTACTCACGCAGGAGGCGCTTTGGCTTTTGGGCCAGGTAACAACGAAGCATCGTCGATTCCATTGATTCCGCTTCTTGATCGTAACAAGAATGCAAATTCCAGGTGGCCCCTAGGGACCAGAAGTTCGTGTCAAAGTTGAAAGTGCTCAATGCCGCCAAAGTGTTCCACACGCTCCTGAAGCAGCATTACAACAACAGCAAGACGCTGCTACCCTTGCTGTTGATCATCAAGTGTCTCGCGAGGAATTGTAAGTAAACCGCGTTAAACATCTCCGCGGTAGTCTCTTGGCGCAGCTGTACAATAAATTGCACGCTCGCGGGCAGCGATGTGCGTTCAGGTGTTGGTGAAGGATGGAATCGCCAGCACGTTGGAGAAAACGTTCGTCTACATCGGTTACATGCCCCACCTGAAGCTCCGATCCTTGGTGGAGTGTTGCAAATATTTCACGACCAGCAGTACGTAGCCTATTGTTCGTTTAAATAACGCGGGCCGGAGATCATGTCCGCGGATGCTTTGGAAATTAGCGAGACCCAAGCGGTTATTAGATTGCATACAACTTACACGAGACGCGTCTCGTTTCGTTAGAGCTTTGCTGCTTGAAATTCGCCAAGGTGGGCCTGGTGCATCTGCTGATGAGAATCTTCGAGAGATGGGAACGTTTCGACGGGCCGATGAGGCTGAAGATATGCAGCTGCACTTTGATCACGTTGCAGCACGTATGCGCTATAAGTGAGTCTATTCATACCTACCGCGAAGCGTTGCGAGTCGCGATGATATCCGGCCGGAAGTTGATTCTGGGCAGAGAGTCACTTCGGACAGAGAGCCGTTCCTAAATAAAAGAAAAGATTCGGATTCGATACGCCTTGTATTTTACCTTACGTGTTGCCATTCGAGTATTTAATTGTCCGTTGATTACTTACCGCTCACGAAAGCAGTATGCTCTCTCTCTCGTCTCGAAGCTGGTTCTTGTCGAACGAGTATCGGCCGTGAAAATTTATGCTTACGTTTACATTCACTGCTGTTGGTTTTACGCGGGGACTTCTTTTTGCCTGCTTCAGAGGCCGGCAGGAAGGCCATCAAGACGAACAATGGTCTGCAGCTACTGTACCGGTTCTGCAACAACTGCCCGGAGGATAAAGCGTACGACACGTTGCTGTCGCGTATATGCGGGATAATCAATCAGTGTCTGGAGAAGAAGGAGCTGCCGGTGCCCGAAATGTCTCCGGCAAGGTGAACGAACAATTCAAGGTTGCTCGAAATCGTTCGACGGCTCGGGTCGACTCCACGAACGGTAGTTTATCGTCGATCTGGGCTAATGGTTTACATATCTCAAGTCGTTAGGACAAAAGGTTACGAAAACCCTTAGACCTTCGTATCTTGATCCATATTTAGGTGTATTGATTATCTCGGTCGGGAATTAAGAGCTTTGTGTTGCAAGACCCATTCGGGGACCCATTCAGACGTTCGATAATGGCTGTCAATTGTTTGTTGACAGCGCTGAGATATTGATAATACGTAGAATCATTCATACCGGTAGCGCCGGTACATTTGAAATAAGTATCGTGAATCATAGCGGTTCCCTCATTTTTGGATCCCGATCGAATTCCGTAGATTCGTGCTGCCCGAGGCGAACTGCAGGCCGAACAGCGCGGAGAGCGGCAGCGACATCGACAGCCAGGTGCGTATTTTTGTCGGCCCCAATGATGTAACGGATAAACGTAACGGTCCGGGATTGTTACACGAGGTCATAAAGCGTTGCACAATCGCGCGGTGTCCGCGGAAGCGTTCGCTCGGACCGGGCCTTTACATTCAACCGTCAATATATGTATGTACTCAGCCCTGCAGCGTGGCTTCCCTCGGGAAGGTGTACAGCGATCTCGATTCCGGGGACGAGGACGAAAGCCAGAATTCGAGGTCGAACGTGAAAGGCGCGCAGGGGGCCGACGATGTGGACGAGACCAAGTTCTTCGCGGGGGTCTTCACGTCTCAGAGATCGGAGGAAGATCTTGCCGAGTAAATAAACGATATTGCCGATCATAAAACTGCGGAAAGTAGCAAGCACTCGCTTGATTCAATATTTATAACTTCTTCTCGTCGATAGGTACAATATTTTTTTTAAAGAGCTAGGCAGTTCGCCCCTTCAAAGCGGCGCCCGCAAATCTTCAACGGAGAAGCTAATCGTCTCGGCCGATTCCGCCAAAGAGGATAAACCGAACTCGCGATTCTCAAAGGGGGACGCGAAGGGGAGGGCTTTCAATAAAGAATCGTTGAAGGAATCGACGACGAGGAGCCCTGCGGCGTATACCAGCACAGTGATCAAGATCTTCAGCGAGATGCCCGCGAGTCTGACCGATCGTCTGGCCTACTGCAGGGTGGCGAGCAAAGTGAAGAGTGTCATCGGTTTCGTGAAGGTGGCTTACCCGGATCTGATAGGCGGCGATGGCCTCGGGAAGGACGAACCCTTGAACAACAAGGACAGGAAGGTCTGTCGATCGAAGCTACTCACGTGCGTGGAGCGCGGCCTCCACGGCGGTGCCGCGGCGCAAGAAGTGGTGTTCGACCTCGACGCCGTGTCCGCGAAGAGCGCGGACGATCAGGCGCCGGTCGACGCTCGGCTATGCAACTGCGACGAAAATCGAATCGGCCTGCGGTTCGGCGACAGTAAACAGTTGCGCTTCGAGTCCAGATTCGAGAGCGGGAACCTGAGGAAAGTTATTCAGGTACAACCCTATGAATATTTCATGGGATACAGCGGTGGCTCGCAGAGTTTCCAAACACGCGCTGCCTTAGATGCAGAACAATTCCACCCTCCGGCCCCCCCATTCCCCCCACGTGGTTTTGGCAATCTGAAAATATTGGATATCCGTTTATTGCGCATTTTTATCGTATCAGAATATTTTCCCTTCACTGTACGTTCATTGTTCTCCTCTCGCGTTCCGGAATCTTTTCCGCTTCGCGTCAAATTCTGCATCATTTCTTTCCAATGCGCTTCCTTGCAGGTAGGCTTGAGAGAGTACGATCTGATTCTGACGCCGGACGTGAACAGCGGCTCCAGGCACCAATGGTTCTACTTCGAGGTGTCGAACATGGAGGCGAGCCTGGCTTACACGTTCAACATCATCAACTGCGAGAAGGCGAACTCTCAGTTCAATTTCGGCATGAAGCCTATTCTGTTCAGCGTGATGGAGGCGCAGTTGGGAAGGGCCGGCTGGGTGAGGACCGGGGCGGACATATGCTACTATCGGAACTGCTATCAGAGACCGGCCAAAGGGAAGAATTACCTGACAACCTCGTTCACCGTCACCTTTCCGCACGCGTACGACGTTTGCTACCTGGCTTATCATTTCCCTTACACGTACAGCCGATTGTTGACGAACATTTGGAAGTGGACCAGGCGGATACCGCCTAATACGTACTTCAGGGCGGAGACGCTTTGCGAAACGCTCAACGGAAACGAGAATCCTCTGTTGACTATCACGTCTTTGGATTCCAGGAGCAATCCCATACAAGTGAGCCTCGAGGAATGAAATAAGGGAATAATGCATAAATCTTCGGGGAACTCGTCCCTAGCGTTACACGTTGGATTTTATAGGACAATGAATTTTAAGGGAGTTTCCCTTTTGCTTTTGTTTCTTTTTAGAATCGGAAAGTGATATTCCTGACGTCCAGAGTTCATCCCGGTGAGAGTAATGCTTCTTGGGTGATGCACGGCACGCTAGAGGCTCTTTTGAGCAACAGCTCGTACGTGGCTGGTCTGCGGGACGATTACGTGTTCAAGATCGTGCCCATGCTGAACATCGAGGGTGTGGTGAACGGTTGGTAAGTGATATTTGAAGATGATGCACGTTGATGAAATTGACTCGCTACGGCAATAGTGTGTTTCGTACCTTTATTAATGTTCAATTACACATGCTGCACATTCGCGGCGTGCTTACACAATAATGATACGCAAGAACCATGTATCGATGACTTATCGTAGCAGTTAGTGAATCATTTCGTGTGCATGCCGATTGTCGTATGTCTGGATGACCGAAACGTTGCGGTTCCAACCTTTTACATTCTCTACCGATTCCTGTTTTGTTCAGAATCCCTTCGTGACTCCTGAATTCTCGGCTCCCGTTTGAATGTTATTTAAAATTAGTCCAAGGGGAATCAGTGGTTCGCTCGGGGCTACGAAACGCTTCATCTTGCAGACGTACAAATGACGATAATTAAAATGGATGATATACAAATACGATATGCATGAGAATACGTGGCACTGGCGGACTCCCAACCCTACACCGATGACGCGTCATTTTAGCCTTAAACAATGATAATAATTCCTGCACTATCTTAATGCCTGAGATCCCACGCGGAGTCCTTACACTCGTGTGTTACCGTACGTTTACTATCTACGAGTGAACAGCATTAAGAGATAGACGAGAGACGGACGAAGAAGATAGAGAAGAATCAATGTCTGCCAGTGCCACGGACGTTTACCCTCGATTCAAGGATCGAACGATCGCGTGGAATGCCCTTGCGAGAACGACGCCGGCCACCGCCGGGGATCGAGGCCAGAAGGAAAAAGTAGCCAGACCGAAAATTTCACGCGTCCGCCTCGAATAAATGTCCCTTTTACCGAGCAAACTCGATCGTTCCTCGAATCTCTCGCGACCCCAGTTCACGAGGTCTTCCTTCCGTCGATCGAAAACCCGCGGCGATCGCGAACGTCGCGAAAGAATCCGACGAGCACGTGCCGGGAATTTCTTTGCAAGTGAAAACGATATGAACGAGCGATGAATGAGCGATAAACGACACGAATCGCTCGCGCTACGCGGATCGAACGGTGTCGTTTGCTCGTGCGCGAATCTTTTTCGCCCCTTATACACGTAAAATAACGTAGCATTGATACATCTAGTTTCTCCCATGCTGCCTCTTACTTCACTTATCAACGAATTAACGCGACGATGCCTAATTTGTAAAGCGTTACTTGGACGGAGGGTCTAATACTTTGCCGTTAGTGCGCACTTTGATGTTGTACCTGTAGGCCGGTTCCGCCTCTGGCAGGATCGTGCTACTGTCGTCGTCCTGATCCTTCATCATCGCCGACTCAACCGCCTCCGGTTGATCGTTCATGTAGTAATCCTGCACGCTGTCGTACGGGCCGACCGTGTGAGCATCTTCCAGTCCGTTGTTGGGCGATTCAGTTTCACCGTGGACTTCCAAATAGTCCGGCGATTCACGATGCTCGAGCTTCATGTCCGAAGCCGAGCGCAGGGACGAACGATGAACCGCGCGTGTCTGCAGACCTTCGAACACGCTGTCCTTTCTCGCCTGGGGCGCTGGACTGTCGGCGAACAGGCTGGTGATGTCCGGAAGATGATCCGGTCTGATGTCGTCCAGGTCAGCGTTGGTCGGTTGCTCGTGATCTACGGTGACGTCCGGCGAGGATGTGGACGGCGCGAGGACGGATTGTTGCTGCTTGTCAGACGCGGAAGCGGCCGTGGTAATCAGCCGGCTGACGACCCGGTCCTCCGGTGACTTCTCGTCGTCGGAGATCTCCTCTTCCGGTGTTGCTTTCTCGTCAATGCTACTCTCGTTCTCGTCGTCGACGTGAACCTCTTCGTGCTCTTCTACCTGGTCGTCGCTGGCTGGCGCCGTGGTGGTTGTTAGGTAGGGCCTGCGATTTCTGCAAGTCGCCGTTGCGTTTTGAGGACAACGTCGGTGTCTCGACGTTGCAAGCGAAAGCGATCAACTTGGGGAGGGTTCGTTAGTCAGGTCGGAACGGAGAATGAAAACGATGGTGATCGTGTAGTGTAATAGTGGAATTGTGTGGCGCGGTATTAGCAATGTTAGTTGTATTAAAAGCTGGGAGGAAAAAGCTCGGAACGATTGCTACTTAGTCTAATGAAATACGTATTAGTAAATAGAGGTGTTTATTCGGTAGCGTCCACGCTTTTTCCCCACTTATGCGTCGCGTTGTGGACAGTGTGTGTTTGAAGCTTGCGAGAAGCGAGAGAGTTACGTTATTAATCGTAAGCTTTATCCTCCGGTCGGTGAACGACAGCGAAAGCTGCCGCTCAATTTCCCAATTACCATTAACTATTTTACTCTCTTAATCGCTACATTATCCGGTGAAGCGTTATCAGTTCGTTTCATTAAGTCGCATCGCTGCACGGAGAAAGAAAAAGCTCGCCACCGATCGGTGCCCGTTAGTCTACCTGCCCCTCGTTCCCTCTTGGTCGCTTTAATTAACGAACAAGGCGAATCTTGCCCGTAATCAAGGCGCGACCGTATCCAAACGTTTGCCGGTGCTAATTTGCATACGAAGATACCTCGTTCTTCCGCAAAATTATTCTCGTTGGGACTATTAAAAGTACGCGCGAACGCTGAAGTCAATTATTTATCCCGCACACGGGAAACCTTATCGTTTCTTTAACCGATCTGTAATCGTTTTTTTTTCTCCGTGCGCCATCGAGATTCACCTTGGTGCAAGTTGAAATCTTCTGATAGCTTATCGCTTACTATCTCTCTTTCTCTCGGTCTCGTGTATTTTTTTGTGACAATGTATTATCTCACCTCTTACCCCTGAGTCGCAGAGACTGGAATGCTGCCGTAGTTGTAGTAGTAGCATCTCGTTTGCTCGCAGATGAAGTCTTTCACCAGGGTGCAATCCTGCGCCTCCCAGGCTAACGTGGGCGCGACCATAGCTACGCATCCGTCCGCGCTACCGCTGTCGCCGCTGGAACGCGTACAAGTTCCGGATTAGAATTTAAATCACCCGTATCGGTACAGCCGTTTACCGATTCGGTGCACGCGTTTCCGGGGTGGAGGACGCGCGGCTACGGAAGGGACGTTGTAATGAAATTATCGTTCGTAACGATCGAACAGATCTTCGGCCTTCTTTGTTAACTAACAAAGTGTTTGACTTTCACTTCTATATTATATTTGATGAATGGGATTTTTAACTGATAGGGCTTCCGGTTGGGAATGACATTTTCGTTTTTTACGGTTCGGCGGAATGAATGTTTACCTCTCCCGTGCAACGCGTTGGGGCTCAGTGCCGGGCGGAACGTCGACGGGTCTGTTGCCGGGTCGCCTCAACATGTAGTCGAATGTGGCGTTGAAGGGTAGACCCGTGCTCATCCACAGGAACATGTCCGTGCCCAATTTGTTGCCCGATGTCCAGAAATCGTATTTAATGTAGCCGGCGTTCTTCAAGTACTGCGTCATAGTGTCGGCTTTCTCTTTCGTTTCAAAGGAAGCCAACTGAAGTCCCAGAGAACGGCAGTACTGGTAGGCGAGGAAGTAGTTCAGCTCGGGACTGTAAGGATTCATCCTTGACACGAAGTATTGTACACCGTCCAGCTGGATCGTTGTAATCCTTTGTGCTGTAAATTCATTTCATTTGTCACAAATTGGAATAGACCAAACAGACAGCTTGCATGAATTGGTTCTAATTACTGCTCCATTCAAACGAGTCTTTTCGAATCATTTAGAAATTAAACATCCACGTATGTTATCTTTGACGCGTTTGTGGGTTATGAATCAACAGATGCTCTTTCAATTGAAATATTAGACCGATGGGGGTCCTCTCAGTTCAGGCAGACGGTGAATAAAAAAGGAAATTCCTTTCTCGTTCCCGTATTACCTCATCGAGGCACGTCTCTGCCATTGACTTCCGACCAGACCACAAATGGCAGCCCTAGACGCGGGAAAAGATCGTCCCGTGAATTCTAATCTACTCGGTGTCTCGTTTTAGTATCGTTGCCTGAACCCGTTACATCCGACAGCGACTGTGAATATTTTGTGCTCGTTAATTCGCGCGTCGCAAACGGAATAAAAAGTGGAGTTTATCTGTCAGCGAGACTTCATTCCCATTCATTGCGGACTTTCCGATTTCCAACGAACGGAAACTCCACTTTCTTTCTAGACCATCGAGAAAAAATGACATCGTTCGTACAGTCAGTTTGTGCCACTCTAGATTCTATTCAGTTTAACTAACGTACGCGCAAATACGTGTTGTTCTGAATCATTCTCTAGCCGGATTTTAATTAACTTTCATGCGGTTCAGTCAGGTTCGCAGTGACTCTGTACTTTATGAGCAGTGCGCGTTCACACGATACACACCATGCGAGTTCACTGAACTGCTATTTGGTTAACTGTACTTATAAATTATGACCCGCTTAGGCCCTCAAATGGCATCCAGACGAGCAGTATCCCCATTAGTTTCAGGTCTCGAAATTTCGTTCGCACTTGTTTCGCCGACGTTCAATATTTCTCACGATTCATTCCAACGGAAGGAATTACGATCATAGCTAGAGGCTTCGATATTTTGCGAAACCGAAGAAAAATGATGAGATTTAGTAAGCGGTTCGATGTTACGAAATGTAAGTATTATACGCATAAGTGGATTTAAGCGGTGTATCGAAGCTGGGGAGCGAAGAATTCGTAGGGTGCATGTCACGTAAAAATGTTCCGGATCGTGAGGCCGGAGGCGCAGGTGGTAAACGACCTGAAGGCCTTGAGACGTCTGCCGCCAACGTTCTCGTGAAAGAAGTCGCCAGCCACGGGCTCGGAGTCACGGATTCACTCACGAATTACGCCACATGCATCGCAATTAATGCGGCCTCGATGACAATAAGCCGAAGGCATTGATTCGCAACCAAGCATCGACTTATTAGCAAATTCAAGATCTCGGAACGATAAAGGAGGAAAGGACAAATGAGTAAAGTTAAAGAAATCAATTGCTCTTTCTTGCAATTAAAAATCGGTTTCCTCTCCTGTTTATTCAGTTTTCAAAGAAATTCGACAGGATGCAGTTTCAATAACGAGACTCGAGGAAGGGATCACGAGCGACGAACAAGCGATCCTGAAGTCGCACGCGATCGCGTGCTCCCTTTTCGGACTTTGAATAGACCGGACGTTGTATCTAGTAGCTTCGAAGAAAGCAAAAGGGGGAGAAGAAAGATGATGACGGTCAACGAAGGGAACGAAGGGAAGATGAGAAACGAATCAATACGAACCAGAAGATTCTTCGTTATCCCCATTGCTACTGTTCCAACGAATTTCATCAAGATTATCTCTTTCGAAATTGATCTATCAGAATGAGAGAATAGCACGATGCAAGTCTCCGTTTGTCGACAGATGAAGCAAGCCCGATCTTTGATTTCAACAAAAGTTCCCAACAGCGAGATTACATGTTCTACTTGAATGCGAAAAGTCCCGACGAACTTGGGACGAGGAACGTACGAACCTGAGGCGAAGGCCGCGACGAGCAGCAGCAGCAGAGCGATCTTCATGGTGGCGTGTGTCGATTAATCGATCAAGCAGCCGTTTCCGTTTCCGACTTTCGGAATACACCGGATGTTAGTGTTAGGGTCGCGTTCTCGGACTGGCCTCGCGCTGCGCTGCGGGCCCCCTTAAGAGTCTTCTGCCCGGATCCCAGAGGAGGGGGTCGTTGAAGATGATTCACTGGCTAAACCCTAGAGCAGGACGAAGCGTAGCTCACGAAGGGACAAGCGCACGCTGGCGAGAGTGGGACGAGCGTGGACACCGGCTGGGGATACGAATCGTCATCCAAAATGTAATCGACTTGTCTGTCCAAAGAAAAAAACCTGCAGGGTGACAAGGTCGCGAAAAAAAAGATGCTGCAAGCTACAATAGACATCTCCGTCGAAGGGTTTAGGGAGGATTGCTGCGGTGCGCGTTCATTGACACGGCGTTGCTCGCGGACTTTGCTCCCCTGTCGAACTTCTCAGTGCTCGGTGACTTGGCGAACCGGAGAACGTTGATTCGGTCGGTCGGGCAAGGAATCGGACAGCCGGGGCTTCAGAATCTCGCTCCTCTTTTTCGATCCACGCATCGTCGTGATGTTCCCGACCGTCATTGGACTGGTCCGTGGTTCGCGTTTCAAAGTTGGATCGGAGAGGAGTGCGATTGTTAAGGGAACGAGGCGTGAAGCTGTCTCTAA